>OZ024932.1:42924460-43557256 GCA_964017235.1 Sabellastarte sp. h YS-2021
TAAGGGGGAAAATTTCAATTTTCGCCACTTTTGGCGGCCATCTTAGATTTTTGCGGAAAATGAAAAAGTGTCAATATCTCGAAAACCGTAAGAGATAGAGCAATTTCCAGCAAATTTTTGACCCACAGGGTAGTACAAGAGTCTCCTGTCCAATGGGGGAAAATTTCAATTTTCGCCACTTTCGGCGGCCATCTTGGATTTTCGCAGAAAATGGAAAAGTGTCAATATCTCGAAAACCGTAAGAGATAGAGCGATTTCGAGCGAATTTTTAACCCACAGGGGGGTACAAGAATGTCCCGTGGAAAGGGGGGAAATTTTAATTTTTGTCACTTTTGGCGGCCATCTTGGATTTTTGCGGAAAATGAAAAAGAGTCAATATCTCGAAAACCGTAAGAGATAGAGCGATTTCGAGCGAATTTTTTACCCACAGGGTGGTACAAAAGTCTCCTGTTCGAAGGGGGAAATTTCAATTTTTGCCACTTTCGGCAGCCATCTTGGATTTTTGCGGAAAATGAAAAAGTGTCAATATCTCGAAAACCGTAAGAGATAAAGCGATTTTGAGCGAATTTTTGAACCACAGGGTGGTGGTACAAGAGTCTCTTGTGAAAAGGGGGAAAATTTCAATTTTCGCCAATTTCGGCAGCCATCTTGGATTTTTGCGGAAAATGAAAAAGTGTCAATATCTCGAAAGCCGTAAGAGATAGAGGAATTTCGAGCGAATGTTTGACCCGCAGGGTGGTACAAGAGTGTCCTGTGCAAAGGGGAAAAATTTCAATTTTCGCCACTTTTGGCGGCCACCTTGGATTTTTGCGGAAAATGGAAAAGTGTCAATATCTCGAAAACCGTAACAGATAGAGCGATTTTGAGCGAATTTTTGACCCCACAGGATGGTACAACAGTGTCCTATGCAAAGGGGAAAATTTTCAATTTAGTATTTCTTCCCCTGCGGTACTCGGTGGGAGATATATACCACGGCAGTGGTCTTGTTTTATCATATTTTGCAACTTTAAATCCACTTCCAGGTTCACATTGTAAAGAAATGTGAGTGACAACGACTAGTGTATGTGGTTTTTATACAGGAATATATACCTGTCGAAATAAAATAAAATATTTAAGCTCTATCTGCTTCATTATTTGACCATTTTAAGGGTTTAAAATATATAAATTAACCACAAAATCAGTCTTTGTTGAAAGAAATCATCGGAAACAACTTACGTTTTTTGTCTAGACGGCAATTGCTTGCAAACTAATGCACGACTCATACATGTAGCTTATATACAGGAAGATATGCTTGTTGAATTCAAATAAATATTTTAAGGGTTTATCCCCATTCTGCTACAGTATTTGTCGATTTTATGGGTTAAAATAAGAAATAAAGCATGAAACTGACTTGGGGAATCCTTGGGGAATACCCCTGTGGTGACGTCATCGTCTAGACAGCATGTGCTGAGAGACGCATGTATGTAGTTCTTATACAGGAACTTTACCTGTCGAATTAAATAAAGTAAAATATTTTATCCCGTTTTCTGCTACATTATTTGACCATTTTAGGGTTAAAATATAAAATAAATAGATATAAATAACTCAATATTGAGTTCTTGTAAAAATCTTCGTCTAGACAACAAGTGCTTGCAAACTAGGGTCTCAAATGCAGTTTTGGAGACCTTGGTTTGACAATATTTTAAGTCATCCAATTTTATAATATATGCTTATATATTTTTTGCATTTAAGGTTTTATGTTATTTAATAAATATAATATTAATCTTTCCTTATCACACAACTAGGCCTACCTGCAGTGAGGCAGGTGGGGGAGATGACCTTGTGTCATTCGTGAATTAAAATAATTCCAGGGCCTGTATTCACAAAAGGTCTTAGACTTAGCCAGGTCTTAGGCTTAAATTCAGTCTTAAAGTTAAGACTTTTGTCTCAGCTAAGTTTTGATTTAAAACCGTATTCACAAAGGGTGACTTAGCTAAATCCAAGATTATCAAATAACCACAGTGGTTTTCTGTGTCATGTGACCTTTCTTTTCTATTCAAACTATACTATTGGTGACATATGTCCTTCATTTAATGTATTTTGTCTAAGGAAAAGTGCTGTTTTGAAATGGAAAACCTTGTTACCACATATAAACTTCCAAAGACTGCTTTAGTGAGATGTTCTGTATAATTATACTTTATTTACAGCCATTTCAAATTTTGAAGTGGAGAAAAGTTTATGGCGGCCATATTTAAGTCCTCTTTACAAAATTTAAGCCCACTACTAACCAGTCTTAAAGTTGAGCCCTTGGCTAAGCCTAAGACCAGTCTTAAATTCTTTGTGAATACCACTATGCCTAAGACAAAAGTCTTAGCAGGTTTTAGGCAGGTGATGGAGAAAAACCCAGCAAATATTTTTGTTCCTTAGAACGCCATAACTACACTGATAAAACTATCAAAAAAATAATAAAGCATGACGGAACAATTTTGGTAGACCAAAATGATATCATGTTTGAATTAAAAAATTTCTATTCAAACCTTTTCAAATCTTTTGATCATCAATTAGAAGATGATTTGACTTAAATCAACTACTAGCCGGTTATCAAGTAAATACGCTTAGTGCTGAACAAAGTAGAAGCCTTGACGGACCCTTAACATATAAAGAAATATCATTGACTGTAAAGCAAATGAAAAATAACAAAACACCAGGAATTGACGGGTTTCCTGCGGAATTTTTTAAACTATTTTGGAAAAATCTTAGTCACTGGATATTGAAAGCGCTAAATCAGTGTTTTGAAAAAGGGACATTCACAATTTCCTTAAGACAATGTATTATAACATGCCTACCAAAGAAGGGTAAATCTAGAGAATTTCTAAAAAATTGGCCACCCTTATCCATGCTGTCTGTTCTATATAAAATAGCTTCTGCTTCTATTGCTAATCGAATCAAACCATATTTAGATCATTTAATAAGCCCTTCCCAAACTGGTTTTGTTTCTGGCAGATATATCGGCGAGAGCACCAGATTAGTGTATGACATAATGAACTTCACGGAAACCAAAAATATACCTGGGCTCCTCATGCTAATTGATTTTGAAAAAAGCGTTCGATTCGATATCATGGAATTTTATATATAAAACTTTGACTTATCTGGGTTTTGGGAGAAACTTTGTACAATGAATACAATTATTCAATAAAGATATACAGGCAAGAGTTATACAATGTGGTATCACATCAGAAACCATCAATATCGGCCAAGGTTGTAGACAAGGCGACCCAATTTCAGCTTATTTATATATTTTGGTTGGACAGATACAATCTATTCTTATTTCACAATGCATTGATGTAAAGGGGATATCCATTAATAATTTGGAATTCAAAATGACACAATATGCAGATGATACCACCCTTTTTTTAGATGGTTCGCATTCTTCTTTACAAGCAGCCTTAAGTATATTGGAAATTTTTGGCTCAATCTCAGGTTTAAAGGTCAACACAGACAAGACAAAATTAATTTGGATAGGAAAGAAAAAACATTGCAAAGATAAATTAATTACCAAAGGATTACAATGGGGATGTACTCAGTTTGACCTCCTGGGATTAACTTTTTCAGTACACCTAGATAGTATGTTAGACCTGAATCTTAGTGCAAAACTAACCGAAATTAAAGATCTCATCAATATATGGAACAGAAGATATCTCACCCCAATAGGAAAAGTGACTGTAATAAAGACCTTTTTTCTGGCCAAATTAAATCATCTGTTTCTAAGTCTACCAAATCCAAATGATATATGGTTAACCCAATTAAATGATATATTATTCAAATTCATTTGGTTTGATAAGCCAGACAAGATAAATCGGAGAACTTTAATGAAGGAAAATTGCCTGGGGGGAATAAAAATGATAAATGTAAAACTATTTTTAAGTTCTCTTAAAACAAGTTGGCTTCGAAGACTTTTCAGAGGAAAAGATTCCACCCCTTGGATTAGGTTATTTCAACTCACAGTAAACTCCAAACTTGACAGAATTCTAACGCTTGGCCCAGAATATATTAAATTACTGAAGCAATGGACAACAAATAAGTTTTGGCTACACACATTTGATTCATGGTATAATGTCCTAAACAACCAAATCTTTCAGTCTAAAAGTCACTTACTAACAACTCCTATTTGGTATAACAACAAAATTTCAGCTGAACCCCTATTTTTTTCTGATTGGTACTTAAAAGGTATAATAGCAGTCAGTGATATATTAGACCCAAGGGGTACAATTATGAGCTGCAATCAGTTACAGAGACTTTATAATTTGGATCATGTCAACTTTCTTTCATACCTTCGTGTAAAACTTAATGCCCTTAAATTTTTAAAGGATAATGATCAACAAGACAACGACTGTCTAGCAAGACCCTTTATACCGAACCATATCCGGATTATATTCAAGTCATCTAAAGGGGTTAGTGATTTTTATAGATGTTTGATATCCATGGAAAAAAATAATCATTCTTCAAAAAAACGATGGAGTACGGATTTAAACACACACATAAATGAACAACAGTGGAAGTATATTTACAAAACATGTTTCAAAACTATCCAAAACAATAATCTGATATGGTTCCAGATGAAAGTATTGTACAAAATACTCGGGACAAAACAGTATCTTCAAAAAGTGGGGTTGTCCGATTGTTCCTTGTGTTTCAGATGTAACAATGTATCAGAAAGTATTTTGCACTCTTTTTGTCAATGTGGTCAAGTGAAACTTTTTTGAAAAAATTAATTTTAAAATAAAATTTACTGACTTTATTATAATCTGTGGTTATCCCTTGCATGATCAAAACAATATCCCAATTAACACATTAATTATTGTCACCAAGAAATACATTTTTGAAACATCCAAATCTGGCAGTAGACTAAACATATCAGCCCTTAAGCATAAGCTTTGTCAGATATATACAGACGAATGTCTGTTATCAAAGATTGGTAAAATGGTTTGTTTATTTGGGGTTTTACGTCGCTTTCAACACTGTACAGGTCATATCACGACGGGTAGTTGGAAGGGCAGAGGAAACCAGTACATATAGTTCGCTAGGGTTCTGTACTGTAAACTGCCGACCAACGGCAAGCAACTACCAGCTTTCCCACTTACGGCCATGACGGGGATCGAACCCCGGCCGCAGAGGTGGGAGGCGAGAGTGTTACCACTCTGCCACCGTGGCCCCCGGTTGGTAAAATGGAAGAAAAATTTGTCAAAACCTGGATTCGATGGCTTCCAGTATTTTCAGAATAAACATTTTAAAAGTTTGAATTAATCTTGAAGTAATTTTTTTTTTCTTTCAATAATAATGTACATGTAGTGTCTTTTCAATTATGTAGCATGTAACAAATTGTATGTGTTTTTTTTTTTGTGTGTTTTTTTTTGTGTCTCAACTTTATGCCTAAGCCCTGGCTAAGACCTTTCGTGAATACGGGCCCAGTTGTGTAATTCTTTTAAAGAACAATAAATCTAGGAAAGCTTACATAAAATTATAATATCCAACTTCATCCACATGGGGATTCTCTTCAGGCTTCTATTATGTTTTTTAGTCCTTGTGGGACTAGTTTTAAGATCCATCTCGGATCTGAAGCCTTGTATTGTCATACCTGACTTGCATTCCCTGCTGGGTCCCTAGTCTCGGCTCTCGGGCTCCTAACCTAGGGTCTTGGCACTCTCAGGCCCCTAACCTAGGGTATCGGCCCTCTCAGGCCCTAACCTTAGGTCTCCCCCCTCTCGGGTCCCTAACCTGGGGTCTCGGCCCTCTCGGGTCCTTTACCTCAGGTCTCGGACCCCTAACTTTGGGTCCCTAGTACATGGGCTTGTCCAAGTCTTTTGCTGCTGCATCTGAAGACTCTTGGATGACTTTTTAGTTCAGACACATTAGAGGAATCCATGTTATCTATGCAAGTCAAAAATTCCTCAAAGCCAAAGGGCTTCTTCTGAACAAGTTTTCAAACCAGGCCCAGTAATTTTATAGGGAAGTAGACTTGTCTGACTTCCCTCAGGATGTACCAAGGACTTTAGGATTAGGCAGTAGGGACAGTATGCCTAGGTCCTCTTCCAGCCTGAACTTTGAATGATGTAACAGGCCACCAAGAGCTTAGGCCCAAGGGCCCTTCAGCTCTTCCTCAACTAAATATGCTAGTTTTAATTTTAGAGGATTCGATGGCTGCCATTAAACCCCCTGGTCCCAATCTTAAGTAGTTCTATTGGGACAACATTGTCTTTATCGTGAAGACAAACTACAAGTTTTCAATCTGTATCTCCCTTCTGGTAGTCATGAGTTTGAGCTTCAGGCTGATCTTTACTAGGTTCCTTCTGAATGCAACCTGGTCATGGAAATCTGTTCAGACAGTAGCAAGGCTACTCTCAGACGGGTCAAACTCAGTTTAGGGTGCATATAAGCAGTCAGAGTGATTATGGGGAATTCAGGGGAGATACCAGATCTTAAGAACTTAAGAGTTCCCCGTTCACAATTAGTTTAGGAGGGACAGGAGTTCCTCCTCAAGGCACCCGTAAAAACACTTAGGGTTTAAACCCTATCAATGCAGCCCTTTCATGCTCCCCACTATCTAGAGTCTCCTACAGGAAACACCCAATGGGGGTCATTCCATTCCAAGCAGTATCCATCGTTTACCCAGGCAGGGGGAAGTCAAGTAGCAGAGGCTCCTGAGGTCGTTTTTGACCTCACTCAAGGTGAAGAGGGTGTGGAAACCCCTCCTTCCAACGACTCCTTAAAAAGCCTCCCTCAGTCCACCAGTAGGAGGTCACCTCCGTTCTTTCAGAAGAGACTGGCAAACAAACAAATGCTCAAACATTATGTTAAACATTCTTACCATTCTTCGTCAATCAATTGGCCAGAGTTCCCTGATTCTCTCAGGACCCAAGGCCCATTTAGATCTAACTCTGGCCTCTTATCCAGTTTCTTCTGTTAGAACACAATAGAAAGGGTGGAAAATGTAAATCTCTCTGGTTTTTACATTCGCCTGTTCCTAATCCCCAAGCCTCACCAAGGGTGGAGGCCAATGACAGACATAAGCAGGCTCCCTCCCTTTCTACTTGTAGAAAGGTTCAGATGGAAACTCCAGAGCCCATTAGGGCCTCTGTGATTTCAGCGGAATGGTTGTCGTCAATAGACCTGTCAGACGCGTACTTTCTCATTCCCATCCTCCAATGCTCAAGGAAGTTCCTGACACAGTCCTTATAGTGGATAATAAATCAGTAGAAGTCCAATCTCAACCTACTAGGTGTTTCCTTTCATGGACTACAAATTTCACCTAGATTTAGTCCTTGTCAACCCTCTCAGAGAGATGGCTCAATTTTCAGGATTTGATCCCACACTTAAAGTTGGGTTGCTTGCCTCAATGGAAAAATGGTCCCGGAGGGATGCCTTCTCTTGAGGCGCCTTTTCAGTTTCACATTAAGGAGCACTGGAGATATCCTCAGTCAATGCACAGCCTCCTTCCTTGGACAGAATCCCTTTTCAACTCACCTAGAGTGGTGGCAAAATCCCTCAAACGTGATGAAAGGTGCAGACCTTTATCCCAAGACCTGACAGGATCCAACTCTTTTCAGATGTGTCAGACGAAGGCTGGAGCTCGCTCTTAGAGCAAGCCTCTACAAACAGTCTGTTGTCAGACAGGGAAAAAAGGCTACACCTAAATGTTCTAGAGTTGAAGGCGGTATCTCTGGTCCTGAAAAGGTTTAAGGACCAGTGTCAAAATCAAACGGTGTTGGTTGCTACGGACAGCTCAACAGTAGTAGCCTACATCAACAAACAAGGAGGAACCCTATCAGCGGAGATGTGCACTCTCCTGTGGAGATCATGTCCTATGCCACCATTACCAGATAACCTTAAAGCCAGACACATTCACAGGGTTTCTGAATGTGATGGCCGACCTTCTGTCCAGGTCAAACCCTGAGTTCAATCAACAGACCGGTCACTGCATCCGCAGGAGTTCAGCAGATCTGTCTAAGTGGTTCACCCCTCATGTAGATCTATTTGCCACTCTTCTGAACCACAAACTTCCACTGTATGTGTCTCCAGTCCCAGGCCAAAATGCCTGGGACATAATGCTCTAAACATAACCGGTCGGGTCTCACTACTTATGCTTACTGTCCTACGGCTCTCCTTCACAAGGTGATCCATAATCAGGCAGGTCATTTGCCTGAACATTGTAATAGCCCCAGGCTGGCCAGGGATGCCCTGGTTTTGGGACCTAGTGCAGCTCTCAACTGAGATCCCACTTCAGCTTCTAGTGTCAACAACTCTTCTCAAAGAGTCCCACAATTATGTGCTTCACACCAAGCCACAACATCTCAACCTCAACACCTGGTGTCAAGGAGTGGACAGCTCCAAGAACAAGGCTTCTCTGTGGAGGTGGCAGAGAGAATTGCTGCCCCTCAAAGGTCATCAACAAGGACCATCTATAAGTTCAAGTGGGACCTATTTAATAAAATGGTTCAGAGAAATCGGTGAAACAAGTCTCAGATTTTTTTGTGTACCAATACCAAGTTCTAAACAGGCGCCCTTCGACCATTAACGGTTACAGGACGGCCATTGTTGACACCTTGGGCCCAGCCGGACACCATATTCCTCAAGCTCAGACCTTAACAGGTTACTCGCCAGTTTTCTCAGGGATCTTCCCTAAGTTTCCAGGAATCTTCCCAAATGGAACCCTTTCTGTTTTGTTTAATGAGCTCACACTAGCACCCTTGAGCCTATGAAGGACGCATACCTCAAACATCTTTTCTCTCAAACTGCTTTCTTGCTAGCTTTGGCCTCCGGCAAGCGCTGCAGCGAATTCCACGCCTGGGCTTCAAACAAGTATTTAATTTAGGCCAATTGGAAAAGGTTACTTTGTTCCCCTCTTCAGATTTTATAGCCAAAAACCAACTAGCAAGACAAGGTTCTCAAGTGTGTTTCTGGTGACTATTCCTGCCTTGACTACTATTGTAGATAGACAATGCAAGAAGTCAGGACCTTGTGTCCAGTACGGTCCCTGAGGTATTATCTGGATCGAACCAAAGACCTGAGAGGGTCTCAATCCCTACCATTTATTTTCCTCTAAAAAGGACATACCTCAGACATCAGACCCGCTACCCTCTCTTCTTGGTTAAAATAACTATCTTACGTTGTTTTCAAACAAACAGACCATCAGCCTATTTATGCCTTTTTTAGTGAGCATGACATCCAGACATCCAGACATCCAGCCAGTATCGGTACTGTCATTTCAATTACCTTCTGGTTTTTGGCTTCTTAAAGGCCCAGTTTTGCGAAACCGGGTCACTGTAAGCGGGACTCAGACTGGTCATTCTAATTAATCCATTCCAATCTAATTCATTCAAAATCCAAGAAAATTCACTAATACTTCCAGTCTCAGCTGTAATCCCTCCAGTCCGGATGGTTGGATTCAGCATTCAGTTCCAAATGGTAAGCTGTTGTAGTGCAATAAAATTGAAAATTTTAATTACTTAAATGTAGCTTTTATAAGCTACAAGCTTACCATGTGGAACTGAAGAAAGTCCCACCCTGCCTCCCCGCTGAATAACAGCTGAGGGGGTATGGGCAAACTTCCAACTCAAAAGAGGAAGCGGAAGGCTACGTCACTACTGGGGTCACCTCGATTCCAAGGCATCTCGCCACTATTATGCGTCCATTTTTCTTGGACGTTGGCCAGATGCCTGTGGCCATCCGAATAAGCATTCAGTTCCACATGGTAAGCTTGTAGCTTATAAAAGCTACATTTAAGTAATTAAAATTTTCAAATTAAGAGTATTTTCTTTAAATGTATGTTATTCACCTACTTTTGGGTCAGCTATAACATAGTGAAATTGCAGACCTGTAGCTTATTGCATAGCTGAGCTATAGCTACTTTGAGGTTCTCACTGTTGAGTGAATCAGTTGTAACTCAAAAACTATTGCATTTACAGTATTTTGTTCAAATTTGTTTTCCACCTACTTTTTACACCTTAACAGTTAACTTGATACTGTGCTTTTGAATGCCATTTGCAGGGCACGACTTTTGCGTCCTTTTCTTCTTTTTCTTCTAATCTGAAACTCAAAACACACAGTCAGCTGACACAGAGCCCATTCATGGGCACTGATTGCTTGTTGTTGGCCCTGGGTGAAAATCAAGTGAGTAAGAGCTATTTTAAGTTTTCTGAGTAAATGGTTTATAACTCAAAAACCGTTGCATGGAATATGTTATTGACAAACCTTATAGTTAGCTACAAGATAACATTAAGTTTGGATCTCTATTGCATTAGATAAGAGAAAAATAGCTACTTTTTATATTGTAGCAAAAGAGTATAATGAATAAATGTTTAATATGGTCAGAACTATTGAAATCAGATGAGTCTTGTCAAAAGTTTTCTTCATCAACTCTTAGATAATCGATGTTATAATAAAGTTTCAGACCTGTTGTGCATTGTATAGCAAAGAATTAGCTACTTTTTTAGCAAAGTAATAAAATGAGTAACTATCAAACATCTTAAAAAGTATTATACATAGCCAATTTCTGTCTGTATTTTATTCAGGCACTTTAGGGTACATGGTGAAGTTGTACTCCTGTCGCACATTAGCTGAGTAATCGCTACTTTGACATACTCATTATTGAGTAAATCACTAGTAACTTTAAGACTGTTGCTTCTTGAGGTTTGCTATGTTCAACCAACCTACAGGAAATCATATGCTGTGAATCTTTTCATGTGGTCAGATTTGATATTTGACCCCCTTCTTCAAGGTCAAATCATGGAAAGTTATCTTGAAGGGTCTTTATCTCACTTAATATTGCTTGTAGAGGCTTGGCATGTAAAACCAACTTATAGGAAACCATGTCTTGTGAATCTTCAAGGTCAAATGATAAAACTAAACTTTAAAAAGGATTATATCTCACTTATTATTGCTTGTTTAGGTTTGGAATGGTGATGTAACTTATAGGAAACCCTGGCCTGCGGATCTTCTGATGTGGTCAGATTTCAACTTCTGGCCTTCCTTCAAGGTCAACAGTGAAACTGAACTTTCAAAGGCCTTTATTTCAATTTGTTCTTGCTGGCAGAGGTTTGGGATGTTCATATAACTTACAGGAAACTTTAAGGCTGCACTTATTATGATCTCCCGTTTCAAAGTTTGTATGTGACTAAGGCCTCTAATCAGTGAATATTTCATGTGCACACGATGAATTTGTAGATCTGGCTGTTATCTTTAATTTTGGCAGAAATCGGACCCTTTGGTTACTAGAAAACCTGGATATAATGCCCTGGAAAAAGTTTCAGAATGAATTTTGGCAGAAATCAAACATGTCGAATATCTCAAAAACCATTAGAGAAAGAGTGATTCTGAACTTTGGACCCATTGGGTACTAGAGACCTTAGACATGGTGCCTCTGAAAAATGTTACTTTTCTAAATTTAGGTTACCATCTTGAATTTTAGTGGAAATCGAAAAAGTTACATTTCAGAATGGCTGAATTTTCTATGTATTAAATTATACCATGTCCCATCAGGGAATGACTACTGCGTGGAATTGACACAATTCTAGTTTTAACTTCCAAGTAGACTGCTGGGCAGAAGGTCGTAAAATGCCTTGTGTGTGCGTGTCATGCAGTATTCTCTTAAGTGGAAAGCTATGGGGTCTTTTGCTTAAATAATTATAGCTTAGTTTCCTTGTCTTCCATATTTTGCTGCTTTTGCAGATCTAGGTCCATAGCTACATGAGTAATCGCACCAGTAGCTACTTTGAGTAAATTACTTTTCAATTTTCACTCCAAAATGACTGCATTTAGAGCGTTTCACAAAAATATTTTGTTCCTCTACTTTTTGTGTACTTGCAAGATGCCACCTGTTGTAGAAGTCTGCTTCAATAGCTCAGGGAGTAATAGCTGTTTTTTGTTTTTATAATGAGCAAACTGAGCAAATGGCCTTTTTCTTTGTAACCCTTACAGTTACATTGTTTCGGTGAAAGATGTTGTTCAGCTATTTTTTGATGTTCTGTTCATGAAAAATTTTCAGAGCTGTAGCTTCATACCTAACTGAGTAATAGCTACTTTGTAATAGCTAGTTCGATTTTTCAACACAGAGTAAATAACTTATAACTACAAAAATATTGAAGTAAAAGTATTTTAGTGAAATACATTGCGCAACCACTTCTTAATGTTCTATGTCATGGGAATGCACCAACTTCGACAGGAAGTTAAGCCTGGAAACCGGCCGATAGTTCTTGAGGTCCTCCTTGGAGTCACAGAGGCCTTCTTGATAAGATATGCAACTATGGCATTTTTGAAAGGTTTTGAAAAAACACCTTTTTGAAGAGATACATGGGAAATTTTCGGACCTGTAGCTCTAATGCAAACTGAGTATCAAGTATCCATGTTCTTAATCTCCGAACTCACTGATTCGAAGGTACACCATGCAAATCGTAGTGCACAAATCAGAAGTAGTAAAACATAATAAGGTCGTCACCAGGGGACCATCAGTGTTCAGTAGCAAGAAAACCTAGGAATTTCCAGTGGCAAATCATTCCAAAGTGTTGGAGCATCATATGGGAAGCACTTGTTGAAATGAACATTAGATTTATGAACTGATGAGCTGTAGAAGGGAACTTTGAGAAACATCTTTTCTGGATTACTAATTTACTATGTCTTGTTTTAACAGCAGATGTATATAAAGACAAATACGGCACAAAGTATTTTGGCTTGCCAGTGGTAAGGTACCTATGTGTGAGTATTGAAAATGATTCGTTGCTTTAATCCAAACGACTACTGATCAGTGCATTTGTTACCATGACTGAGACGTCATGTGAGAGAAAGCATCAGATATGATGCAAATCTCCAAGGTTAGCAAAACAGGATTTAATGACTGATTGACAGAATTTACATGATTGGTGAAACTAAATTTAAAGTCAAACAATACACCCAGATTATGAACAACATTTGTTGGGGAGAGGCTGCTGAGTTTCCCAAAATGTTAACAGGAGTGGAATCTTTGAGCCATTTATACTTATCCATAGAACCAAAGACTATGAACTCTGTTTTTTTCAGGATTTAATTTGAGCTTATTTTCAAACATCCAGGTATGGAAGCCATTCAAATAAGCCCTGAGCTGATGAAGTGAGTTTGCACAATTTCCAGGAGATAAATGGATGAACAGCTGGGAATTGGCCACATAAAAATGGTATTTGACATCAATATATATTGCAATTACCTGACTAAGGGGGGATCCGAGATGTATAGGGAGAACAAAAAAAGACGAAGAATGGAGCCCAGATGTACCCCAAAATTTAGTTTGAAACATTTGGAGATCACTGAGCCAATTCTGACAGATTGAAAACGATCCAGAAGAGATGTTTTAAACCATGTAAGAACAGTTCCAGTAAAGCCAAACCTTGTCGACAGGCAGCTGAGAAGTGTGTCATGGTCGATTGTGTCAAAGCCATCCGACAGGTCAAGGAGGACCAGGGCCGTGGGCATACCCTTGGACAACGACAAGTGTATCTCATTCTGAATACACAACAGGGCAGTTTCCATTGAGTGTCCAGCTTTATAGGCTGACTGGAATGTGTTTCCAAGATCATTTGAGTCAATGTGAGACCTTATTTGAGCAGCAACTATACGCTGCACCAACTTCGACAGGAAGTTAAGCCTGGAAACCAGCCGATAGTTCTTGAGGTCCTCCTTGGAGTCAGAGAGGCCTTCTTGATAAGATATGCAACTATGGCATTTTTGAAAGGTTTTGGAAAAACACCTTTTTGAAGAGATACATTGACCAGTTTAGTTAATGATGGGAGGAGAATATCAATACATCTTTTAACCAGGAATGTGGACCAAGGGTCTGAAGAGCAAGTTTTCGCTGGGGATTCTTTAATGAACTTAAAGACTTTACTTTAGGAGACAGTAGATTGTTACATCTATTTATTTGCTGTCTAAGATGGGCACGATTTCCTGGGGATTTGTCCCTCCTCCAAGTTCGTTCAAATGGCCTTTGCAAACAGTTTGCGGTTCTGAACTCATTTGTTATCCAGCTGGGTGTAGGTTTGGTGAGGCGCCCCTTTTTTCACGATTTCCTGGAGATTTGTCCCTCCTCTAAGTTCGTTCAAATGGCCTTCGCAAACAGTTTGCGGTTCTGATCTCAGTTGTTATCCAGCTGTGTGTAGGTTTGGTGAGGCGCCCCTTTTTTCATGGGTGCATGAATATCTAAGAGATCAGATAGACTAGATACATATTGTTCATAGAGTGTGTCAATGTCATCTGATGGATAGGCAACAAATGCAGAGGCCGCTAGATCTTCCTTAAGTCTATAAACATTAATTTTGTGATATAGACGGAAGGTTACTACTTTATCCTGATGGTTTGCCACGGACGGAAAGTCAATTAAGCAAGAAACAATTTTATGATTGCTGATGAACCATGAACCTCTGAAATAGATGAAAATTCCATAGGAGCAAGAAGTGAATCCAAAGTATGACCATGAAGATTGGTAGGAAAGTCTATGTATTGGGTCAAACTGTAGCCATGAACCATAGATTTGAATTCTGAAACCAAGGGAGATACAGAATCCACATGAATATTAACATCACTACAAACAACAAAAGATGAGGATAAGGATTACAGAAAACCAATATAAGACAAGAAATCTTCTAAAAACATTTGAACTGAGGAAGCCAGAGGTCTGTACAGTGCACCAAGAATCAAACTGCATCCATGGAATGGTAGAGATATGGTATGATGTTCAAAAGCTAAGGAGTTTTGAACACGGGTAATGTTTACTTTGATAGTTCACCATTGAGCAAATCAAAAGTAACAACTCAGCAGGCAGTGGTATTGCTTTAGTTCAATATCTGTTAATGCCGAATAACCCATTTTAGAAGCACGACTAAGTAAGCAACTGGGTTCAGGACAACTCATAACTACAAAAGTATTAAATTAAGAGCATTTTAGTGAAATATATTGCTCAACTACTGTTCAATGTGCTGTGTCATGGCCAATCTTCTAGAGTTTTAGGTATATAACACCTACTTTGACATTTTGGCATTGAGTAAATCACTTGTAACTTAAACACCATTGAATTTAGAGGATTTGTCTGAAATATTTGGTTAATCTGCTTCATGATGTACCGTATCATGGCCACTTTTCAGAAATTATTTTAATAGGCCCAAGTCACTAGTTTATAGGTTCCTTCATTGACTTTCTTGAACAATTTTGAACAGATTAGAATGTTCAATATCCGTTCAACAAAATTTCAAAAAAAGAAGTTCGAGAACGATTGTTCAGTATAGTTCAAGACAGTTCTTGGACTCTTTTTGAACTTTATTGAAATGAATAATATTGAATGAATATATAGTTCAACAAGACCATTGTATGACATTTTGTATCTTTGTTGAATTAAATATTGTTCAGTATTCAACAAGAAGTTTTGGGACACTGCTTGAACTTTGTTGAATTGAATATTGTTCAATATAGTTCAAGAAGCCTGTTTTGGGACACTTTTTGAACTTTGTGGAATTGAATATAATGCTTGTAGGACATGTTTGGAATTTTATGGAATTAAGTGTTTCACAAAAAAGACATTTGTCAGCGTTTCAAAAATAAAGCTGATAATTATACTCTTATCTAAACCAAAGAGTATGACAGCAAAGTGAATCATACTTCAGAGATAGTAGAAAGCCGTAAATGAAACTTGATGACAATTAAGCCTGTACTTAATTATTAACGCATATTTTATGACAAATATTCTATTGAAACCCTATTTTACATCTTATCCTGAACACAATGTATTTGCTAATAAAATGCGTTGATATATAACACATTTGAGTTTGCTTCAAACGTGATTACTTTTATTTGAGATTGATTTGAATCATCTATTTAATATTTATATTAACGCCGACAATGCAAGCTTGACGGAAAGAAACCTCAGAGATGCTTATTTAAGGAGACCTGAGCCATGGCTAGACCCCACCTTGTGTGAAACTGTGACCCCTATCTGATGTATAGTTTTGACGATATGTGTTCCAACACTCATAACCTATCACAATAGAGTTATGTATATTCATTGTGTGAAAATCACTGTGACACAAATCCAACGTTATAGTCTGAGTTCTCTATGGGTCCAGATTCCTAAATTGTTTTCTTCTTTAAATTACTAGTATTGTAAGAAAATTTTATGACAAGTGTGAAAAAGAAGTTTTAAGAACAATAATTCAAAAGAAAGTAAGCTGTTTGTGAAAGTTTTTTAAACAAAATTTTTAAGTCATTTAAAGAGAATAAAGAAATAATTAAAATATTGATAATGTCTGTATTGCACTGAAACTTGTCATATTAGCTGAGAAATTTTAAAGTTTTTACTCTGGTATAAAATCTTCTTATTTGTTTCAATTTAAGTTGATGCATTTTCTAATCCACAGAGAACCCACAGTGATCTATATAATATATTAACAAAATACATTGTTCTACTGAAATGTACACTGTTTATTATTTGTAGTAAAACCAAAGGCTGCATTAAAGTGTTCTAAAGATCCTCATTCATTCCCCGGAGAGCCATGCACATCTTTTGAAGATGACGAAATCGAAAGTGGAGCCTGTCATGTGACTTCAAAACCTAAAGCTACAGTTGGGTGGCTGGAAGATACATCAGTATGTGGTAGTGGGTATGTTAGTGTTTGTGTTTGGTAGAAAATATGAAAGCCAGAATCTTGAAATATTTTTCAAAGACCCTTTCAAATGTGAACCTGTTCCCACTGTGGTTTGAATTGGCTATTTTTTTCAAAAATAAACAAATCTTTTTGTATTGTTTGTACAGAATGTAGGAAAAGGACAATAGTATTATTAGAAGAAGTAATATGGAGTATTTATAAAGTGCCAAATTGATGTAAACATCCTCTAAGGCGCTATGTCCAAAAAGGGACAGTATATGTCCCTATCTATGTTAGTGCCACAGAGGGGAGAAGGCGATGGGGACGGATAAGCTAATCTGAACAGGTAAGTTTCAGCTGTTATGTAAGTCCAGTAATACTATCTTGGGAGCTTCTTCCATTCAGTAGGAGCAGTTACAGCAAACCTGGGCATTGCGTAATTATTGATGAAATATTGGGGATTTATATTGGAATGTTTACTGCCACTATAACAAAAAAGAATAAAGGACAAGCTTGGAAAGTTTTAACAGCCAAAGTTACTGTCGTTTGTTGCTATAGTAGAAGAACGAAAAGAAATATAAAAATATAAAAATATTCCATTAGATTTGTCTGGTAAAAGAATGCACATTCACATTTGTAACTGTCCATTTGCTTGCAGTTGATACAAAACATGAAATATGCCAAAAGTCTTGACCATTCTTATACTTAAACATCAGTTTTGGAAAAAAATTCTAAGAATAAGATTTTTGTGAATACCAAAAATAATTATATGTAGAATTTTCTAAGAAAAATTCTGAGAAAATTCTTATTCCAAGAAGTTGTGAAAATGGGTCAACATTTAACAATTCTGTTGCTGACACATGCAGGGTTGTTATCAATTTACCTAAAAAATTGGGATTCTGACAGTTGTAATTAATATCAGTAGTTATACTATTTTACAAGATAGAGCTAGATTATAATGAGGGAAAGGGTATAAAAAATTCAAATCTTGTATTATTTACAGATACAAAGCAGTTGAGTCCTGTGAAACAGATAGAGATGGCATATCCATCTGTACCTCAGTTCTCATGAATGTCTGTCCTGGCACATACACCTGTGTTGTAACATACCTGGATCGAGTGGTACCTCATATGGAAGGCAATGAATTTACAAAAGGTAAAAGATACTATCAATCAAGTTATGGTTGCATGTTATTTGCATACTGTGATTCTTGTTAGTTATGGGATAGATTTCACAAAAATGTGAAAAGTTTATCACAGACATGTCATATGTGTGAGATGTATGTCTGTCAGTTTGTGCCACAGCATGTAGACCCCTTTGAGAAGAGTACTTTATGTACTCATCACCTCGGCTTTCAACTCCATCAGGGAGAATCGACTACAGATCTTGAATATTGCATTTCACAGAGAGATAGAAACAAACGTGATATATGAATTATTTTGGAGGGAATATATTCAATAGTTTATACTAATTTACATAAGCACTAAAGAAGTATTTAGTATCTTTCTTTTTTTTTTTTTTTGGTTTTCTTGAAGAATATAACTGGATATTTTTAGTGCTATTAATTTTGAGAAAAGTGACAATGCTTTGGAATACAAAACTCTCTAAAGGGGTCACATAACATGTGTTGGAAAATATATAAAGGAACCTAGTGTGTAATGATAACATACACGACAAACAGAATAGCAGTGGGGTTTCATTTTCTTAAAATATAAAGTTAGTTTAAAAGTTTTATGCTTCTAGCTTTTAAGCTGGCTATTTGAAAGTGATGTCAGGGGGTTGATAGGTGCAGTTCAGTTTTTTTGTATGTAAATAGATGGTTGGATACTGGTCACACAGAGGAAGATACCAGCCGATCTGCCAATGAAGTAATGTGTTAGACTTTGTCAAAATGCACCAGAAACCCAAAGAACTGATTTGATAAACATCTACCTCTGGTATATTTAGGAGAATTTTCAAAGTTTATCACATTGGTGGCTATTGTTGTGGCCTAATGGATAATGCACTCTCCTGGGAGCACATAGGACCTCAGTTTGCTTGTAACTATAACTGGTTTCTGCACATATTCACTATTTTAACATAAATTTACCATAGTATCTAACTACAAAAACATTTCACAGTATTTGCGTTATTTACTATTTATTTTAGCCATTACAGTAATAAAAACCCTTCAAAATGCACATCACGGTTCATTTACTTCATTATTTATATGCAGGTTATATATCATGTATACATTTTGATAACTTATGTCATGGCGTTTGCTAAATCAAACATGCTTGGGTTTAATGTTGAATTTCTGCTTTCGGGAACTGGTTTTAAAATCTGTGTTCAGCCACAACACTGGGTCAAATAGCCCTGTGTGTCTGTAGCAAGGGAAATTTAGGACTAAACACACATATACTTCTTTTATTCATGGTCTGATTTCTAAGAGAGCCTTATGATATTATTTAGCTTCCCCTGTCTTCTTGTTCAGGAATAAAGTCAAATAGTATTTGTTCTTCAAGGTCTTTCTGCCAGTAATTAGTTTATTATTCAGCTGGTGTCTTTGTGATATCAACCATTGCTGTGGCCATGAAGTGATGAATTTTGTAATACTGCTTATGACTGTTGCACCCTAGAGTCTGCTTAAATGCTGAGATTAAGTGCAACAAAAGATTGTTTTGGTCCAGACTTTTTGAAATGAAAATCTTACTTTAATACCTTGTGGTTAACAAACATATTCAGCCAAAACAAACATTATTGTTGTCAAGTAGGTGTTAATGCATGTTTGGGTGGGGGTTATGTATATGTTTTAAATATGTGGTATGTTTATTGGTATCAGGATTCTTCATACTAGTAGTGTGACGTGGAGAAAATGGGACCGGGAACCCATTATAATAACAAACCCAAATCTGTGTATCCCTGTTCAGTTATAATCAACTGGGGGTGCCTTAAATGAAAAGGCGACTTAAAACCTATCTGTTTCAGAAGTCTTTCCCTCCTTAGATTTTCTCACTGCCAAATACCGATGGTCCCCTGGTGACAACCCTGTTATGGTTTACGACTCTATGATTTATGTATTATGATTTGGATGGCGTGTCTTAGAATCCGCTAATTCGCAGATTAAGCACATGGATACCTGATACCAGTAGAGCAAATGTGACAGCTGATGTAAGAGCAAATTCATCAAAAACAGGAGCACTCAGGGAGCACAAACCCCTGCCAATGCATGTAATAATAAGTAAATGGGAACATCCGGATTAACTTTTTGTATCCAGAGCATGATCTGGGTCACTTTCAAGAATAGTGGGATCTAATGTCCCAGCCATACGACAGGCAGTACGTCCCATGGTTAGAGGTTTTACCCGGTGGCGGAACTGCATCCTAGGCTGTCTCATACCTTCCGAGTTTTGGTATATCCATCACATTACAGGCGGTATATTCTGTGGTTGTAGTCATTGGTCAAAATACCCCAGTTCATTAACTACCGTCTGAGATTCCTATGCGAAACACAGTAGCAAAATGTCCATTTACCTCCACTCACCTTTTGTTGCCGTATTACACTGAAAGATGACTCAGTCACAACCTTATGTACACTGTGGACTAAACCTTCAGTTACCATAGCAAAACAATTCTCTGTGCATGCCTGCATTCATCTGTGCATGCTCACGGTGAGGTAGTCAGAGGTGGAAAGTTTAAACATTTTAAAACTTCCATAGAACAAGCAAGGTATGGGACACTTCACCACTGTGTTTCAACCTGGGATGGTAGTTGAAGGACTAAGGCATTTTGTCTGATGCCTTTAACCGTGGGTTATACTGCCTGTAGTGTGACTGGGGTATAAGTTGGACCAAGATTCATCGCCAGGTTTTTATGAGGAAGATCTAACCAGTAGGATTTGTATAGTCCTGCTAACAAACCACTAAACAGCCACAAAGACAAGTGGTCATGAAAATAATATCTCAATCAGAGGTAATAAGGAACATTATAATGTTAAAAAAAAAGATATAGTTTAACAAATCTGATTATGTTTCACCCTAGTTATTTATGAAGATAAACAATTTTCAAAATAGTGTTACAAGTACATGTTCATGGTTTGCAAGTTTTCACTCTGTTTGTCAACATACATGGTCCCTTCTGTTATAGCACTATAATGTATACATATTGTTAATGTGTTCATAGAGTTTGAACAGTTTTGTGTATTTGGTGCCAATGCTTTTGGTGTTCTATTTGTCAATCTGTTGTGGTTGTTGAAATATTGCTTTGCTTTGGATCATTTTAGTATTTTGTGGTTGTTGCACATTAAAGAAGTCTTATGGTAACAGTTGATCATGTGATGCTGTTGAAGCCCAAAACGAGGGGTCAAAGAACATTCAAAATCACTCATTTCTCAAAGAACATTCAAAATCACTCATTTCTCCAGTGTGAATCTAAGGGTTTACAGAGAATTTCAGTGCCACTCAGAAGAATACCTTAGTAGTGAATTGATTTCCTTTGTTCTTGTAGATAAGACACATTAATATGCAAAGATGGACATTTATTAAGCGTCCCGCAAGGGACGCTTGTTTGTGTATGGGAGAGCTTCTGGCTCCGCCGGCTCCGCCGGCTCCGGCGGCTCCGCCGGCTCCGCCGGCTCCGCATTTTGTTTTCCTTATAACTCTGTAACCATTAGGCGGATTCTTTTCAAATTTGGCAGGTTTAGGCAGTAGCCTTGGGGAATTTTTTTGAATTTGCTGCAGTGACATTTCAACCAATCAGAGAGGTCACATGACCAAAAATGTCTTTTTTCGATGGGGAAGCTTGTCCGGATGATAACTTGAAAGGAATTTTATCAATTCACCTGAAACTTGGCAAATACATTCATTCTATTAAAATCTGGAAATCATTAGATTTTGGCATTGATTGGTCAAGAAATGGCCGAGTAATTAATGATTAATTAATTATTACGAATTTTCCAAATAAGGAAAACACAAAAATGCTTATATCTCGAAAACCGTGCTAGATAGAGCGATTTCGACGAAATTTTTGACCCGCAGGGTATCTCTGCGGAGTAGTTTTCCCAATTTTCAAAAAATTTTTGTCTCGCCCAAAATGGCGGCCATTTTGAATTTTCGAAATTTTCGCAAAAATTGCAAAACACAAAAATGCTTATATCTCGAAAACCGTGCTAGATAGAGCGATTTCAACGAAATTTTTGAGCCACAGGGTATCTCTGCAGAGTAGTTATCCCAATTTTGAAAAAATTTTTGTCTCGCCAAAAATGGCGGCCATTTTGAATTTTCGAATTTTTCGCAAAAATTGCAAAACACAAAAATGCTTATATCTCAAAAACCGTGCTAGATAGAGCAATTTCGACAAAATTTTTGACCCGCAGGATATCTCTGCGGAGTACTTTTCCCAATTTTCAAAAAATTTTTGTCTCGCCAAAAATGGCGGCCATTTTGAATTTTCGAAATTTTCGCAAAAATTGCAAAACACAAAAATGCTTATATCTCGAAAACCGTGCTAGATAGAGCGATTTCGACGAAATTTTTGACCCACAGGGTATCTCTGCAGAGTAGTTATCCCAATTTTGAAAAAATTTTTGTCTCGCCAAAAATGGCGGCCATTTTGAATTTTCGAATTTTTCGCAAAAATTGCAAAACATAAAAATGCTTATATCTCGAAAACCCTGCTAGATAGAGCGATTTCGACGAAATTTTTGGCCCGCAGGGTATCTCTGCAGATTAGCTGCCAATTTTCAAACAAAAAATTTCTCGCAAAAAATGGCGGCCATTTTGAATTTTCGAATTTTTCGCAAAATTGCAAAACACAAAAATGCTTATATCTCGAAAACCGTGCTAGATAGAGCGATTTCGACGAAATTTTTGACCCACAGGGTATCTATGCAGAGTAGCCATGCCAATTTTCAAAAAAATTTTGTCTTGCCAAAAATGGCGGCCATTTTGAATTTTCGAATTTTTGCGCAAAAATTGCAAAACACAAAAATGCTAATATTTCGAAAACCGTGCTACATAGAGCAATTTCAACAAAATTTTTTATCTTCAGGGTATTTCTGCAGAGCAGCTATCCCAAAGAGCTTTCACTTGGTGAAGTTTCAGACCCATAGCTAATTGCTCACCTACTCAAAAAGAGTAAATGCGAATTACCTCTAAAAGTATTGCAGATGGCCAATTTTTCTCAAATAACTCATTCACCTACTTTTGGAAGAGCTTTCACATGGTGAAGTTTCAGACCCATAGCCAATTACTCACCTACTCAAAATGAGTAAATGTGAATTATCTCTAAAAGTATTGCAGATAGCCAATTTTTCTCAAATAACTCTTTCACCTACTTTTGGGAGAGCTTTCACATGGTGAAGTTTCAGACCCATAGCTAATTATTTACCTACTCAAAATGAGTAAATGCTAATTATCTGTAAAAGTATTGCGGATACCCAATTTTTATCAAATAACTCATTCATCTACTTGTGGGAGAGCTTTCACATGGTGAAGTTTCAGACCCATAGCTAATTACTCACCTACTCAAAATGAGTAAATGCGAATTATCTCTAAAAGTATTGCAGATAGCCAATTTTTCTCAAATAACTCATTCACCTACTTTTGGGAGAGCTTTCACTTGGTGAAGTTTCAGACCCATAGCTAATTACTCACCTACTCAAAATGAGTAAATGCGAATTATCTCTAAAAGTATTGCAGATAGCCAATTTTTCTCAAATAACTCATTCACCTACTTTTGGGAGAGCTTTCACTTGGTGAAGTTTCAGACCCATAGCTAATTACTCACCTACTCAAAATGAGTAAATGCGAATTATCTCTAAAAGTATTGCAGATAGCCAATTTTTCTCAAATAACTCATTCACCTACTTTTGGGAGAGCTTTCACTTGGTGAAGTTTCAGACCCATAGCTAATTACTCACCTACTCAAAATGAGTAAATGTGAATTATCTCTAAAAGTATTGCAGATAGCCAATTTTTCTCAAATAACTCATTCACCTACTTTTGAGAGAGCTTTCACTTGGTGAAGTTTCAGACCCATAGCTAATTACTCACCTACTCAAAATGAGTAAATGTGAATTATCTCTAAAAGTATTGCAGATAGCCAATTCTTCTCAAATTAATCATTCACCTACTTTTGGGAGAGCTTTCACTTGGTGAAGTTTCAGACCCATAGCTAATTACTCACCTACTCAAAATGAGTAAATGCGAATTATCTCTAAAAGTATTGCAGATAGCCAATTTTTCTCAAATAACTCATTCACCTACTTTTGGGAGAGCTTTCACTCTGTGAAGTTTCAGACCCATAGCTAATTACTCACCTACTCAAAATGAGTAAATGTGAATTATCTCTAAAAGTATTGCAGATAGCCAATTTTTCTCAAATAACTCATTCACCTACTTTTGGGAGAGCTTTCACTTGGTGAAGTTTCAGACCCATAGCTAATTACTCACCTACTCAAAATGAGTAAATGCGAATTATCTCTAAAAGTATTGCAGATAGCCAATTTTTCTCAAATTAATCATTCACCTACTTTTGGGAGAGCTTTCACTTGGTGAAGTTTCACACCCATAGCTAATTACTCGTCTACTCAAAATGAGTAAATGCGAATTATCTGTAAAAGTATTGCAGATAGCCAATTTTTCTCAAATAACTCATTCACCTACTTTTGGGAGAGCTTTCACTTGGTGAAGTTTCAGACCCATAGCTAATTACTCGTCTACTCAAAATGAGTAAATGCGAATTATCTCTAAAAGTATTGCAGATAGCCAATTTTTTCTCAAATTAATCATTCACCTACTTTTGGGAGAGCTTTCACTTGGTGAAGTTTCAGACCCATAGCTAATTACTCGTCTACTCAAAATGAGTAAATGCGAATTATCTCTAAAAGTATTGCAGATAGCCAATTTTTCTCAAATAACTCATTCACCTACTTTTGGGAGAGCTTTCACTTGGTGAAGTTTCAGACCCATAGCTAATTACTCACCTACTCAAAATGAGTAAATGCGAATTATCTCTAAAAGTATTGCAGATAGCCAATTTTTCTCAAATAAATCCTTCACCTACTTTTGGCAGAGCTTTCACTTGGTGAAGTTTCAGACCCATAGCTAATTATTCACCTACTCAAAATGAGTAAATGTGAATTATCTCTAAAAGTATTGCAGATAGCCAATTTTTCTCAAATAACTCATTCACCTACTTTTGGGAGAGCTTTCACTCTGTGAAGTTTCAGACCCATAGCTATTTATTCACCTACTCAAAATGAGTAAATGCTAATTATCTGTAAAAGTATTGCGGATACCCAATTTTTATCAAATACTCATTCATCTACTTGTGGGAGAGCTTTCACATGGTGAAGTTTCAGACCCATAGCTAATTACTCACCTACTCAAAATGAGTAAATGCGAATTATCTCTAAAAGTATTGCAGATAGCCAATTTTTCTCAAATAACTCATTCACCTACTTGTGGGAGAGCTTTCACTTGGTGAAGTTTCAGACCCATAGATAATTATTCACCTACTCAAAATGAGTAAATGTGAATTATCTCTTAATAGTATTGCAGATAGCCAATTTTTCTCAAATAACTCATTCACCTACTTTTGGAAGACCTTTCACACACGAAAATGAAAAATTGTGAATATCTCGGAAAAGCTATTTATTCTGCTTTAATGCTCGGCGGGAGATACACACCACGGCAGTGGTCTTGACAAAAAATTTTGTCTCCCCAAAAATGGTGGCCATTTTGAATTTTCAAAGTTTTTGCAAAACACAAAAATGCTTATATCTCGAAAACCGTGCTATATGGAGTAAACTCAACAAAATTTTGGACCTGCTGGGTATCTCTGCAGAGTAGCCATGCCAATTTTCAAAATATTTTTGTCTCGCCAAATATAGCGGACATTTTTAATTTTTTTATTTTTTGCAAAACACAAAAATGCTTATATCTTGAAAACCGTGCTAGATAGAGCAGACTGCGCTGACTTTGGTTGCCACAACAGTATAAGGCTAGAAACGAAGCATTTTCTTAATACTTTAGCACTCACCTTTATATCCTTTTCGGGACGCTTTGTTTTTGCTATGCAAAAACATTATCTTTTTTTTTTGCGAGCGATCCTCTAGTTATAGATATTCCGGAATGAAAAATTTCCCCTTTATACTATGGAATGGATTGGTCTTGATATTCTTGGTTTACATCTCATTAGCATGTCCAGTTGCTAAATGAATTTTGATAATAGTCCTGTTTCTGTAGCATTCTATCTGCTAATAAATTGCTAAGCTCCATGAGATTATAATTATTTTAAACTAACATTCACAGTTAAAATGACCTATTTAGGTTTGAAAGGGTTTTGTGCATTAAATTACTCAACCACCTTGTATTTCCACAATTAAGTCTTGGACATTTCCAGTGGTATATGTAACAATTGCTTCCCATGGTGTCCGGCTTGGCGAGTAGGTGATTGGTTGATTGACGCTGGTTGGAGGTATAGGTGCAGTGTCATGGTATGACCTTGCCATGACTTTTGACCTTGCTGTTGTGACCTTGACCTTTAAAATCATCTTTGGACTTTATTTCAAAAACCTTAAGGTGAAGGAAGTTCATCCTTGGAAGGGCATGGGCTGGCGGAGGGGGGGTACAGATGTGCAATGCCATAGTATGACCTTCATACAACTTTTGACCTTGGCTCTGCAAGAATGCTTTCTACTGCTATATTTGAGACATATTCTGCAATCACAAAGATATAGAATTGCTGCAATTGATTATTGTATCCACTGGAGGCATCCGGTGGATACTTTGGTTTAGCGTTAGCTACCCCGCCCGCCGGGTGTAGAGAGATTTTCGGCGTTAACACTCTAAGAGGAAAACTACACCAGTTAGGTTCATCAAATATGCAGGATATCTTCATTAGGGGGTAAGCTTCTCTGGGACTGAAAATAGCCTCATTCTGAAAAATAAGATGGACACCGTGGGCATTTCTTTGAAAATAATCTACATTTTTCTACTGGCTGTTTCGCATAGGTAGAAGGTTGAATCTCTTCATAGGTGATATGTATAACAGATATAAATGTCCTCTACAACCTTGCACGCATTTGACCTTGAACCTCTTAATTCAAGGTCATCCACGGAGTGCCAAAGTAACCCACATAGCGGACTTTAATTTTAAAAGAGCCTATATCTCCCTTATTATTGGTCCTAGAGGTTTGCAATGTGAAACCAACCTATAGGAAATCATGGGCTGGGAATCTTCTGGTGTGGACGGATTTGACCTTAGACCCCTTGTTCAAGGTCAAACGAGGATAGCCAAACTTAAATGTGCTTATAATGGGCTTATTATTGGTCCTAGACCCTAGAGGTTTGGGATGGTAAACCAACATATAGGAAATCATGGGCTGGGAATCTTTTGGTGTGTTCAGATTTGACCTCGGACCGCTCCTTCAAGCTCAAATGAGGATAGCCAAAGTTAAAAGTGTTTATAACTTGCTTATTATTGGTCCTAGAGGTTTGGGATTTTAAACCAACCTATAGAAAATCATGGGTTTGGAATCTTTTTGTGTGGTCAGATTTGACCTTGGGCCCCTCGTTCAAGGTCAATCAAGGATAGCCAAACTTAAAATTGTTTATAACTCCCTTATTATTGGTCCTAGAGGTTTGGGATGGTAAACCAACATGTAGGAAATCATTGGCTGGGAATCTTCTGGTGTGACGGATTTGACCTTGGGCCCCTCCTTCAAGGTCAAACATGGATAGCCAAAGTTAAAAGTGCTTATAACGGGCTTATTATTGGTCATACAGGTTTGGGATGGTAAGCCAACTCATAGGAAATCATGGGCTGGGAATCTTTTGGTGTGGTCGGATTTGACCTCAGATCCCTTGTTCAAGGTCAAACAAGGATAGCCAAACTTAAAAGTGCTTGTAACGGGGTTATTATTGGTCCTAGAGGTTTGGGATGGTAAACCAACATATACAAAATCATGGGCTGCAAATCTTTTGGTGTGGTCAGATTTGACCTTGGGCCCCTCCTTTAAGGTCAAATGAGGATAGCCAAAGTTAAAAGTGCTTATAACTCGCTTATTATTGGTCCTAGAGGTTTGGGATGGTAAACCAACCTATAGGAAATCATGAGCTGGGAATCTTTTGGTGTGGTTGGGCCCCTCCTTCAAGGTCAAACGAGGATAGCCAAACTTAAAAGTGCTTATAACTCGCTTATTGTTGATCTCAGAGGTTTACAATGTGAAACCAACTCATCCAAAATCTTGGGCTAAGAATCTTCTGATGTTAGATTTGACCTTTGGCCCCTCCTTCAAGGTCAAACGATGGTTCACTGGCTTTGGTGAGTTGTCTTTCTGGTGGATACAAATTTGCATCGGTTCTCCGATGCGTAGGTCTAGTTATATGTACTTTTACTTTATTTCCCAGTTTCTGTTGATAGCTATACTTAAATTAATAAATTTTACAGCTTTATTATTTTTGGTTTACTAATTAATGCTGTTATCTTGCTGTTGAATTGTTTTGCTTTGATACTTTATCTTTACGTACTTATCCTCTCTCCTATGTGTTATTTCTCTTGCACCTGTACACAACTTAAACTGTCTGGTCTGAAAGTCTCCTGACCTGTTTCAAATCTTCTGTATCTCATGGTATCCAATGCTATTTTAACCAGGCTGTGAGGTACGGGCATCTCTGATGCTATTTTGTTACATGCTTTTATTTTAAGAACATTCTAGGACAGTCAGCTTCAAACAACAATGCTCCACAAATGAGTCGGTAATATCTGTGTCACAGTTTTTGAGATCAGTTTACTGACGCACCAAGTATAAAGTATTTAGGAACCAATACCTTGACACATAAAATGGTGGGAAAACTTCAAACATTATAAATTTGCAATAAATCTTGTAAACATTCTTACCTTTTTCTCTCATATTTTTGTGTATTTTTTGCCTTGTACCTGACTTTGATGAACATGGTATATTTTCATTCACTCCATGTTTGCAAGCCTTTTTGTTTGGGAAACTCTGAGACACACTTTTTTGGTATCCTGGAATCATAGTGGATTTTCACATTGGTTATAATTGTAACTGTAAGTCACCTATCCCTGAAGACATGTGATGTCAATCAGTTCAGACAAGGCATTCAAAAATCGTTATTACATTTATAATTTAGAACTTTTTGACAAACTATAGATGCAATATATTAAACTAAACTCAATTCAGACAATTTTTTATTCATAAGAAAATGTTTAAAATCTATATATACAGTGGGTGAGATTCTGTCTCAGATTCCAAAAACTGTTTGTCATGTCATGCATGATGTAAATATAAAATATAAAGTGTCATGTTTATATAAAAGTAATGGAAGTACAGATATTTCAAATATAAAATGAAAAATAAAAATGATGTACCAAATTTGAAATGTCCACCTCTTTTCCCTGACTTACACCTGGCCATGCCCCCGATTATGTAAACAACAAGGACATTCCAAACCCCTGTGTGGGTATTCTTTTGAATCAGTGGACATCATAACTTCCTTGATGAATCATGATAAAACTACCCGAGACAGTCTTGGAATCTATGCATTTTAGAAGACAAATAATGGCAGCCTACTATGTTTTCATTGTTCACAGCCTGTTGTATTGTCAGCTGACACAGTTTTGTCACACTGATATCTGCAACCAGATAGTTAAGAAACTGTAAGGAGGTGAGCTTTTTCACCATGTATAAGTTGTTCAGCCACTTTTTCATGTAAGTTATTGTATTAAAGTTTCAGATCTTATGCCACATTACTTATTCAAGGTACCCGGGTTCTAAAGTAACTACTTGTTTACCTTTCAGGGCTCTCATTTTGGGTATATTCTTGAATTCTATCGATGTACACAAAATAATTTAAAAGCTGTTTCTAAGATATGTCAACTGACACAGTTGGCAGAGGGTACTCTGTTGATGTCTATTATGGTAAGATTCAGCAATGGAACATATGAATACTATCATACTGCTCTCTTGATCTGGAAGGGGTGAAGTTGAACTTTGACCCACTAAGTGACTACTGATCAAGCATGTACCATTTTAGAAAACCCTTCATCATGATTCTTGTCTTTATTATGGTTTTGTGCACCGTGGATCATTTTGTCTGCGTACCAATTCAGACCCTGTGTGTATTTGCAGCTGGGCCGGCCTCCAACAAAGGAACACTCATTGGTATTGTGTGTGGAGTGGTAGCGGGAATCTGTTTGATCATTGCAGCAGCTATTGGTATTTTCTGTATTATAAAACGTTACCAGGCAGAAAAAACACACGAAACAGATGGCCAGGCTGATGACAAAGAAAGCAAACCACTGACCACTGCAGATGAAGACAGGAAAGATCAAGGGGAAAATGGTATCAAAGATGATGAGGTATCAGGTGAAAAGGTGAATGAGAAAGCAGTTGTACCATCAAAGAAGAAGCTTCCAAAACAGATGACTCAGCGAAGCCAGAAGTATTTTGAGGCTGTTCAAAGTCCAGACTTTAAAGGAAAGGCAATTTATCGCAGCAAAGACCAAGATGGAGCTGAGTGTATGATGCAGTTTGAATATTTTCCACAAGACGTCAAAACCCAACCAGCCATTGAAGAAGAGGAAGAACCTTCAAGTCCAGTCATTGAAGAAGTGTGAAAGTGTAGTTATTATAATTTGAGGGAAGGTTGGACAACCTTTATGACTTGGATTATTTTAAAGGTAGTAAGCTGCTTTGGGTATAGTGATGTCATTATTCAGTACATGCCCTAAGCCAGCACAAACAGGAAGTTAATACAGTGAATTCACATTATGTCAAATCTGAAAAAAATATTTTCAGGTAACATGGAAATTTTCAGTGGAAAAGACCCTATAAAGACATTGGTGGATATTCATTAACATTCTTGTCACTCTTATTCTTAGAATTTTCTGAGAAAACAAACAGTTTGAGAATGAGAAAAAATGTCAAGAATAAGAATTGTTAAATTGATGAAACTTTATTTAGAATTCTGAGATAATAATAACAACTTAGAGGCAGTGCCTGGGTGCAAAACAGTTATCTTTTGTATTTGAGATCCATTATTTATAGAAAAGCGGTATAATTATTATTGCAAAAGCACTTTTTATGGAAATTGTTAAAGCGTATTCGTAGAAAATACCAGCATTCTTAGACAATTCTCATTCTAGTCAGAATGTTAGTGAGTCATATAGGCCTATACATCTACTTCTACTTAAATAAGATTCTTTGTGACTCAGTTTGGCATCAGAGTATTCAACAGTCATGAATCATAACCATCATCACTTGACCCAGTATAACGTTTGTAAAACTTAATCACGCAAGCACAAATATAGATTTTGTGTGGCAGTTTTGTTGATTTAAAGCTTTTCAGTACCATAGCCATGTTTGTTGAATGGTGGATGTTGTCAAGAATTCCCTATTTCATAGAAAAACTTTTGTGCACTCCATAAATTCTACTGAACAGGATGTAATTAGCAGACATTTGTTTAAAAAAAAATGTCAAATTTATTGGACATTTACTATGGTTAATGAAGTAGCTACATTTTATTTTGGTGAAGTTTTTATTTTAAAATATTGGAGATCAGTGTGTCCTAAAGGATTCAACATTGAAAGATACTGTATTATTTGGCTGTTGTGGAGGCTTGGACTCTCTAAGTGTTCCTGTAAGATGCTGTGGATTTCCAATTTTGATTGATTAGTCATGCAATTAGGCAGGAAGAGTATAAAAGGGGAATTTCAGGTTTTTAAGCATAAAAAGGGGAAGTTGTTAGGTTTGATAAATTCATCAGGTTAATATATATATATATGAATTTTGTTTTAAACATGGAAAATGCCTTAAAGTTTTTAAAAACAAAATGTGTGTATTTTCAAGTTATCCCAATTTGTTTGGATTCTCTTATTATCCAAAACAGTTTTCATAGAAAAGGACACATTTTAAGACTAAAACTTGTGATAAGGATAAGTGAATATTAAGTATACATTTCCTTGTGTATAATTCATGACTAATGTTCCTAATGTTCCATGATCAACAAATATGATTTTTTGTTTGTCACCCAATAACATTACTTTGACTTTTCATTCGAAAGTGATTTGCAATTGGCAACTACTGAAAAAGTAGTGAGTAGTTTGTGAATAAAATATGTGTTTGAAAGCAAGCAATTTCGTGTGTTTGTGCCGACATGTGTGAGCATTTCTTCATAATTACTGAGTGGATTATTCCTTTACCAAATGCATGGCCATGACCTTTCACTGTTGTCTTGGTCACTTGACCAAAATTATTTATTTTTATCAGGAATTAAACTGATTGCCAAGAAGTGGAAAACCTTGAAGTTCGTAACTTTTCTCTTTTAATGAACTCTGTGGAGTTCTTGTTAGTCCGTAGTTGAAGGACACAAATATACATTTATTTACAGAAAAAAAATATCAAACACAATTTTTAAAAATATATCATCTCCCTACTGACATATCAGTGGCATAGAAAACAGATATATCTGTTTTGGCCTTACTTGGCTTGCTGTTTTTTAATGTACAGTCAATTACGGTACTTAACTATCTGAGAAAGGATCCAACATATCGTTGTAGGATTATTAAAATATATCGGTGGAAAAATGTATTATAGTTTCCAAGTCAAATTATTTACACAATTGTTCTTCCAGTTTGTCAAGTGTAATATGTTTCATGATATTTATAAGCAGAAAAACAATGTTCTGTTTAATTCCAGTCAGAATAGATATAGCATAAATTAAGTTAACTCCAATTTGTGGATGACTGATTGTATACGAGGAAGTATACATGTAGTATAGACAAGTGTTTGAAAAAGCCTTCAGTAAAAATGTGTGCTTTCATAACTTTAGTACCATAGATTTCATTATGTTACAGTGGACAAATGAGTGGTTTAATGTGGCATTATATGCATTTGTGTGTTTTTAGTTATGCACAGTTGCCATTAGGTGTTGCTTTTTAGTGTTTTAGATATTGGTAGATATAAGTGTGCATATTGTTATACATAAATTAGATCCTGCTGTATATTTGTTGTTTTATTTCTTGTGACTAGTTTCTTATTTTTCTGATTTAGTTTTCAATTAGGTCTATGCAAAAACTGCATGTTTTTGCAGTGTATTCTTTGATGGGGGGTCACATTAACTAATCAGAATGCAATTGTTACTTTTGGAGCATAGTTTACTTGAGTTTACTTTTATTGGTAAACATACTTTTTGTGATTATATTTCAGTTCTTTCTATATATTTTTTATTGATGGAATGTTAGTACATATATTCATGTGCAGAGGTTACAGATGCAGCTTGCGGATGTGGTAAATGTTAATATTTTTTCCTCTTTTTTTTGTACAAGAAAATCAGCATGGCTAATCTGCTCTCCCTAAATGGCCATAACTTCCTTATTTGTTGTCCACTTTTTACCATTGCTTTAGGTTGAATGAAACAATATATTAGAATATTTACTGTATCTTGCTTGCAGTTTCCATGAAAATGATTCAGTGCTTACACAATCTGTGAGCTGCATGTGTGACGCAGTGACATTAGGATGCAAATCTAGTATTTATTTGACAGTTGAATTTTGTATCACTAGCTGCATCCAAAAGCTGCCCTCCCTGCACACAGATAGCTGTGCTAAATTATATGTAATGCAAATGTACATTGTAAAATATCCCAATACTGGGTGTATTCTCTTATACCTTGTGTGTATAAAGAGGATTCATTTTAATATTTTTCTTCAGTATTTAGCATGGGTATTTTCTACTGCTTTTAACTTGCATGAACCTTAGCGAAAATAGAGTTTTTGTTTTGAGATTATATTTTTGTATGGTTTACTTGCAGTTATTATCACTGGTATTTATGAGAGGTCAAGAGACAAATTTATCATTTAATGACAAGGATATGTTAGTACTTGTGATGTTTAAGAAATATGACTGTGTTGTGTATGCAAAGTGCATGACTATACATGGGTGCATTGTGACCCCCCAGTCAGTTTTAAATCAAAACTTTTTATGTAAAAATAAATTAGATTTTCACAGACTGTATTGTGTGGTGTACTGTGCGATGAAATGAACATACTCTTTATATAGTACCCTTCCCACAACACATTCAAAATGGCTCTTTGAAAACCTTTGGCCTTTAATTTTCTTACTGATATCTGGAGGGTAGGCAATAAAAATGCAAAGTGAATAGGAAAACCTACTTGGGTGCATTCTGACTGCAATGCATTGAAAACCAACAGTTAATATAAATAAGACTATGACAGATTGACTTTAAACTTTTGCCTTTTCAACTCTAGGTAATTTTGAGCTGGTTAATTGTCTGAGCACATTATAGATGTAATGTAGAAGATGTTACAAGCATGTATTTTGGCTTCACTGAATAAAATTCTCAGGTTCAGACAGAGACATGTTGGCTTGGAGCACTTAAAATGGTATTCTTTTTGTCATGGAGTCCTTTCCTCAGTGGCAGGCAAAATATCTGCATTGATGTTAGTAATTGGCCATCTCTGAGCCTCTGTCTTTCAGTTCAGTGGTGGACTATATGGCCAACTTTGGCCCTGACTTTTGCTGAGTTTGAAACTGGTGATTGTATATGCATGGAATCAGAATCAGAAAGGCTGGCAAAAGTCAGGAGAATATCAAACATGTTTTTCATTTTTTTTTTTGTAAAGGATACTTCTTTGTATCCCACTCTCAAAGTTGGAATCTTTATCCCGATTTGTCTCAATGACATAAAGTCTTGTTGTAGAAGTCAGGATGCATGGCAATCATATACTATCACCAATGAGTCTAATCTTATTACAATAGGTCAAATCTTATCACAGTTATGTGTAATCATGTTGAATTTAAAGAGGACGGGGACCTACTGCACTCAACTTCCACCATAACAATGAAGTTGCTCTCTACATAGGTGGGCTACATGACTGCCATCTGCTGATTTTTAAGTTTATGGCTGACAGATCCCAGGAGAATGAGACAGTTGGGGATCTGAACCTGCATATGGCAGATGCATCCAATTGTGTTGAAATTGTATTGGAATTGTATAGGTCAAGGTCAGAAGCTCTGAGGCTTTGAAGTTTGGTGAGGATTGTCGAGATAGGTTCCCAGATAAATTGGATAGTTCCTTGTCTAGTCATTTGTATTAATTTTGCTTACTTTTTTTTGCAAATTTTAGCATTGTTCTGCCTTCATCTACCCCAATGGTAAACAGATATGTTTGTCCCAACAAATGAATATAAAACCAGCCTTTTATGAGAATGTCAGTCATTAGCTCTTTGAGTCCTGTACACAGTAAAATGGATCTTTGGTTGGGAAAAAATGTCATAAAAGCAATATAATAAGATTGAGACAGACTGACTTTGAAGCCTTGATGTTTTAACACTGGTGGTTTCATGTCATAGCCACTGTAGAAAACCTATCTGTGTTCAGTTTTATTTGTTTTTCAAGTTTCTGAATGAGGTTTGTAGATGTAGAAACCCTCTAAAGTCCTTGAGCAACGTGCTTTCAATCTAGCCATTCTCCATTAGAACAATATTGTTTTAAACATGTACAAATGCTGAATGTTAAATAAATCTCTGTTATTAACAAATCTATTCAGTGTTTCTGTTGAATAAGTTGTCATTATGTGCTCTTCTTGGCTCAATGATTTTGTTTTTGAAAGAACAACCTTGAGATTTATTGCTAGTCTAGAAACCATCAGACTTAACATAGTGATTAACTTGGGAGCATATCCCATCCCAATAGCTAAGTGAGTAAGAGCTACTCTGTTTTACTTTTCAGTACCTTCTGTAATGAGTAAAATCACATGTAACTTGAAAACTATTGCATTTAGAGAATTTTGTATAAGCATGTTGTTCACCTACTTTTGGGTCAGCTATTATATAGTAACATTGCAGACCTGTGGCTCATTGCATAGTGAAGCAATAGCTACTTTGAGGTTGTCACTGTTTAGCAAATCAGTTCTAACTAATGGAAACTATTGCATTTAATATATTTTGTTTAAATATGTTATTCATCTTCTTTTGGGTCAACTATAACATAGTAAAATTACAAAACTGTAGCTCATTGCTTAGCTGAGCAACAACTACTTTTGGTTTGTATTGTTGAGTTAAATCACTTGTAAATCGAAAACTATTGCATTTAGAGAATTTTGTGTAAATATGTTATTTGTGTACTTTTGAGACAGCTCTAACATAGTGAAATTGCAGACCAGTAATTCATTGCATAGATAAGAAAAACTACTGAGATAGTTTCACTGTTGAGCAAATCAGTTGTAACTTGAAAACTACTGTATTTAGAGTTTTTAATTAAAATAATGATATTCACCTACTTTTGGGTCAGCTATTACATAGTAAAATTACAGACCTATAGCTCATTGCATAGCTGAGCAATAGCTTAAATTATCCCTTTTGAGTAAATCATTTGTAACGTGAAAAGTGTTGCATTTAAAGCATTTTCTTAAAATGTAGTGTTCAGCTGCTTTTTAAAATAACAGCAACATGACGAGAAACTTAAGTGTCTGTCCCAATAGCTAAGTGTGTAATAGCTTCTTTCTCTGACTTCAAAGTTAAGTTAGAGAGAATTATTTAAAGGGAGATTTTTTGGGGAGAGCACCAGACTTGTCTATGATGTTATGAATTATACCGAAATTTAAAAAAAACAAAGGACTGTTGATGTTCATTGATTTTGAAAAGGACTTTGATTCAGTATTGTGGAAATTTATGTACAAGGTACTACGCCATTACAATTTTAGTGAAGAATTTGTCAAATAGATAACTATTTGATAATAAAATAACATCCACAATACTCAAAGTTGGTGTTTTATCAGAATTTTTCAAAATTGAAGGAGGATGTAAACAAGGAGACCCCATAGCTCCATATCTCTTCCTGTTATGTGCCCAGGTATTGTATAAAATGATCCAAAGCAACAGTATGGAAAAAAGGCCTAAACACTGGTCAAGAGGAATTTAAAATTTCACAATTTGCTGATGATACAACAGTCTTTATGGATGACTCAAAGAGACCCTTGCAACAAAAACTAAACATCTTAGAAGTCTTTGGATCTCTATCAGGTTTGAAAATGAACATGGCTAAAATAAATTTAAAATGGTATGGATTAGAAAAAAGAAATACTCCAACAAAAAAAACTTTGTTGTGCTAGCTAATTAAACTGAGGTACAAGTGTATTTACCTTGCTAGGAATCGTTTTTGATGTTAATATACAAAATATACCAGCTCACAACTACTCAAAGGCACTTATCAGAGTTGACAAAATAATTTCTGCTAGGGAAAACGGAAGCTTGACACCTCTAGGTAAAATAACTGTTATTAAATCACTAAATATTCTCCCAACTAAATCATTTGTTCAGTTCTATTCCACTTCCAAACAATAATTTTTATGTGGTCTTGAATAAAAAACTTTATAAGTTTTTGTGGGATGGGAAACCTGAGAAAAAGTAAAACGTACAACTAGGTGCCAAAACAAAATAAATGGTGGGCTAAAAATACCGGATTTAGAAAAATTTAGTAAGTCCTTAAAATGTACTTGGATCAGGAGACTTGTAGCTTCTCCGGCTAGCCCATGGCCTAAAGTATTTGAAACATCATATGTACCTATTGAATTATTGTTCAAATTTGGTCCATACTGGGGGATAAAGAGTAATAAAAGAGTACCCAATGACCTCTGGAAACAAATATTTGTATCTTGGAACATAATAGATCAATCAATTCAGGCTAAGTGAGGTCTGAACAAAACATACTTTCAACCTGTCTGTGGTATAATAGTTAACTAGAAAATCCTAATATATTCTGGAAAACATTGTCTGAAAAAGGGATATGAGTGATCAGGGATATTGTTCATCAAAATATTAAAATAATGAGTCGTAAAGAAATAGACATAAAATTTGGCTTTCACATAAAAAATTTCTTGGAATACTTTCAAATTAGCTCAATGGTACAGAGATATATTAATGGCAATAAACATTTAATCATTCAAAGCAATCATCTTGATAGACCGTTCATCCCGCACCATATATCCCTTTTCTTCCAATGTCACCAAGGTTGTAGAAATATCTACGATAAGGTAAGGGACAAAAGAAGTAGAATGCAGATATATGGCTAAATGGAATAATAATCTTGATGTACATATAGATAATGAGACATGTAGAAGAGTCTTTTATCTTATATTTAATGTTGAACAGGATAATAATCTGATCTGGTTTCAATATAAGTTGATACATAGAATACTTCGTACAAACCGTCAACTGTTTAAAATGTCTATTGAGAAATCAAGCAAACGTAGATTTTGTCAATCTGCATCCGAAACAGTTACGCATCTGTTTATGAAATATCGCTATGTGGCGGAGTTATGGAAAGATCTAGAAAATTGAATACATTCCAACTTGTCAAAATCAATAAAATATTCACCCATTGATATAATCTTAGGATACTTACATGGGGACAATCAGTATATTACAATCAACACTTTAATTGATACTACTAAATACTGTATTTCAAAAGTGCGATAAAAATTTGTGTTCCAAATATAAGTGGGCTTAAAAATAAATTAAAGAGAAACAATTTTATATTCACTCAGAATCTGATCATAGAGAAAAACTGTATATTAGTTGGGTTTTTTTTAATAGACTGTTTGAATGAATAGAATAGTTCATATCAAATATAAGGTTAGTATCTTTTCTTCAGACATTTAGCCTTACAATGTAAACATGTTCAGTGCAGACAGTAAAATTTATTAAAAATGTTTTGTTTTTGTAATATGTAACATTATTTATATTTTGACCAATGAAAATTTTAAAAAAATTTAGTCCTCGCTACTTTCCCTTTTCTTTATTATCTGTCCTAGAAATTGGTGTTTGAAGCAGGGCTGTTACAAGTGAGGTCCCCTATCTACGTTTGGAGACAAATTGGAGGGATATGTCTATTATTTTGCTATTATATACTAGGCCAAATGTAGATTACTTTTTTGAAGATATCAACTCTTAATCTGTAGTCACTATGCACCAACATTTTAAACTCTATCTTTGTATAAGAATGATTTTCTCAGTAGCTCCTTTAAGCAAGCACCTTAACTTTGTACTTTACTCTTGAATACCATTTGCAGTGCACAACTTTTGTGTCCTTTTCGGCTTTTGCTTGTACTCTGTAACTCAAAACACACAGTCCTCTGACACAGAGCCAGTTCACGACCACTGAGTGCTTGTTATATTGTAATTGATTGTAATTCTAAGTTTATGTACAGGGAAACATTTTATTCAGTACATAGCTACTTACAAAAGACAGTTCAAAATGGATCAATTCAAATGAAAAAGTTCTATATCTAAACTTAAGATCTCTAAAATTCCCACAGACACCCAATTTATGAACTGTGATGTTTTTAAGCCCTTTAGCTCCGATATGTGGCAGATTCACATAAAATCTCATCTGGGAGTGTATTAATGTGTCCCTTTTACATGTACCAAAAATCAGGGCTTTAAGTAGAAATTTAACCTGACGGTGTGTGTGAAGCTCATAACCACCTCACCCAGTGGACTTTTTTCTGCATTTTTTATATATTTATTCTTAACTTATAATGGCAAGTCTGACCAGACTCAAATTGTAGTAGATAAAATTCCTATATGTGTTCTTTGTGTGAAAAAAAGTTTGGGGTCTGTAAGTTTAATTTTAAGGTCACCTTAAGGTTTCTAAAAATGGCCACAGGGACCAATTTCATGACCTTTTTCCCTGTTCAGCCCTATAGCTTTCAAACTTCAATATTTTATCCGATAATATGTTCTTTATCTATATGCCAAGCATCAAGGGTCTAAGTTTACATTTCACCTGTGTATGATGCTCATAAAGATCCCACCCTTAAGACTTTTTCTGTTTTTTTTCACAAATGCTGCTTGTAGCATGGGAATGGAAAATCTCCCCAGCCTTAAACTCTACCAAATATAACTTGTGTATGTGATCTTTGTATGTGGAACATTTTAGCTCTGTAAAAATTTAAGGCCATTTAAGGTACGTCTAAAAGAATGTTCACACAGACCAATTGTATGCACTTTTTGTCACTTGAAACCCTGTACCTTGCAAACTATATTGGCTCACCTACCTAATATCTTACCCGAGAAGATGTTAATATGCTATTTTCATATATGCCAAAAAAAGGCTTTTAAACATTTAAACTATGTATGAAGTACATAAAAACCCACCCAGGGACTGCTTTACATTTTTCACACATTTTGCATTATAAGCATTATAAATTTGAAATGGTAATTCTAACTAACATCAGACTGTATTTATTGTAACTTATTCTATGACCTCCTAATATATTAAAGGCATACAATCCCAAAACTTTTGTGCTGCTGCTTTTGGAATGTACAGTAAACCATTTAAATATTTTGAGAAAGGATATTTCTCATCATTACAGAAAGATTGACCTAAAGATATGAAGTGATTTATAATAACTGTGAGTCCCACAAAATGGGTTTTACAAAACATATGAATGCCTGTGGTGTGACAGATGGTCAGTCTGGGTATATGTTGGCATTGAATTGGTGCAATCCAGTTTCAGCTGCAGTTACTATTAATAGTTCATACTGTTATGTTCAATAAATCAATAAATTATGTTCAATAAATCATCTTTATTGTCAATAACAGTTCTTAACACAGTAAAAAGCAACTGGCCTATCATTAGTAAAAGCAAAGTTTAAAATGGACCACTTTCCCAGATTTTCCTACAGGTAGCTCAAGGCAGGTGCAGGAGGATAGGCCAGGGATTAGGAAGCAGTCCATTAAACAAGAAACATGTCCTTTTCCACAAATTATACATAAAGTAGATGAAATAAATTGAATTTAAACATCACATGTTTATTTCTTCATTCAATATACAAGTTATATCACTCACCATCCTTGCTCAAGTGAAACTATTTTATCAAAGAAAAGCAAATAAAACTGTTGAGAATGCATTTTTACCTCACAGCCCTTAAGGGCTGTCAGGATATTGTTTTTCACACATGTTGTCCGGATGGGTGGGCAGTGGGAAAAGTTTGTCTGGGCCATATCTCAGAAACTACAAGGTGTAGGAAGTTTATACTTGGTAGGAACATTGGTTAGGGGTGTAGGTGTGCAATGTTATGGTGTGACCTTGATTTAACCTTTGACTTGCCATAGTGACTTTAACCCATAAAATCTTATCCGGGCTGTATCTCAGAACCTGTATAGTGTAGGAAGTTGATACTTGGTGGGGGGGGGGGGGGGGGCAGAGTGGTAACACTCGCCTCCCATCTCTGAGGCTGGGGTTCGGTTCACAGCTCTACCTCAAGTGGAAAAGCTGGTAGTTGCTTGCCATTGGTCGGCAGTTTATAGTACAGAACCTTGACCAACTGTATGTACTGGTTTCCTCTGCCCTTCCAACTACCCGTCGTGATATTACCTGTACAGTGTTGAAAGCGACGTAAGACCCCAAATGAATAAATAAATAAATAAAGATACACTGTACTTGGTAGGGACATTGGTTGGAGATTGTAGGTGTGTAACATTATGGTGTGACCTTGATTTGACATCTGATCTTTCCGTAGTGACCTTGACCTATAAAATGTTGTTCGGGCTGTATCTCTGAAACTGTAAGGTGTAGGAAGTTGATACTTGGTTGGGAAATTGGTTTTGCAATCATGGTGTGACCTTTAACCTTTGCTCTGCCAAAGTGTGTTCACCTGCCATATTTGAGACATATTTCTCTTATCACAAAAGTTATTATTATATATATTTTTTACTTAATTGTGCCACTTCCTTTGACAGCTATACTTGTATAATAAATATTACAGCTTCATAATCTTTAGTTTTCTGATTAATGCTATCATGGCAAGAGTGGAAACAATAGGTCATATGACTAAAATACCCCAAAGATAGGGTGTAAGCGAGTTGAGTGCAAAGGTCACATGCAAAGTTTAAACATGTTTAAAAACTTGGAGGATCATCTACAATCACAGCAATTACACTCCCTGCCTTCCTGATTCATCGGCCAGGTTTCACAACTAACGAGATTACTCTCATAACTGCATTATCTGTGTGATTGTGATGAGCACTTGTGACATTGGAATTTTAATATAAATAGAACCTAAATATTTGCAGAATTTGGCTCTGGTTATGGCTCAGTTTCTCCTACACCTGCATAAATGTAGCTGATGGGACCTTCACAGACTTTCCACATGTAACTTCTATTAAGAGTAGTATACTAGTCCACTGTATATCTTTACAAATGTATTTTTACCCAACAAGGGCTGTGCGGGTATTGTTTTCGGGCTAGTGGGCAGTTGGGCGGATGGCAGGTGGTGAGAAGAAACTGTACCTTAGAAACCATGAGGTGTAAGATGTTGAAACTTGGTAGGGAAATTGGATGGGTGTGACCTTTATTTGACCTTTGAAGTTGCTGAGGTGACCTTAACCTTAATAATCTTGTCTTAGCTATATCTCTGAAAACATAAGGTACAGGAAATTAACTTGATAAGGACATTAGTAAGGAGATGTAGGTGTGCAACGTCATGATATGGCCTTGATTTGACCTTTGACCTTGCTGTAGTGACCTTGACTTTTAAAATCTTGTCTGGGCTGTGTCTTGCAAACCGTAAAGTGTAGGGAATTGATACTTGGTCTGGACAGTAGTTAGAGGGTGTAAGTGTTCAACATCAAGGTCTGACCTTGATTTGACCTTTGGCCTTTTTGGTCATATCTCAGAAACTGTAAGGTGTAGGGATTTAATTCATGTACAGTGCATCAGTTAGGGAGAGTAGGTATACTAAATCATGGTATCATCTTTAACCTTTGCTCTGCAAAAGTGTCTTGACCTGCCATATTTGAACATGTTATATTTGAAATATGTGATAAGAAAAACATGTCTGAAATATGGCAGGTCAACGCCCGCCCACCCATCTGGACACCATGGGTGAAAACAATACCCCGACAGCCCTTAAGGGCTGTGAGGCTTAACCAGTGGCTGGATATAGTTGCAGATAGTAATGTATACATCCCACAATTAAGTGTTCCACTGTTAGCCTGGGAAACAAACTTTAATTGCAAATCCAGAAACCGTTTATTGTAAGGTGGTAAAAGAACGCCAGAGCCACTTCAAATGAACCATTTTATCTACGCAGGACTGGCTCTTCAACATGGCAGTATCTACTTGCAATTAGTGACATACACATCCAGCATTTTCCTGGAAATCCAACCGTAATTGCATGTTTAGCAAAAAGTTTATTTTTTTTGGTGATATTCTTACATTATTTAGTTTAAACCTATTTTATTCACAATTAGGCAACAATTGATTTAACAATTGTATCAAGCCTTCTTGCACAATGAGATTTATTTACAATGATAAATGAAATGAAACTGCACTATCACATCATGAACGCCTTGCACAATTTTAAACTGCTTGCTTTGGTCAATAAATTTCTGGGCCGCATTAAAAATTACTTTATTTCGATCATATTTTAAATTTCTGCTTCAGTGTAAGAGTAAATTGGCATTTATTGTTATTTGGCCATGTATAAAATGAAGGGATTCTAAGAAATCATGTCTGATGTTGGCATACAAAGGGCAACTGATGAAAAAGTGGTCAGGATCTTCATTTGGAAATCCACAGAGACAAGACTCACTTTCTCTCACATACATATTTTTCTTTAACTGTGAGTTTAGGTTACTGTAACCCAGCCTGAGACAAGTATGGGCAATGTTTGTAGCCCTGTCACCCAAATTGTACAGTTTTTGTAAATAGTTTAGAGAATGTGATGGTTGTAGCTTGTAAAATTTGATAAGTTGTTTTGAAAAAGAACCTAGTGTTGGTTGATTCCTAATATGGGTGGGTATTTTGTTCCATAACTGAGCCCCAACATATGGAAAGAGACATTCTTCCAACTTGGTCCTGTTTCTAGGGAATATGAAATAACTTACTGATGGCCTGGTATCATTATGTCCTGACGGAATCTTAGTAGTGAAGATGGAACTTCAGATAATCTTGGCAATAAGATGTCTTTCAAATAGTTAGCACTTTTATTGTTTATAATTTATATAACATTTTGAGAGTAAGACTGTGCCTACATATTTCAAGAGATTGCCATCCTGTTTCTTTGTATAAACTTGATATGTTTGACCTTGCAGGTTCACCAGTTGTAATTGGCGTTCCTTGCACTAGTATATTATCTAGTTTAGCAAGTAATTGAATGGGAACTCCTGACCATACAACACAAGCATACTCCAAAATTGGTCTAACATAAGTCAGAAAGACTGCCCTTGGCACTGTAAGCTTGAGAATTCTTAAGGTTCCTAATAAAGGTAAACATTTTATTTATACATGATGTTATATGGGTATCCCATTTCAAATTATTAGATGTCCAGAGTCCTACATGTTTATGATGGGGAACATTTGCTATCAGAGTTTTGTAAAACACTGAGCATGGAAGATTCCATGCTTTCTGAGTCTGGAGAGATATAAACATTGACTCAGTTTTAGCTGGACTGAACTTTACCAGCCATTGTGAGGCCCAAATTTCAATGTAACTTAAGTCTTCATTTAATACTTTTGCAGAATCGTCGGTGGAAGAAGACTTAGTAAAGATACAAGTATCATCGGCAAACATCCTTATTTCAGAATGTTTCACTACAGATGTAATGTCATTAATAAAGACAAGAAATAGTAGCCGTCCAAGGACAGACCCTTGAGGGACTCCAGCAATTATTGGTAGCCAGTCAGAAAACTGTCCATTGATGATTACTCTTTGATATCGATTGCTCAAGTAATCCGAAAACCATCTTAAAAGAGTGTCATGTATTCCATTTTTCTTGAGGTTACATAATAGGCCTTTGTGCCAAAGCCAATCAAAGGCTTTGGATATATCTAAATATACAAGTTCCAGTAGAGTTCCAGTAGCTGTGTTACAGTTAATAATCCTGATAAAAAACCTTTATACTGCCATTTACTTATTAATGAATTTTCCAGAAAGAAGTTATAGATATGCTTATAAATTAGATGTTCTAAAATTTTACCAAGAATGCAAAGTAAAGACACTGGCCAATAGTTGTTAGCAAGTTGTTTTGAAGATTTTTTGTGGATAGGTACAACATTTGCCCTTTTCCATGCAGATGGGAATACTCTTTGGCAAAGTGAGAGATTGTATAACTGTGACAGGTTTTACTAAGGCATCACTTGCAAGTTTAATAAAGCGAGGGGAGATGCTATCAGGACCATATGATTTATTACAATCTAAAATTTTCTATTGGTCCAGTACTTCATCTTCTCCAACTGTGATAGAATCTAGCGAGAAACAAGTGTCAGAGCTGTCATTCTGTGGTAATTTAGCCGACGAATCATCCAAAACAGATGCTGATGCAAAGAATTTATTAAAGTAATTTGCTTTTTCCTGATCATTAACAATTATATCCCCATTTTCAGTGGCAAGAGAAGGAATGGTGTGTTCATATGAGGCTGATAAAACATTTTTTGTAAAATCTTTTAGGAGATTTAATTTCCTTTTGTAAAGCATCATTTTTTTGCTTTAAGAATTCTTGTTTCGCTTTTTGCACTTCTCTAAAATACAAGTTTCTTTCAAACCTAAAACGTTCCCAGCACTCAGGTGTATTTATTAGAAGTTTTAGCTTTGTTATGTAACCTGTTAAGCTTACGTTTCATTTGCCATAATTGGCTGTTGTAAAATGATTTATCATTACGTCGTATCATCACAATCTTGTATTTTAAAACAACCTCTAAAAAAGCATAATAAATTTACATACTTTTGTATTCTATATTGATGAAAATAAATTGTACTAAAAAATAAATTCTATGTACCAAACGCAATTTTAAATCAAATGGTTGAAATAGTATGTTAGTTTTACTTCATCATTAATCTTTACATGTATCAAACCTAAAAAAAGACACCTGGCTTTCTGCCATCTTTTCCAAACCAGACCAGGCTTTCTTTCCACCGGGCTTTCCTTCCACTTCTTTTCACTGCCATTTTTTCCACCAGGCTTTTTTTCCACCAGGCTTTTTCCCCAGATTTGTTTATCATTGGAAGCCCCTTTGTTTTTTATTTTAGGTTTCATGTTATTTTGCTCATGACAGTAAAGTGCTGTATGTGTCTTACAATTAAGTGTAGAAAAAGACCTAGTAGAACAAAACTGCAGAAAAAGTCAGGGTAGAAAACTAGTGTATCAACAAATAATCTAAGTTGAAAAAATCCTGGGGGTGTTGGAAAGATACCCAAACCTATGTTACATGGTGTATACTACTTGACAGTGCTTGTGTAAATGTGTTATGTACCACTTAGTTAGAGGGCTTTTTTACTGAGGTATTTTCTACTGCAGGTTTTTACAGAGGCTTTTTTTGCTAGAGGCCTTTTCGGTTTACTTGACCATCAGTACGATATATTAAGTGTTTTGATGAGATTGGCATTTTGTCCTCCCTGACCCACAAAATTCCCAGCAATTTTCCCCCATTTGCAATTTTGACTGGCGTTTTGTCCACTTGCATTTTGCCCTCCGGCATTTTGTCCACCCACCGAATGATATGTCCCACTACAGTGTGTCCAAGTATGAAATATCCATACCCGTGACAACCCACGCCCCCCCCCCCCCCCTTTCGGAAAATCCTGTATCTGCCTCTGACAAAGAGATATGGAATGCTGCAACTTATTATTATATGGTACTTAATTAGGCTATTTCTATTGACATCTATAATTCAGTTAATAAATTTGATAGCTTAATAAGTACTAATTTACTGGTTAATGCTGTCTTTTTGCTATTGAATTGTCTTGTGTTAATATTTTATCTTTGTATACATTTTTGCTTTCTTAAATGTTATTTCCTCTACTCAAAAATTGTTCTGAACTTTACATAACTGACACTATTTGCTTTGAACGTCTCTGATCTTTGTACTGTTTCACTTCTTAGATATCTCATGTTACTGAAAACTATTTCCCCAGGCTTTGGGGTACTGGCATCTCTCCGATGCTATTTTTACAAACTTTTCTTTGGATGTACTTTTCCTGCAAGTGGTTGTGACATCACATGGGCTGGTAACAAGATCAACTTTCACCTTTGACTCCCTCCGTCAAAATTACTCATACATGTTTGACATATGGTAACAAATGTTGATGTCAGTCCATGGATGCTTTGTGTTTTTTAAAATACCAGGTTGCAAGGCATATATTTTCTATACTTTCAAAGTTATTGCTTTGAGCCTGTTCATCATCGTCTAAAGCAGAATTTTGTGAATAATGTGCTTAAACCTTCACTGTGCAAACTTTTCTTTCATTTTCCTTCTATTCTTCTTTTCAGTTGGCCCTGGATTGTCTACAGGAACAATCATTGGCATTGTAGTTGGAACTGTGGTGTTCATTATTCTGGTTATTGTACTGGTGATATTGCTCTACTGTTGCTGTTGTAAACCAAGAGCTGACAAACAAGATATCGGGTCTGCAACCGAAGGCGTACCCCTCAAAGATACTAAACAACCGGATCCAGAAAATGGAACAAAAGTTCTACCACAAAATGGTGAAGATGATGCCTCGAAAGGTTCTCCCAAAGATGGCCAGCCACTTCTAATGCTAACAGATAATGGTGAACCAGCCAAAGAAGCCGAGAAAACAGATGAACCAAAGGGTGATAACACTGAAAATACAGTGGCTGTTCCGACGAATGATGAAAGTCTTCCCAAAGATTTCTTGATGTCTGTAAGAACACAAAAATTCATGGATGTCATGCAGAATCCGAATGTCAAAGGTCGGGGTCGGTACTGCAAGCGTAATCCTGATGGCAGCGAATGCATTATGGAATTTGACCATACTGGTGCCACACCAACTAGCGCTCCAGCCATCGAAGAAGGTTGTGAGCCAATTATTGAAGAGCCTGCCTCTGGGCATTCCAGTTTGAATCACTGAAACTTTGATGAATTTAAATCAAGATTTGACATTGTTATTTGATTTCTGAATTGAACCCCTGGAACTGGTGTACAGAAGTATATACTTTTTGATTTCAAGCAGGAAGCATTCAAAATTTGTTTGGGAGATATGTTACTAAAATAAAAGAAGAGAAGTTTTTATAAGCACATCTTCTGTTATACAGATATTTGATTTTATGATCTATTTCTACCCCCCAATAGAACTTCTGTGTTATCTAAAGATAGGCATTTAGTATAAAACAACAGGGAACTTGGAATTTGGGGAAGTTGAAATGAGTTCATAAAATCAAGTGGTTGGAATATAGAAGGTTGAATAATCGAGGTTTACTATAACTGCATATTGTGTTACACTATAATATTTTCACTGCTTTAAAAACCTTGTCTTATCCAAACACAATACATATTCTCTAAGCATGGTGAGTTAATCAAGGCTGCATTACTATTTATTACAATACCGAAGTTTTAACTCAACTTTGCATGTTTTCTTGACAATTAGAAGACTTTTTCATCTTCTAGTCTGAGTGGAGTAGTGTATAGTCCATTGTCCATATTCTGACCCACATACTATAGAATATTTTCATTTGTGGTAATATGGACATCACATAGAATCTAGTATATTTTCTCATAGAATCAAGTATATTTTCAGTGTTAATCTTTTTGAAATATTTCATGTGAGAGTTGATACAGGTGTAAGTCATACCCAGTAAAAACTTGTACGTTGCCATCCTTTATGAACTGCTTTTCCTGCACCACAGATGTCTTCCTTGGTCTAGTGGGTTAGCCAAGTTTTGACATCTAATTACAGGCCGTCACCTCTGTGTGGGTTCAACTCCCTCCACATTACAATGCTGAGGGCCTATCCCAATATGGCCCTGGCAATTGAATAGGACATAAAATGCTAACTTTGACCATTGTTCTGCAACACAAAGAAAGTATTTCTTTAGAGTGTGCTGAAGGAAGCATTAAACTTATGTGAAGATGACTGCAATAGACTCTGCATACCATAAATTCTATAATATATGCCCCCTTTTCAATTATGGCCCCCCTCCAACACCTTTGTGGTGACCAATGTTTTCTCCTAAAATATAAAAAATTGATCCCCAGGTTTTGTGGCCCCTATATAAGTTATAGTTGAACATATCCGGAACCAATTCCTATGTATATATATATATTGTAGTGTATAGTTAGGTGGAATTGTCTGTACTTCCACCAACCCTAATATAAGCAGTGTATTGTTGCTGCATATTTCAACAACAGTGGCATTTAATCGCTTAGCTGTCACATCTGTGGTTATGGGTTCTAGTCCAACCCATGATAAAATGTATGATTCACTGAGATCCTGTCCTGATATGAACTTTGCTGTTAATTATGAACCTAAAATCTTGACTTCAACCTTTTATACTTATACCTGACATGACCTAGTCTATAGTATACCAATGACCTTTGTATACCAATTGACCTTCAGGGTTTGAATCAAATTCTGTATAAATCATTTAATGTATTTCAATGTATTTGCACATCACCTGTAGTGTAGAGTAAGAAATCTAAAATTCGCCAGGAATCTAAAATTTGCCACCTCTAAAACCTTAGGTAATTTTATGAAGAAAATTATGTTTTTGTCTAAAAATTGGTCTTTTTCAGTTCAAAAAGCCTTAATTTACTATACCGTCAACAAATCTCACCACAATTCATTTATTTTATTAGTATTTTCACATGTGGCGAATTTCAGATATGTGGCGGATTTTAGATTTCTTACTCTACTTACTGTCATTACTCATTATTTATGCTTTTTACCAGCATCACTCCCATTTTAATAATCCTGGAATGGCTGTCCAGCAAATACCAATCATTTTTCAAAAAGGCCAACTTCGATTATAAATCTATTGATTCGGGTCTGCCACAGTAATTTTGTCCCTTTGTTACTCTGCACACGAGTAGATACAACACAAGATGTAATAGACCTGATAAGTCCTTCTGCTCCAATTCTGCTTTTTAATCCTCCGTTCTAAAGTCCAAGAAATAATTTCCATAATTACAGTTTTTCCTGTGGTGTTCCCCAAAATAAACTTCCAAAGAGCATCTGTTGGTGTTTGGTACAGTTTAGTAACATTTAGTTTAACAATGCAGTTTAGTTTTACCAACATTTTGCCTTGTTATATGCAGCTGCTTCAGAAATGATGGTTGTTAATTTTATGTTATGTGCAAAAAAAAAATCACTGTTACAGAGAAATTTGTTCTAGTGGTTATGTCATGCAGAACTGTGTTGCGTGATTATGAAAGAACATTTATTTGTCATATGCTTGGCTTAAATTTTCCTGTTTATTGTGTGCTGTGCTGTGTAACGACCCAGTAGGAAATGCTAGCCTTTTATATAATCTTGTTGTTAATTCTGTAGCTTAGTGTTTAAAGCATTTGACTTTTGATTGGAAATGTCAGGGTTCAGTCCTTGGAGTGTCAGGCTTGTTGTTATTCAGTGGATATCAGATGACACTGAAGAAGTGTCCAGGTAGCTCTATTTTTTGTACATTCACACATGTTCAGTAATATGTCCTATAATAACATTTATAACCCCATCTCATTCGGAAATATTCATTTGTGATATGACAGGCAGGGCATAATGATGTTGCCATGGAATATGTTGGTGACCGCAACTTTATCCTTCTTTCTCATAGAGGGCAGTTGGTTATTTAGTAGAAACACAATGGACTCCTTCATTAAAGTCTGTAATCCAGTGTTGACACCTCTTAGGGGAAAAGTTGGTCAGTGTTTGACGATATGCAGTGGTTGACAATGTAGAGTCTTGATCGAGTTGTTTGCAGTGCTTTCCTTCATCACTGGAACTGCTATCATAATATGAACATGATTTGATAGACATCTTTCACCAATATTAATAAAAAATATTAATTTATCACAAAGCTTATTCTTTTAATTTGGTTTATTTATGAAGGTGGTTATTCTATATGATATGTAGCAATTATATGTTTGCAAGAGTTCTTTTTTATTTTTGAAATTTTATGATCAACTGTACGCTGTTGCTGTGGTAATTTTAATACATATACTGCAACATAGATATACATTTATATTGGTATTGAGTTTAAATTTCAATATTGACATTCAATTTCAATATGGCTTTCCATATTGCTCACTATGAAATTATTGTTTCTTGTAATAAATGAATTATTTCGCTTTGAGCTTGTGCTTCTTGCACAAATAGGTTATTTTGTGTCACATACATTTAACGTGTATCTATCATAAAACATTGCAAATAAATCTTTGAAACTTTGTATTGTAAAATAGATCATGCATATTATAAAATGTGTGGAGAAAACTTTTTGACTCATTTTAATGGAAATTGTTTTGAAATTAACACTATTGATAATTATACAGGTGGTCACAGTTATGTCTGGGTTATAATCATTATTGTGTCCCTTAATTTTTTTAGCAAATTTGAAGGTACTCAGTTCGGGTGTGTGGTTCAATTCTTTAAATTTTACTCTTAAACAAAATTTATCTCAAAGGGAATAATTTGAAAAAAAAACTACGCAAAATTCTGGTTGCAATATTCAAAAAATAAACTCCAATAAAAATCGGACATAATTATGATGTGGATACAATTGTGACCACCTGTGTAAACTTATTATGGATCAATATTGAAATTGCGATACATAATACTGACACTAGTAGAAAATATTGTTGTTCTGTTATGTCTCTATATTTATAATTATATGTGGAAAATATTTAAACAGAACCTATATACAATGTAATTTCTGAATCATTTATTTTTTTATTGTATTTACTGCAGTTTTACAGTATTTTTTATCAAAGTGACTCATGTCAGAATATTGTGTTTATGTTTTATTTAAAGACACAGTTTGGCAAATATAATCTTAAAGCCATGGCATTCTATTAGAGTGATTAGAGTAAGAAATCTAAAATTCGCCACATATCTGAAATTCGCCACATGTGAAAATACTAATAAAATAAATGAATTGTGGTGAGATTTGTTAACTGTATAGTAAATTAAGGCTTTTTGAACTGAAAAATATCAATTTTTGGACAAAAACATCATTTTCTTCATAAAATTAACTAAGGTTTTAGAGGTGGCGAATTTTAGATTCCTGGCGAATTTTAGATTTCTTACTCTATAAAACGGACACATTTTATTTTTTTAAATTTTTATTGTATAATTTGCAAAAATCTGACAGTTGATTCATATTTGTCTGGTGATCCTAATTTCTGTTGTGATTCATCTTCTGATAAAGGCATATTTTTACCTTTTCAACAAGGAAGCTGATTATCATTCAAGGGTTGAATTGACAGTCTGTAGAAATTGAGCACTCGATTGCTAAGCAAATATACAGGTTCCCAATGTATAAAATATGCTAATATATGAGTTAATTCATTTTCGTGAGTATAATTTACAAATATATTGATAAATAGTGGTAAATTGCCATGTAAATATGCCAGAAATAAATTTACTAAATTGCCATGGTTTTAATATTTATTCCAATTCAGTGATTTTTAAATAAAAAAAATTAAAACCATGATGCTGAGATAAAAGTTATTTCATAGTTTTGTATTGGTTCATATTAAAGTGATTATTGTATGAAAATAGTCTTTTGTTCTTGCAGTAGAATCCTTTGTTTCCAAACATGCTGGGTTCATCATATGGAAGACATATTTTTGTGTAAAAAAAGAGAAGAAATAGTTATTTGGGGAGTTGAGAAATTCTGTAATAAAGTTGAGTATTCAGATAGCAGAAGTTCTGCTGCCAAATTCATAAACGGAATGAATGAAAGATGAAAGTTTTGCCGATCATTGGCTGAGCTCTTTTGTGAACACCAAATCTGATAACATAATTTTATTTCATAAAAAATGTATTACATCCTACCATATGAAAACACTTGGCTTTAGGACGGCACTTGACTCGTGAAAAACAGCTGAAATAAATAACTAACAGAGAAGAGAAAACTGTGAACGCAGGTCTATTATCACTAAAATTCAGGAAGCAAATATGCCTGTTGATTGTTGTAACTGCCACAACAAGATTGAACTATTTCTGTATTTCTTGTACTGGGCTGAGTAAATTAGGTCACCAGGGGTCAAAGGATAGTAAGTATATAAGTTTACTTAGCATCTTCCCTTTTATGTTAAGTTCTATGTATGGTGGCAATCACTGAATGCCGAGCTGTCCGTTACCTAAGTCTTTTCATACGTTAGGTATATATGCATTTTGTCTTCATAAAAATGTATTATACATTAAAATATGAAAGTTTGTTCTGCATACATGAAATCAAGTCTCATATTTTTGTTACTTCATTTTTTTCTTCATTTTATCAACTTACTGCTTTGCTTAGGAATATGGCCAAGACCACATGGCCAAGGAGCACACACCTTACTGATCATAATATTTACTACTTTTGGGGATATTTTACATCAATGTAGCAACAATCAATGCATTTTTTTTTCTATTATTTTCGTATTATTTATGAAAGAAGTCTTCCTGTTTGGCTCGAGAATAAATTCATTATTTAGTTTATTTTGTGCCATTGTAAGGCATCTGCCAATTTAACAAGCCAAAAATCAGGCTGGCACTGGCTTCACTGTAGGAGTTTGATATAATGTAATCATGTCCTAAATTTGTATCTACTGTAAATATGAAAAGTGCTATAAAGGTATTGCTGAGCTGAAAGTTAAAGTATGAATCCCATATGTTCACTGCCATTATGTGATTGTGAAAAGAAAAAATGCTCCATAATTTAGTGCAGGGTGTTTAGTTTTATGGAGATCTTAAAATAGTTTGGTGTAGTGAGTAGATCTTCATCTCGAGTTACCTGTATTGTAGTGGTAGGGAGGTGGCATGTACCATCATCATTTAGCTCGGGGGAGGTATTGTTATCAGGAAAATTTGATTGTATGTCTCTCAGAAACTGTACATCGGATTGGGTTTAATTTATACACAAGGTAGTGTCTAGTCATTGCTCAAAGATGGTCCTTAAAGTATTGGTCTGGATCCATATTGGGATCACAAACGTAGAGTTGCTTTTGTGATTTTTAACACTACCAGTAGGAGAGGGTTTGTACATTCCGAGGCACTGCATGTTGGTCATGGATTCGATTCTAAGTTATGCAGGTGAAGAGTAAGGCTGTGACAGATTGCCCAGTTACCAAAAACTGTGTATTTCTGTAAAAAAACATTGGTGATGCTTAATAACCATTCAAATTTCTCTACCTGACCAATATAGGAATATGGTCCCACTGTCACCAAAGCTGTTAAAAGTAATTACTTTAAGAAGTACCGTAAATGACCTATTTAGGGCACCCACCCTTGTAACCGCACCCTATCTCTTTTCCTGGCAATATAGTACTGTGACTGCATCCATCATGCAGAAGATCGATTATTCAGCTTAAATCTTACCTTTCTTACTTTTTCTCAATATCCACATATTTTTATACATATTACATATTTTTACTTAATAAATTGACATTTTTGCCATGAATTTCGAGTTTGTTTATATCTACTGCCATATTTGCAGGAAGTGGGTATTTTTAGTAGACTCTAAATGTCGGAACACCATTATTCTTACCGGATTGACCTATACTTCATCCCGGAAAGTGTTTCATAATGGGATGTGCTAAAAGGGGAACTTTAATGGGGAAAATTTAAGGGAAAATTAGTCTTTCCTTAGCGCACTGTGCACTAAATAGGTCATTTATGGTACTCATTTTTGTACTCAAGTACATTGTAGTTCTTTTACAACTACTCTACTCTTTTACAAGTACAGTAGAGTCTCTCTGACTAGAACTAGTATATATATTTGCATGTCAAGATATAAATAGAAGTAAGGTTTCAATGTCAGAAACTGCCGTACTTAAATATGTATGTTAAGTTAGCCAAAACTGAGACCAACTCCTGTGGATGTTGGAGGTCCTAGCTACACACAGTCTGATGTTAGTCGGGGAGTAATACCTAGTTTACACCTTTCTGTCTTGTGGTCATGAGCTGCAACCAAATGGGCACGTGTTCATTCATTTCTAGTTCAGTCCACTTTGTAAATTAGTAGGATCTTTTCAGTGCAAGTTGGTGAAATTTGCATTTGGATAAGATGCCTTTGGGGCAATTTGTAACAACTCGGAAAACAATTTGCATTCGGAACTTACTTAATATATAAAATGTTTGAAAAAAAGTTAAATTTTGGCTCATTAAATTATTTGTAGTAAACTAGATGATTTGAAGAAATTCAGATACTTGCTATACATAACTTGTTTATGATAGATTTTATGTTTGGGTAAGCTAATGTAGTAGCAAACATGTTAAGTAAGATCTAAAGATACCTTAAAATACTTCTACTTATATGGGAATTCCATGTATCAGGGTAAAGTTTGTTGCGGTCCCCACTACCCTAGTAGGAAGTAGAAAGAAAACCCATTTTGTGGAGCATTGAGTTTATATTTAAAAATATATGAGACTATTAATGTTTACATAGAGTTTTGTCACTATGACAGCCTTTTTCTGAACTCACATCAGCTCATAGCGAGAGAGTCCAATAGCACTTAAAATCTTGCAAATATGTAATGGAATAAGATATAACTTTTAAATAATGAAATGGAAAGTACTAATCCTAAAACCAATGAGAAATATATGTTATCTTAACTCTTCTTTTCTAAAGATTATTGTTTGTGACAAATATACTTAAATAGTGATGGTAAAAGTTTGGAAAGCAATGTCACAACTGAATTTCATTGTCTGAATATTCATCCCCATCCACCCATCTAACATATATATTTCTGTATAGTTCATACAGGTTTACAGGAGGTTTTTCAAACATTTGAAAAAACACTGTCTCGAACACAAATTACTTTCCGAACTGTGTCAAATACCACTGAAGGCATCCTACGAAATGTGAATCCCACCAAATCCTATCAAAGATAATCCTACTGAAATATGAGGCCGATAGAACCAGAAACAGTAGTAGACAAGCCAGTGCAATTATAGCTTGTGACTCTAGTTTGGAAAAGTGTGAATGGTATATATAAAATGCAACATTACTGCAGTTTACTCTTCGTCATTAAATATCATTGGAAAATGTCTTGTGTAATCTGATATTTCTTTCCACTGAAAAGGGTATTCCAGTCATCAAGGTTCCACTGAAAAGTTAGTCTATTGTTAGTTTGAATACTGCCATATATGTCACAATAATATTGACAGAGAACAGTTCTACGCATCACTTGTGTGATAGAAGCTTCTCTCTTTGTAATGCTTTTATATTACTTTACAAAATTTTGAGGGAAAATGTTAAATGTATGATGTTGTGTATAAAAAGAGAATGTTTGCACATGTTTTTACTAATGCAGTTGACAAAGTAATACTTTTCCCACTTTTTTTGGTAAAAACAGCTCTATGCTAACATTAAATGCTTGAGAGATATTGTACATATGATGTAAGTGTAAATATATTTCTTGTTATTTTGTAATGTTGTTTTTAAGATGTCTTGAATAACTCAAATGTTTATCACATGTAAAATTCTCTGCGAATTCTAGCTGAAATAATCCGTTGTCGCTTTGATTATTCTATATTTTGTCACAGCATTCTGTTCTTGTGTCAAATACAATTGTCTGTATATTACATACATTTTAGTGTTAATTTTTATGTTTAATATGTAGAAGCGTGAATCAGTTTATGGGTCTAATTTTGGTGAATTTTTTACTTTGAACCTGAATAACACAAAGAGTATTTCATATATTTTCAATGTTAATACCTCAAATAATAGGTGTGTTATCCCTTTATTACAGTGCCAACTATTAATCCCCTAATATTTATGCAAATATTAAAAATATTACTTTTTCTGTCCCTAATTGACAAAAACCCTTGAATCAGTTTTTGGGTCTATTTGGAAAAAAAGTAAACACTGAATGAATACTTCAACTACATGAAGTGTACCATATATGGCATATTATATGTGGTCAGTAATAAAATACTGAGCCTGTTTAACCAATTTCAAATGTGAAGTAGTGTCTGCATGTTTATATTTCTAGAATATGAAGTGTTTCTGGTGGAAGTAGTGATCAGTTCATGGGTCTAATTTTGGTATCTTTTTTAGTTCAAACCTTAATAACACATCCAGTATTTTCATTTGTTTTCATGGAGATAGCTCAGATGTTATCCATTTATCATCGTACAATATATCATTTTTTAAATATTTGTAGAAATATTGAACTCATAGTTATCTTTGTATCTTATTGCTGAAAACCCTGTGATCAGTGTATGGGTCTATTTTGGAAAAAAATGTCACACTTGACTCATCACTTCAGAGATTTACAATATATGCACTGTTACCTGTGGTCACTTAGGACTGACCAAATCATGATTTCAAATTGTCCAAATGCAGGTATTGTTTTCACCCATGGCATCTAGCTGTGCTTACAGGTGAATGGATGGGTGGGCAGGTGGGCAGGGGCAAATATCTTGTCTGGTCTGTATCTCAGAATCTGTTAAATGTTGATACTTGATAGGGGTATAGATGTGCAATGTCATACTGTGACCTTAATCTGACCTTTGACCTTGATTGTCAAAATGTGTTCTACAATAATATGTCAAACATATTTCTCTCATGACAATGATATATAGATTGCTGCACCTGATTATTACTTCCACCAAGGAGGTATCAGTTTTATAATGGGGGCCATGGAGGCACAGTGGTAACACACTCGCGTCTCACCTCTGAGATCAGAGGTCGAATCCTGGCCTGACCTCAAGTGGGAAAGTGGCTTGCCGTTGGTCAGCAGTTTACAGTACAGAAGCTTGACCAACTGTATGTACTGGTTTCCTCTTCCCTTCCAACCACCTGTCGTGATATGGCCTGTACAGTGTTGAAAGTGACGTAAAAACCCAAATAAATAAATATTTTTATAACTGTCTGCTTGTCTCTTTGTTTGTTGTCATTAGCAGGATATTGTAAATACTACTAGTTGGATCTTCCCGAAAAGAAATCAGAAGATGTGTCCAACTTAGATCCCGTTAAACTTCTAGATTGATCTGGATCATCATCTGGATACACAAAAATAACTTTATCTATTTACTTATTATTACATGCATTGGCACTCTTGGTATGCACTCTCCAAGTGCTCTAGTTATAGGTAATTCTACCTAATTCTGTGATTTCTATTGACAACAATACTTCAATTAATAAATTTTTAAGCTTCACAACTTTTAGTTTACTGATTAATGATTTGATATTGCCTTGTTTTGATACTTTGCATACATTTTAGTTGTCATTTGTCTTGCACCTACCAATTAATGATTTGATATTGCCTTATTTTGATACTTTGCATACATTTTAGTTGTTATTTGTCTTGCACCTTAGTATAGCTTACAATGCAAGTTTTTTATGTAATCTTGTCCAGTGCTATTTTCCCAGACTGTTACCCCAAACATAAATATGGGGGACCACGGTGGCAGAGTGGTAAACACTCTCGCCTCCCACCTCTGAGGTCGGGGGTTCGATCCCTGTGACGGCCTTAAGTGGGAAAGCTGGTAGTTGCTTGCCGTTGGTCGGCAGTTTACAGTACACAACCCTAGCGAACTCTATGTACTGGTTTCCTCTGCCCTTCCAACTACCCGTCGTGATATGACCTGTACAGTGTTGAAAGCGACATAAAACCCCAAACAAATAAATAAATAAATAAACAAACATAAATATGTGTTTGCATTTGTAATTATACATCAAATACACAAAAGTTTTTATAACTCAAGTACTTGAAGACACACCCCTACACAAAATACTTGACCTAAATAGGCTCACAATTTGGTCTGTGTCCTTGTGTTACAGTCTATATATAGTGAACTTGAAACAGCTGGGTGTTTAGTCAAGTGTGACATTTTTTTCAAAATAGACCCAAAAACTGATTCAAGGGTTTTGGTCAATTACAGACAGAAAAGGCAAGATTTTTAATATTTGTATAAACATTAGGGAATTAATATTTGGCACAGTAATAAAGGGATAACACACCTATTATTTGAGGTATTAACATTGAAAATATATGAAATACTCTTTGTGTTATTCAGGTTCAAAGTAAAAAATTCACCAAAATTAGACCCATAAACTGATTCACGCTTCTACCAACTAAAGTCTTACAGAAGCCATAGCAAAAATAATAATAATTCAAGCTATCAAAATAAGAATGTATTTAAAATAATATATCAGTAGTCAATTCTTAAAGAAATGTGTATTGCAGAAGCAGAAATCAAGGAGCTGTCCTTGTCATTCTTTTTTTAATAGATCAAAATATATTGTTAAAATCAATGGGGCTTTCACACTTTTCCAGATGATATATGTGTTCTTAGAAAGTCCACAGTTGAATGGGGTGTACCAAATGTAGTATGAAAATGGTATTTGTGTCGCTATTTGTTTGCCCTGAAGATACACAGCAGTCTTTTAACATAGAATAAGATGTGACCATTGACAGACCAAGCACTACCCCATTCATTGTTGTGCCAGATTAGTTTGCTGAATTTGAAGTGGCTGTAGCAGCTTCTGAATAGCTGAATAAGGACATTGTAGAAGTTGTGAAATGCAAAACTAAACAGAAAGGAGATGCATTGTGATAGACCAAAAACCATTCAGTTTTTGTGCCTCTTGAGATGACTAGCATCTTTGGAAAACTTATCAAACGGGGCTATGTTGTTAAACCCTATTTCCACTATCAAGAGTTTGATTCCAAACAGCTCTAAGTTTAAACATGGGACAAAAATCTCCTAAGTTGTGCAACTTATCTTTTGGCTTGCTGAAGTTCAGCAGCACAGTTGTGGTGATCATAGCCTGCTGCCCCATTTTTTAAATGTGTTTAAAAACTTGTGTGATTGATAATTTCTGTCTCCAGTAGTCAATCGATCTTTTGACATAATATTGTTACAACACATGTTATCCAGTTCTTCAACCTCTCTTAATGAGGCTATGTCTTATCTCTTTGTTGTCACAACTAAACTTCTGTACACTTGTCTTTAAAACAACCAAATTAAGTGATCTTTTTCAAAGAGGGGATCAGTGGTAAGTGACCCGATTACTATACAAGACTGGTCAGGCTTAGTGTCACTAGTTATCATTGTGAGTGAGTCATATTCATGGTGGAAACTGGTTGAGACATTTTTTTTCATTCAGACAGTTTATTTTTACACTCTGGAGAAATTAGTTGGTTGGTCAGCTTTGCTGCCTTTTTTAAAAATAATTATTCATGTTTTAAACATGGGGTATTCTTATGTTGAAGCTCCAGGAAATTTTGGTTTTGAATGGAACAGAAAGACAGGGGTTTGAAGGAAAATGGAAATGTATACATCTTTAACAAACACGTCTATAATGCATAAAATGGTAAATGTGTGATATTTTACTCAAAAAGTTGTTGAAAACTGTAAAAAATTTAAAACTTCATAGTGATCTTGAAATTATGCTATATAGACTTGAGTTTTTTGCCATATTTTGCCACTTCATTTTCAAGTTTTTATAAGAATGTTGATCTTAAATCAATACTTATTCAAATATATTGGGATAGTTGTTTGTGTAACCATGTTAATATACCAAAATATTACAAATAAAGCATATCCTTTTACATGTGCTTTGGGTAATTTAAATGGACTCTGTTGTCAAATTCTCATTTTTGTCTATATAAAAATGTTGCTTGAATAAACATAAAAACAACATAAAGTGTTTTTGTCTTGTAGTCTTGCAAATATGTGTGTATTAATATAGATGTGAAATAAACCTGTGGAGATTTCAGCCAAATATTACTTGTAAAGCCATTAAAATGCCAACACTGATTTCAATAGTATTAAAAGTGAAGAATGTTCAGGGACTATAACCTGAACTTACCCACAATGGCAAAGATTATATACCACTGCAGTTGTCAAAACAAAACGGAACTTTTCCCTGATGCATAAATATTATGTTTTGTCCATTGCATCTACCTTGATTTTGACAATTATTTTAGCAGCTACATTTTATGTATTTACCACAGTAGCTACTACCATATCAGTGACTTGTGTACAATCTGTAGGTTTCTTAATCTAGCCTGTTGCTATCCCAGTTACCACTATGGTTATTGGTCATCTGGGTTGCTGGAACTCTCCACTTTATAGAGTTAAATGGAACAGTCTGGTCAAACAACAGAAGGTTTAAAATATACTTTGTAGAGGGATTCTATGCTTTGTATGTGTAACTTGTATTACCTATCCTTACAGAAGTGTTATTAGTGGACTGTGGAATACTGACTCATTTTCAAGTATAAGTGAGTTTTGAGACTCAGGTTAACACATTCCCAACTTAGCCTTCCTTCCCTTCCGGTCACACACACAATCCTGGATTACTGACCTTGAACGCCCCTCGACTTCCATATGATAATGACTTTGTTTAATTAGCGCACTGAATTCCTCATTGTGGGGAAGATATTGCGCTTGCAAAGCAGTAGATTAGATTAGATATTTGCCTATGTTCCTTCATTCAGTCCAGTAATGAAACACGTAACTATCTGTGTCATCAGTGCACCCATCAAAATTAAAAGGCAAATGTGGTTGCCAAGATGTGCCTCATTGTGAGCAGATTAATAAGCTGAGATAGGATCACAAATAAGCATTTATAGTTTTAAGAACAAACTTGTGATCTATTAGTTAAACGTTGCCACTGCCTTAGCACCTCTTCCCTGCAGATATCCAGATGACAACCCACTTCTGCCTGCTAATCCATTTGGACAGCTAATGGATATAGAGGACGTGTACAATAAAGGTGCTTCATATATCTGTGTACACAAAACATAAATCAAGTTATCTTTTTTTTCTGAAGCCCAAATGTTGTTTATTTTTTTTGCTGCTTTGTTGAAAAATGTTTCAAAGTATCACACCACTCCTTACTCCTTTGGGAGTGGACTATTTTTCAGACACATGACATCTACTTCTGCTTTGTAGGATATGACTTAATACTAGGTGAAAATGTTCAGCATCCCTTATTTGATACTCTTTTGATGAAGGTTCATTTCAAACTAAAACCAGACCATTAACAAGGTAACCATATTCAAAGCTAAAATATCTTGAATGGTACTATATGTTTTACATATTTCTAATATCTTGCATCTTTGTACATTTTCATTCAAAATTCGGAATAGACATTGTAGAATCCTGATGATTGAAATATTTTGCACTTTTTTACCGTATTGCCCTTAAAGGCTGTACGGGATGGGCGGGTGGCGAGACAAAGTTTGTTTAGGCTGTATCTCAGAAACCGTAAGGTGTAGGAAGTTGATACGCGGTAGGGACATTGATTGGGGGTGTAGGTATGCAATGTCATGGTGTGACCTCGATTTGACCTTTGACCTTGTCGTAGTGACCTTGAGTTTGAAAATCTTGTACAGGCTCTATCTCAAAAACCGTAAGGTGTAGGAAGTTGATACTTGGTAGGGACATTGGTTAGGGGGTCAAGGTGTGCAATGTTATGGTGTGACCTTGATTTGACATTTGACCTTGCCGGTGTGACCTTGAGTTTGAAAATCTTGTCTGGGCTATATCTCTGAAATCTTAAGGTGTAGGATGTTGATACTTGGTAGGGACATTGGTTGGGGATTGTAGGTTTGCAACATCATGGTGTGACCTTGATTTTACCTTTGACCTTGCTGTAGTGACCTTGACCCATGAAATCTTGTCTGGGCTATATCTTAAAGACAGTAAGGTGTAGGAAGTTGCTACTTGGTAAAGACATTTGTTGGGAGTTGTAAGTGCAACATCATGGTTTGACCTTGATTTGACCTTCGACCTTGCTGTAATGACCTTGATTATAAAATCTTTTCCAGGCTCTTCTGTAAGGTGTAGGAGGTTGACACTTGGTATGGATATTGGTTAGGGGTTGGAGGTGTGCATCATTGTGTGACCTTTAACTTTGACTCTAACAAAGCGTGTTCACCTGCATATTTGAGACATGTATCTCTTAGGACAAAAATATATGGATTGCTGCAACTGATTATTACATGTACTTTTACATAATTGTTCTATTTCCATTGATATCTATTCTCCAGTTAATAAATTTTACAGCATCATAAGTTTTAGTATAGTGATTAATGCTATCATCTTGCTGTTGAATTGTCTTGGTTTAATTACTCCATATTTACATACACTTTCTCTTAGACATTATTTTTTTCTAATTCTCAACATTAATTATTTGGACCTGTATATAACTGATACTGCTCTGAAAGTATCCCGATCTTTATACTGTTTCACTACTTCTATATCTCATGGTTTTGAAAAATATTTCCCAGGGGCTGTGGGGTACGGGCATCTCTGATGCTATTTGCTAAATATTAAAGTGTAAATATTTACTTGGAAACATTTTGTAACTCAAAATAAAGGGTTTAAATGGGTTTTTAAAACGTTTTGTAAACATTTAAACCATTTAAAAATGTTTTTAATGTTAAGTGGGCAAGATCACGGACCACTCCAAGACAGTCTTTGACAGGGGAATGGGCTTGAGTGAGATGAATCACTGAATCATTATATGGCATTTGTTGACATCGTTATTGAACGAAACTTAATTGGATATTCCAGACAATAAGTGATTTGCATGTCCGAGAGGTCCAGCATTTTTTTTACAGAAGGTTTGATCCAAATTTCAGCACAATAGGAGCTGCAACCACTGCCTTGTAGATCAACAAGGCCGAAAGGGGTTTCTTCTAACTCAAGCTGCAAAGCCACCAGAGACGCGAGTATTGCACTGAGGCAGTCACCAACCCAAGCACTAATGTAGCCCATTGCTGCTTAACTTCAGTGATGAGACAGGTACTCACCACAATTCATGAAAGTCCGGAGACAAAAAAAAGCAACAAAAAAAGTGATCTCTAGAAGCGAGAGCCTAGCTAGAGCAGGAAGGGGGATTGTATCATCTCTCTACATTGTTGGAAAATTAGGAACCGTGATATCATCACATTAATCACATCAGTTGAGAGTCACAGAGATTAATGGCACCCAGCTGGTAAATAACATAATACTACTATGTGATACATAACACAAAGCAGCCTCCTCATGTACCTACCCACCTACACATCCATGTCGATCAGCATAACATGAGGCACAAGGGTCTCTACTATTACCTTTTTCTGCGCTTCCAGCACATTTCATTCAATTTCTGTTCTGCTGTGCCCTTCCTTCTACCTTCTCAGGACCATGTCAGTGCATTTTTAGTGTTATACTGTGGATTATTCCTAAAATTTATGCAATACACTTCCATTTTCATCCTCAATCCATGTCGTGCCTCTTCTAGCTTGTTGTTAGGTATTTGCTTGGCTAGAATAACGTCTTCAAACATGTGTTTTAAGTCTTCACATTTATTTAATTTCAAATGCCGTAACTTTCCAGAATTCAGAAGCATACAGGAGTACTGATTTAACCTAAGTGTTAAATACTTTTACTTCGACTGTCCAACCGTTAATTAACTGAAATGTCCATCTAATTTAATCTTCTACTTACATAAGTTGAGGTATGACTATAGCTATTTTTATTGCGTTAATACACCTTACCTAGTGGACAGATGCATTTGTCCGGTGCCCTGCCGGTCACGCCAAACGTTAGAAAAAAACGTCCTGAGCTGGGCTCTGGTCGGGACCGGTAGTGTCCTGTTTACTCGCCAGGTGGCTGTATAGCCCGCCTGCCGGTGCACTGCGCATGCTTGCGCATGCGCTCTTCCTCTTTTTGTTTGGCGCGAAAGGAGACAGTCAAATTTTTGACAAAGTATTGTTTTTGGATATTATTATTTAGAACAGTTGTTTTGTGCTACGAATTTTGTGTAAAGTTCTTAGTAAAGTATCATGGCATCTCCAGGAAATCTTAAAGGGCAGAGGCGCGGCACGTGTGGCCATGCAATGGCTGCCTTTGACTTACACGAAAAGTGTGCCAGATGTCGGGACAAGAAAATGGGTGAGGATCCCTGTGTTAAAGGTCTGGAATGTGTTATTTGTGAAGGTTTTAGTGACTCCCAGCGGGAGACTTTGTCTACCCCTGCTTATAAAATCCGTAAAGACAGAAAGTCTGGAGCTTTAGTTTCTCCTAAGGACGTTACTGTAATCAGCTCTGTGGAAATGGAAGACCATGCTTCTCCTCCGTCTGCGCAGGTTTCTGCGCATGCACCTGCTCCATCCACTTCTTCTGATTCCTCTGTGTCGTTTGTGACTTCAGCCCAGTTAGAGGCTATGTCGGATAGATGGACAGAACATTTCGCGCGTTTTGAAGCGCTCTTGTCACGAGGAAATGTGTTCAGCATGCCTAAATCTTCTGCTACAGTTTCAGCTCACCCTGTCTTGTCTGATAAACCTTTCATTGATCCATCTGCCCGGCCTACCGGTCCGGTAGTGAACCCGGCAGAGCAGGATCTTAAGGTGACAAAAACTGATGCCAAAAAGAAAAAGGCTTCTAAGCCTAAGACTGTTAAAGCTAAAAGCACTAGTAGTGCTCAGCCGGTGCCTGCTGCCACCATCCCCGGTCCGGGCGATGCTGTGCAGGAACCGGTCTTCCAACCTGTTTCATCCTTTGACACTTCTCTTGCCGATCAGACAGTACAAGCTACCGGTCAAAGTGCTTCCAGGGTATCTTCCGTCCCTCAGACCGTTCATGAGACTTTTGTTACCGGTCCTGATGTGGGATATGATGTGGCACCTAGTTCTCTTGCCGGTGCCGGTTCCAACCCCCTTCCGGAGCAAGTTTACCGGGATCCTCCGGTACAGGATATCTCTGATGACGGACTCTCTGATGAAGATAATTCTTTGGTTGAAGAAGGTGAAGTGTCTTCGGATAACCTAGAAAAACAAGAACAAACTGAAGATATGACATTTAGGGAGACTGTGAGGTCTGTGCGTTCGTTTATGGGGTGGGACTATATCCCAGTGTTTGAAAGCGACCTAGCTGAGCCCGACAAGTCAAACAACCCCTGGAGGGGCAAGCACCCCAGGAAGCCTGCTCGTATCTCAGTAGCCATGCCGCCGGACGATTGGCTTTGCCAAAAGTTAGAGAAGCTTAATACCACAGTGGTTGAAGGATACCCTTCGAGAGCGCATGATTCCGCAGGCCTTAAAAAGGATCAATTTATAAAGATTCCTAAGTCACAAGGCAGATGGTATCAAATGCACACCCTGAGACAAGATGGTCCGCACCGACCAGGGAAAAGCCTATTTAGCTGGAGCAACGGTGAGGCTAAGGTCAACTCACAGTTTCCAAGGATTGTGAAGGCTTCGTATCCACCCTCTGGCCCACCTTCCAGGCCCATTTCACAGGAGTACCTGCGAAGGTGGGAGCGTTGTGCTCGGGAAGGAAGCTACGTTGTTAACAGCGCCGCTGGATTTAATCGCTGTGCTTCTGAGCTACAGGAGATAATTGCTTCAAATGTGTCTTTTTTGTGCGGCAAACTCAACAAGGGAAAAGCACCTAAGGACGTTTCCGAATCTCTTAGAGACATTAAAGACTTGCTAGCCTTCCACCAGAACGTTTCCATGGCTATGGGAACGGCATTGCAGCACTTGGCGGACAGTTTGTTTGTCCATTTAGCAAACCTCATTCTTCTCCGCCGTGACTCATATTTAGAGTTTGTAAAACCAGGAATCAAGCCAGACACTTGGAATCTTCTTAGGAATGCTCCCATGTTTGGTTATGGCCTATTTCCGGACTCGGTGCTGGGTGCTGCTGAACAGGATGTTATTAAGCACGAGTCCACCGGAGTCGCTCCAGGACCCGGTCCGGGTGCCTCCCAGCGCTCCAATTGGAGAGGGAACTTTAGATATAAGCCATATGATAGGAAAGACTCGCAGCGACGCACTGAATCTTCTGAACAAGAGCTCCAACCATGGAGGCAGTTCTCCAGGAATAGAGGTAGAGGACGAGCACGGGGCAGAGCAAACTCTCGTTTCTCTAAATCCCGTGGCTTTAAGCCATATAAATGACAATCACAGTTCTGCAACCCAGCAGGTTCTCAGTGCTCCGGGTTTGAAAAGAGTTGCAAACAGAGTGTGTCATGCGTAGGTGTTGTAATTCCTGTTCTTTCTGTAACTTCTCCCAGGCAGCCGCAAAAGAAAGGCCTAAGACCCGGTCTTTGTCGGAACAGAATAAAGCTTGTAGAAGGTGTTTCTTGTGTAAATCATTGTCTTTTTGCCCCATCTGTTCAAAATGTCCCACATGTTGTCACAGAGACCAGTGTTGGGGGAAGGCTTCAGAACTTCTGGTAAGTTTGGCAAAAGTTGGGTTCAAATCCCAGGGTAGTGTCAGTTCTGAAGGACGGGTATTCTCTTCCATTCAGGGAAAGGCCACATCTCAGCCGCTTTCCCTTGGTTGTGAGCAAGTATGCAAATCCCACCAAAAGCAAGGCCCTTGTGGCAGCCCTATCCGCCCTAAGACAAAAACAAGCAGTGGAAAAGGTGGTTGTCCAGTCTTCCCTGGCTTTTTACAACCGACTTTTTCTGGTCCCAAAACCCAATGGGAAATGGAGACCAATTCTGGATCTAAGCAAACTCAATCTTTTCCTAGCCACCGGCACTTTCAAGATGGAAACCCCGGAGACAATTCGTTTGTCTCTGCAAAAAGGGGAATGGGTCACGTCGCTGGATTTCAGCGACGCCTACTTCCACATTCCCATAGCTCAGAGGTCCAGAAAGTTTCTAAGATTTCACCTAAACAAGGTCAGTTTTCAGTTCACTTCCCTTCCCTTTGGTCTGGCCACGGCTCCCTTGGAATTCACCAAAGTGGTCAAAGAGGTCAAGTTGATGGCTCAAGCCCAGGGTATCCGGATCCACCAGTACCTCGACGACTGGTTGTTACGAGCCCCTTCCCAGGCAACTTGCCTACAACATACCCGGATCCTCTTGGACCTGTGTCAAGAGTTGGGTTGGTTGGTAAACATGCAAAAATCAGAGCTGGTTCCCCAACAGGTTTTCAACTTCGTCGGTTACCGGTTCCACCTGTTGACCGGTCGAGTCTTACCCACTCAGGACCGGTGGTCAACTCTCAAACAGAAGGTGCAGTTCATCAAGAACAGGAGTTCTTGCACCGTCCGGCAGTTCATGTCTCTGATAGGTCTTCTGACTGCCACAGAGAAACAAGTTTGGTTAGGGCACCTTCATATGAGGCCTATTCAGTGGCACTTGAAACGCCATTGGCATGTACCGGAGATCCTAGAGAAGGTGATTCCGGTGCCCGTGTCACTCCATCCTCATTTAGATTGGTGGCTGAAAGAAGAAAACGTGCTTCGGGGTCAATTTTTGCATCCGCTTCAGCACGCTCTACAAGTCTTTACAGACGCTTCAAACGAAGGTTGGGGCACTCACTTAGGAGACTCCACTGCAAGAGGCGCTTGGTCAGAGCAAGAACAAAGGCTTCACATAAATTTTTCTGGAGCTCAAAGCTGTCTATCTGGCCCTAAAGGGCTTCGAGCATCTTTGTCTGGGTCAAATTGTTCTGATTGCCACAGACAATACAACGGTGGTCTCTTACATCAACAAGGAAGGGGGTATGAGATCAGGCTCTCTTTGTGCCCTCCTGTGGAGAATTCTGACCTGGTGCCATTCCAAGGGAATAGTCCTGAGGGCCCGGCACATTCCGGGTCGCTTGAATGTGATAGCCGACAAGCTGTCAAGACACAATCAGGTGATTCAAACAGAGTGGTCGCTGGATCCACAGGTGTTCAGTCAGTTGTGCTCCAAGTGGGACCTTCCTCGGGTAGACTTGTTTGCCACCAGTTTCAATCACAAACTCCCCAGGTTTGTTTCACCGGTTCCGGATCAAAAGGCCTGGACAGTGGACGCTCTAAGTCTATCATGGGAGAACCTGGATGTGTATGCCTTTCCTCCGGTATCTCTTCTCAACCAGGTGGTCTCCAAGATGGTGGATCAAGGTTTTCTCAGAATGATTCTAGTGGCTCCGGGATGGCCGAACATGCCCTGGTTCTGGGACCTAGTACGGCTTTCAGTTCAGGTGCCCTGTCAGCTCCCACTTCAGAGGGACTTGGTGACTCAACCGTTCAACGGGGTTCTTCACCGGAACCTCAGCAATCTGAACCTACATGCTTGGCTCCTCGAGCCTGCTCCATCAAGCAACAAGGTTTCACTGAGGAAGTGGCAACACGAATTGAGGCTCCTCAGAGACTCTCAACCAGAGCCGTGTATAAATCAAAGTGGGCCATTTTTGTTAAATGGTGCGATTCGCATGAGGTGGACTTCAGGTCGCCCTCTATAAGCCAAATCGCGGAATTTCTTTTGTATCTGTTCAAAGAAAGAAACCTGCAGCCTAGCACAATAGAGGGCTATAGAACTGCTATTGCGGATATGGTGGGAAATGATAGGTTAGCCATTAGTAAGGATGAGAACCTATCCCGTCTTTTGGACAGTTTTCACAGGGATAAACCCAAGGGCAGGAGGGGCATCCCTTCTTGGAATCTTTCACTGGTGCTCCATCAGTTGACTAAGGCTTCCTTTGAGCCCCTGCGGAAAGCCTCTCTTAAGCACTTGACTTTTAAGACGGTTTTCCTGTTAGCTTTGGGTTCAGGCAAGAGGCGTAGTGAGATTCATGCCTGGCTTTTCAAGAATATCAGACACCAGGAAAATTGGACTCAAGTCTCTTTTTATCCTTCTCCCAGCTTCATTTCCAAGAACCAGTTGGCTAAGGAAGGTTCAGCCTCGGTGGCTCCGGTGGTTATCCCTGCCTTAGCTCCCTCATTGGACAGGTCCCTTAGAGAAGATAAGTCCCTCTGTCCTGTCAGAGCCTTGCGCTACTATCTAGATAGAACCAAGGACATTCGAGTGGGTAAGGAGTTGGTTTTCGTATCCTTCCGCCTGGGTTTTCAGAAGGATATCATCCCAGCTACAATTTCTTCTTGGATCAAGCAGACAGTTCTCTTGTGTTATCAGCTGTCAGATGAAGAGGCCCAAAACCTACATCAAGTGAGAGCTCATGATGTCCGGGCTTTTGCAGCTTCTAAGGCTTTTCAGGGAGGGGTCTCGTTGGACCAGATCCTCTCAGCCTGTCACTGGAAAGCTCACAACACTTTCACACAGTTTTACCTCAAGGACTTGGCTTGGGCTGATTCCGAGCTTTACCATTTGGGTCCCATTGTGGCTGCTCAGCAAGTCCACAGGGATTAGCTTGGTGTTGTTCATGATGTGTACATATGTATATAAAAAAAAAAAAAAAAAAGAAGAGGGGGCTCTTGGATGGCCATGATCCCAAGTGGTTCCAGTGGTTCCCCCGGTATTCCTTGGTCCTGACTTCTTTCCTCTACTTGGTTTCGGATCTTTCTTCCCCTCTCTCTGCCTGTGCACTTCGTTGGAGTTTTGGCACAGTTTCTTTCAAAAGAAAGGGGGGGGGGGGGGTGACAGAGGTGTTCCTAGGGTAGGTTTATTTAACCTTTACCGGGTCCACTTTAAGAGATATCAAGAAAGTTGGGGAGTTCCCCTTGTGGCTACCCACCATCCACTGGGTAATTATTCTGCATCTGTCCACTAGGTAAGGTGTATTAACGCAATAAAATAGAAAATTTAATAGTAAATTAAATTTTTATAAGTTAATACCTTACCTAGTCGACAGGGGGAGTCCCACCCTACCTTCCCCGCTATTCTAAGCCAAAGGGGGTTTCTCTCTAAGGTAGACAACAAAAAGAGGAAGAGCGCATGCGCGAGCATGCGCAGTGCACCGGCAGGCGGGCTATACAGCCACCTGGCGAGTAAACAGGACACTACCGGTCCCGACCAGAGCCCAGCTCAGGACATTTTTTTCTAACGTTTGGCGTGACCGGCAGGGCGCCGGACAAATGCATCTGTCCACTAGGTAAGGTATTAACTTATAAAAATTTAATTTACTATTAAATTTTCTAATTTAAAGGTTCAAACTTGGGGTTTTACGCCCCATTCAACGAGGGTCATAATGGGACGGGTCCACAGCATTTGTCACTTGTGGGAGTAGAACCCAAACAGAGGCGCAGCCTGTGGTTTGATGCAAAATCTGCTAACCTATTTGACTACCGAGGACCTGACTCTATCTACTGAAGTACAATCCATCAATGCCATACCAGTGTTTTAAGGCAGTAAAAGGACAGAATGATATATGGTGTAGAATACTGTGGATAAGTCAATTAGGGCTGTAGTCCGACTGCAGTACCTTTGTTAATAGAGGTGGCAATGTATTTATGTATTTTAAGTAATGTTGTTTCAGTGGATTGAAAGGCTCAAAAGGCTGACTGATTTATGTTTGAGATACCCTCCTGAGTGATGTAATCATGCATTTGCTTGGCTACAGTTTTCTATGCGAGTTTGGCGATACATAGCTGAGGTTAAACATTGGCTGATAGTTCAATGTGTGTTTCTATTCAGGCCAACATTTTCCAGGCCCAAAGTCGAGAGGTTAAAGAGTATTTAAAATCAATCATTCCTCAGTCATATATGATGCTTAAGTAAACATCTAACCATATACATGACTAGTGCCAGATAATAAATATACATATTAAGGCTGTAACATTGCTTTGAATATAAACGTTTAGAGAGGATTTCACTATCAGACACATGATATGCAATATCCCAGTAGTCAGTTGGGTTTGTTTTCTAATCCAGATAACACCTATAAATAGACCAAGAGTGAAATTTAATGAGATTTTCATCCCGGGATGCAAGGGGGTGATCATTTTCAGAATTTCCTCATCTATTATGATCCAAGACACAAGTTTCTGAAAGTGGCCCATCTCGTTGGGATCAGCATCAGTAAATACACTAATCCTGATCTTGATTTAGCAATTTTAAGTTGTTACCACAAGTGTTTGGAAGGCTGGCAAAACCCAAAATGCAGCAACACTGAACAGGATAATAGTTTTCATAGTTTCTTCACCACTTCTGGTGTGTTACCATCTGTAGTGGTACACTCCATCTTGGCTCCAGCTTTCACTAAAATTTCAACAACTTCAGTGTGCCCACGCTGAGCTAAAAAAAAAACATAAAAAAGAAACCTGCTGTTATTGGTGCATTAACTGTGACTCTTTTTTCAAAGTACTATATACACATGGGTCCACTTGGCCAAAACATCATTAAAATTTTCAAATTGTAAATCAAACCGTATCATATTTGGATTTTTTATTCCGTGTCTTACAAACCCAAGTATAGCAGTTGCTGGTTATGTGAAGTTGCAAACACATTATTTATAAAAAAAACACATGATTTTATAACTACATCAGATATAGTGTACTAAACTTTTATTTACATAAGTAGTGTCGTAGATTCATGATGTCATTTTGTCGAAAGTTTTTTTTTTAATATTTACAGGACACATACTGTACTGTTAACCTTACATAACCTAAAACATTAAACTGAATATTTATGAAATTAAACAAATTGATAAGTTATCTTATGAGTTTTAATTGTCCATCCAGATGATTAGCACGCCATCATGAACAACTATGATATACCACATAGTAAATTCATTTACTTAAAGTTGACTCGTGGTTCTGAGAATTAGGTCATGTATGATTCCATGAGCCCTGGGGTCGATTTCACAAAGGGACTTAAGTCCAGATTTAGGCTTAAATCTAAGACTTTGGTCTTAAATTTTGTCAAAAAACTGCTAAGTCTGTGGTCTTAGACTTAGCGGATTTCACAAAGCAGCTAAGTCCATGAAATTGCTAAGTCAGTGGACTTAACTTTTAAGTCTGGGAGGTAGTGGGCTTAAATTTTGTAAAGCGGACTTAAATATGGCCGCCATAAACTTTTCTCCACTTCAAAATTTGAAATGGCTGTAAATAAATTATAATTATACAGAACACCTCACTAAAGTAGTGTTTGGGAAGTTTATATGTGCTAACAAGGTTTTCAATTTCAAAACAGCACTTATCCTTAGATAAAATACATTAAAAGAAGAATATGTGGCATCAATATTATATTTTGAATAGATACAAAAGGTCACATGACACAGAAAACCACTGTGGTTATATGATAAGCCTGGACTTAGCTAAGTCACCTTTGTGAAATCCATTTTTCTAGCTAAGACCAAAGTCTTACATTTAAGTCCAAGACTTAGCCACAAAAGGGACTTAGTTTAAGTCCTTCAGTGAAATCGGCCCTAGGTAAACTACATGTTCTACTCAGTCATCCAAACTAGTGAAGGGATCATATATCGATATTTCAATATCGATCGATATGTCTTTCTAAATTTCAATATTGATTGATATGCAAAGCCAAAATAGAGTTTGATATAGATATTGAAATTGCATTTCAATCCCTACATTAATCCAAACATCCACTCCATTCTCCATTCATAGAAGATGAAATATTTCAGATTACTGAGTCAATGTTGGGGGTTTTAATACCCTTTTTAATAGCTAAGGTCTCAACAAGCTAATCTCTCTGCAGACTGCACATGGGCACGTTGCTATCATCAGGATTTGAGCCCATGGCCACAGAGGCAAGAGAAAAGTCTTGTAAACCAATTCACGACAAAGGCCTTGTTTAGAAGAGAAGGCATTACATTGATTTATTTAACATGTGCCCAGTATCCTGTTTTTGCTTATAATATGGAGGGACTGCTATTTAAGTGATCATCCGAGTCACTATGTATCTGTCCATACCTGGATTAGAACTCAGTTGGTCACAGATTTAAGTACTAACAAAGCCCACTGCTGCTTCACTTCAGTGATCAGATGGGAACTGGTCAAACTACACAACATAGGGAGATAGAAGACGTGTTATATGTTTATCCTGTAACATACCTGCTTCATGTATTGGTGAATTCCCATTGTTATTGCACATGTTTACCTCTGCGCCATGTTTTACTAACTCTCTCACAACTTCATTGCGTCCATGGTGTGCAGCATACCATAGGGCTGTCTGTCCGTATTTGTCCCGAACATCCAACTGTGCACCATGTTCAATCATCTCCCGGACCCCCTCAGTGAGCCCTTTGCATGCAGCACAAGTCAGGGCTGTCGATCCATACTTGTCCAGCACATTCAACTGGGCACCATAGTGTATTAATTCGATTACCACTTCAGTGTGTTTTCTGTATGCAGCAAAGCGTACAGCAGTCTGGCCATACTTATCTTGTAGATCCAGATCAGCACCGTGTTGCACCAACTCTCTTAGCACCTCTAGGTGTCCTTTGTGTGCAGCACATATAAGAGCTGTCTGTCCATCGATATCCTGCAAGTTCAGTTGAGCTTTATATTCTATCAGCAGTCTGGTCATCACAACACTGTTCCTGTCAGCTGCCTGTATAAGTGCTGTCCTATTATACTGCTCCTCTCTCGAGTCAGGGTTGGAACCTCTCTCGAGTAAAAGTGTGACAACACCAACCCTGCTTAATGAACTGGCTCTGAAGAGCACAGTCTTCCCCTGACTGTCTGTGGTGTTTATATCTGCACCCTCGTTTAGGCATCGTTCCACCTCTGAAACATCACCCCTCACTGCAGCCTCAATAATGTCCATGTTGGTCTGGTACTGGGAGATAAATCAAGGCAAGCAATAATACATAAATATGTCATAATGTCAGGTCTTATTTATCCCAATCATTATATTTACAGTACAATGGTACACAAAGTAAACAAAGTACACATTTCTATGACATGGGCGTTTATAGAACACACTTGTAGACTAACAGGTTCAATATTGTATTGAGCCCCACATACTAATGTGTAGCATGTTTATTTATTCTGCAGAATACCCAGTACTCCCTGTTGAGGTTGCACCAGATTGGTTTTGGACTTTTGGATCAATAACACTTGTGAAAAACCTGCACCAACACCTAAACCAGCCAAATTATTTTGATTTAAGCCTGTCATATATATCGGAATAACAGGACAAATCAATACACGTGTTTCAATATTTCAATAAGTGCATTTGTTTTATCATACATGTACTAATGCTGCATCCAGGCAGAAATTCACGAATGGTGCACACCACCTGTGAGTACAGCGGACAGTTTTGACCGTTCTGAACAATTCACCGCCTGTGTGTTTATGTGTGTATGTAAACAAACACAAATCACAAAGAGAAAGAAATAAAAGAAATCACAATATTTCGCTATCCACCATGCAAAAGATATATATTTCATTTGTTACATATGTGGGTGTTCCACCACATACTAAGGCTCCCGATTAAGGGTTTTTTTGGAGTTGGTTTCAAAAATTTGCTTAGTCTCAGGTGTTCTGTATGGGTCGGTAGTTGTCGGTTGGGGCCGTGAGAAAAATCAAACTTGTTTGATATTTCTCACAATCCAAACTGATTCTTTTTTCCCGCCATAAACAAAATGTCCAGTCCCCGGCTTCCTTAGGCCTCCTCAGACCAAATTTACACAGTCCTATGTTGTCCCAGGCCTCCTGCGACCCTTAGTCCCAGACCCTTAGTCCCTTAGTCCCAGGCCTCCTGCGACCCTTAGTCCCATTGCAAAATAAAAATCGGCAATCTTGGTCTGGGGAACACTGAGGAGTCCTCAGGACGCCTGAGGAAGCCGGGACTTAATCGGGGGTTAGTTGGGGCTTAGTCCCAGGAGGCCTGAGGCGTCTTGGGACCCAGTCGGTATATCTACGACAAGATCGTGCCTCAAACCGACCAGAAAAACTGCTTAGTCGGTTCTTAGTCCCAGAACAGTAGGGGGCTGTCTGGGGCCTCCTCAGGCCGATCTAAACTTAATCCCAGACTTTGATACCGATTAAGTTTTCCCGCCCATTTTACTTTTTCCTTCACCGACTGTCCTCGATTAAGGGTCGCCGACAGGATCAGGGCTTAGTCCTTTGGTGGAACAGGGGCATAAGTTTTCTGAGGTTATTTATCAAAATCCTGAGTACCTAAACATTTCTTTTAACATGTTTCTTATAACAAAAGCACGTGTATTCTGCATCTTGTTGTCATTAGAGGTGAAGGTCAAAGTTTGGAAAGTCTCTGGAGGTACCCAACACACGAGTGGTATATACCACCTGTGAGACCGTTCTTGGCCACTTTACAGGCTGTGAGGTCGTGTTTACGGCCGGTAAGAACGCTGCATAAGTGCTTCGGACTCTAATTAAAGCGGAACACAAAACAAGATGTCCAATTGTGTTGAAGTTACATTGAAATCATAAAGGTCTGGGTTAAAAGTCTGCGGAACTCGTAATGATTGGTCAAAATGGGTTCCAAGACAGCTAAATCTTGAATATGGAACCACCCCATTTAGAGTGTGTGCCACATTTCTGTGTGAAACAAATGTCCTCCATTATAGGTTGTTATGTTTTGGTTGGCTTGGTTCGTCTGTCTGTCTGAGTGATTGACTTCACGATAACTCCCAGAGTAATAAACATATCTTTCTGAAAACGTTATGTTGGTAGGGCCATAGCCTGACCAAATAAAATGGTGATTAAATTATGGGAAAGTTCCCTTATCATTTTCCGGATACTAAAATGCAGTAGTGCAGGAAATGACTTCAATACATGTATTTGGCTGTTGCAGCAAAGGTAACTAAGCCATAGCAAGGACTTCATATTTAGAAAACTAATACTTGTCTAAACTTGTGAACATTAAAATGATTTGAGGTTTCTTGATAATATCTCACATATGATTATAAATTCTTTTTCCTTGTTACCATTTGAATTATAAATGGATTATAGAATGGCACTTAAATTGCTGAACTTGAACATTTGTAAAGATTTAATCTTTGGTTTCTTTGTGTTTAAAGCAGAGGTCACCAAATTGTGAACTATATGGAATGAGGGAAAAAGTATGGTATATCCTAAATCATTACAGAGATTTTTAAGGTGAAACTATCTTAATTAAAATCTACTGTATCAGGTATCTTGGTGCTTACTCTCCGAGCCAGCAGATTTTAAGCCACACCATCCAAAACATAATGCATGAATCAAAAGTCATGCGAGGTGATATGGGTCTTATGAAGATAATGTTTTCTCCTATTTTTATCGATCTGCAGTTGTACATTCCCAAGCATGCAATCAATTCCTCTAAATAAGAGTTATGTCACTGACAAAAATTATATTAACAAAAATTCTAACAAGGTATAAAGCTTTGTTGTGATATAGTCCGAATACACTGATATTCTGTAGCTCTGTGATTGAGGTATATAATTAATTGATGGGTTTGATGTTGATCTGAACTACAATTTTCTTCAAAAACTCCTATATTTTTTAAACATTTAAAATTTTTACTGCGTTTGTAGTAAAATTCATTTATTTTGTATTTTCCCAGCATTACCTGCAGGCTAGGGTCTGTGCGTTCTCAAACACTGCTTGTTTTATATTGAGGGAGTCCAAAAATCTTCGTTGACCCCGTGAGTTAGCAAGTTTGGCAGGCAATCACTAGCTATCACCTCTGTGTGGGTTCCACTCCCACAAGTTGCAATGTTGAGGACCTGTCCCAATTTGACCCTGGTTGTTGAATGGGATGTAAAACCGCAACTTTAACCTTTGTTGGAGTCCATATTTAAGGATAACTGATATAACTTCGTTTATGTCAAAGCAAAGCATTCAGTAAGTATATTTTCTTTATATATTTGGTTTGACGAGGCTCTCAACATATTTTCACAGGCCATATTAAGTTCAGTAGTTATAGGGCTGAAAAGGGGCTTACAGGTTGACAAAAAATGCCACACTGTAAACCATTGAGCATAGCTACAAAACCACTAACTGTTTCATGTAAGATTGGAACCCACAACCCCTGCGTGAGTTTTGTGCACCTTTGTGATCTCATCTTAAGGATTGAAAAACTAATTTAATGTCGTGTATATTTTATTGGGTACCATTTTTGAGTAATATGGAAAATGGTAGGTGCCAAGAGCTGGTACAAATATTGTAGAGGGAGTGGACCAATTCACACCCATGTACCTGTTCGCGCCTACCGTCAAGTTTCTGAAAGATTTATATTTTTTGATAGCAAATAAGTTTACCACATCATAAATAATTACAAATTTGATATGTAGATTGGTAATTTATTGTTTTTAATTTGGGGGTGGGCGTTAATAGGTACTTAGGCAATAATTGGAACAGAACATGGGCTGAAGTCAACATTTTTATAGACATAAAAATCCCAAGACATTTTTGATATAGTTTAAGGGGAGATCTACTGCAATAAAATACAAAATACACACAGGAATATAAAGTACTATGGTATAACACTATAGCCCATCCACACATATAAGGACTAAGCCAAATATATCTACACTGTGACTAGCGAATTAAGGAAGTAGAGTTTCTGGATTGACAAAGGATATGAAAGTGACTTGGAGTTTAGATTTGTATTAAACATGGAAAACATATAACACTGAAGTATTCGGGGAGTAATAATGGATATGTCTAACACAGTTCTATCTGTTATATTTCCGTTAGTGTTGTTTGGAAGGAAAGGTAAACAGTATTTAAATAATTTATTCATCTGGGTTTTAACGTCGCTGTCAACACTGTATATGTCATCGCACGATGTCTAGTTTTGTGGGCAGAGGAAACCAGTACATACAGTTGGTCAGGGTTCTGTACTGTAAGCTGTGGACCACCGGTAAGCAACTACCAACTTACTCACATAGGGTCTAGGATTTGACTGCAGAGCCGAATGTGTTACAACTGCGCCACCACTACCCCTATTTATTTAATTAAAAATCTAATGTAGACAGTTTTAAACTGTTATAAAAAGTTTAATTATTCAGCACAGTATGACATATAGAGTTGTTGGTCTGCTCGGTTTTAAGGTACTCTGTGGCCCAGTGGGTTGGCACGTTTTGTGGGTTTTATTCCTCTAAGTGACAATGCTGCGGATCTGTTTCAATATGTTCTTTCATTTTCAACAGGATACCCGTAAACCCCTGAATTCTGAAGTATGATTTATTCCACTGCACTAAAACCTGAATACAAAATAAATCTAAAAATAATCTGATAGAAGTTTAAACTTTTGTTACCTACAATAAATAATCAATCGGCTTATCACATGTACAGTTATCAATATGTATGAAACAATAATTGAAAACATTGCAACCATGATTTTATCCAAAGTGAGGGGTTTCCCTTGAAAGTGACACTTTTAATAATGATATCCATTTATACTGAAATATGTATGTTTGCCAACACTACTGACAATTCACAAAATCTTTTTATAATCCATTCTCATAAAAAGTAAACAGACATTTCAGAATTTGAACATTGTAACTCTATTACACATTTCCTGACCCCCCCCCCCCTCCCCCCCCCCAAAAAAAAAAAACCAAAAAAAAACCCCAGCAATGTGATTATAATTTTTATTACATTTATATATATGTCATGGTAGAAAGTCCAATCTTTGTTGATATTCCAGAATGTTATCTTTGAAGAAACTCAATAAAACTTGAAAGAAAGTCCAACTAAAGCACAAAAAATGGGCCTTCTATAAATGTAATTCTATCATTTAAGCATGCAAGGTGCAACTTTCATAAATGAAGACAATGCATATGAAAGAAAATATTTTACTGTAACACAGATTTAATATACTTCAACATGACAGAAACTGAAATTTTCAGTCTATTCCAAGAATTTCATAATCAACATCAAATCCCAGCACATTTTTCAAGTATAATATAGACATTAGTAACTGATGTAAGATTTAAATTTTTTATGAAAAGTGTCATACAAAGTACAGTTTTAGCCAAACAAATTACAGCAGTCACTTCATACATGACATTTAGTTGAGCAACTGCTTCTACAGCACCATTTGTTTGTCACAACTGCCCAGTTGGTCCCAGCATCTAAACCTTGTAGTACTATTATCTCATCCAGAGTTTTAGCATCTAGATTAAAATACCCACCAGTACCAACTTCATTAGATTTCGGACCCGAGGGTAATACCCAAATCTCCCAGATTGGACTTTCTACCGGTAGAAACTTCAATTGGACTTTCTACCAAGTTTATCTTGGTAGAAACTCCAATTGCACTTTCTACTGGTAGAAACTCCAATTGGACTTTCTACCGGTAGAATTTGAAATTCTACCAGATTGGACTTTCTACCATGACATATACATGTAAATGTGACTACTGAAACCACACTTCCTCATAAGGCCACTTCTTTGTTTTGTTTTCAGGTCAAGTTTCCTTAACACTGCTGTCACCGATAGGTTAAGGCCTCCCTTGAATATTTTCCTAATTACTGAGGGCTTTCTTACCATTTTTGCAACTTCGTAGTAAACCTTAAAACGTTTTAAAATGGTTTAAACATTTACAAAACGTTTTTAATCCCCATTAAAACCCTTTGGGGTTATAAAATGTTTCCAAGTAAATGTTTACATTGTAGTGTTTAAAAACGTTTGATAAACAATCTGTAAATACATATGTTGCTAAAAACATTATTAAATGTTTAGTAAAGAACTCAAGAAACTGAGGTTTGACTGGAAACATTTTTTAAACATTTATGAAATAGCTCAAGACAAGAAGGTTATACAGTAAATGTTTTTCTAACATTCATCATGAAATATGTAATAAACAGTATACATAAAACATTTAGACATCGTTTGTTGATAATGTTTTTCAAATGTTTCTTCTGAAAATGTTTTATAAGCATTGAATAGCTACTGGTTTTCATACCCACCATTTTAAAACATTTGTGAAACGTTTTCTATAATATATTTTGACAACATTCTCTCATAAACGTGTTTTGTACCCATCTTTCAAAATGCTTATTAAATGTTTACCTTCAAAAAAGGACTTTGACAAAATTTACCTACATGCAATAAAGTAAGAATTTAAAGGGGCAGAATTTTTAATTATCTATCTGACATAAAAATTATATATTCTCATTGGCCAGCAACAAAAAAAACATGTTGAATTTGACATCTGACCCCAATGAAGGTGATTATTGCTAAGCCATGCCAAAGAAATATTTTTTTGACATTGTAATGTTAATTTGTAATGTTTTTCTAAAAATTGTCATTAAATATTGAAAAACGTATTTATTAAATATTTTGAAAACCTTCTATTATAAATGGCTTTTATACCCATCATTTTTAAAAACTTTTACCAAACGTTTCTCTCCAAACGTTTTTAAAGCTTAAAATTGTTTAATGGGTTGTATAAAGTGGCCACGGGAAAATTTTCCCACAAGCTTATATACCTTTAACAAGTTTACAATATAAAAAATAACTATTTTGGGTGCACCCGCTTGTAAGTGATATGTTTAGGCAAATCTTTTATGCATATTAAGGAACATTTTGGTGTTTCATTATAATGATAATCACCAAAAAAATCGAGTATTTCACAGGGATTATCAGATAAATAACACTTTTTGGGTGTTATTTCATTTCCCCATGAATATTGCTGCTCAACATCTTAATTTTAAGACATCGCGTGCTTTGCAACAGATGGGCATTCTGCACAAAATAAAAAAGGCGGTTGTCTTGTTATATCTATTAAGAAATTAGCTTATAACCTTATTGTACCTCATGGCACCCATCAAAACCATACCACCTATAGCACTTGTCTGATGGCCTCTCGACACTCCAGGTTTCATAACAAAAGGATCAACTATTTAGCATTTCGTATATACTTAGCCAAACAAGAAACGCAAGATATATGACAATTTATTCTTCATAAAACTAGCATTTCTTTTTTTGGCCAAGTATACAAATAAAAACACAGATGAAAGATAAGGGTGCAAATGATGTGTTGAGCATGATGTTATGTACAGTTTATCAGAAGAGTAAAGTACGAACACTTCAATAAGTAATATAAAAATTAAAATAAAATGAAAAGTGTATTTATATTTTACTCTCAATATATCTTTTCCAGTTTACCTTCGTTCATGTTTTCTAGAATAAATCTAGTTTGGGATTGATTATAATTACCATTGTTTTGTAACTATACATGTATATTAATGGTGGTATTTTCACTAGGCTAATTACTGTATATATGTAGGCCATTTTAGGAGCAGAATTGAGACAGCAGCATTACTTTAACAGGGTTGTGTGCGTATGGAATATTGCTTGCCCTTATATAATAGAATATAGAATGTACACATGAATATGTGTATAAGCATTGAAATTAACACAATTTTCCAAAACACATAACTTGTTTGAACAGGTTTATATATAATGACACATTATTAAGCTTACGTTTTGATAGCTAATTTGTTGTAGACAGATGGTAACATATATCTAATTCGTAACTTTTAGAATCACAATTTTATTCCTACATCAGGGCAACATACAATATTTTTTTATACACACATTAAACTGCTTAATTTGTTACAGTGTTAACACAGCATCAGGTTGTGTACACACAACTCTTTTCCACTTCCCATCTGCCCTGTGGTTCTACATCCAGACCATTCCCAAGTGATGCAAGCCGAGTTTTCTGGTATAAAGGGGATGATGTCACAGACACTACAGCCAGAATACTGTACTACAGATTCAGTGATTCATTCACCAGATACTACAATGACTACTCCTCTCCAAAATACAGCTGTAGTTCTGACAGAGTGCTCAGTGTCACTGATGTAGTCACAGGAGATCGGGGAACTTACACATGTGAAGCTTATGGCTCAGCAGTAGTTTTTATCTTTACTGTCAAGCTGGAAATATTAGGTGAGTTTTCAGATTACATTTAAGCATAGCTTTTAGAATTATAATTTCGTTCCTATGTCATAACATATTTTCATAAACACATTTTTCTGTGTAATTTGTTACAATATTAGCACAAGGCCAGGTTGTGTACACAGAACTCTCTTCCACTGCCAGTCTTCACTGTGGTTTTACATCCAGACCATTTCCCAGTGATGCCAGCAGAGTTTACTGGTATAGAGGTGATGATGTCACAGACACAGCAGCCAGAATACTGTACTACAGGTTCAGTGATTCATCCACCAGATACTTCAATGACTACTCCTCTCCAAAATACAGCTGTAGTTCTGACAGAGTGCTCAGTATTACTGATGTGCAGACTGGAGATCAGGAAACTTATACATGTGACACTTTTGGTTCAGCTCAGTCTTTTACCTTCACTGTCAGGTTAGAAATCCTAGGTGGGTTTCCCAAACATATTTAATCATTTATCAAGCTCTGTTTCAAGTGCAACTATATGTTTTATGTTTTCTTTTTGGTTCATAGTTTTAACTATCTGTATAATGTTACATGAATATCCATGGCAACTGTTTTATTAATTTCAATTTTAGATATAACCATCTCTTTGAAAATAGATCCTCTTTGGTTTAAGTGAGCGGTTCTTTCAAGAATACAAAAACTACTCAAACATTTAACATAACTAATAAGCATTATGAGGTGACAATTATTTATCCAATAATAAGCATCAAATAGAAATTCAATATTTGAATGCATTAGAAACAGGAAACTTTTCGTAGTGTAGCATTTATAAAAAGTTTGAAATGGAAATGAACACTCCAAACTGGTTTACTTTTCAGTGCATGCACTTTCAAAATAGTTCACAAATTTATCTTCAATTCATTGGAAGGTTTTATTTTGAGATATATATATATGGCATTTTATAGCTTTTATTAATTTATGATACAAAATGTGCTATCATTTGTACAGTTATTTAATTTATTATCATTACTGTGAACATAAACAGTCAATAAGGATCAAAATAGAAAATGAAATTAGTTTGATATCTAAAATAACATTTCAACCTTAAAACTGATCATATAATTTTTGTTGCATAAGTCGTTTTTGAGTTTTAAACGTTCTATACCAATATAAAAATGTTGTTTGACCCAGAATAATACAGGGTAAATAATTTTATCACGAAACGTACATTATAAATGTAACAATTTATTGCAAGGTATCTATTTTTGCAATGATTAACGGGAAGCATTTTAACCTAACATTACAGTTGATAAATTGGTATAGTAAGGGCTATCATAAACCATTTACTGTGTAAGTAAAAATTAGGAATTTTTTGACTGGTTTTTCTTTCAATTGTGTAGCCTTTCTTAAATAAAAAAATCACCTCAATTTATCTATACAATATAAATATCTAAGAGGGCTGTAACAGGATATACAGCCCTCTATCATCTGGTTTACTACACAGAAGTATTTGGTTTCAACTTATAAACCATGAAATGTAGTCACTTACTTTGGTTGCTATGAATGTATTAATTAACATTACATATTGACTGGTAACGATGGAAACAAAACAGGTGCAAAAGCATTTTATTCAAGTTTACTTATCCGTAATGAAAGGTTCTTCAGATCCGATAAGCATAGCCGTCTGGCCATGCACCAATGCTTGTATTTATAAAGGATCATGTTATCACATTTCAACCAAACAAATGTACAGGTTCAGCGAGATTTAATTATGAATTGTATTGACAGTTCCACCATCTCAACCAAGCATAACTCTGCCGAACTTTCAAGAGAACTTGGGTACTTCTATTCAGTGCAGAATTTCTATCATAAAGCCAGGTGTAGGCAGTGTTGTGTTTACAGTGACTGTAGACCCAGACTTCAGAATCCAGAGTTCAGACAGTGATTTATCAGAAGAATTAATAGATATTATAACAGGAGCGGTGTCGGTGACTTACTCACCACAGATCTCACTACAGAGAAAACACAATGGACAGCAGGCTGTGTGTACAGTGGTGTGGAGAGAGAAAACTGTGACATCTGAGAGTAACACTGTGGATGTGAGATGTAAGTACTTTATATATTACATAATTAACTCACTACTGACTTTATATATTACATAATAAACTCAGTGAAAACACAATGGACCGCAGGCTGTGTGTACTTTGGTGTGGAGAGGTGGGATGAAAACTGTGACATCTGAGAGTAAACTGTGGATGTGAGATGTAAGTACTTTAATTATTACATAATTAACTCAGTACAGAGGGAAACCAAATAGACAGCAGGTTGTGTGTATTCTGGGGTGAAGATATGGGGAGAAAACTGTGACATCTGAGAGTAAAAATATATATAGTTGATATGAAGTGTAAGTATAATACTATAATAATATAACTTACATGTACATAACCTACAACACAGAAAACACATTGCAAAGCAGGCTTTATGTACAGTGATGTGGGAGAAATGGCGAGAAAGATGTGACATCTGAGAGTAAAACTGTTGATGTGGGATGAAAGTCCTATATATTACATAATTAACACAGCATAGAGAAAACACAATGGAGAACTGGTAGACTATAGTTGGAATATTTTTCTGTCATGAGAATTTCGTAAATTCTAGTGCACTACTCGTGTCTCTGATGGCTTTGTGCGCGCGCTAGGGCACCAAAACACCTTTTCGCCTTGTTCCATTTGGAATTTGCATACAATATATTCATTAGTTAATCTTGCTTGCTTAATTGTGTCTATACCTACACTCTTTTTAAGTACAGCCCCCCCCCCCCACCCTGGGTCAAGTGAAGACAACATGCGGAGAATTAGTTTATTCATGATAACATATATTCAGAATGTTACATATATATTACTAATCTATTAATATTTACAGATCAACACTGATATGCACTAATCTCGATTATACAGGATAAGGTGTAAAGTTCATCATTATCAACAGTCAATCAAAGTCATAACAGTATCACATTGTCATATTCATAAATTACAGTTAATAACATGTACCAATCATTATAATTAATACAAACACTATTAAGCTACAATTACAACTATACAGGATTATGTAAATAACAGATTACTGTGAATACTGACATAGTTATACCATTGTGACCTTTGCTGTAAAAGGTCACCAGCTTGACCCCAGTCAAGGTCATCTGACAATGAAACATCCAATATTATGCAATACACAATGCCTCACAATGGCTGTATAATAGACTAAAAATTGTAAAAATTGTAAACTTAAAAGAGTAAAAACCGATTAAAAACTAAATGAAATGCCAGAGGGAGTGGTGGGTGGGAAACAAGATTTTCAACTGTCTCAGTGCCCTGCACTTTTTAAACTGATGCTTGGTCACAGACCCAAACCCCATAATTTGTGTCCCAACCAATTAGATGGGTTGACCCCAGGTCATTGCCTTAGCAATTACCTTCCTCCAGTAATGATGGCCATAATTAAAGGTTACATCTTAGGGTGACACTACACTTACCCCAATAGCCTGATTTGGAAAAAACCCTTAAGGGGGTAGTACACTTCCCCCAGGGTGGGGGACTGACACCCGTGATGTCCAGACACCACTTATGAAATTCTTGTCAAAAGCATCGAAAGTATTATTTTGGTCTCTAGATAAAGCTTTGCCAGAATAAGAAGAGGTACACTCAAAGTGCTCCTTATATTCCACATCAGTATCAAAAACAACATATGAGAATGGATTTTGTTCATCAACTTCCTCTAGCACAGCAAATTTTCCATACAAGGGTATGTCAGGATCTAATTTGCTAGTGACTTGGTTTCTGTTGTAAGTTTTTCCAGACTTAACATGCGTGGTTCTAACCTAGGGACTAGCAGTGCAAGATATATTTTACTCCTTGACTGACCCAGGTGACCTGCCCTGTTGGCTGGTCATCTGCATCGTTTCCAGAGTTTCAGATTTGTCAGCACTAGTATTGCAAGAGTAAGCATTTTGCTCAACCATATCAGCAAAACTCCTACGAGGTACCACAGGTTTGCAAGTATTACTTTCAATAGATTCTTACAGTACAGAATATTACAGTAGCAATAGATTCTTAACATCTTATATTGTGGATGTAAGAAGTCATGACGAAGACCTATATACATATATATATATATTACCTGAACTCCTCAGAGTTGGAGAATGAAGTCACTTGATTGTGGCCCCACAAAATGGTGGACCGAAGCAGGGCCTTCTTTTATCTCAAAGACAATTCACCAAGCTGGTGCTAAATAGAATTTACTGCAAAGTGCTGACATTTAATGAAAGCTTGGTGAAAGCTTTACATAATTGAGTTATATTTTGTCTTATGCGTGTGTGTCATGTGTGCATAACCACTTGAGTGTAAAGTTTGAGAAATGGTCGCATGGAAATTGCTGAAAATTATTCTTGCATGTAAGTGAACATTGAGCTGCTGGATTGTTTACTGGTACCCAAGTGCTTGATCTTGAGTAAGAAAATCAAAGTCACGTGTGGACAGCTTGTTGCGTGCACAAAATGCCATTACTCGTGAATACTGTTTTCAACAAAACACTCTGTGGTAACTGAAACTTTTATTTTTGTATGCAGTCTTACCTTTTCAACTGGCCAATTTTAGTTGTGTTCAGTTGGCCAAATACTTGTATCAATCTTGTGTAATGTATGTGGTTTCAAGTTTCATCTGTTACCATCTATAACTAAAGCTGATGACACACTCCAATATCACTGTATTCTAATTCATGTTTAAGAATAATAAGTGTTTATTTATAACATGCTTCTAGTTTCAGCCATCAGTATTATCATGACTCAGTCACCCAGTGGTTTGGTACCTGAAGCCACAGATATCACCTTTACCTGTCTGACTGATGAGGCCAATCCTACTGCCTCTGTGACATGGACTGTGGATGGTGTCAGTAGAAGTTCTAGTTCTGACTCCACTATTAATGATAATAATTACAATGCATTCAAAAAACAGAGTATGTTGACACTTACAGCAGATAAAACATTACACAACAAGAAAGTGAAATGCGTGACAAGTGGAAACACAGGAATATCAGCTGAAGAGAAATTGAATGTGGTGTGTAAGTGTTTTAATTTTTAATATCCATTTATGTATAAACATATATAGGTGTAGTCTTTGTATGTCACTTACTGTAAACATTTTTACTTGGTTATAGTTTGGTGTTTTAAAGCTAGAATACAGTAAACAAATTGGTACAGCAATTCTTTGAATATGATTAACCCCAATAATTTTTTGAATGACTTTATGTTCCTAGATTTTGAGACAGATTTTTATTATCTGTTATAATATTGCAACATCATCATCTTATGCCACCATAAGTTAGCTCATTGTATGAATACAAAAGTCACCCTACAATCTTTGAAATGTTCAAAATGAATGCATTGCAAGTCTAAAAAGAAGGCTGTTTTGCTTTACTGTTTTTGGTAGTCATGTGTTTTCAATTTTTGATACTTCATGAATCCATTGCTGTGTGGTGATTTAATGTAACAATATATTCTGACATTATGTATTTGAATAATATGTACACACTCATAAAAAATAGAGAATTTTTGCTTTTCTTTGTGCCAGAATTAGACCAAAGATGATAGACTGTACAGTATGAAAGTCCTTTCAATCCAACACATAGCACTGGCAATGCCAGACATATATGTAAGTTAGATACAGAAGAACGTTTGTCTTTTTATATTTACTGGCAGTTCCTCCAACAGTTGAAATTAAACAAGAGCCACCAGACCCAGTCAGTGAAGGCAATGCATTATTATTAACCTGTGATACACAGGGTGGAAATCCACAACAAGTTTTGACTTACCAATGGACATTTTTGCCTCGCTATAATGTATCCAGTGATGCTCATGTGGGACAAAATAGACAGCTGGTAGTTGCTGCTGTTGAAGACATACACTCTGGGAAATATATCTGTAAAGCAAATAACATTGCAGGCAGCAACCAAGGCACCCATGAGATTTTAGTACACTGTAAGTAAAACATTAGCCAATTTATAATTTATTCATGCATATTTAGTGGGCAACACACTTCTTATATCCAAGGTCTTGGGTACCAATCCCTGACCTTACCGGATGTGAGAGAGTTGATATTTCCTTGTTTTTGCCCAGTGCTGAATTTCTTCAGTGCAGGATCCTGATCAGTTGTAACCTCAACCAACGAGGTTATGTTTTTGGGTGTGTAAAGGAAGAAGTAATTATTTTTTTGGGAAAGATCCAGGTCATACTCTTCATAGAAAAACCCCCCAAATTTTCAAAAAAGTCCCATTTTAATGAGTATTTCATTGAAATTTCAGTCAGAGAATAACAGGCGGTCTTGGTGGAAATCTGCAATCTATGATTGCTTTCTATATATTATAATATGCCTATATGTCTATTATATGACATCTACAGTGTATGGGAAATCAAGTTAACCTTATATCAATCATTTTATTATTTCAGATAACCCCAAGGATGTAAGTTTGAACAATCAGAAGGTGGTATATACAACTTTGGGTAGCTCCACACAACTAAATTGTTCTGTTAGGTCTTTTCCAGTGATCAGCAGAAAGGATACTAAAGTTTATCACACAGACTCATATCTTGATTCAGATCGGATAGATGTTATACAGTCAGAGGGAAAAGTAGATGAGGTGCTTATACAAATTATGTTTGAAAAGATTTCTGTTAATCACTTGGGAATATATAGGGTGGAGATGGATAATGGTGTTGGAGAAATCAGTACAATTGAAATGAAGATCAAAGAACAGGGTGGGTGTTAATTTTTTGTTTTCCATAAGTGTCATTAGGTCAAGAATTTGCTCAGCTTATGTGTGTAAGACCTGCTTTGTATGAGAATATAGGTTGGATTTAATCATGTCAATATCTTTGATGTATATATTTTAAAAAAACTTACTCATTCTGATATTAATGTTTGTGCAAAATAAAAAAGTTCAGCTGCAATATGAAACTATGTTACATACAATACAATATGTTATATGATAAAACAATATTACAAGAGTAAGCCTTTGTTACGGTAATAGAAGGTTCATCAAATAGAACAAATATTTTAGTATAAATCGGAGAAAAAAAATTGGAATGTTAGAAATCAACCAATAAAATTGCATAAACGGATAACAGATGATCACATAATAAAGGTTCTATTATGTTAAGTTAGTTTCAAAGGCAATTTGTGTGCAGGTTATGTGTAATCCAAAAATGTACACACATATTTTACTCAGGTATTCCGGAAGCTCCACATAATGTTTCTGCAGTTTCACTCACTGCAGTTTCAGTCACTTTGTCATGGATTCCAGGGGTATCTGGTGGTGTGCTTCAGACTTTTACTGTGTATTATAGAAAATATGGAGACAATAAGATAGACTTTGCGAGTGACATTGCAGATCCAAGGTCAGGCAATGAAGTAATAAAGACTGTAAGAAATCTGCAGCCAGGAACTTTGTACCTCATCAGTGTAAGAGGCATTAACCAGTATGGAAAAAGTCTAGAAGAAAATGAATTGCAAGTAACTACACTTGGTAAAGCAACAAATTTTTTTGATTTATTAACTCTCTTGACTGATTACTCTATCAAGGCTTTCTAGTTGTTCATAACATTATATTATTTCAAAATAATGTGTCTATGAGATGATATGTTTTAAAACATATTTAAACATTTGGACATCCTCTTTGGAAATCTAGTAGGTCAGCTAGTAAATAAACAGTTTCTTGTCTGTTCCCTAATTTTTTTAAAATTTAAAATGAGATATGGATATGTGAAAGCTGCCAATTAAAAATTGATAAATCCTTTCTAAGTTAATTTTTCCAACCTAAAATTTCACAGACATTCCCCTCATATTTTTATTCCATTTCCATTAAATACTTATTGCAAATTTAGATGCAATTATTGTCCAGGACTAATGAATTTAAACATTAAACTGTCAAATATTGAGATGAAAAATGTTTGAATCTTTTCAGAGCTGCCTGAAATAACTGGCACTATCAATGCAGAGCAATACTCAGACATAACAGTTCTATACTGGCCAAATATTACAGGAACCTATTTTCAATTAGTTTTGGTGGCATGTTCAGAGTCAGGAGAAACATGCAAAGAACTATTGACAACACAAAGTGCTCCATATTACTATGTTTGGAGAGATAGACCAGGAAACTATGACTTCTTTATAACAATATACCAAGATGATGAGGAAGTGAAAAGGAAGAAGTTTTTAGAAACTGATAAAACAGGTATTTTAAGAGCTACATCTATTGATATTATTATTGTCAAACAGAATATGGTATCTTTTATTTGAATATATTTCAATATTTGAATCCAAGAAATTAATCAAATTTTGTTAAAACACATGTTTGCACTGGATTTTTGACATAACTTCTGATACAGTTACGACATTATAAGTGTTATTCGCAATAATATAAACAATTTACAGTATTATGTAGATGTGTATCCTGCTATTAAGAGGATGAAATATAGTATGGATATGTAACTTGAAAGCCATATCGAAGGTGACAAAAGTGTTTCACACAAGGTACAAACCTAAGTGGTTCCTAAAAATAAATAAAAACTCTTCTGGCATGACCTAAAGATAACACATCAAAAGTGACCTTTCCGGCATCTAAATTCCAATATAAAGATATATACATAAATACACATAAATACAAATAAAGAGTGGGAAAATATAATAAAAGCAAATCGATTTATTCCACAGGAAAAGAGGATGTTTGTCCAAAAGAGGCAGGCTTTATTGCTGCATTAGTTATTGTGAGCGTCATTGCTTGCACCTTAGGAATTGTAATTGTGGTTTTGATCTATAAACGCAGGCAAAATCCAGAGAGTTCTCAACAAAAGGTATGTTACAGTGTATAACAACTATTATTAAAATATAATTTTGGCTAACCAACTGTAGAAGTGTAAACACACACAAAACGTTGAGAATCTTCGAGTGTATTGGGCTTGTGCACAAGATAGTTTATGTGGCGAACGTGATTTGCGGTAAAATTCGGCGATATTCGGCGATTTTCGGTGATTTCGGGGGTTGGCGATCGTGGGATCTCTCTCTTAGGTTTCCTGGGTTTAGTATGGGCCGGAAATGCCCATCTGGTTTTACATAGGGTGTTTGTAAACATGGATTTGCAGGTAGGAAGTTGTGGTCAAAAATGATCCAATAAGGGATGTTTTTGACCACACAAAGAGGTGAGTAATCCAGGGATTACAGGATGTGGGTGAGCACATGTTAGGCTCTCTCTTTGGATCTGGACTTTGAGGGAGAAGGACTGATTTTAGTGATAGGTATGAAATCTTGAAATATCACCCAGTTATTTGAGCAATCATGTCAAGTTTGATAAAGTTATGAAAATTATAAGGATAATAAGGATTCATCTCATCAATTTTAGGAATTTATGGTAATAGTTTCTTTGTTTGGTAAGTACTTTTAAATTTATAGTTTGAACCAATTGGTGTGGGGCCATGTGTCACATGGATTGGCCAGTCTGTGTGATATTTTGATCCTCTTTGGAAATTTACAATCATTTTGACCAGCATGTCAGAAAAATGGCTTTTGATTTCATTCATTATCATCTTTCACTAAAAAAATACCATGGGACAAGTTTGGTCTGTTTGTTTTGTGTTTTCCCTATTTTGACCTGGGAGGGACTTTTGTTCATGTGCAGGTGGACAAACATGGTATTTAATCATCATTGTTATCAGGTTACTGCACACCTGTTGGGTATTTTGACTCCCAGGGGATGGGTGTACTGGGACTTGGACTGTGGCATAGATGCCTGGAACAGTCACAGGACTATGGGTCAGGAACCCATGGAGAGTCCTGACTTTTAAAGTAGGCCACTGAAGGGTTTGGAGTTCTGCAGGTCTTTGAAAACCCTGCACCCATTCAAAAGGTCAACTTTCATTCATCTCACTCATTCATTTCATTGAGTTAGATTCCCTCAAGTCCATGGGGCAAAATTCATGGGTTGGGGTTTCAGGTTCAGATTTGGGTGGTGAGATTTTGGATGACTGAGTCCCGGTTTATCCGCCGACTGAGTCAGTTGAAATTTCCCCACCTTAGCTGATGGGGTTTTGAATACATGGTAGGTTTTTGGAGGGTTCAGGTATGTTTTGGGTATAGTTACATGGAGATTTATTCGTTGTTACATGTTTAATATTGAAATTCAGTGACAGGTCCCAGGTTTATATTTTGTATTTATAGTTTTCAATAATTTTAGCCATGTCAGGTCAGTTTGATAAATGTTTAATTAATTTTAACTTCCGTGTGACCTGCATTTTGCTATATATTTTTTATAAATTATTATTTTTGGGAAAGTGGTATTGTTACTGGTCATGAATGTAACTTCTGTTGATCTGAATTTTGCTACATATTTTATACATTTTATATTACTGCTCATGAAATATAACTTAAGTATTCAGTAAGGCATATACTATTAAATTGATTAAATAATCTCTGAAGGTAAAATATTAAAGTAATGGATTAATTAATTAATTAATTGACTTGATAAAATAATTATTTCTTGAAGAAGTTTGTGTGACACTTTTGTTCACTTTTGTTGTTGAAATTTGTCAGTTCAGATCAAGTTCAGACTTGACTCTGGCTAATTTTTAATTCATTCTGATTTAACTTGTTCTATATTTTTATAATTATGTATCCCTTAACATTTTCAAGTTGTAATAATAATTCATAATGTGAACTATTTCTTAATATTTGTGGTGGTGTCTTTATTTTCTTATCAATTAATTTATATTTAATTTTCACACACACTCTTAATTACTTTCTTTTTCCAGTTTGACATGTCTTAAGTCATACTGTGGTTTTGGGTTTTACTTATACTTTTGAATCATATTTAATACATTACCTATTCTTAATAATTTTCTGTTTCCTATAATTTAATTGTTTAACTATCTCATCCTATTTGCTATTTCTGTGTGTTGTTCTATTATTTCATGAATTCTATGTTGATATTTGTTGAGTGTGTGTTTCTCTCCGTTTAATTGCTATATACATGTTATTTTGAATAAATATCAATAATTTTATAATTTTACATAATGTGTTTCATTACATGTGTTATGAGTCATAGCTATTGAAGTTTCAGGTTAGGGTCAGATCTCAGTACTTGGGCTGCAAAGGTTCCATCTTGCTCACGTTCTCCTACTCTACAGTAATTGTGTCATGCTACTTGTGTGGAGATTCAGGTTCGTTTTACCTATGAATTGAATCTCGGGTCAAATCCAGTGTACTGACAATAGTTTGACCGTTATATTGTCAGGGTTAAGTTGTTTTAATGGTTTGGTTGAGCCATAATTCAACCTGGTGGCAGCCTATCGTGTGATAAATGGTCTGAGCCTTCTGGCAAAAATATCTAAAATATGGAAGTAATAAAATTTGAACAAAATGTGAGAGAATCAGTTTTTGATTCGGGGAGGGATCCGGCCCGACGGGAGCCCCGTTTTGAACGACAACCCCCGGGGGGTCGCCCGCTTTGTAGAGTGCGGGTGCGCCACCGGCTCCGGATGTTTCCGCAACCGGGGCCAAAACTCCCGTCCCCGGAAACGTGAGACCTCCCCCGATCCGACACGGCGGAGGCGGACCGAGGCCAGGGGTCCCGTCTCGCCACAGAAATTTTTGGTGGCAGCGGTGGGATGCCAGGGTGATGAAACCCCAGATGAAAACCCTCCACCACCTGAGTATGTTGGATCAGTCTGTGACCGGTTACGTGCTGCTTTGGCTTCAGCAGAGGACTACCTGTCTCCTGGAAGACTCGGGGACAGAGGTGCTGGGTCACTATATGGAGGCAGACCCAGATTTCTACAGGAAGACAGCGGTTTGGCATCAGACCGCAAGGGGGTGCCTACGGGTACATTGGTGTGGGGTGTTGAGCCCCCACCAATGAGAACCCCAGGGCGACTGAACCACAGGTCTGGGGGTCATGCAAAACCCCCAAGGTTTGATGGTAAGGAAATTTGTTGGGATGAGTTTATACTTCAGTTTTCTACTGTAGCTTCGATTAATAACTGGGTTGAACCTGAGTTAGGACAACAACTTTTTGTGTGTTTGGATGGGGAGGCACGTAGTTTTGTTGTAGGGTTACGCCTGCCAAGGATGGACTATCACATCCTGGTCAGAAAGCTGGAGGGCTGGTTCGGCTCAGCTTCAAGAAAAGAGTCATACCGAAACCAGTTGCAATCTCGACGGAGGTTGCCAGGAGAATCAGCAACTTCTTATGCCTCAGAGGTAAGGCGTTTGGTTTCTAGGGCCTATCCGGGGTATCCAGAGGAGGTTCTGAGAGAATTGACTTTAAAGGCAATTCTTGATGGACTTCCTGATGGTGATTTGAAACTGGAAGTTGGCATGCATGGGCCACCGGATGTGGAATCAGCTGTCCGACTTATCGAGAGGTGGGAAAACTTGCAGAGAGGGGGAGCAAGGTCAAAACCCCAGGTAAGAACAGTCACTGATCAGGACAATCAGGTAAAGATGTTAGAGGAAATACTAAAGCTGTTAAAACAACTGGGGGTGACAAAACCTAAGTTTTCAGTCCGTCAAGGTATGAAATGCTTTAATTGTGGTGAGGAAGGTCATTTCAAGAAGGACTGCCCTAACAAGCCTCAGTCGGGAAACTAATTGATGTTTCTCTCACGGGGCTGAGGGTGGCATCAGATAATGCCCCATCTGGTAAGTTGGTAGAGTTGGGACAATGCACGCTAACAATTCAGACTCTGGATGAAGGGGAGCCTGCAGACGTTGGTCTGGGAAAGCCGCGTCCCGAGTGGGGATTGTACGTGTGTGGTGTCCTGGGCAATCAGCAAGTACAACTCTTGATTGACAGTGGGGCATCAGTATCTATCTTGTCGAGTAGACTATTCCGAAGTTTGGAACCTGGTATCTTTAAGTTAGGAGGTGAGGGTGGTGACAGGTTGGCTACAGCGGATGGTAGTTTCTGTGAAGTGGAGGGCAACCTGATGTTAAATGTGGTCCTCGGGAGGGAACATTTTGAGTTGGAATTTGTGGTTGCCAACATCACAGATGAGGCCATTTTAGGTATGCCAGCTTTGTGTAAAATGGGTTGTGTGTTGGATTTTGAAAAGAATCAGTTAATATGTAAGGGTGCCAGGATTCAGTGTTTTGACCAGAAGAGGAATCCCTTTGTGGGTAAAGTGGTGGTGTGTCGTACAACAAGGGTACCTCCCAGGTGTGAGTACTTTGTGAGTAGTCGTCTCAACAAGGCAGAGGAAGTTTCGGTGGGTGATTTTTATGTAGATCCAGCTGATAGCTTGTTAGAAAAAAGTGGGATAGTGTTAGCCAAGTCAGTAATAAGACCAAGTGAAAAGTGTTTTGTGGTAAGGGTTTGCAATCCTTTGGAAGAAGAAATAGTCTTGTATGAAGGGTTAACGGTGGGGTTCTTGGTTCCAGTTGAAGTGTTGGATAATGATGAGAACTCTGAGGTTTTTGAGGAAACAAATAGGGTCCTAAGGGCAACATGTGAACCAAAAGGAGAACAAATACTTCCAGAGCATTTGGATGAACTTTATGAGAAGGCTAGTGAGGGTCTTCATGAGAAAGATAGTGTTTTAGTGAAGGAAATGTTGTGCAAGTATCAGGATGTGTTTTCCAAAGACGATAAGGACTTGGGGAGGACATCTCTGGTTCAACACCGCATAGAAACAGGGGATGCAAAGCCAATCAAACAAGCACCCAGGCGATTACCACCATATCATCGTAGGGAGGTTGAAAGGCAGGTGTTGGATTTATTAGAAAGAGGGCTAATAGAGCCCTCAGATAGTGCATGGGCATCACCAGTAGTGATGGTAAAGAAAGGGGATGGCTCTTTGAGATTATGTATTGACCTCCGTCGGGTAAATGAGGCCAGTAGTGGGTCTGGGATACCATTGCCTAATACGGCTGAACTGTTAGCCAGTCTTGCCGGGTCTGTTTGGTTCAGTACTTTGGACATGTTAAGTGGTTATTGGCAGGTTGAACTGGATAGAGAGTCCAGGCCTAAAACAGCTTTTGCTACTCACTTAGGGCTACATCAATGGAGGGTGATGCCGTTCGGTTTGTCTGGGGCACCTGGGTCTTTCCAGAAGCTCATGCAAATTGTCCTAGGTAGCATGTCATACAACCAGCTTTTGGTGTACTTAGATGATGTGATTGTTCCGGCAAAAACAGTGCAGGAGGGGGTTGAACGTTTGAGTGAGGTGTTTAAGAGGTTTCGTGAAGCTAATCTCAAACTAAAACCCACAAAGTGCACCCTTTTTCAGCGAAAAGTTGCATTCTTAGGCCATGTGGTTAGCTCTGATGGGGTGGCTACTGATCCAGCCAAAGTGGAAACAGTTGAGAAGTGGCCCACCCCTACCAATAGATCAGATGTGAGAAGTTTCCTGGGTTTGGCGTCATACTACAGGAAGTATATTGCAGGGTTTGCCCATATAGCTTATCCTCTAAACCGTTTGACCGACAAAAAGTCTGAGTTCCGCTGGACTGAGCAGTGTCAAGAAGCCTTTGACCAGTTGAAAGGTTTGTTAACTAGAGCACCAATCCTAGCACATCCAAATGATGATGGACAGTTCTTACTGGACACTGATGCCAGTGGGGTAGGTATTGGGGGAGTTCTGTCCCAAGTGCAAGATGGAAAGGAGCGTGTGGTTGCTTATTCAAGTAAGTCTTTAAATACAGCAGAAAGAAATTACTGTGTCACACGAAAGGAGCTGTGGGCTGTGGTTTACCATGTCAAACACTTCAGGTGCTATCTGTATGGAAGGCATTTTACAATCCGTACAGATCATGGGTCTTTGAGGTGGCTGCATAGGTTCAAGGAACCTGAAGGTCAACTTGCCCGATGGTTAGATGTACTGGCTGAATATGACTACACTATTGTTTGTAGACCAGGTGTACAGCATAGGAATGCAGATGCCTTGTCTAGGCGGCCATGTAGTGGAAAAGGTTGTGTTTGTGCTACTCTAGAGGGTAAAGTTCAGGTTTCAGTTGGGGTACAAACGGTAGATGAGCAGGCTCGTGTATGTGTCATGAAAGGAGCTTGAGGAGTGTCTGACCTTGAGGACTCAGTTGAGGTTCAGGAGGTAAGTCTGTGGGACACAGAGGACATGAAGAAGGCTCAGATGGAGGATGCAGCAGTTGGTCCAGTGTATAAGTTTTTGTTGGGGAGCGAGCCCAAACCTTCTTGGGATATGGTAAGTCATCTCAGCCAGGAAACTAAGACCTTGTTGACTAGTTGGAATAGGTTGAGTCTGAAGGAGGGACTGTTATACTATCATTGGGTAGGTGAAGGTTCTGCAGAGGAGGACCGGTTTAAGTTGGTGCTTCCAGAGAAATATCGAAGTGTTGTCCTAGAACAGCTGCATGATGGAAAGACTGCTGCCCATCTTGGAGCAAACAAGGTATATCAAAAGGTGAAAGTTAGGTTCTATTGGCCGGGGATGTCTCAGTATGTTCGTTGGTGGATTGCTTCTTGCCAAATGTGTCAGAAGTTTAAGGATCCAGGAAGGCCAGCCAGAGGTAAGTTACATCAGTATGTGTTAGGGGTGCCTTTTGAAAGGATTGCTATGGATATAGTAGGTCCTCTGCCCCAGACAGATAGGGGAAATGTCTACATTTTGGTGATATGTGACTATTTCACCAAGTATGTGGAGGCTTTTGCCCTGCCTGACCAGCAGGCTGATACTGTAGCTATAGCCTTCATTGAAGGTTGGGTTACAAGGTTAGGAGTCCCCAGGGAACTTCACACAGATCAGGGGTCTAATTTTGAGTCTGAACTGTTTCGAGAAATGTGTAAGCTGTTGGGGATTTACAAAACTCGAACCACCCCAAGAAACCCAAAAAGTGATGGTCTAGTGGAAAGGCAGAATAAGACATTAGAGAAATTACTTGGGATGATGGTAGCTGAAAATCAGTTTGACTGGGATGAGCAGATTCCCTATGTCCTCATGGCATACCGTAGCTCTGTACAGGAATCTACTCAACAGACACCAAATATGATGTGTTTTGGGCGTGAAGTCAGCCTTCCCTTAGATGTAGCCACTCCTCCCTGTCCAGAGGAGATGGAGCTAAAGGTTCCTGATTTTGTGCTGAAGACTCAGGCTAGGCTGAGAGAGGCACATGAGCAAGGTAGGTTAGCCCTGCAAAAGGCAGCTGTAAGGCAGAAACGTGGTTATATGACTCGGTTCTTTCAGCATTCATACAAAGTGAAAGATGTGGTGTGGTATTTCTGTCCTCAGAACAGAAAAGGTAAGACTCCTAAGTTTGCAGCCAAGTGGACTGGACCTTTTGTAGTTGTCAAGGTCATATCTGACATTTTGTATGGTGTTCAGCTGAACAAAGAGAGTCCACTTAAGGTAGTACATCATGATCATTTAAAGCCATGTATGTCTAGGGAACAGGTTGATGTAGGATGGGTGGATGAACTTGAGCTGACAGGGCCAAAAGAAGCAGTGACTAAAGAGCCTGCAACCAAACCAGAACGACCCCATAGACAGAGGAAGCAACCAGAGAGATATGGGGAGTGGTATACTAAATCATAGAAGTTCTTTTATTTTTTTTTATTTTCAGTGATGTCAAAATCCATGGTATGGGATCCAGTGTGCCCTCGGTGCAAGATGACAGTTAGTGCAGAGATGTGGTACAACCACATGTCTGTCTGTAGGGGGAGGGCCAGGTCTCCGGGTGCCATCAGGAACAGGCGTTTGCGGCAGACATCAGTGGTTGTAGCCAGGGCTGGGCCACATGGTAATCCGGGACCACGCTCTCACCCAACAACCTCCAAGAAGGTCAAGGCTACATCAAACGTTTGTCAAAAAGGTGGGCAGAAACCACAGGGGACTCCAGGACAACCCCAAAGAGCCCAGCGTCAATACTTGGATGCTTCACAGGATGGGTATGAAACAACTAACAGGTATCCTCTTGAGACCAAGAACCAGGGAGCTGAGACCTTAAATCCGGCCTGTTGTCTGTCCCCACCCCCACCGCCACCTACCCCTCCACAGTCCTGTTCTCAGGAAAAGCAGTCTAACCACTTTCCTTGTAGGGTTTGCCATCTGGTCCTCTTGTCTAAGTTGGATCGCAATATTCATATGTCAAAATATCACAGAGCCTGCCCTATTCCCCAGACTTGTGTTTTCTGTGGGGATCTCTTACCCAGTAAGTCGGCGTATCTTAAACATAAAGTGGTGCAGCACCCACAGCAGAGGTTGGCTGCTAGTAATGCTAGCATCCTCAGATGCCCTACCAAACAGGCCTCACCAACTGAGGGGGCACCTGTGTCAACCACCGTACCACCTTCAGTATCAATTCTTGCCCCAAACACGTTATTATCAAATAGTGATGGTACCCTGCCAGTCATAACACAGGAAATCATGGTAACCACTGGGTTGGCAGAAAAGCTTAGTGAAACTTCCTCTCCTATTTTAGAGTGAGAGTGGAAATTATCAGCGGAGATGGGCCAGGGTGTACTTGGGCAGAGGGTGAGCATATCTCCCTCACCTCAGGTCAATCTGGCTGGTGTCTCTGTTGCTGTTTTTAGGTTTTAAAGTTGGCTAGAGGTGGACTTATTTCAGGATAACAGTGATGGCTTATGTGGATTAGCCATAGGAAACTGAAACTTTATTCATATTTCAACTTTAAAATGCTTTTCTCCCAGGTTTGATGAAATTTACTGGGTTTTGGCTCAATTCACTTTATGATATGTTTTTATTGTTACTTGTTGATTCATGGTTTTATTTTGGGGTTGCAATTTTGCTTAGGATGAAACAATACAATTACCTCATTTGGCACCTAAGCGACAACTTTTTTTTCTTTATTACTATCAATTTTGGATAGCAAATTGTTTGACCACTACCTCAACATTTTCTGCTATTTTAATAGTTAACATCTTACCTCATGCATTTATATCTTACCGCTATACTTACCTCACAGTTTTGAGCGCTGATATTTCATCTTGGACTTTAGCTACTACATAGTTTGTTTCAGCAGATGTCTGACCTTTGCTTGTTAGGTCAGTTTTTGGGGTGCTTGTGCAAAGTCCTTCAGACGAGGACGTCTGAGCTTGGGAGGGGGTAAAAGGGTTAAAAGTGGATGGTAAAGGTTATGGTCTGACTTGGTTCTCAGGGTTGGGACATTTGAGTACATGGGTTATGGTGTAACTTGTGTGGAATATATGTATATCTCTATGTATTTTTTTCTTATTTTTCTCTGTAATTTAAGTATTTTTTTTTTAGCAGTCAAGTAACTCATTCATTTTAGAAAATAAGTCAATGTGTTTGTAAGAGTAAGCCTGATTACAGGTTTATGTAATAGTTATTCTCTTGTTTTTTTTCTAAAACTATTTAATGAGCCTCTTGTTCTGACTAATGTGTATGTTATATTTCTTTTCTTAGTCATTGTGTAAAAATATTTTTTTTTATGATTCCTTTATATAAGTGGTTCAAGGTCATGACCGCATTTGAGATTTCAACAAGAAGGGACCTCTATTTTCATGCCATTTGATGGGATGCCTCTCAAGATGAACTTGTACCTTTTGGAGTATTTGCAGGTCTTGTCACTGATGAAGTTGACCAGGGCAGGAACTGCTATCCTTGGAGTCAGTTAAAATCCTCTGGACAAAAGAGAATGGACACCTCCCTTGTCAAGTGTGGGAGCTGTGGGGCTTTACCAAGAGAAGTCTTAGTCAAGCTAGTCTTCAATGATAGTCTGATCGATCACAGTTATCCATGTCCACCGTCTATCAACAAGCAGTTATGATGTTAGATCTCCAATCCAGGCACTGACAGCTTGCTATGAAGGAAGTCTTGTTCATCAGTAATGTGACATGTAAAGGGGGCATTCCTAGATGATTCAAGTAAACCATCCATGATGATTGCCTTGATGTGTCCATGGAGTGAAGGAGAGTGGTCAGCATGGCTGTGTCAAGTAAAGCCTTTTAGTGTCCTGTGAGGATTCCCTGGTGGTTGTTCTGGCTTCTGGTCTTCTGATTCTATGGCAGACAGGTGATACTTCATGTGGTATTCATGGAAACTCTTGTGCAAAAACTTGATAGACGGTTAGGACGGTAAATGTTGTATGAGAAGTTAATTTTGTTGGTTTTGTACAAGAGGAAATCAGGAACTGTTGATATGGAACTGGGACAAACAAATGAAGATGGGAGGCACTGGAACAGATGAAGTTGATGTTCGGGACAGTTGAAATCTTAAGTGTGTCACTGTCATGGTGTATGTTTTGTAATTTGTTTTGTGTATGTCAGAGCCATTACATGAAATTTTTAATAATTGATAATTACTTATCTTGGTGGTTTTGTTCAAGATACTGGCTACAGTAAGTGTTTTTTTTTTTAATTGGGGATGTGCTGCTGTCATTCTTTACTTGTGAGTTATTTGGGGTAACCATAATGTAATGTTGGGACAATTCTGGTCTCTTAGAATATGGGTAAAGTTCATGGACAGCTGACTCTACTGTTTCGGGTTGGGCAAAAAATTTTTTTTGTTGTGTGACCAGATAGCGATAATGTAAAAATTATTTTGTTGTATTTTACAAGATGTTTCTGCTGGTACTGTTGCAGTTGCAGTAAGTATTTCATTGTGTTCCATGTCATTTTTTTTTTCACTTCAAAGGCAAAGATGACATAAGTATTTCTTTTCTACTTGCTTGTGAACTCTGATGTGTTTTGGAGTGTACATTTTATTTTTTTTTACAAGTACTTGTCACAGTATTGGGTTAAGTCACAGTATTGGGTCAAACAGCTTAAGTGTGGTAGGCTTTTAAGACAGGTTGGGTCCTTAGGGTTGGATTCCTGCTGGTAGCATTACTTAAGCCTTGAGCCTTGACAGGATATCAGACGAGGACGTCTGATCTTAGGAGGGGGTATTGTGGCGAACGTGATTTGCGGTAAAATTCGGCGATATTCGGCGATTTTCGGTGATTTCGGGGGTTGGCGATCGTGGGATCTCTCTCTTAGGTTTCCTGGGTTTAGTATGGGCCGGAAATGCCCATCTGGTTTTACATAGGGTGTTTGTAAACATGGATTTGCAGGTAGGAAGTTGTGGTCAAAAATGATCCAATAAGGGATGTTTTTGACCACACAAAGAGGTGAGTAATCCAGGGATTACAGGATGTGGGTGAGCACATGTTAGGCTCTCTCTTTGGATCTGGACTTTGAGGGAGAAGGACTGATTTTAGTGATAGGTATGAAATCTTGAAATATCACCCAGTTATTTGAGCAGTCATGTCAAGTTTGATAAAGTTATGAAAATTATAAGGATAATAAGGATTCATCTCATCAATTTTAGGAATTTATGGTAATAGTTTCCTTGTTTGGTAAGTACTTTTAAATTTATAGTTTGAACCAATTGGTGTGGGGCCATGTGTCACATGGATTGGCCAGTCTGTGTGATATTTTGATCCTCTTTGGAAATTTACAATCATTTTGACCAGCATGTCAGAAAAATGGCTTTTGATTTCATTCATTATCATCTTTCACTAAAAAAATACCATGGGACAAGTTTGGTCTGTTTGTTTTGTGTTTTCCCTATTTTGACCTGGGAGGGACTTTTGTTCATGTGCAGGTGGACAAACATGGTATTTAATCATCATTGTTATCAGGTTACTGCACACCTGTTGGGTATTTTGACTGCCAGGGGATGGGTGCACTGGGACTTGGACTGTGGCATAGATGCCTGGAACAGTCACAGGACTATGGGTCAGGAACCCATGGAGAGTCCTGACTTTTAAAGTAGGCCACTGAAGGGTTTGGAGTTCTGCAGGTCTTTGAAAACCCTGCACCCATTCAAAAGGTCAACTTTCATTCATCTCACTCATTCATTTCATTGAGTTAGATTCCCTCAAGTCCATGGGGCAAAATTCATGGGTTGGGGTTTCAGGTTCAGATTTGGGTGGTGAGATTTTGGATGACTGAGTCCCGGTTTATCCGCCGACTGAGTCAGTTGAAATTTCCCCACCTTAGCTGATGGGGTTTTGAATACATGGTAGGTTTTTGGAGGGTTCAGGTATGTTTTGGGTATAGTTACATGGAGATTTATTCGTTGTTACATGTTTAATATTGAAATTCAGTGACAGGTCCCAGGTTTATATTTTGTATTTATAGTTTTCAATAATTTTAGCCATGTCAGGTCAGTTTGATAAATGTTTAATTAATTTTAACTTCCGTGTGACCTGCATTTTGCTATATATTTTTTATAAATTATTATTTTTGGGAAAGTGGTATTGTTACTGGTCATGAATGTAACTTCTGTTGATCTGAATTTTGCTACATATTTTATACATTTTATATTACTGCTCATGAAATATAACTTAAGTATTCAGTAAGGCATATACTATTAAATTGATTAAATAATCTCTGAAGGTAAAATATTAAAGTAATGGATTAATTAATTAATTAATTGACTTGATAAAATAATTATTTCTTGAAGAAGTTTGTGTGACACTTTTGTTCACTTTTGTTGTTGAAATTTGTCAGTTCAGATCAAGTTCAGACTTGACTCTGGCTAATTTTTAATTCATTCTGATTTAACTTGTTCTATATTTTTATAATTATGTATCCCTTAACATTTTCAAGTTGTAATAATAATTCATAATGTGAACTATTTCTTAATATTTGTGGTGGTGTCTTTATTTTCTTATCAATTAATTTATATTTAATTTTCACACACACTCTTAATTACTTTCTTTTTCCAGTTTGACATGTCTTAAGTCATACTGTGGTTTTGGGTTTTACTTATACTTTTGAATCATATTTAATACATTACCTATTCTTAATAATTTTCTGTTTCCTATAATTTAATTGTTTAACTATCTCATCCTATTTGCTATTTCTGTGTGTTGTTCTATTATTTCATGAATTCTATGTTGATATTTGTTGAGTGTGTGTTTCTCTCCGTTTAATTGCTATATACATGTTATTTTGAATAAATATCAATAATTTTATAATTTTACATAATGTGTTTCATTACATGTGTTATGAGTCATAGCTATTGAAGTTTCAGGTTAGGGTCAGATCTCAGTACTTGGGCTGCAAAGGTTCCATCTTGCTCACGTTCTCCTACTCTACAGTAATTGTGTCATGCTACTTGTGTGGAGATTCAGGTTCGTTTTACCTATGAATTGAATCTCGGGTCAAATCCAGTGTACTGACAATAGTTTGACCGTTATATTGTCAGGGTTAAGTTGTTTTAATGGTTTGGTTGAGCCATAATTCAACCTGGTGGCAGCCTATCGTGTGATAAATGGTCTGAGCCTTCTGGCAAAAATATCTAAAATATGGAAGTAATAAAATTTGAACAAAATGTGAGAGAATCAGTTTTTGATTCGGGGAGGGATCCGGCCCGACGGGAGCCCCGTTTTGAACGACAACCCCCGGGGGGTCGCCCGCTTTGTAGAGTGCGGGTGCGCCACCGGCTCCGGATGTTTCCGCGACCGGGGCCAAAACTCCCGTCCCCGGAAACGTGAGACCTCCCCCGATCCGACACGGCGGAGGCGGACCGAGGCCAGGGGTCCCGTCTCGCCACATTTAGCATGATAATGGTTTACCCAGAAACAGGTAAAATGCTTATATCTTTAGATTATAAAACGCTATAGCAATTCTGACAGAAATAATCTGTTATAGACAGAAATATATTAACAATGAAGTTTGTCCTTCTATAGAAGTTGTAAATCTTGACACCCAAATCCTAAAATTTAAAAGACAGTTGCAAATCCAGGGGTTGAAAAGATAACTCCACATGGTTGATAGGTTGCAGTCATGTTACTTGCTTTAAGCAACAACATTTTAAAATTAAATCCTGTATAAACATAGTGCCCAGTGACAAAAGTGGGAATATTAATGTTATATCATGTGTTATAACAGGATCCATCAGAACCAGTCTATTACAACAATCCTGCAGATATGCCCCCATCTGCTAATTATGAGATGACTCGATGTGAGGAACCCAAACCTCCAGCTGAATACACTGACCTGAAGGTAAAGGTAACAATGCAGCTAAAACATTCACTGGTGATGAGACCAACCTTATTGTAATTTTGTTTTTATCTTGTATTATTTGCAATTTGATGAATTTCAGTGAACAAACGACCGTATGTAAACTTATATATCAAATTTTGGATTTGTCCTAGATGTGAATTCTGGTATAGACCAACATATACTGAATTATTGTTTTTGTTTTATATAGGCGAAGGTTCATTCTCCAGACTCATTTTCTCATCATAATGTTGTACACGTAATAATTCTTAAATTAGAGATTCAGGGTTCCAATTTGTGGAAACATTACTCAGAATTAGCACCCAATGTTTTTTATTTCTGTTTCAAAAAAAAAAAATTCTGTTTGAAAACCTCTTAATATATTTTCTTGTTTATTTTACCTGGAAAACAATACTTATGAAGATAGAGGCAGAAACATCACAACAATAAACTATGACTTGAGTATATAAACTTGCGATCTGCAACATCACCATCTTAAAAAGTGTACCGATGTAGGCTATTGGGAATTATAAATTCTTATTTCGGGAACCACAATGTGTAGATTTGGTAAAGGTACATCAGTTGTTTAGGGCTCCCTATTCAGTTTCGCTCAGAGTTCAAACTGGCTACCCTGGTGTACAAGTTTATTCATACCGATTTCCCTAAATATTTCGCTCCACATCTATCCACATACCGCACTATTTACAATACTAGATGCAGTCAGAGTGTTGCCAATTTCCTCAATGTATCAAAATTTCAACCCACAATTCACAAGTCCACTAAGCAGTTTGGCTTCAGTTTTGCCTTTGATGCCCCCACTGTTTGGAATTCACTTCCTGAAGACATCCGTGCATCACCCACTATTGCCTCTTTTGGAAAGAAGCTCAAAACCTTTCTTTACTCAAAGGCATATCCTCCTTAGCTCATTTTTCTTATGGCTTCTCTGTGGTGCCGACCTGTTTTTGTCCCTGGACTTTGAATTTGCATATTGCTATTGTCTTGTTGCGCCTTAGAGTCCACTACTCAGTGGAGATTAAGCGCTATAAAAGTCAAATTAGAATTAGGGCAAACATAGCAGTGTGATATGTATGTAAAAATCTTGCATACAAAGAACTGTGAAATAACAAATTGTGGCTGTAAATGTCAAATAATAAATCATGTACTCATTTCATGCATGGAACATCAAACACAGATGCCAATGTATTTATTTTTTTATTGAAAAAATATTGGTTTTGTGTTATACACATGAATTCATCAATTAACGAAATTGAAAACCTATTGTTTAGCAAAAGTATACCCACCCTAGTTTCTGGCTTTTTATAGTCTTTCTGCATGGCACTGACCCCTGCAATGTCTCTGGTTATATGATTATTAAATTTTTGTATTATGCACCTAGACTCTATCTAGATAGAGTCTAGGTACTATAAAGGTATTAGCATTAAGTTTTTGTCAATATTATGACTATATATTATATGATTTGAGTTATGTCCTGGAAATTTCAAAATAGTAAGGTTGAACATTATTAGTTTGTTTCAGTTTTAGTGTCTGTGTGTTTTAGAACATAGCATATGCAGACCTGAACACCACAGCATGAAATCCTTCACTTTCATCACAAAGCCGATATATGGTCAATATTGAACAAATAAACAAGAAGAGATGGAAACCGGAGCCAAACACAACATATATGCAACTAGAAAACACTATTAGAGCAAACACCTCCTTCAAGGAACTGAGTTTCCCTATATAGTATCCCAGATGCTTAAAGAAAAACCAGACAAGGGAGACACACAGTGGAGCAAGTTTTTAGTATCTCTTACATCACATACATATATATATAGATACACTACTTTTATTTAATAAATCAGACACAAATGGGAGTGGCGGGGGAGGGGCAAACATTTTATTTAAGGTCACCCCATATATTGCACAAGAGGTGTAATTTTTTAAGAAAATTCAGGCTATAAATACTGAAAAGCAAGGGGAAGCTGGGCAGAACCAGATTTATTCTAGATGAAGTATCTCCACAAATAGTCATACCTCCATGTGACATGAGTATGGATATCTTGTATTCTAACATTATTATTAAATGCCAGGGTAGCCCCTGAACATCAATATGAGTGAAAATAGATACCTTTGACATTTTAAGCTACTCTAATATATTGCAAAATGATGCTTAAACCCTAGAGTCTCTCAGAGGCCTACAAACTTTACAAACTATAATTTGAAACAAAGGATCATGCCTAGATAAGGAAATCAGTTTCATTATATTCTCAAGGGCACAATCTAGACACAAAGAAGATGCACTCAGATGGATTAAGTTGATAAAACATATCTGATCTGATCTCTACTATGCATGGTTTTTGACCATTTTACTAAAACTTTTGCAGCCAGGGGACAGAAGAAAATATCATTCTAGCCAGATGCCAAGTCTGATGAAAACATCCTATTCAGTATGATCTACAGTCAGTAAACTGAAGAGTACTGACAGGTATACATCTTTATAGACTTGTTCCATGTACATATGGTCACAGGCCAATGAACATCAGCAAAGGTTTTTCCTGAAATGCTTTGGAGATCACCAATGGTTGTCATAAAGTCATATTCTACATTTTTGCATCGGGGCATTATGTTTGAATTTTGCAGTATTATTTTATCTTTGATTCTGTTAGAGGTCATTGTTTCTATACCACTGCATACTAGAACTTATGCCATTCACATGGGTGTTGATATTATGCTTTATGATGAACTCTTTATGATGAACAAGAGTTTGATGGATTTTATCTTACAACACACTTTGTAACCTGATCTCAGGAGTCACTAAACATTTTCAAGTAAATTCTAATGTTTTATAAATATTCTCTATGCAATGTTTTTGCTCAAACATTTACAAAATAGCTCAAGAAATGAAGATTATACTGGAAATGATTTTGTGAAATTCATCATTAAATGTGTGATAAACAGTGTAATAAAACATTCAAACAACATTTGTTGAAAATGTTTTGTCAATATTTGCTGGGAAAATGTTTATTAACATTCCATAATAACTGGTTTGCATACCTGTCATTTAAAAACATTTTAAAAATGTTTTCTATCAAATGTTTTGACAACGTTTTTTCACAAATGGCTTTGGTACCCATATTTTCAGAAAGCTTATTAAATGTTCACCTTCAAACTTTTGCCAGCAAAGATTTCGGTGAGCAACAATAGGAGACATGCACTCATCCAATGCTTAAAAGTAAGAATTATATTTTTAAGGCACTATCTTACAATTTTAGATAAAAATAAATTCTCATTGTGAGCATTCTGAACACAGGTTAGATTTAACCTCTGCCCCCCATTTAAGGTTACTATTAGTAAGCAATGCCAAAGTAATATTTTTCAGATATTGCAATATTCATTTGTAACATTTTTCTAACATTTGTCATTGAACGTTTAATAAATGGTATATATAAAACGTTTTGATAACCTTATATTGTAAATGAGTTTCATACCCATCATTTTTAGCCTTTAATAAACAATTCCCTTCAAACATTTGCAAATGTTAAAAATGTTTACTGGGTAGTATTTGCTGCTATGTTCAATGCACTTGAATATTTTATTACTTAAATGTGTCTGTTATCCTTTAAAGTGTTAACTTTACATACAGGGAGAGACAATCTTTGTGGCATTGTCTTTAATTTATCTTCCATACTTTTTATTTGGGATTTTATGTGTAACTATTATCAGTGAAAATGGAGCACTTCTTCAAAACTTTACATGTATTTAGGTTGTTCAGTTAAATACAATTTATAACCTTAATGTTTTCTAATTTCATTATACACCAGTGCTTGATCATGGCACTGATTGATACTGGTTGTTAAATTACACCTGCCAGTTTTACTTTTGTTAAAAGTGTCCAATATGTATATGTTAATGGACAAGTGATTGTCCAATATTATAAAATAATGGACTGCTTACAAGGTCCCGAATGGACCTGAGTCAATAGCCCATTATTTTCAAATATTGGAGAGTTACGAGACTATTAACCTATTTAAATTACACCCATTCATTGATTTGTAATTTTATGTGTTATTTAACGTCCTTACCTTTCATTCGCATATTACTGGTGTGTATTTTTTGGGTTTCAATTATCATTTAAATTGAACAAATGTAGAAAGGCTTCTTCGGAAATGTGTAAAAAAAGGGCTTCTATATATGGCCAAAATCACAGAGTAGAACAACCGGCCATTAGTGAAAGATATTGGACACTTTTAACATAAGAAATCTATCAGGTGTAATTTAACTTTCATTCCTCCGGGACATCGTAAACAAATCCGTAAACAAGTCCATTATTTTCAAAAACTTATTTGGCCATTAACCTATAGTTCCACTCTATGATTTTGACCATATATAGAATACTTTCTTTCACATTTCTCAAGAAACTCCTTTACTTTTATTTTGAATAAAATGAACACAAAAACAAACAAAAAATACACACCATAAACATAGAAATAAAAAACAACATTTAAAAAGAAAATACGAATTAAGGAAAGGGTGTAATTTAAATAGCTACCTCGTGAACAATCCATTATTTTTAAATATTGCACACTTACTTTGCCATTAACCTATACTTAGCCCCACATACCTATGTTTATTGTTTCTTAGGCCCAGTCTTTTCCGTGCACTTTACTTTGACCTGTATGCTTGCGTTACTATTTTGGTTCAGATCATATATATCAATTTATTTACTTCCATTGATGGCAACGTCTTAATAATAATTTTACATTATTTGCATTATGCCTTATGTACAAAAGACGTTTTGGTGGTCGCATATATATACATGTATTAAAATAAAGTTTAAAATTCCACTTTTTCCTGCCTTTTGCGGATCTGGGGGAACATTTGGCTGTTGCAAATGACAGCTTGACATGTGTTAGTATACAAAAGATATGAAAAGGTATATTATTATCTCCACTGAGGTTATGTTTTTGGGTGCTTTCATTTATTTGCCTGCCTTTGTTCAAAATTTTACAAAACCTAATGTCTACCTCTTTGTGAAATCTTTTATGAGGTTAGGGCTGACAAAAAGAAGAAATTATTAATTTGGGACATATCCGGATCATATTACAGATACAAAAAATCCATTTTTCTCAATGACTTGAATTATATATTTGAGATTTCCCCCATATAATAGAACAAGTGGTAATTATGTGACATTACAAAATTTGGATACTTTACTGCGTTGGGAGAGGTCTGGGCTATAGTACAACTCTGCAACTCATTTGACATTTCATATGAACTAATTTGTATAAATTATTTTGCATATTTCGTTTTTAAATGTTTATTCTGACTTGTCCGTCAGAATTTGATCAGCAAAAGTTTTGAAGGTAGATGCTTTACTGGTCAAATTAACATGACGTACAAGTACAATAAACAAAATACAAGATAACAGTTTAAGTGGTTCCCAGCTGTACATGGGGTTATATTATAACCTTTACTAAGTGTAGATATGAAGATCTGCACATCGTTATCCCCTAAAATATAAAACATGTTAACTTATAATATCATTTATCTATTTTCCAGTGAAACTTAAAATATAATTAGCTATTTAACATTATCAATTATACAAAGTACCTCTCATATTTTTTTTTCAGTTAGAAATTATTCAAGAAAAAAAATCTGTGACTTATGTCACAAGAAACAAATGAGAGGTCGATACTTAAAGAGTTTTGGCATTTAATGGCTAGGTTCCCATGTTGGTGGTTGTTGGGAATCCGGCTATTGACCACATATGGGATTGACTTTGGGATATGTTATTACCTCAGCTGTTACAGAAAATGACATACAACAGCAAGTAATAAGAAAACTACCAACAAATTCTTATATTTTATTATTTATGAAAAATGTACCAATAAGTATAGGTACATCATATAATTATTGCATATTAACGTATCCAAAATTTATTAAAATTATGACTTCAGTGTGGTAAATAATATTTTGTACATTCAGGTAAGGTTCTGTACGTTTGAGTAAATATTTTCGATGTAGATTTTTTTGTCTAAGACCAAAATCTTTTTCTGGTCAGGGTCGGAGACAGTAGTCATTTTCAGATACGTTCAGGCTAAAAAAGAGAAATGGGACAATTTATTCATGAAATTACATAATATTTATGAGCTAATATAGTACATTTAGAAATCTTACATTGTACAATATTGGTACATGTAATAATAATAGCTAATCTTTCACAGCACTAAAACATATATCTAGAGTAATGTACATTATACAATACAGTAAATAAGATATACAAGCTAGAAAATTTCATTTAGATAGCTTATAATAATAATAATAATCTTTTAAAAACACCAAAACCATATATCTAGAGCAATCATGTTATACTGCACCACAATATTTGCTTTGGATTAATAATGAAAAAGAAATAACTACCCTCCTAAAGAATATTTTCTTAGAAGAAATGAAACACCTTAGAGTTAATATATGCAGGAGTATCAAGTAATATTTCTCCATACACCCCCATATCAAGCATAAATCATGGCACAAGTCAAACAAATCATTGACAGAATTCTTTTGAAAATTTCATTAATATTAAATATTGTTACAACTAAAAAAATATCCCAAGCTAGATATATTAAGCACTGTTATCAGTAGGGTCCTCTCACCATTTTGTTTAGATCACCTTAAATTGGGTTAGGGTCGCCTTGAGCTCTTTTCTTAGAAGTTTTAACCTTCTCTTTAGGTAACCTTAACTTAGGTTGGCACCCTTTCTTTTCTACCTGTATCACCTAGGGTGAGATGGCCCTGCTCTTATCTGTGCTTATGATTTTTATGTAAAGTAATATATTATCACCATATGTAAAGGTATATATATGTATTAACATCTAAACCATATGTAATAACCATATGATTATGAACCGTTAACATGATTGTATCCTAAATCATATGAAGCCTATTATTAACTTCTGGTGGCCTCTGGTCACTTAGTGCATGGACTGGACACTATATTTGTATTACTGGCTTCATTCATTAACGTAGTAGTCATATTTATAGTATTATTTTATATTATATTATACACATTATATTACATGTTACTTATATGTATATCAATAAAATTCATGCTCAGCATTGGTTTGTTTTCTCCCTGGGGTGGGGGCCGTCATTTTATGTCTTCAGACTGATAAAGAAAAGAGTGCTGATATGGATATGGATCATATTTTGGATACAAAAAAATCACGAATTTTCTGAGGTCCCATGTATTGTCAGTGACTTTGGCTTCCTATTTAATATTTCTGAAAAGTAATGAACAACTCTTGAAGATACATTTTTAGAAGGGCCTAGTCAAGGGAAGAAGTATTTACATTTTAGGACTGATCCACTTCATTTTCTGGATACCAATAAACCTCCAAAATTTTGGAAAAGCTACTTTGATGGAAGTGAGTACTCAGTGGTTTCCTGTACACTTTGTGTCATTTTATCAATTAACATGACTGTATAATTATGTCAGCTAGAGAGTGTGCCTTGCCATTGTGATTGTGAACTGACTAAATTTCTACAAAATAATTTTTCAGTGTCTGGATGTGTGTGTGTGTTCAAATTTGCATGTGTTCCTCAGTGCAGAGAAATCCACTGAAAATTAATTACATTTTTGGTTTTATTCTAATATCTTTCAACATAGCTTCAAATGCAAATAATAGATGGGCGGTCAAACAATACTATATAACACTTGTGCCGTTCATATAACACTCACCCTGAATGCATCTTGTTTGATATGTATTAAATGGTAGAAGCGTGAATCAGTTTATGGGTCTAATTTTGGTGAATTTTTGACTTTGAACCTGAATAACACAAAGAGTATGTCATATATTTTCAATGTTAATACCTCAAATAATAGGTGTGTTATCCCTTTATTACTGTGCCAAATATTAATCCCCTAATATTTATATAAATATTAAAAATATTGCCTTTTCTGTCTCTAATTGACCAAAACCCTTGAATCAGTTTTGGGGTCTATTTTGAAACAAAGGTTTTTATTTGTTTATTTGGGGTTTTACGTCGCTTTCAACACTGTACAGGTCATATCACGACGGGTAGTTGGAAGGGCAGAGGAAACCAGTACATAGAGTTCGCTAGGGTTGTGTACTGTAAACTGCCGACCAACGGCAAGCAACTACCAGCTTTCCCACTTACGGCCATGACGGGGATCGAATTGAAACAAAGGTAAACACTGAATGAATACTTCAACTATATGAAGTGTACCATATATGGCATATTATACATGGTAAGTGATCAAATACTGAGCCTGTTTTACCAATTTCAAATGTGAAGTAGTGTGTCTGCATGTTCATATTTCTAGAATATGATGTGTTTTTTTTGGTGGAAGTAATGATCAGCTCATGGGTCTAATTTTGGTATCTGTTTTAGTTCAAACCTTAATAACACATCCAGTATTTCATTTGTTTTCAAGGTGATAGCTCAGATGTTATCCCTTTATCATTGTAACAGATATCATTTTCTAAATAATTGTACAAATATTAAACACATTAATTTGTCTTTTTGTCTCTTATTGCTGAACACCCTGTGATCAGTGTATGGGTCTATTTTGGAAAAAAAAATGTTATACTTGACTTATCACTTGAGAGATTTACAATATCTGTACTGTTACCTGTGGTCACTTAAAACTGACCAAATCATGATTTTAAATTGTCCAAATGCATGTATTGTTTTCACCCATGGCATCTAGCTTTGCTGACAAGTGATATGCCTCAAATAAATAAATAAATACAATATAATTTATAGAATATTTTAATACATGCTATGCCATTCATAAATTTCTAGAATATGATGAAAATTTATAATTGACTTAAAATAATAGTTGTATCTAAGTGCATGGTTGTGTCTGTTGTGGCTTAGCTGGTTTGGCATGTAATAACTGGCTGTCATGTCTGTTAGAAAAAATGCTGAGGATCTGTACAAATAAATTCCAACTTTGACCTTTAGAACATATATAACATACCTAGCCTGTCTGATAATTGAATGATATAATCCAAAACGAAGTACAGTCCCCAACTCCCAAGATAGAAAAAAACATACTTCAGGTAGAAGCGTGAATCAGTTTATGGGTCTAATTTTGGTGAATTTTTGACTTTGAACCTGAATAACACAAAGAGTATTTTATATATTTTCAATGTTAATACCTCAAATAATAGGTGTGATACTGACCAAATTGTGAGCCTATTTTGGCCAAGTATTTTGTGTGGTGGTGTGTCTTCAAGCACTTCAATTATAAAACCTTTGTGTTTTTGATGTATAATTACAAATGTAAACATATATTTATGTTTGGGGTGTTTTATTACATTTTCATTTTTCTGTTCATCACTCTTAATAAAATTTAACAGTCTGGGGAAATAGCATTGGACAACATTACATAAAGAGCTATACTAAGGTGCAATACAAATAATAACTAAGAGGGATATAATGTATGCAAAACAAGGCAATATTAAATTATTAATTGATAAACTAAAAGTTGTGAAGCTTTAAAATTTATTAATTGAAATATTGCTGTCAATGGAAATAACAAAATTAGGTAGAATTATCTATAACCAGAGCACTTGGAGAGTGCATACCTCTACCAATGCATGTAATTATAAGCAAATAGATAAATCCAAATTATTTGTTTGTATCCAGATGATAATCCAGATCACTCTAAAAATTTAATGGGATGTAAGGTGGACACATCTTCTGATTCCTTTTCAGGAAGATCCAACTCGTATTATTTGCGATATCCTGCTAGCGCACAAGCAGACAAAGATACAAGCAGACAGTTATAAAAATATTTATTTATTAGGGTTTTTATGTCACTTTCAATATTGCACAGGTTATATCATGACGGGTAGTTGGAAGGGAAGAAGAAACCAGTACATAAAGTTGGTCATGGTTCTGTACTGTAAATTGATCGCCAAGGGCAAGCCACCTTCCTACTTGAGGTCAGGCCGGGATTCGAACTCTGATCTCAGAAATGGGAGGCGATAGTGTTACCACCCTGCCACTGTGGCCCCTAAACTATATTGAAAGTGTAAGCCTAACATTAGTTTATGTATACATATCAGCTATTCTACTGTATTTCTCCTTGATATGAAATTACCATAATCAGATTTGACCCTGACAGCTGAAGATATTCGTCCAATGTTTGAGACACTACAAAACTGCAAATCCAGTCCACAATCTTGATTGAGGGCTCTTATGCCTGTTTCAAAGCATTGATTCACAGAAACAGAAGGGTATGTTTTTCCATCACCTCTGTTGAAGTAATCTTCATTTATAACTGCAATCAGGGTACCATAGGCATTGATTTTCCTTTTGTCCCCAATTGCGTCTGTCACCAAAGCACCACTGTCACCAACAACTACAGCATTGGGGCCGCCATATCCAACTTGAAAGCATTTCCTGTGTGGTTTACCGCTAATGGGAAATACATCACACAAATTATTGATAATCTTTCCTTGGGCAAAAGACCTTGCACCTTTCACAGATACTGATGTGCCAAAAGAATCTTTTGTAACCACTGCAGGTTTTACTTTCACCACAGACTCCATTGAATTTCTAAGAAAAACTTCTAGGTATTTTCCCCTGTTTAGTTGAATAGTTTGAACAATTGGAATTGCAGCAATGTCCACTTTTGCATCATTTGGAGCAACGTACTTTGCCCCAAGATGAATCAATGGCTTCTCTCTTCTCCAGTTTACTTTGCAAAATGTATGGACCTTTGAGTCATTGTTGTTTTCACAATGAAGCACATGTCTTGCAGTAATTCCATATAACTGTTTGTCTTTCCTGTTAATCATAATCGCACCAAGAGTCCCTGATAATATTGTTCTACTTTCTTTTTTCATTCCTCTCTTGAAAGTAGGACCAATTTCATCAACTGATTGAACCTCTGAAGCTGCAACAACCGAAATGAGTGACCCTCCCTGAATTGTTGGTAATGTTGTGCCAGGAACCTCCTCATTACTGAATAAGAACTGAATGTTGCTTCCTTCTGCTGCCAAAGTAGACATTACACTTCTGGGTTGTTCAATAACATCAAAAGCACATTTTTCTGACAGCCCAGGAAATTGTTCATGTAGAAATGCTAACATTGCATTTTTCTTATCAAAATTGACATCCATGCAAATTTTTACCTCGCCATGCACATTGTGTCCAAGAAATGAACATTGTAAATAGGATGGATATCCAACTTCCACTAATTTAGAATAAAATGCCTCATAACAGTCTACATCCAATGACACATCTTTTTGTCTTTCCTCTGAAACAAAACAAATTACTCCATTTGTCATCAATAAATATCAGCAAAGTAGACTGGTTCTAGCCTGGTATTATTTAATAATTTTAACAATGAGTAAATCACTAATTTGACTATTGCACTTCTCTTTACAGTTTTACATTTTTATCGACAACACTTTTTATGGTCTTTTACAAGTACTCAGTAAAGGTCAGTTTCCATATTCTCTGGAAAAGTATTATCAATATTAATAAGTGTTATTGGGAAAACATTTCTTGAGATCATTAAATGATCCTGAGATCTCTAGTGTTGTAAGGGGGAATATTATTAACCTATTCAGATTTAACATGTAGTGTTCAAAATATTCTTATTAGCCTTAAATACACATTGGTATGTTTAAAAGTCTATAATAGCCATTAAATTTTAGATAGATACCATGTGCTCCCTTATAATCATAACACGTTTTAGGTATAGCTTAATATTTCACGGCACATAGCACAGAAGACAAATGACTGGGGGCGCAGGAAGCAATTTTTGGTTGGGGAGACCGAAGGAATGAAATACATGTATATACAGACAGAGCTCTCAGTTTTTCATGCTCTCAGATGTTATGAATCTCTTTAGCTATACCTTGCCCTCGAATAAAAATGAAAAAAGATAAAACACTAAAAGTTTTAGGTGATTCAAAATTTGTTTTTCAGAATGAGGCAAGAAATACCAGGCAAGTTTTTCTAAGGATAAATGTATCCTGCAAATTAAATAGCTCTAGGTATAATTTTGTAAAATGTAGAGTGATAACAGCAAATCTCAACACACAATGAAGGAGGTGCCATACTGCTTTGTAAACCATAACACCCTCTAGAGTTGCTCTGGTGGATATAATTATTAAGTGGAACTTTGCTGGTCGCTTACTACTCTGACCGGTGGTACCCCCAGACTTGTTGGTTATCTGCAATATTTTTATAAGTAGAACAAGACCTTTGACAGATTCAGAGGAGGGGCCATAGGTCAAATATGACACAATCATAAGATATACAGCTTATGAATTCCTTTCCTTATCCCATTTCCTTCCCTCTAAAACCAATAAGAAGTGAGAGAGAGGTACTTCCATGCCACAAATGTGAGAAAAAAGAGTAATGTATCAAAATTTGAAGACGAGCCATGAGTTTGAAAAAAAAGCTTCAGGTTCAAACTTTTGCATGGTAATAGAGGACATATTTGTGTGTTCTATTTATCAGCCATGGGATGTCAGAACTGGGAGAAAATGTATAAAAGATGTGACCTTTGGAAGGTCTCAATTGGTTTTCTAGTTGAGTCCAAGGCCGCAAAAAAGGTTCTGAACCCTTACTTATGTCTAGCCACACACCAAATTCAAAATGTCTAATTAAATTACTTTTAAGTTTGCATATACTGAAGGAAATCTCTGCGACAGTGGTGTGACTGAAATAAATCTATGTATCCCCGACCTAGTCCGGGTATACAAATACATATAGTCACAGGAATCTTTCACCTTGGGCATTTTGCCAAGTAGTGTATGTTAAGCTGTTATGACACTGATATTCAAAAAGGGAGACAAAACATTACTCAAAAACTATAGACCCATAAGTCTAACAAACTGCGATTACAAAATCTTAACTTTCGTTCTTGCAAAAAGACTGCAGAAAGTAGCAGCAAAATTGAGATCACAAAATCAAAGTGGATATATCAAAAATAGATATATTGGTTATAATGCAAGATTAATTCTAGATATGATCGAAGATTGTGAAAGATATAATAAACCAGGGGCAATAATATGTCTTGACTTTGAGAAGGCCTTTGACAGTTTGAGTTGGGATTTTATGTTTGCCTCTCTAGAAAAATTTGGATTTGGTCATAATTTTCAACAATGGATAAAGATACTGTATAATACTCCTTTATTTTGTATAAAAAACAATGGATGGATTTCTAGGGAAGCAGCAATGAAAAGGGGTGTAAGGCAAGGCTGTCCTGTTTCAGCAATCCTTTTTATTCTAAGTATAGAAATATTATCTTTCGAAATAAATGAAAGCAAGAAAATATCAGGCTTAAAATGCAAGAAAATGAGTGTTGTATTATGCAGATGATTCAACCTCGACATTAAAAGATAAAGAATCAATCTGTGAATCGCTAAAAGTACTTAACAACTTTTCATCAGTGACTGGATTAAAGTTTAATACTAGTAAATGTCAAGGTATATGGCTAGGACCACTTAAACTTAAACTTAGTACAGTTTATATAGCGCAGATGGTACTCTTTGAAGAATAATTATCTACACTTTACAAATATACACACATATACAATAAATAATTATAAAACATTTTAAAGTATTTTCTGAAAAGGAAAGTTTTGCATCTTTGTTTGAAGCAGGAGTACTGTTGTATTCTTTTGATTTCATTTGGTAGGCTGTTCCAGAGACGTGGGCCGCAATAGCTGAAAGATCTGTCTCCGAGAGTTTTGTGTTTGTTAAACGGTATCACAAAGTTATTTTGGTCATCAGTGTTAGTTCTCAAACTTCTAGTGACAGTTTTCCTTGTCAGCAACTCTTTCAGGTATTCTGGACCAAATTCAATCCTAGCTTGGATGGGAAGCCAGTGTAGGTCTCTTAATGCTTTTTGTGAGCTCTCATATTTCGATCTTTTCAGTACTAACTTAGCGCACATATTTTGTATTTGCTGGAATGGCTGAATAGTTGTTTTTTGAGCACTGCAGAGAAGAGCATTGGCGTAATCTAGGTGTGACATAATTAATCCTAACACAAGAGTAGCACAGGCTTCTTGGGATAAGAACTGGCGAATTTTCCTGATTTTGACAAAGTTGATCATTGCAGCCTGGCATTTTTTATTGACATGACTTTTGAATGATAGTGTTTCATCAAGGAATGCACCCAAGTATGTCACACTGTTAGATATCTTTATTTTATCGCCACAAACATCCACAGTATTGATCCGTGAGTTTGAAAGTTGAGCTTTACTGCCAAAGTATATAAATTCAGTTTTGTCTGGATTCATCCTCAATTTTGTGGCATTCATCCACTGTTGTACATCAATCAATGTGTCTTCTAATAATTTAATAGTTTTTAACTCATCCTTACTTGATGTTGAACTAAAACTTTTTTCTAGCACATGATCATCTGCAAAACCAAAGAGATTGATGTCATCAGGGATGCATGAGAACAGTGTTGCTGCATACATGATAAAATAAAAGGCTGACCCACAACCTCCTTGAGGGACAGAGAGAGTTAGAAGCTTGTCTTCACTCAAGCATTTATCAATGGACACATAAAATGATCTTTCAGACAGATATGATTTCAACCATGCAGAAACTTGACCATTGATACCATAGTATTTGTCAAAAGTCTCAAGGAGAATTGAATGATTAACTGTGTCCAATGCTGCACTAAGATCCATAAGCAATACAGCAGAGATGTTTCTAAGCTCCATGCCATTTAGTACAGAGTCAGCCAGTTTGACAAGCATTGTTTCACAAGAAAGGCCTTTGCGATAGGCACTTTGGAATTTTGGAAGTAGTTTGTTTGACTCACAGTGGTGGACAATTTGTTTTAAGGCTGCGCATTCAACAATTTTGGCTAGGAACTTTAGATTTGAAACTGGTCTGTAATTTGTATCGATTGGACCTGCGGATAGTTTTTTTATCAAGGGCTTTACTACTGCTTTTTTTCCAGTTCTCAGGAAAACTGCCACTCTGAAGAGATGAATTGACTAGTTTTGTTATTTCTTTGACAATGGATACCTTGTGTTCATTCAAAATGTTAACTGGGAAAAGATCAAGTTCACACTGCTTATTTCCTAGCTTGGTCATAATGCTGATAATGTCATCATCTGATACAACATCAAATGATTCTAATTTTGTAACTTGACGTTCTGGTGGAACAAAATCAGGATATTGTTTTAGTGCTTCGGCAATTTTACTGACTTTATTGCTAAAGAAATCAGCAAAATGTTGAGCTAAATCATGATTTGATCGATTAGTTGGCATTGGATTTTCTTTTTCCCTTTTGATTAAGCCATTTATGGTGTTGCATAGGCCTTTTACATTTCCTTTTGAAGATAGTACTTTCTCAGTGAAGAAACTTTTCTTTGCATGTTTTAGTTGTTTACAGTATTCATGGCGGGATTTTTTTACAGCTCTACACTTGTCTTCAGATAGAGATTTCACCCATGATTTTACACATCTTCTGTAGGTTAAGCGGGCAGCTTTCACATTATCAGAGAACCATGGATTTGGTGTTCTTTTCCTGACAATTTTATTTTTGATCGGGGCCACTTCGTTTAAGAGTTTTGTAAGATCATTTTCAAAGGCTTTGGCCTGCTCTGTAATGCAGCAGTTATCTATTATACTGATGTTACTGAGTTTTTCTCTCCATGTTGATTGTGTAACACATTTGATGTTTCTGTGCTCTACTTTGTGATGCTCTATTTTATCCTTGCATCTAGTACTTTTGAACAACACATAACAATGATCAGATAAAAAGTCTCTCACTTCACAGCTGTGTGTGTATGTATTATCCAGCTCTGTTATAATGACATCAAGTATATTACCATCTTTGTGGGTGTACTCACTTGGTGTTCTTTTCCTGACAATTTTATTTTTGATCGGGGCCACTTCGTTTAAGAGTTTTGTAAGATCATTTTCAAAGGCTTTGGCCTGCTCTGTAATGCAGCAGTTATCTATTATACTGATGTTACTGAGTTTTTCTCTCCATGTTGATTGTGTAACACATTTGATGTTTCTGTGCTCTACTTTGTGATGCTCTATTTTATCCTTGCATCTAGTACTTTTGAACAACACATAACAATGATCAGATAAAAAGTCTCTCACTTCACAGCTGTGTGTGTATGTATTATCCAGCTCTGTTATAATGACATCAAGTATATTACCATCTTTGTGGGTGTACTCACTCACATGTTGTTTTAAGCCAAGTGCAGACAGACTCTGGTCTAACACATCTATCTTTTTGATTTAGATGAAGGTTTATGTCACCTAGAATAACCAAGTTGTTGTGATGGGGTAGAAGTTCTGCTAGCACATTTAAAAATTCATCAACAAACTGATTGTCTGTAGTTTTATTTGAAGGGGAATAAGGAGCTCTATAAATCCCAAGTACAGTGTGGTTGATGTTGTGATAAGTAACCTTCCAAAGGCCCAGTTCCATACATTTGTTACTTGACCACTTAAAGGTCATAGTAATTCCTTGGAAGGTATTACATTTTGTACTGACCCAATCAAGTGTCTAGGTATTTTTGTTGGAACAGATTTTTCAAAATGTGAATGCTAAAATTGGGAAAATAAAATGACAGAAGTTGAACAACTTTTAATTAAGTGGCGTAGTAGAAAACTTACACTATATGGCAAATCAGCAGTAATCAACAATTTGGTTATTTCAAAAGTAATATACAATTTCTGTATACTTACAGCACCATATGAAATTATTGAAAAACTAAACAAACTAATTTTCAATTATCTCTGGGGTAAATCTCGTAAGATTAAGAAATCTACAGCTATAGGAAACTATGATAGGGGTGGACTAAACATTACTGATGTAGACTCAAAAGTAGGAGCCTTGAAAGCTGGATGGATTCCAAAATTATTGTCAACAAAAAACATTTTATCTAAAATACTAGAACATAATCTATCTAAAATAGGTTTAGATTTAAAAACTGTTCTTAAAATGAACTTTAAAAGTACTAAATCATTTGAAATCATTAAATCCATACCACAGTTTTATCAAGATATGTTCATATACAATAATAAATGCAAAACCCTAAAACCAGTATATGAATTAAAAGCACATGAAATTATGATACAGACAATATGGGGTAATGAATATTCTAAACAAAAGGATAAAACTTTGTACTTTAAGTCATGGATAAAAAGTGGGTACATCTTAGTTAAAGATTTGTTTCAAGAAAATGGAGATTAGATAGAAGAGAAACATTTGTTAGAATCATTAGATAATACAAGCAATTGGATGGTAGAATACATGACACTGAAAAAAAGTATTGGAAAAAGTTTGAAAAAATTGACACCATAATTGTAAAATATATACAAAAACCAATAACACAAAATTTACCCTTCTATATGAAAGATAGAACTATTGATCCATTTTTATCAAATCTTATGAAATCTAAAATACCTTATTAAACAAAACATTTAAAAAACCTTACACAGAAAAAATGTGGGAAAGAAATTAGGTATAAAATTGTTCAACAAGGAATGGAATCATATTTATTCATACAATATGAAATCTTTAAAATTTAAGAAAATTGTTGAATTTAAATATAAAATTTTACTTAATCTTTTATTATGTGGAGAAAAAGTACATAAATGGAATAAAAATGTATCAAAAATGTGCAGTTATTGTAATGAGAATGAAACCATCTTACATCTTTTGTATGAATGTAAACGTGTGAAAAATCTTTGGGAAATAATTGGCAAAGGTTTGCAAATGAATATCCAACAAAAACACATAGTTCTAGGTTTGGTGGATACACATTATGTAGAAGTTAACAGGCATTTGTGCATTGCTATTGTTTCCTATAGTATTTATGCCATGTGGTGTAAATGCTCTTTTGAAAATCTGTGTTACAAGGATGTTAACCTTAAAGATGTAATTGGCAGCTATTTAATGTTCTATTTTAAAGTTTATCAATATTCAACATTGGGAAATGCACAAGTTAGACAGTTACAGAATATTGTAGAGTCTATTGTATTTCATCTAAATCAGACATAAAAAAGAAAGAAAAAATCATAGTTTACTTTTCTGTACCTCATAGACTGAGATGTAAATGAAGTACATGTGTAGTATTAAAAAGGAATTTTCTTGAAAATGCATATTCCTAAGTCTTTTAATTTAAGTATTTAATGTAAAATGTTGTAACTTTTAGTGAACTATAGTAATACTTGATCAAGGTTATTTGTCAGATTGATGGACATTTACACCTGTGAGTTTGTAAAATTAAAATTTTTGAAAAGTTACAAGTGCATGTTATACTCAGTAAAAATTACCTATATCTGTGCTAGTAATTTAATATTTTTATTTTATATGTATAATTTGTAAGGTCACAAGTATTAAAAACAAAAAAATGAAACTGATTTTAGTGAATGGTATCTGTATTTTTACTACTTGTAAAGTATCATTATTTCAGTGTCACATCGTACTGTGTATGATATGTTTGTTAGCAGTCTGATTGTGGGTTTGCTACCCTAGCCCACCCAGATGAAGAAGTTATTGTGAAAAAAGGGTAAATATAATTATTTATTTTGTAAAAAAAAATATATATATATATAGTCACATCTGCATTTTAAAGATATTTCTAATATCTTGACCATGTGACCTTCTTTTCCTGGAGGAGGACATCATAATGAAAATCACGTAATTTTACTACATGTTTCGGAACTTGTGACCTTACCTCCAAATGCCAGGCTTATGCAATATATATTTTTAGCAAGGTTAATCCCCAAATTGAGGGGAATGTATTATCATTGGACTGGCTAGATCAAATAAACACAAAGTAAAGAAAGAAGCATTTTCTGGGAAACATCTTGTCAGCTGACAAATTGCTGTACTAAACCATTCCTCTATGTGAATTTGAAACTACATATCTAAGTTCTATATAATTAACAACAAGGTAAATTAAATGTACAAGATTAGTATGTATATATATATATGATTTTCACAGAAAATTTTGAAGAATTTGCAAATCCCATGGCAGGCTACTAGAAAATGTTATTTTTACAAAACATAAAAATAATTATTTTACAGGTCAAATGGTAACATACACAATAGTACATGTGAACAGTGAACAGGGTCAAAGTGTAATTTGACATCATATTATTGAGATACCTGTAAACATTTGCATAAACTTACAAATTGGAGTTTATTTCCATTTTTACTTTATCGCAGTACATAGTACATGTGAACAGTGAACAGGGTCAAAGTGTAATTTGACATCATATTATTGAGATACCTGTAAACATTTGCATAAACTTACAAATTAGAGTTTATTTCCATATTTACTTTATCGCACTTCTGAAAGTATTCTGCCTGTCCACAGCTCAGATAAAAAGCATTTTGACATGAGCAATAAAACTATGTGTGAGACAATAGCTTCAGAATTCTGAATTCAGAATGCAGATGATACTCAGCTATATGTTGAATTCAACAAAAGCTCAATGGCAGCATCCTTACAACATCTGGAACTTTGCATTGATAGTATAAAATCTTGGATGTCACAAAATATCTTGAAATTAAATGAAGACAAAACTGAAGTTATTGTTTTTGGATCTAGAAAATATTTGGAAGGAATGCCTTCTATTTCTATCAGGGTAGGAGACTGTACAATCACCCCGACAAGGTCTGTTCGCAACCTAGGTGCCTATTTTGATTCATGGATGAACATGGAAGAGTTTATCATCAAAAAGTGCAGAGCCTGTCAATTACAACTTCATAAAATTGCTAGAATTCGTAAATATTTGTCAAATGATACATGTTGCTGCATAATTCAAGGCCTGGTAATATCAAAACTAGACTATGCCAACTGCCTGCTTTATGGAGTAAATAAAGTCTTTTTGCATAGACTACAAATTGTACAAAATTCAGCAGCCCGAGTCATCCTCAAAATGAGAAAGTATGACCACATTAGTAGAGCAAGACAAGAACTTCACTGGCTTCCAATACAACAGCGGATTGCTTTCAGTATTCTCACTGATGTGTACAAAGTGTTACATGGCTTAGCACCAACATACATCACTGACCTTATTTCGGTAGCACAACCAGCAAGATTAACAAGATCATCCAAAAATTTCAATATAGCATTTCCAGTCAAGGTTTCTAGAAAGAGTTATGGAAAACGGGCTTTTGTTCATGCTGCTCCAGCTCTGTGGAACAATCTACCTGTTAGCATTAGATCTTCAAATTCACTGTTAGATTTCAGAAGACAGCTCAAAACATACTTTTTCAGACTTGCATACAATGTCTAGATCCTACAGCGCTTAAAGACGTACTAAGTGATAAGCGCTATATAAAAATCATGTGTTATGTTATGTTTATGTTATTGTCACTCTCTAATATGGTAAATAACTGGGAGAATTTGACAGCCATGGTCCTCTTGCTTTTTCTCTTTTTGAGGTGGCGAAAATATATAAAACAGACTGTCTACGTCTAGGAGGAAAGGTGAAACAAATTTTTTACATGATAGTAATTGTAACAGCAATCTAATAGGAGTAATAATAGCACAGTTCCACTTAGAAGAGTTACCTTAATAAGTAGCCGTTTGATAACTTGGAAGGGCCATAATGTCCGATCAGGTTAATGAATGGGTGGTGAAAGCTAACTACAATGTTATTTCTCTCGAATGAAAAGATGATTCATTAACTGAAAAGATCTCCTGACTACGACTCATGAAGACAATTCATTATAATAATTCCTGACTACTCTTGTGTGCTATTGAGGGAACTCCTATTATATTTCTCGCTTCTCAAGTGATCGACCGCTTGGCTCCATTGTTAAAGAAACATGTCTAAGATAAGTCATAGCACAATAAAGAGAAATGGTAGAAGCAGTACGATAATCATAGTACTATTAAGATAAATCGTAATAATCTTGTTGTTTCAGTTATAAACGGGGTATGTACACTCACACTGGTTTGTAAACATTTTAAGTATGGGATGAGCATATATTTCAGAAATCATCTCCACCATAGTTTCAAACTACCAAACACCGGATTGCCTCCCTGGGTGTGACTTGGAATAGGTACATATATACATCTTAATGATTTATGCCTTACGAACTGGATGGTGTGCCTTAGAATCCGTGGATATAGAGATTAAGCACTTGGACAACTGATTGATTGACTGATTGATTTTGCTCCTGTCCTTAACAACTGAAAAGATAAGTTATATTACTGACAAGTTCATGCTCAAGACTACTACACTGGGAGTCATTAGGTAAACTCTTGAGAGTAGAACTGAGGTATTAAGGTAACTATCCCACTTACCATGTAGTGCATTACCTCCATCTGAAAGATTTTCTTCTGGAGACTTCAGTGATGCTTCTGCTTTTCCATATTTTATTGCTGACACACAAAGCATAGGATTTCTGGTAACATTAATATCCTTATCACCGTTTCCATGTTTGTTGTGGCCTTTTGGCACTGGAATGTTTTCACCATGTTTAGGTGGGAATTTCTGTTGAAACCCTTGTAGATTTGTAGTTGTTCCAAGTGTAATACTATGTTGTACATGCCCCTTGGCATAGTTTTCTTTAAGCGTCACTTTTGTGACTTGATTTGTATTGATGCACTTTTTCCTAGATGGAGTTGATATAGTTTCTCTTTGCCGTTTGTTTGAAAGTTTATCAGGAAATATTCTATTTCCAATTAATGCTCCACCCCTTTCATGTATATCTGGAAAATGGATATAATCTATGTAAAGAAGGTTTCCCTCTGACTTATGTCGAGTAAACCAACTTTTACGGTTACTGTGTTTTAATCCAGGGTTTAGTGTTGACTCTGCTGAATTATATTTTCTTCTTCTCAACAAACCACCCCTTTCATTGATTGTGTTCTCTGATGAAAATTTCATTCTTCCGGTGTACACATTATCAGAAGTTTCAACCAGCAGTCCAAGACTTTTCTGGTATGTACATTGAACTCCTCTGCCAAGAAGAGGGGGCAGTGTTCTTTGAAACAAATCTGGTGACGTGATCTTGGCCACATTAGAAGAATTCATTATAACATTAACACATTTAAACAGTAATTATTTACGGCATATCATACCCTGAATATACTAATGCAATCTAATATTTATTTTCACTGTCTGTATACTAAAACTACGCTAACTAATAAATCAACTTATTGCTGACAGTGTGAGAGTATGTCACTGTTTTTAATGATTTTCTCTTCTAAGAAAATTATGCATTGATTTTGCATTAGGAATAAAGGGTTAGAAAATTTATTTTTATTTATTCTGCTTATTCTCTCTAGATTACCTAGTAAACAATTGGAATAAAGATAACTGTAATTTTTTTATCTGAAAATAGACTTTAAATTTGTTATATTTGGTTAAATGTTTATATACGTTTTATGTTATGCTTTGCTAATAAAATCTAAGGTACGCCAATAAAAGCAAAATTCAAAAACATACCCAGGGACATATAAATGTCATTACTAAGTTGAACCAAAGGAGAAAATAAACTACTTTGACAATAATTTACAACAGTGAACTGATAGCATGATAGCATGATTAAGTAACACTTCAGACTTCGTAAAAATAATTAAGCATGATTAAGTAACACTTTAGACCTTTTTTGATAAATTTATGTGTAAAATCCCACACTGTGTGACACTGTTTAAAGAGTGGTTAAGCAGTTTGGTTAATGATCCTTCATGACAGTCACTCCAATTATTTATACTTTCAAACCAGCCAGGACTGGCTTCCTAAAACATGGCAAGGCCCAATGAAGTCTCTACAATTTCACAAAGCCATAGGTTATAGAAGAAAGTCGTGTTAAGAGTAGGCTCTAGTACACTTTAATGAGGGTGTTCTACTGGAGCCGTATTGTTACTAACTAGGTTTTTTTTGTCGGGAGCAATGTTTACAGAGTCAGTTAGGAAGTTTTCGGGCGTCCCGACTCTGTATCCTGACCTTGGCTCCCCTCACTTGGTAACCATGCTGTTGTGAGTCTCTGTAGTTTGTCGGTCACACTTCCTGTACTTTCTTATTCTGTAATCGTCTCATCTAAAAGAACTTCCCAACCTGTCATGGTTAAGTACTTGAACACCACCTGCTGACAGGCCATACAGAAACCGACTTTACTTGAAAGCAAACCAGCTTGTCATAAACATAGCCGACTGACTTGGTCACTTCCTGTCAAGAAGTCTCCCATTCTTCAACCTTAGAGTTGGTTACATCTCAATAGGGCAAGACAGGAACACATCAAGGCAGTTACAGCAACAGACAAGGTGGGAACTGTGTGGGACAAGCCGGCCTCATTTTATTGCTAGTCGGTTATAAAATCTATGACTATGTAAGGCAAGTCAGTTTCAAACTGCATCATTTGGCAGCGCTTAAGATAAGGCTTTTGTTTTTTTACAAATTAACTAGGATTTAGTGTTGAGATACAAGTTGGGCTGACTTGAGATTAAGATTTTTTTTTACAAATGCTACTTTTACAGAGAAATATGCTTTCTAAGAAGGACAGAAGAGCAAGGAAGATAGAAGTCTCCACAGACACACCTACAGAGTTTGAGTTGGGGGACACAGAGACAGACAGGGAATGAGGGTTGAGAGGGAGGCAAGAGAAAGGGAGGAAGAGGCACAGAAACAGAGGGAGGGAGCCATAACAGAGGAAACTATTTACTCAGCTGAGGAGGGATTTTCAGAAAAGCATACAAAAATGGATACAGAGGCTGGAAGAGAGGCGGGCACATCTCAGTTGCACTCAAGGCACAAGAAGGGGTACATGACAAGATCTACCTTACAGACTCAGATGAAGAGGCAATTGTGGACTTTGTGAAGGACCACAAGGAGTTGTACAACAAGACTAAGAAACATTTTAAGGACAAAGCAAGGAAGGAATTTCTTTGGGAGAGGTTCGCCAACTGTTGTAAGCTGTCTGTCTAAGTGTGCAAGTCTTGGTTCGAATCTCAAAGGACTCGTTACGCCAAGCTTATGCAATCCAAGTCTTCTCAGGCTCCAAAAGAAATGAAGGACAGACAGAACTGGATTCACAATAAATATAACTTCTTGATGGCGTACATCAGACAGAAGAGACTCAGCAAATCTTTAGGCTTCAAGTTCCTCGACTGAGGAGCTAGTGCACCCGCTGCCTCAGGACAACGACATCTCCAGAGGTTCAAGTTACACAGATGGTATGGAGATCAGTATGTGATCAGACACCACAATAAAGCCTTCACTTACAAGCCCTAGCACAGTTTTTGCATGTTCTTCGGCTGACCAGCCAGTTGTGGACCACATTGCACAGATGAAAACCATGCTGTCATCATTTCTCGGGCCAAGGCAGGAGACAACAAGAACAGCCTTCTGCAAATAATTGGCTTCTGAGGTGAGGCCTTAGAAGATAGAGACTTTCAAACACTCAGAAACGAGGCTGTGAAACTTTTAAGTGGCATCCAGAACAGGACAGAGGAAAAGAGCTGTCCACACTAGCAACCACAGCAACAGATACTTTCTAGGAGCTCCAGTGCAACATTTGTGCCACAGACATTTCAACAGGCAAAGCAACCAGCACCAGCTACAAGGGAATACATCTTAAAGATCCCAGAGAGTCAGTTGCAAGCAAGCAAGCCCATCCAACCCACTCAACAGAGCCAAGTGGCAACCAAACAACAGCAGCAACCCAGAGGGCAGCCGACTTCTTTAGTAGTTATTGACGACCAACAACTCGGACACGAGGGTAATGATTTTCAGATGACCTCTATGGGTCAACCTTTGACCTTGATGGTTAATATTCAGTGTTTTACAAATCTTTCTAGTCAGTAACCTTTTTATACAATGTAACGCTTTTATAACAAGAATATTAAGTTTTCTGCATTTATGTATCTCAGAATTGTATATATTTATTAGTTAGCTTGTGTATTGCATATACAGAATTAATGAATGTGTATAATAAAATTTTTAATCCTCTGTGGTTGTCTGTTGGAGTTGGGGACTGTTGTCAAACATTTAAAGGCCATTTTCAGGACCACCTGAATCATCTAAAAACAATATATCAGGTACATGTTAAAAATGCCCAAACAACACATTACACCGGCCTACACAAAACACTTTGCCTTATAAAACAATGAATAGATAAATGAATGTTCAAATAAAAAAAGTTTGAAGTTAGAAAAACTTTTTAAAAATTTTTTTCAAACCTGGACTTAAAAGATTTTAAATTCGGAGAAAAAAATAAAATTTTGGATTCAACAAAAAAGGCTTGGAAAACTTTAAAAAAAAGGCCAAACCCCCCCTCCAAAAAAAAAAAAAAAGTTAGGGCAAAGTCACTGAAACGTAGGTCTGCCCCAAAATAAAATTGGCCAAAAATGAAAGCACTTTGACTTTAAAAAGCTTTGACATTTGGAAAAAGTATTTTGACCTTTGTCTCTGACCTTTCACCTTTGGGTAACCTTTGAGGTTCCTTAAAGATTTTAGTGATTTGGAACTTAGAAATATCTTGTAAACTTGTAAGTAAATTTTTTTTCTTTAAACGTTTATAACTTTTGACTTTTAATGGGAGACAATTTTCCATGACTTGGGTTGAAGTTTTTCAACAGTATTAGGGGACTTGTTGGACACCAGCTTAAATAAAAGTTCTTGGAATAATTGGGTAGTCCTGAAAAGGACTGATAGATGCCATCTTCTTCTGCCCCCTGGGTAGCTCTCATCTCAGATCCTGTCCTCCTGCTCAGCCAATGCCCCCTCATAATTGAAGTAGTCTTTCAGAAGGTCTCGTTGATGTTTGGCCTCCCTCAAAGGATTCCTGTAGTTGTCATTCGGCACATACACAACCTGTCCATTTTGCAGGGCCACTACATCATTTGCTGTTATTGGTGCCCTATCTGCTCTGCCCTAGTATGTCCTCAGCATGTTGTGCAACACCAAACATGTAAAAACAATGTCTCTGAAAACTTTTGGCCTTTGCTCCATGGTGCCCAGTAGTACCGTGAATCTGCTCACTAGTATTCTAAACAAATTCTCCACCACCCTCTCCTCAATCGCTCGTGTTGAAAATCTGTGCATGCATCTGATGAAGATCCACCTGATCCCACATTGACCCAAAGGAATCTGCATTCAGTGTCGACCAGGGCTAGCAGCACCAGGGAAAAGAAGCCCTTGTAGTTGTAATAGTCACTGCAGGTTTCCTTTGCTTCTTAATGGCAATATGCTTCAAATTTATTGCCCCTACAGCATGGGGGACATTCCATCTGGTTCTAATTTACTGCTTTCTAATCTAATCTACTGCTTTGCAAGCACAATATCTTTCAGACAAAGTAGAACTCGGTGCACTAATTAAACAAAATCATTATCATAGGGAGAGTCGAGGGGTGTTCAAGGTCAGTAATCCAGGATTGTGGTTGTGGCCAGGAGGGAAGACAACAAAGTTGGGAAACTAAAGCTGAAGATGCAGGTTTTGAGGTGCTTCCTTAAAGATGCAACAGAGGGACTGTTCCTTGCATGAAAGGGGAAAGAGTTCTAAAGGACTTGGGCATAATGATTGAAGGAGTTCAAAAGTGTTTGATTGATTTGTGAACTCTATGGTCAAAAGTGGGGGTTTGAAGGAACTTGAGTTTGGGGGTACTTCTCCTTATATTTCTGGAAGAGTGTAGGGGTGGATTAATTCTCTGGAGGACCTTGGTTGTGAATTTTGTATGTAATAAGGCCAATTTTAAATTGTAAACTGTATTTGACTGGTAGCAAATGGAGATTTTTCATTGAGGGGTAATGTGAGAGAATTTAATGGAATGGGTGACAACCCTGCAGGGTCAGTTTTGGACTAGCTGCAATCTCCTTGACTCAAAATCAGTGAGCGATAAGAAGCTTGAATTGCAATAACCCAACTTGCTGCTCACTAAAGCATTCACTAACAGCACTGATGTATTAAGGTCTAGAAGACGACAAATTCTTTAGAGGTCTCTTGCATGTACTTTAGTGGACTCTATGACCTGTGACACATGGTTTGAGAAATTGAAATTAGAGTCAAACACCACTCCGAGGTTCTTGACACTTTGTGCTGGCGAGACCTGATTTCCCAGAATACTGATAGGGAAGTGAGGGAGGAGTTGTGAACAATTTTTTGGGAGCCCATGAGAATAAACTTGGTTCTGTCTTGGTTAAGTTTTAATTTATTTGTAAACATGAAATTTTGAATGTCGTTTTGGCAGTTCTTTAGTTTTTGCATCGAGTGAGAGAAATTTTCTAGTGAAAGTGTTATGTATAACTGGGTGTCATCGGGGTAAAGATGGTAGTTGATGCTACTGTGGGAATGAATGATTGAGCTGATTGTGTTAGTGTAGAGAGAGAACAGAACTGGTCCAAGGACAGAGCCCTGTGAAACTTCTTACTGGAGAGCAGCAGGATGCGAGAGTGTACTACCTACTTAGACTGAGTGTGTCCTTCCCGACAGGTATGATTCAAACCAGCCAAGTACTAGCTCACTGATTCCATAATGAACATTGAATCTGTCTTAGAGAATGGTGTGGTCAATGGTATCGAAAGCAGCAGATCGATCCAGAAGGGTAAGGGCAGTGACAGACCCTTTGGCCATATTAAGGCAGTCATAAGGCCGGCTTCATCAAGGTGAATTTGTAGCTGGACAGCTACTACCCTTTCAAGTGTCTTTGAGATAAAGTTTAAATTAGAGACAGGTCTATAGTTTTTGAAAACTTCTTTCTTTAAGGATGATTTTTTGAGGATAGGGGTAACATGGGCCTGCTTGAAAAATTTTGAACACTTACCTTGCTCAAGAGATGTGTTGATTATTAAAGTGATGGAAGTAATAAGAATATCCAGATAATCCAGAATAAGGAAAGGGTGCCAGGAAACATGATTTGCTAGGAGAGTTGGTAATAATTTTAGTAACTTGATCCTCAGTTACAGCAGAAAAAGTGGAGACCATAGAGGGAAGAGAGTCAGGGGTGATGTATTGCGAATTGACAGAAGCAGAGAATGTTGAGCGTATTTTTTTTTCATTTTTTTTCTGTGAAAAACTCCACAAACCTGTCAGCCAGAAATTCCTGTCATTCCTGAAATTGGTGACTGACTTCTTGATGCCATAGTATATGCGTTCTTTGATTAGGTAAAATTCTTGTATCTTGGGACATCAGTGTATATTAAGTCGGCCAGGAGGTTGCCGTAGCATCCTTTTTCTTGTCTTTGAAGTATCCAAGGCACGTCCCAGGGGTTTGGTGGCATTCTTCTTCTCCTAGGCGCCGTTACTGTGGCTGGGGTGCTGGCTGCATGGCGGGTGCTGGTCTTCTGTACAGATGTGTCAGTCTCTATCTGCAATTCATAAAAAAATAAAAACAAAAGTACCCTAAGCTTCTGTAGAAAGTCTCTCTGGTGTAGAGCTGGTAACTGGCAGTGACAAAGGATGAATTATGACAGCCAGAATCAATCTTGACTCCAGGAATTAATCAGTTCAGTCATGGTGAGTCGGAAAAATGCTCCAGTCCTGTTGTTTGTCAGTACAGCTTGTCGGGGTTTGATATGACTTGTCGGTCAGTTAGGGGTTTAAGGCTTGTCCTGGTAGTATCCAGTCTTATCATGGAGAAAAACATTTCAACCCCAAATCAGGTGGGGATCTTGACCCAGACAAGTCTATCCTGTTGGAGAGATGAAACAGACCCAACATTTTTGCTTGTTTTTTTTCTGAATTTGCATGCCCGATTCATGACTTTTGCAACTGACCCTAGAATCATAGAGTAGGATATAGGGTTGGCTCCAGTGGAACACCCCCATTACATGTATGAGCTAGAAGAGTACCTTTTAGACAGCTTACACGTAATACATGTATTATAAAATAATAATAGATTATTTTAACAGTACTAAAGGCTTTATCTAGATTAACGTATGTAATAAACCACAGAAAAGAACATATATGAACTGGAATAACACAGTCAGGTACCTTACATTACATGGTAATGAGAATTATATTTAACAACAGTAAACATATATCTAGAGTAATTTATTTTATAGAGTACAATAAATTAGTACTAATAAAAAGGAAATAACTACCATCCTCAAGAACATCTTCTTAGAAGAAATAAAAGAGCTTAAACTTACATCTTTGTCTCAGTAACAGTATTTCATCATGTACACACCCATATAAAGCACATGTAATAGCATAACTGCAGGCATAACTCAATAATTAATACAAACTAGATTTATTAAACAATGTCAACATTAAAATATACCTCTGCACATTTTAAACAATGGCTTTTTCAGCTCGAAATACTTCAAATTGAATACCTACTTATCTGATAATTATTTCATTTTGGTTTCTATCGTTCTATTATCCGATAGACTAGGTATGTTATAACTTCTTTACGGCGATGTGTTTCCCATCCCTCGACCCAAAAGCATTAGGACATTCAGTCTGAACTTCTCATTCTGTCTGCAGTCTTCAAGAGTGGTGGGACATGTCAAATAGTCTTCCTGGGTTTAGGCGAAGATGACCTGGCAGAACTTAGGGATGAATGTACATGTTGGCTTCCGTATTCATGTGGTAATATATGTGCTATGAGACGGGTTGAAAACTGCAGGGGGCATCCTCACAAAATTCCGGTCTGTATTAACTCAGTTAAGAGGTTGTTGTAACATTCTTTATCTTTCCTTTGGTGAATCCATGGCAAAACCCATGGGTTTAATGTTCTTAATTTCTTCTTCGTGGTGGGGCTGTGGTGAAGGTGCCTGCCTGTATAGCAGGTGTTGGTTCTGTCTTCAGATGTTCCTGATGTGTCCTTCTTTGTCTGCAAATCAGAGTCAAAATGAAAATATTCAACTCAATAAAAGCAAAGGACCCTAAGCTTCTTGATGAAGTGTCTTTAATGTAGATCTGGCATCTTTGCAATGAGAATTGATAAGTAGTAGCAGCAACTAGGGGTTTATATAGTGGTTCTTGAATCCGTACTAACTATCCTGACTGCAAAAATTATTCATTCCTGTCAGTGTGAATCTGGACACTGCTCCAGTCTCATTGGGTTGTCAATATGGCTTATCGCGACCAGCTATAACTTATTGGTTTGGCCTCAAGGGCTTGTTTTAATATGTTCATATTTGAACATGCAGGAAAACAGTCTGACTCCAAGAAATGCTGGGAGGCGGATCCAGAAAGCCAGGATATACCCCGTCCTGCCTTGGAGGTTGAACAGACCCTTAAGTTCCTGCTTTAAAATTGCCCCGATTCATGACTTGCCTTTCCAACCCTAGAGCAGGTTGGGGTTGGCTAAGGTCGGCTCCTGTAGAACAAGCCCATTAAACATGATACTATGAAGGAAGACGGTGACCAGTAACACTTCAAACCAATTTTTGTAGACTTGCATTATATATAGAACGCTGCTTGAAGAACAAGTATTTTAAGCGGAAACATCTATTTTGAAACATTGGCAAAACTAAAGGGTAAACGCGACCACTTTTCCAGAACCTGCTACAGCTAGCTCAAGGGAGTTTTTGCAGGAATGGGCAGAGAAGGAAGCAAACAAGAAACCTATTTTTCTCCACAAAATTAAGGACTTCACATTCTTGTTTTATGGTATACGTTTTGTCACCCGAGGATCCCAAACCTGGTGACACGGTTTTATCAAGTAAAGCAAGCAAAAGTGGTGAAAAAAGTCCTTTCATTTCAAATAAAATCATATTTTCCAAATAATGGAATTTAAAGAAAAGCTCTCATACAAGTTCACGCACCAGCTTGGATCTTCAAAAGTAGTATTTATCTGTTAAATCATTACATAAAAGATAACTTTCTCTTGACACCAAGCCCTTCTTACTCCTGGCAAACTTAAACAACTTCTCTCCCCTCCAGACAAGATCACTGATCTCCATTTCTATGGAAAGATTAGTCATATCATGGCAAGAGTGGTCCAGATGGGTCATAGTCCATTAAAGATATCCAAGGATAGGTTGTGAGGCAGTTACAGCTGTAAAAAGGTTGTATGCAAGCAGTGATCTTTGTATTGTTGCTGTGGTAAATGAAAAACTGACCCACAAGATAGCATTGGATCTGGAACAGAAGGCATACCTCTCAAATATACTAAACATCTGGATTCAGAAAAAAGGTATAGAAGTGCCAGAAGAACAAAAACAGAAGATGGTGTTTCTAAATGTTAACTGCCAAGGAAGCAGAAAAAGTAGATTAACTGAGAAATGATAACACCGAGAATGTGGTGGCTGCTTCGATGGACCTTAAATAGCAAAATAAATTAACTTTGTGTTGAATTGCGGTCTACTAAAGTGTAAATTTATCACTTGGGGCGTCTAGGAGCCCCAGATGTCAGTCCTGCACCACAGACAGGATGTTACTTTGTACCTTAAAACTAGCTTAGGCACCAGTCTAATGGCAAAGGTTATGTAAACCAATATCAGTTGCCAAGTAGCCCAGTAAGCAGCTTCCTTATTGGCTGCCCTTGTTTTACAGCCCTCTCTTCCTTGAAACAAAATCACTTTCAAACTTAACATTGCACAGAAGACATGTTAAAAAATAACTTGAATTTCCCGCCCCCCTTGAGAATATAGTGAGGTATTCTCTAGGTAGGGCTAGAGGGCTTCTTATAGTGCTTTATCTTATGTATCTTGTCCACAATTTGTAACCTTTAGGTCGTCTGGTCTCCAGCCTTAGGGTGACCTTAATTTCAACCCACTCTTAAATTTTAAACTACTACATCATCTTGAGGTCAATCGTACTTTTATGTGTGACCCTGGGGAGGGGTCACCTTGTATTGACATGATGTGACCTTTCAAGGTTATACCCTCCTGCTGGGTTCGAGTAGACCTCTAGGGTATTACTTTCTTTAGTGTTGAATGTTTTAAATTTCAAGCTTGTTAATTCTGATAGTGACTTCTTATGGACTATAAACTCTAATTTATTAGTCACTATTTATTGTATTTTTCAGAAACTTCTTCAAGTCTTATGATTCTGATAGTGACTTCTTATGAACTATGAACTCTAACTTTACTGGTCACTATTTACTGCATTTATCTTATTCAGAATCTGTATACTCTTACTGACCTGTAAATACATTTTAGTATAGAACATATATATATATTATGTACTCTATGTATTAAAACAAAGTGCCCTCAACTCTGTGTTTTACTGTCTTGGGGTTTGGACTGTGGATTAAAAGGAGAAATATCCATTCAAAATCTGTTCAAAAGATATTACTGAAATAAAATCATAGAACTTTTTATTTTCTGGGCCTATATTCTTAGAATTAGTCTTATTCTTAGAATTATGGGTTTTCTTAGAAAAAAGTTCAAAAATAACACCTAGAACGTGGTGGCTGTTTTCATGAAGCCCCTGTGTCTCCTTGGTATGACCTGGCTATGTCCTTCGATTAACGTTAACTGCCTTGCTTTATGTTTTGATGTGCCTTAGAGTCCATCAGTGATGAAGATTAAGTTCTATGAAAGTCTACATTAGATTAGATTAGATGAAAGATGAAAGTTTTCTCAAAAATTTCCTGAAATTCATGGAAGTCAGCCAGAATCCCAATGTCAAAGGTCAGAGTCATTACTGCAAGCATACTCCTGATGGCAGCAAGCGCATTATTTAATTTGACCATACTGGTGTTGCACCAACATAATACTCCAGATATTAAGAAGCTTGAAGAGCCTCCATCTGGGCATTCCAGTTTGACTCACTGAAACTCTGCTGAACTTAAATCCAGATTTGAGACTGTTATTTGATTTCTGAATTTGTTTTTTTTTATGAAAATAAGGAACTAAAAATTCTAAGAATAGGGATTCTCTTATTCACAAAAAAATTCACTCTCAGAATTACTTTTGTTCTTAGAATTTTTTAAGCATGAATCTTGATTTTGTGCTTTTTATTCTATTTTTTTAAGATGAAGAATAGGATCTTCTGTTGTCCAGCTATTCGATTTTATTATGTTATTTCTACCTCCAAAGCTGTACAGTAGAACCTCTTTTGTCCAAACAGGATGGAAAGCATTAAAATATTTTATATTATGCATATTATATATTTCTGTAATTAATAAAATAACATACGGTCCCTTAATTTTTCCTTACTTTTAAACAGTTTCAAGTTGTTATGAAATGTTTCTTCAAACATGTTTATCTGTTAATATATTGATTTTCATTTTTGTGATGTTGTTATTCTGCCATAATGTTTAGATAACTCTCAAATGTTTATCAGATGAAAAATTCTCTGTGAATCTTAGCTGAAGTAATCGGTTGTTGATCTAATGATTACAGATTTTGACATAGCATTCTACTCTTGTGTTAAACACAGTTGTCCCGTTGGGGTTTTGGATGTTTTTTGATCCGGTGGGCTGTATTGCTCAGCTTTGTAAGGCGATTTCTATTGTGGCTAGGTGGGATGTAACAGTAGTGGGGTGTTTCTTTGTATAATTATAAATTTTATGTATGTTGTGTTTTATTTCTTACTTGCTGACCAGGCTGCATATCGTATCTAATACCTCTATGATAATTTCTATTTTGGACATGTTTTTATCTGATCAGCTGTGTGACCAAAAAATTGTCTGGTTCCAGATCGTTGGCTCTGTGTTTGACCTTTATTATTTAGTTTGACATTAGATTTATACACTTTGGTTACTGGTTCATTGGAAACTGGATTATTAATTTGACTTTTTACAACTTTTCTGGTTACATTATATCATAAATATGTTCCCTATTTCTGTAACATTTTTGCCCCCTTTGCTTTAGTTATTCGGTAATTTATATAGAAATTGTTTAATTTTGATTTTTTTCTCTTAATTAATTATTTTTTAAATCCAAATTATTTTTAAAATGTTATTCTCATCCTTGAGTTTTGATTTATCTTCAAAATCTAGTATTTTGAAATTAAAGCTTATGCCCCTCATGGGGTTTTATTTAGTTTTATAATGTATCACATTTTAATTCGAAAATTGTTATCAAAATTTCTTACATGGGGCTTTTACCTTTGAAAAATTCTAGTACTTTTTAGCCTCACAGCTTATCATCCCCCTTAATGGGGATATTTTTTACCTTTGTTTTTATGTATATTGCAAATATTCTTAATTCTTTTAACTGATTATGATACAAACAATGTTGTGCAGATACCCCAATCTTTATCAATGCTTTGGGCTTCTTTTATCCCTAGGTTTCTCCTTTGTGGCTTCTGGGTCCTGGACCCTTTCAGAATTTTCGAAATTTGACCTATTTTGATCCATGAGCATTTCGTCCAGGGCTTTTCCTGGTTAATATACATTACTACAGTATGGTCACAAGTAAAAGTGTATTGTTATCTTATATGTCTATGGGTTTTCAACTAGTCATTAAAGGGGGCCACGGTGGCAGAGTGGTAACACTCTCGCCTCCCACCTCTGAGGCCGGGGTTCGATCCCCGCACAGCCTCAAGTGGGAAAGCTGGTAGTTGCTTGCCGTTGGTTGGCAGTTTACAGTACAGAACCCTAAAGAACTGTATGTACTGATTTCCTCTGCCCTTCCAACTACCCATCGTGATATGACCTGTACAGTGTTGAAAGCGACGTAAAACCCCAAATAAATAAATAAAACTAGTCATTAAAAGGATTTTAGATGTTAAAAGATTATTGTTATTAATAATAAAAATATATAAACCAATTCCTGGTTTCTTTGCCAAGTACATCCCCACGGCAATAATATTTATCTTATATCCAAGAGACTATACACCTGTCAAGTAAACTCCCCTTTACTTAACAATATATGTGTGATATATATGCAATAATAACAATTACAATAAAATATTTCAGTTGAATAAATAATATCTATAATCACAATGAGGCCTTCTTACTGTGTTGAGGGGAGGGGCGCAGGGGAATGTGATAAATCACACTGAGTCGACATTAATTCAGCCATTAAATCAATTACATTTTAAATTACATTTTACGTTAAGATGAGCTGCAACTCGGATGTTTATATAGTTTCCGTTTATTCTGTTGCATAAATTTACTACTTGCTCTTATCTATCACCTGTAACTTAAGATGACCTCATTGTGATAGTATTTTATATATAATACCCTTTTTAACTGTTCCTGAAGTTATGGTCGCCTTAAATACTAGTAATTTTCTATATATTGTGATTTACCAGATGTTTAATAATAATAATTATTATAAACCCAATCAGTGTGTTATCAGTACAAAATAGATCACTGGTCCCATATTCGTGAGAAATTTGGGTTTTTGAATGAAAGAATGAGACAGGGAAAAGGAGATGTGGATTTCTTGTTCAACAACATTTTTAATTAATGAAAAAGGCAAATACATGGTATGTTACTTAAAAGTTTTTGTAGTTATATTTGTATTTATACTCAGCGCAATATCTCCATGTACTTCAGGACTCAAAGCACTATATGACCCATCTAACTGTACAAATAAAGCCAGACTCTCAAATTAATGACTCTCAGATAACTAAAAGACAGTGGATCAAGGATTACCATTTATCAACGTCCTTGGGGTTCTTTAGCCTACCACTGGGGATAGGACTCAATGATTTTGGACTGCCATTTTAAGTGGTCATCCGAGCCACTATGTATCTGCCTGTACCAGGGATTGAACCTACGCCCTCTTATTCCTAGACGAATGTGATACCCACTAGGCCAATGTGGCAGAGTTGTGGCCAGTTGTAAGAAATTTTAAACTTCAAACTGATATTGAAATCATGTTATATAGACTGAGTTAGTGCCACATTTTGTTACTTTGCTTTCAAGTTTGTTCATAAGACAGTTGATATTAAATTATGTTTATTTGTTTATAGAAATATATCCAAATATTACAAAAAAGTATATCCTTTTTACATTAATGTGGATTAATTTGAATGAAATCTGAGGTCAAATTAGCACTTTTGTCATGATATTCAAAACGTGGCTCAAAAATGGAACAAAAACACTTGTTTGTGTCTTGCAAATGTGTGTACCTTACTTTCAACGTGTAATATGCTCAACGAGTTTACAGACATATAATAGTACTTATAACATTGCCACATTTACAATACTGGCGTCAAAAGACTCAAAAATGAAGAGTTTTCAGTGAACACTACCCAAGCATATCAACAATGGCTAAGATTACACCAATGCGGTTAAAACTACAATAGAAACACTTCATGAATGACATACACAAAAATACATCGGGCATGAAAATGTCACCATAGTATAAGTGTATATTTACTTTTATTATTCACTGCCTTGCTTCAATGATAAGGACCAAGGTGGTAGCAGGTTACCAGGTTTGACATCAAAACATAAACATAGGCTATCACCTCTGTGTGGTTTCAGCTTCCACATGTGACAAATGCTGAGGGAATGTCCTTGACCCTGGCTGTTGAATGGGACTTAAAACCCAAACTGTTACTTCAATAATAAGTAAAAACAAGATTTTGCTTAAATATTCAAAATATTAGCTATGAAATGTTTCAATTTGCTACGGGCACCAGAGAATTTATAAACCTCAATTTATAACTTAAGATTTCCCCACGATTTCTGCTTATATTTTATGGGGAACATAAAAAAATATTTTCTAGTCCTATGTCCTGATATTTAGGTTAATTGTCGCTCATGGTGGACAATAAAACAGACTATTAATGCATAAACATTATTTTTTGTCGACAGTGCCTATTTTGACTCTGACAATTTAGTGGCCACATTTCAAGTATCTCCAACACTTGTTACAGCCACATCAGAGATTTGTGAGCAATCTCCAGATTTCTGAATCAAGACACTTCTACCCCGATTCTTAATGCATCTGTGACAAGCTTCATTTTTGTGCTTTGACAACACTACCTGTTGGTGAAGGCTTTATATTCCCAGGTACTGTCTAAAAATTTTAAAATTAGTCGAGTCCATACTTTTGAGAACCACTGACATGACTTCGTTTGTGTCAAAAAAAGTCACTGGGAAAGTTTATTTAAATATATATATGTAATTTGATAATGCTTCCAACACATTGTACAGATCATATTCAAAGGTTGGCTATAGAGGTGAAAGAAAACTTTGCTTTCTAGTTGGTATAGAATAAAAAAATATACTGTAAATCTATGATCATCAGTCACAAAACTACTAACTTTGTCATATAAGATTTAACCCCCACAACCCCTCAGTGATAGCCGAGTTTTGTACACAGTCATGGTCTCGTTTTAAAGATTGAAAAACGAGTTTATTATTGTGCATATTTTTATCAGATAATGTTTTATGATGAATATGGTATAAGGTATGGCAGTTTTAACCCGGGCTTTTGTTACAAGTGAATGGAACAACAGACATGTACAAAACATGGTCTTCAGTCAAGATTTTACAGACCTCAAAACTCCAAGTGGCATTTTGATACAATTTAGTCAAGATTTCACAGACCTCAAAACTCCAAGTGGCATTTTGATACCATTTAGATAAAGTCTATCTAAGTATTATAAATAAAAACATAACAGCACATCTACACGTATAGAAGGACTATGCCAAATGTATTTACATTGTGCCTAACAAGTTATAATTGTTATAGGTAAATAATTTTCGGGAGTGACAAAGTATACGAAAATTACTTTGATAAAAGACTTTTATGAAAAGATGGAAACCTAATAATGCTGATATCTAAGAGTAATAATGGATATGTCAAACACAGTTCTTCATGTGATATTTCCATTGGTGTTGTTTGGAAGCAAAGGTAAGCATTGCTTAATCAAAAATCTGATATAAATTGTTTTAAAATTCTTATAAATGGTTGTCACAAATAATTGTTTAGCAAATCTTATAGTATGAAATATATGTTAAAAACATAAGAATAAACTGAAGTGCACTATAACTCACCAAGTAGAGTTCACACTGGTTAATGTGGTGATATGCCTTATACAATATTTATAAGGTTGTAGATTGTGTTTCAAAAGTCATGGGTGGACTTTATCATCAAAGGCTGGATTTTTAAGGAGCAACTTCTCCCTGAGGTACTCTAGACAGGTGCAATTGCACCGGTGGTGTTGCACTGGTGCACAGGTGCAGTGCACCGGTGCATGTGTGATTTTAGACCAAAATGGTTTTTGGTAAATAAGGGTCAATTTGAGTACCTGAGTCAGGCTATATATTATTTTTAGATTTTTAGTTTATGGAATAATATATAAAAGAGGTTTATACAGGCAAGTCTTGTTCATATTGCATTCAAACCCATTGCCTCTTAAGGACTTAAGTAGGTTAGGTACTGAGTGCCTGACAGTGAGTCCACATCTTAATGTTGCTCTTTAGAGTCTGTCCTGATATATATAGTCCATATGTATGTGGGCCATTATTACATGTTTAGTTACATCTTATATTGTTGGCATATGGGCACAGGACTCAAGTTCGCTCTTGCATGTGTTAAATAGTGGATTCCTATTTGAAAGTGTTAAATTCATCCTAAATATGGGCAAAAAACACTATCATGTAATGAGCGCAGGTTTGGTTCAGCTTCAATGGTTGTCAATTGTTTTTATGGGTGGGTGGTAGACCAATGTCATAAAATTATGATACAATTGAAAACAAAATTGGTGAATGGTACAGACCCTTTTTATGTCAGGGTTTGTATAGTTTTATTGCCAATTATATGAGATGTCATGAAATTACAATAAAATAAATTTAATAATATTAATAATCTAAGTGTCAATTATACTAAAATGTGTATAATTGCCAATTATAATGTTTATAATTATAATTATATATTATTTATAATGTTAATGAATGGTAAATATGTTTATATTTAATAATCAGTGTATATCCACACTAAAAGTTATAAAAAATGGAATCGAGCCCTCACGAAGGTGCAATGTGAACTGGGTCACCTGGTTTGTGATGTCATTAACTCTGCTGTTGCGTTGTCATGATGTCAAATTATTATGACATCACAATGCTACATACTGTGAAGGACCAATTTTGGGGCCTTTTTCAACACAGATGTGTGGTGGAATATGTGTAAAATGGTTTGTAACCATTATTACTCATAATAACTACTTTGATTATCTTACTATATGCATATAAGTAAACAACAAGAAACAAAGGGGTCTTATGAGTGTGAAGTAAGACCAAAAAATGGCGGCCATTTTGAATTTTCGAATTTTTGCCAAAAATGGCAAAACATGAATTTGCTTCTATCTCCTTAGCCGTGCGAGATAGAGTTATTTCGCCGAAATTTTCGACCCATAGGGTATCTAAGGAATATACTCTTGGCAATTTTCAAAAAAAATTCCCTCCCCAAAAATGGCGGCCATTTTGAATTTTCAAATTTTTGCCAAAAATGGCAAAACACAAATTTGCTTCTATCTCCTTAACCGTGCGAAATAGAGCGATTTCGTCAAAATTTTCGACCCACAGGGTATCTAAGGAATGTACTCTTGGCAATATTCAGAAAAATTTTGGTCTTACTTCACACTCATAAGACCCTTTTGTTTCTTGTTCTTTTTGAAATATATGTTGTTATTCTGCTCTGTTTCAAGGCATTCTGTGCCTGGTTGGTTTGTAAGATTGGCATTCAATCAGAGATTGTCCAATATATACAAATAGTGAATAATTCAAGAAAAAATAGGAGTTTAGTATGAAACACAAATATACCTTGCAGTATTGTCTAGCAGCCTTGACCGCTTAACTCTGCAATAAAGGGTCAGGTATTGGACAATTACCGTTGAAAGCTACACCTAGCAATAGTTGACAAAAAATAAATACAATATATTTCTGGTCAACCCATTTAGAGCACCCAATTTTAGAACTCTCTTTACTACATATAATAATAGATCACAATAATGTAATCTAATTTGTGTTAAACTGGAAAAAAATGTGTATCAGGTGTCGCAAATCTCTTATTACATTTTTGCTTTTCAAGAATATTGTCATCCCAATATTACTGTGGTTAATTAGAAATATTTCATGTTATAAGTGTCATAATATATGGTGTTTTAGTTATTTAAAACACATCACGATTGAGCCTTCTCAAGGCACCGACAGATTAATGTTGTATTCTTTTAGCTATTCAACCAGTTCAAGGCCAGTAAATATGGGGCCATGCTAACACACTCGCCTCTCACCTCTGAGGTCGGTGGTTCAAACCCTGGACCTAAATGGGAAGTTTGTAGTTGCTTACCAATGGTCTGCAGTCTACAGTACAGGACCTTGACGAAAACTATGTACTGGTTTCCTTGGCTCATAAATCTACCCATCGTGAAATGACCAGTACAGTGCTGAAAGCGATGTTAAGATGCAAAATAATTAAATCAAGGCCTGTAAAAATCTAAAGAACTGTGTCATAGGTAGTAAACTCTAAAATTTAGCTCATGACGTAACAATCAATGAGCATTAATGACACGCGAAGGTCACCATAATGATACCAGTACCTTTGTTGTTAAGGGCGAGAGTCGTTAAGTGTACTTAGAATAAACAGTTAATTTGAATGGTCCTACTATATGTACATTAATCCATACGTATGAAGTAAGAATTGAACACTTTGCAACTATGATTTCATCCAAAAAGAAACTATTTCCCTCAAAAATAACACTTTAGTCATTATATTATCCATTGATACTAAAATGTCAATGTATGGCAGTGCCACCGACAGTTCACATAGTACAGTCTATAATTCATTCTTGCTGGTGATAGGAAATCATGTGAAGAGAGATAGAAAAGCAGTCAAATCTACCCCTACCCCCTTGATCAAACTGGAGTCATAAAATCCCATTTTGTATTTTTGTCATCTATCTCCTTTACTATTGTTTTTAGGGCTTTAAAATATGTTAGGAGGTATGACATTATTGGCTGGCCAAAATTTTCCCCAAGCCTCCCACTTATAAATCAGTCGGGGGCCTTGAAATAGCAGATTTTGTGTTTGACTTTAATCTCCTTAGCCATTGGTTTACGACTTAAGAATGCATTGGTAGATTAAAGAAACCCATTTGCATGGAATCTAAAAGGGAGTTCAGGAAGATGGTCTGACTTGCAAGGGGCAGAGAAAGCATTATGAAGTATTAGCAAGCCATATGCTGGAAGTCTAGAAAGTCAGACAGATCTGCCCCCTGGAATCACAGACAAATCTGCCGTCGTCAGATCAGTCCTAGGATATAATCCCTCAGCAAAATCGGCCCATGAAAAAAGCCCCTGGTCCAATCGCCCACCCAGAAAATTTACAATCGAATAACAACTTTTATAGTACCTAATCACCATCAAAGATATTGCACTTTTATTGATTCTAATATAAACAAGTGAGTACAAGAGATATGATCAAAAATGTTGATAACAGCATCCAAAAATCTTTCATATATATCAATTGCTCTTTTGCTAAATATGACTTAAGAAGTTATCACTCTTGACATAATGTGATATCAAAGGTATTCGAAAATTATTTTACATTAAATGCAATGTAATTGCAGTTTAAATTATGCTAACACAGAGTGTCTTTAGGACATACATTAAAGAAACGTGATTACCAAATCCAATAATCTTTGATACATGTTAATCACACTTTATTATCCTTGTGATATATTATTCAGAAATAAATGTCTGTCAGCCGTAGAGTTTTTCATATGATGATGATTAAGCTCCATAAAAGTACCCTTGTTGTATTACATTTTATCATTTGCTTTCAACTGGGGACAAAGTTTTAGGAGGCCGAATTGCCATGGGTAGAATTGTTAGGGGGCCAATTTGTCGAGAGCCAATTTGGATAAGGGCCGGTTTGTCCATCTCACACTTCTGGTCCCCTTATTGATCAAACTGTAGTCAAAATTCACAGAATTATGTGTTTTTTTCTTTTTGGCTTGCATAATTTCATTTTTGCCGTTGGAGCTTCAGGCTGTATTGAGATAGGATATCATATGCAGGGAGTTTACCAAGCCAGACATATTTGCCATTGGCCCACTCTAATGAGTCAAACTGGGGTCATAAATCCCAGATTTTGTGTTTTGAATTTGTATCTCCTACATTATTTTTTGGAGCTTTTGATGGTACTGCAAGGTGATAGGAAACCATATGCAGGAGATTCCAGAGATCTGGACACATTTACCTGGGGTTGTTAAAATCAGTGTAGAGTTTAAGGCTTGTATCTCTTCCTTTTCTGTTTTTACCACTGTGTAATGTATCAGGAATAAATAGGATATCCTATAAAGGGAGTGTTAACCCTTTTTAGGATTTGTACCTATTTTCACATATGTAAATACATTTGTAACAATTTCAATGGGCATATTAATTTGTAGTTTTAAATACGTTGGTTTCATGTTCTGTCTGCTGTTTAAGTTTCCAGAGTCCTAGATAAAAAATATTATCCTGATTTGGCCACCAACAGTGTTTTTCTTTCATTTTAGCGAGAAAACAAAGTCAGAAAAAATTATTTTAATTCTATTTCTAATTGTACTTTTATGGGGCTTCATCTCTATATAAATCGGATATATCAAACATGTCCCGGGACTAATAATGGGTTTGGAAGTCAGGAAGTGAAATCTCAAAATTTTTGAAAAATCTTAATTATTTTTGAAATACTTCCAGACCCTACCAGAGTTTGCAGTTTTGCTTCCAGACCTATAAGATCTCATACAAAATGGTTCCAACTTCAAAACTGGCAAGGGTTGAGGCCATTTTACATATTCATAGTTTATCTGTCGCAGACTTCTGATAATGTATCTAATTCCCAGAATATAGAGCATTATTTTATTCCTGTGTCAAGGCAACATGCTATATTTTCACACACACACATTAAACTACTTGATTTATTACAGTGTTAGCACAGGACCAGGAATTACAGGACTATCTCATATTGCCAGGACTCTCTCAAACTGCCAATCTTTTCTGTGGTTCTACATCCAGACCATTTCCAAGTGATGCCAACAGAATTTTCTGGAGTAAAGTGGATGATATTACAGAGAAATCGGAAACAATACTATACTGTAATTTACCTGGTTTGCCCGCCACATACTTCAATGGTTACTCCTTCTCTAAACACAGATGTACTTCTCGAAGAGTACTCAGTATCACGGATGTGCAGATTGGAGATCTGGGAACTTACATGTGTACATCTTATGGCTCAGCAGAGTCCTTTACCTTTACTGTCAAGTTAGAAATATTAGGTGAGTATTTATCAAAAACTGTTTATAATGCAAATATATCTTTTACATATTCTTTTTGGAGACATTGTCTTATAATTATCTGCATGAGGGTATATGAACATTCAAAGGTATATATTTTATGACATTTAATTTTAGATGTCACTATGGCTGTGAATATAACAAGAAACTCTAATATTTCCAACTATAAAATAATAATAAGGATTCTGAGGTGAAAACTTATTTCACCCATACAATAAGCATCATATAGATATTGAGTACTTAAATGCATTGTAAGGATAGTGGAGCAGTAGTAACACATTTGCCTCTCATTTCTGCGGTCTGTGGTTCAAACCCCAGACCCCATGTGGGAAAGTTGGTATGTGCTTACTGACTGCCAGCAGTTTACAGTACAGAACCTTGACCAACTGTATGTACTGGTTTCCTCTGCTTACAAAACTACCCGTCGTGATATGAACTGTACAGTGTTGAAAGCGACATAAAACCCAAATAAATAAATTGAATGCATCTCGAACAGGAAACTGTTTGTGGAGCAGGACTTACTGTAACTGTCTGCAGTTCTCTATCCAAACCCATGAGTAATCATAAAAAGGGAGAACAAATCTGTAAATTAACTTAATTTTCTGTACGTGTGCTTCCTAAATAGTTCAGAAATTAAACTTCGTTTAAAATCTTATTTTAGGATATGTTATGCCACTTCATGGCTTTAATTTGTGTCAAATACAAAATGTTTTATTATTTTAGAATAATTTACTTTGCTATCATTACTTTGTAGTCCAAATTTTAAAAAAATGTTAGTAGTATTGGGAAATATATTTATTTCCAATGCTACATTATACAAATTTTTATTCCCTAGGTAAATATTAAGAAATTTAAATCAAATATAATTTATAGAATATCTATATAGAAAAAAGATTTAACAACCATTGGCAAAGATGTGGGAATGCCTTTGCACTGTAAATGCCAATGATTGGACTAAGATATATAAATCAAACATTTGCAAATAAAAACTAGAAATTTGTTGAATTTCACTTTAAAATAATATTTTGCCATATCATTCTAAAGTCTCTAAATGACCAAAAATAATGTTTCACCTAACTTAGAATATTGCAATGAGCTAGACGATGCTTCACACACCTTTTACAGATGTACAAGGGTTTGAATACATGGAAAAGAATAAGTCATTGTCTCGAGTAAATGTCAAACTAAAGCACGTTATTTTAGGCTGTAATAATGTTGCAAATACTAGTATGCATCTTGGTATTGTGATTATCAGTTTTGTTGTTTATGCAATGTGGCTTAAATGTTTTTTGGAAAGTATAACCTGTGGAAATGTAATTTTAAATTATGAAATTAAATAAAAAACACATATATTTTACTCAAGTGTCTCTGAAGGTACTTTGTCTGGTAAGCAGAATAAATATCTTGCAAAAGTAACAAGGCCGAAAGGGGTTTTGTTCCACTTGTGCGAGCCACAAAAGCCATCAGAGACACGAGTAGTGCACTGCAGCCGTCATCCATCTCAGTATTAACATAGCCCATTGGCGCTTAATTTCAGTGAATATACCGATACTTATCACGCTACACCACAATTCATGAAAGTGTGGAGACAAAAAAAATGGAAAAAAGTGATCGCTGGAAGCGCTCAATAAAGTGCTTAACTAATCATTTGTAATGCCCCTGTTCCACCAACGGACTAAGCCCCGATCCTGTCGTCGACCCTTAATCGTGGACAGTCGGTGAAAAAAAGGAAAAATGGAAGGGAAAACTGAATCAGTATTGAAGCCTGGGATTAAGGTCAGATCAGGCCTCAGGAAGCCTCAGGAGGCCTCAGGAAGCCCCACACAGTCCACGACTAGTCTGGGACTAAGAACCGATTAAGCCAGTTTTCTGGTCGGTTTGAACCACAATCTTGTCTTACACGTACCAACTGGGTCCCAGGTCGCCTCATGCTTCCTGGGACTAAAGCCCGACTAACCCCTGCTTAAGTCGGCCTCCTCAGGCCTCCTCAGTCTTCCCCAGACCACGATCGCCGATTCTTGTTTTGCAAAAAAACTGGATTTTCTGGGTATATATATATCAATTCCGCAATCTAATCATCATTATCTTTCTAGGAACACAGCAGGATGCCACCTTTTAATGAAAGACAGCTTCAACAACAACTTAGGGCTTTTCGGTTTTTATTTAGTTACATATAATGATATATTTGCTATTTCTACGTCGACCACACCAACCACCACCAGCAGCACCTCAACCACCAGCCAGACAGAGACCTAGAAGAAGGCACAACATGTAGGTCAGGCCATGGCTACAACAGAGAGAGGAGAGAGGGGCCTACCACAACATTATGGCTGAACTGTATGCCACAGACATTCCAGGGTTCACCAATTACATGAGGACGACCCCAGAATTCTTTGAAATGATAAAGACCAGACTGGAACCATGTCTAGCCAATCAGTGTTGGGGAGAAGTTAGCCCTCACCATCAGATATTTGGCTACTGGAGAGTCCTACACATCATTATCCTGTCAGTTCATGGTTGACAGATCCATCATCTCCAAGTTTCTACCAGAGGTCTGCAGGGCCATCCAGGATGAGTTCAGCACAGAGTACCTCAGATGTCCTACTACTTCAGATGAGTTGAAAGAACTGGAGAGGGAATTCAGGATCAGGTGGAATGTTCCACATGCCCTGGGAGCCCTTGATGGAAAGCATGTGGCCCTGAAGAAACCCAAGAACACTGGAGCCCTGTACCACAACTACAAGGGGTTCTTTTCAATAGTGATGTTGGCCTTGGTAGATGGACAGTACAAGTTCAGATGGGTGGATGCTGGTACAGCTGGATCTTGCTCAGATGCCCAGATATTTAATGCATGTCAGCTGAAGAGGAAGATTGAGAATAACAGGATAGGCTTCCCTGACCCAGCACCTATAACCCAGACTGGTAGAGATGTCCCCTACTTCATTCTGGCAGATGATACGTTTGCCCTGAAGACCTGGCTCATGAAACCCTATGGCAGAAGGATGTTAACCAGAGAGGAAAGGATTGCCAATTACAGAATATCAATGGGCAGGAGAGTTGTTGAAAATGCTTTTGGCATCCTGGTCTCAAGATTCAGAGTGATGTTGACCACTATTGAACTCCCCCCAGATACAGTCAGGGAAGTGGTCTTTACCTGTGTGGTCCTGCACTACATACTGAGAAGCCAGTATCAAGGTCAACATGGTGGTCAACAGCCTGGAGATGATGATGATGATGATGATGATGATGATGATGATGATGATGTGCCCGCTGAATGTCCATTGATTGGTAGTGCTGCTGATGGTGGTCCAGACAGAAACCCTGCTAGAGAAGACAAAAGACAGAGGGGTTACCTCAAGGACTACTTCAATAATGAGGGAGCAGTGGCCTGGAAAGATGGCAGAATATAACTCCTCCTGCTGCAGTAACCAGTCCTTTTCAGGACTAATAACCAGTCCTTTCAGGACTAACAAATATTCCAAAAACAATTAATCAGTTGTGCTCGTTCCAAATATCACAACCATTTCCCAACAAACCCAATGACCAACAAAAGTCACCCAACTAACAAACAGACAAACCCAATGCCCGACAGAAGTCACGCACCCAATAAACAGACAAACCCAATGCCTTACAGAAGTGACGCACCCAACAAACAGACAAACCCAATGCCTTACAGAAGTCACGCACCCAACAAACAGACAAACCCAATGCCTCACAGAAGTCACCCAACTGACAAACAGACAAACCCAATGCCCAACAAAAGTCACCCACCCAACAAACAGAGAAACCCAATGCCCAACAAAAGTCACCCAACTGAAAAACAGACAAACCCAGTGCTGAACATATTCTAAAAAAACACACACAAACCCAATGCCAAACATAACTTGCTAAATGGAATAAATATTGCATATATTTTGAAAGCTACACCCTAAAATTTTACTTACATTTAAATGAAATGTTTTTCATCACTGGAAATCTCAAAATTAAATTCTTTTACTGCACTTCACGAATATTTAGAAAATATAACCACCAAACTGGTTCTCTGTACAATTATGGGGAGTTATGTTTGCAAGATAGTTTGTCAGTTCTTTGGTTTGGGTTCTGTTTGCTATTGAGTTTGTCTGTTTCTTGGTTGGTGGTTATGTTTGCTATTGTGTTTGTGTGTTTGTTAGTTGGGGGTTAGGTTTGGTATTGGATTTGTGTGTTTGTTAGTTGGTAGCTATGTGATAATGCCTTTGAACTCTAGGGGTGGTGTAAGTGTTAGACTTTTTATTACAGATTTTAACCTATCCCATGGATTTTAAGCTAAAAATGGGCTGATTATTGGCCATATTGGGAATTTATTTTTTTTAAATTTTCTCTATGTGGCCTTTTTTCGTTATGTGTAGTACCATGGGTTATTTGTTTCATGTTTTAGGTGGTGTGGCTGTTGGACTTTTTTTCCTTTGATAAGTATTTGTACTAAACTGTTATGTTTTGGGAAGGGATTTTTAATAACGTGCAGCTTAATAAATTGTTTTTGGAATATTTGGGTGGACCTGAAAAGGGCCTGGCAGGTCAAAGACCCTCCCTGACTGGAAGGCTACTGAGGAGGCTGCTGCTGTTGAGGCGGTGCTGTGGTGGTGACAGTGAAGAGTTGTGGCTGCTGCTGCTGCTGCTGCTGCTGCTGCTGCTGAGGCTGCTTAATGATCTGTGTTGATGTCAGATCTTGTAGCTGGCTTACTATTCCACTTAGGTTGTGTCTACTGCCCTCGTCCTGTACTGTTAGAACTGATGTAGGGTTTCCAAAGCCAATGGGGCTGGGTGTGTAGTAGACGTAACTGCTGCTAGCTGCTGCTTGGGTGGAACTAGATGCCTGTTGAGTGGTTGTTGGCAGTATCCAGACCCTCTGGGACTCCGTGGTGATAGTGGCTGATCTTCTAGGTAGTGGTTGACGTCTACGGTTGCTCTTATTGGTTTCAATGTCTCTAAACATCCTGCCCTTGAGGTCCTCAAACTCCTCTTGGGTCATCTTTTCAGCCTCTGATGCCATGTAGTCGAAGAAGGGCTGCCTGTCTGACTTCTGCTGCAGATCAATGTCCTCATCTGGTCAAAATGCTCGAGTATCTTGGAGTCTGTTGAAACTGGTGTAGATGTGAACATAGGTTGACAATCCCTCAGGACACTGGACTGAAGGTGTTCTGTATCAGTCGGAGATCCACAAGATTCATCCTGCTTGCTGGTGTTTGCTCTGGCCTCGAACTCTGAGCTACTGCTGGCCCCCTTGCGTCTGATGTGAGTCTTAAGGAAACCTATCTGCTGGTAGACCCAGGACTGTCTCTTGGTCATCTCCCTTGGGGCTTGGCCAGATTTTAGCTTGGAGAGCTTGCCATAATGCGTTCTCTGGGATTCAAACCATCTTCTAACACCAAAGGGCTGGAGCTTCAGTTCTGCAGAAATTTCTGCTCAGAGAGCCTCCTTCTTCTGTCTGTCATGGAAACGTGCATGCTCCTTGTCGTACAGCTCTGGATGCTCCTTCACAAACTCCACAATTGCAGTTTCTTGGCTGTCAGTGAATGTTGCACAGACCCTGGCTCTCTTGGCTGAGTGGAACTCTGAATCTTCCTCACACCTCTCATATTCTTTGCAAGCTTCCTCAGTAACTTCTGAACATTCCTCTCTCTCTTTTGTACCCTCCTCTGTCCTCTCCTCAGTCCTTTCTCACTCCTTTCCTCCCCCTCTCCACCTTCCTTCTCCCTCTCCTCTTGCCTCTCATCCATCTTCTTCTTTCCTCTCTTTCCTCATTTCTCTTTTCTCACAACTCCAGTCAAAGTAAAAAAAAAGTTAAAAAACTAAAATGTGTCGCCTAACTGTAAAATTTGCCTTAAGCTCAAGTATATTATGTGATATTTAAAAAAACTAAAAACCCCTACAAAACAGTGACACACGTCTCTCAGTAGCCAACCAGTCAGTAACAACGAGAATGTGTGCATGGTCACTTATATAGTCTCAGACCCCCTCATTGCCTCGTTTTAATTTCCGATGCGCGGAAAATAGTCGGCTCTTAATTGGGGCTTAGTCCCAGGCCTCCTGGGGCGTCCTCAGACCATCGCAGACTAAATTTGTGTGGTCCCAGTTGGCCTGAGGAGGCCGGCTTGGATCGGTTTGGGTCGGCTTCTCTTAATCGGGGCTTAGTCCCAGATTTCTTAGTCCAAGGACACCTCATACGGTCTGAGGCTTCCTGGGACTAATGAAACCGATTCCTTTTCACACGCATGAAACTTCAAAGATCTGTAATGAGTCGGGGACTGCCAAACTGGCTTCCTGGGACTAAACTATGGACGTCTGGGACGAAGGGTCGCAGGAAGCCTGGGCTATCGTAGGACTGTGTAAATTTGGGTCTGAGGAGGCCTAAGAAAGCCTGGAAGTGGACATTTTGTTGACAGCAGGAAATAAGAATCCGTTTGAGTCATGAGAAATATAAAACATGTTTGATTTCTCTCACGGCCACAACCGACAACTACCAACCCTTACAGGATGTCTGGGACTAAGCAAATTTTTGAAACCGACTCCCAAAAACCCTTAATCGGGAAGCTTAGTTGTGTGGTGGAACACCCACATAAGCAACCTAACACCTTGAATAATGTAATTTCAAGAACAAAACTTTTAACTTCATACATACTTCATTCATATAAAGCATTTACATTTTACAATATATATTTTAAAATTTGCTATATTGATAATGCAAGCCTATTAATACAACCTTTTTAAAGTGTAAAATTTTAATTTTGTGCTAATGTCAGGGCTGATATTCACAAAAGGGATCAAACTCAAGTTGAGCCATAAATCAACTCAAGTTTATAGCTGCTTATACACAACTTGTGCAGATTTTTGGCTCGGCTTGAGCATGATCCCTTTTTTGAATGAGGCTCCAGGCTGGCCAGCCTTCTCTTACACCTGAGGCTGCCCCTGCAGATTGAAGATTTATGGTTGACCAGCCACCTTTAGAATTTTTCAAGATGTATATTAGTATTTGAAACCATTTTGGTTTTGATAAGTAGAAACTTTGCAAATATAGTTTCATACTTTGTGTGAATGGGACTATAAACTGAAACTGATGATGGGTTTCCTGATGCACCATGTTACAAAAGGGTAAATAAAATTTTCATTAAAACCAAGATTAAATGATTGAGAGAACTTCAACAAGATTTACATTCCTCATTCATTCAGTTCACTTTAGGGAAGTCTTTCTTTTCAATTTATAAATAATGAAATGTGATCACTTAAATGGATTGTTATGAATATGTTAATTAATATGTTAATTAATATAACATACTATATAGATCCTCAAAACAACAGGTAGACTTTGGAAAACAACTCAAAGCATGTTTATGGTATTTCAATTCAAGCATGTTTATGGTATTTAAATTTTACTTACCAGAGTTTACAGACATTAAGTTACAAGGACTATATGAAATCATGTTTACATACCAATATTGAAAGACCTTTCAGATCTGATAAGGCCGATCTACTGGCAAGGCAGCAATGTTAGTGTTTTTGATCATATTTCAATCAAAGAAATTTGCAGGTATAGCATTGACATTTAATAATGAATTGTATTTATAGTTCCACCTTCACAACCACACCTCACTGTACCGAGCTTCCAAGAGAACATTTCAACATCCATGCACTGCACAGTATCTGCAATCAACCCAGGAGTGGGCAGCTGTGTGTTTACCATTAGTGTAGATCCTGACTTCACCATCAAGAGTTCAGACAGTGATTTATCAGAAGAGTCAGCAAATATTACAACAGGAGCAGTGTCAGTGAATTTCTCACAGCAGATCTCACTACAGAGAAAGCACAATAGACAGCAGGCTGTGTGTACTGTGGTGTGGAGAGATGGGGAGAAAACTGTGACATCTGAGAATAAAACTGTGGATGTGAGATGTAAGTATAGTTGGACCAATTCACCCTTTGCCAAATCGACTCTCTAAAAGCTCGACCCCAATTGAAAACAAGAAAAAACACACAGCAGAATGACATTTATTTGTGAACATACATCTTGTCACCATATTCTAGTGTTGAGTGCAGTCTTTTTGCCCAAAATGATGGTCTTTTCTTCTAAAAATTAAGGAGCGTTACCTGTAAGATGATGAGCTGTGACAACATATCCCTTCATTCACAATTAAAAGTGGTATCAAGCTTATCGATCACCTGATGTTTTAATAAAAAGGGGTTTCCTTTATAGTCTGACAGTCCAACAGTTCTGTTTCTGTACATTTGATCCCTTTGCGTGGATAATGTCTTTTGAGAAATTTCCAACAAATTTTATTTTGTCAGACAATGGCACCAAGCATTCTGAATGGGTCCTCTAAATCTCAAGACATTCAAATCACAGTTCCTTCATCAGCATATAGCACAATGCCCGTCATTGAAGTAGCACATAAAAAACTTCAAAAATGTAAGTTCAAGTAAAATATCGTTGTAAGTTTTTTTGTAAATTAACCCAGGAATCTAATACCATAAAGAATAGCAAAAAGTCCTTCCTGGCTCTTCATATTCCTATTCAACACTGAATGTGTTCACAGAATTTGGAGGGAAATTTCAGAAAGGTCATGCCACGGCCAATAAAAAGGTCTTCCCCAGATGACCTATATTTTGATTTTTTTATTTCTAGTCTGGTAACCACCCCCCTCACCCTTTTTAAGGTTGGTTCATGACTGATTGGGGTAATGACTGAACAATGCAGCCGAAATACTTGACAGAATGGGTCAGTATCTGGATTTGAACTCGTGGCTTCATATTACATAACAATCAACAAATCTTTGATCATTCTAAAGTAATTGCTAGCCGGGTCCAAAATTTTTTTTCAGAAATTTATTTTGGGTTTTTTTTGAGGTGGTTGTGTTATGTGCATCTTTTTGGGAAGTAACATAGCTAAATTAATTGTTTTGGAAGATTCGAGTTGTCCTGAATAGACCTATTAAGTGGCAGCAAACACGCTACTGGAGACTGGTGGTTGACTGCTCTTGTAACTGCTGAGGAAGAAACCAACCCAGAAACCAATGTCTTTTCATTATCATTAGAGATTTCCACAAGCCATACCTTTGACCAACAAAACAGCACCAAATATCAAAATCTCTAGTCCATTTCTCTATTTTAGTTGGCTTCCCCAAAGAGATCCAATCAGAACAAGATTCAAATTTCATGTCAGGATTATTTCAACAAGTTCTGTTTCAGCTAGGTGCCAAACTGACCAAATCTAGTGCTTATCACTCCTAATCCCAAGATGCACTTGAAACATATGAGTAGGACATATTGTTTAGACAAGGAAAGAGACTGGGATGAAGGCATAGACTTATTGCTATTTGCAGTGAGGGAGTCAATTCACGAGTCTTTAGGCTTTAGACCCTTTGAGTTGGTATTTGGTCACTTGATCTGTGGCCATCTCAAGTTGTTGAAAGAAAATCAGTTATCTGAGAAAAATGAGAGCTTAAACCAATTCGATTATTTTTCAAAGTTTAAAAGTAGGTTGAGAAAGGCTCATGAGCTGGCATAGCACAATTTATAACATTCTCTGCCAAAACTGAAACTGTTTTATGATGGGAAAACACAAAACCTTGGTTTCAGTCCAGGTGGCAAGATTTCAGTGTCATTGCCTGACTGGGGGAATACACCACAGGCCAGATATTGTGGACTGTACAAACTCTTGAAGAGAGTAGGCAATCTAGACTGTGTTATTGAAACCCTGAACGAGAAAGTAAACTCGATTGTGTAATGTGAAAAGGACCTATTAAATGGCAGCTAACATACTGCCTCAACCAACTACTGGAGATTGGTGGATGGCTGCTGCACTTGTGACTGCTGAAGAGGAAACTAATCCGGAAACAAATACCTTTATCTAAGAAGGATGCAACATAGCTTACCATGGCTACTTATTGTAGTACTGTTAATGGCAAGATTTCAGTGTACAAATAGAGCATGTTGAAAGTAAAATAGAAATCCATGCAGATGTGCTCTATCCAGAAATTATTGTTATAGGTCACGCAGTGCCCCTACACATGACCTTGACAATATCTACAGACGATAACATCCATATGGGCTAATTATTTTTTTATTTCTATTTTCCTATTATTATGTACAATACTACAGGCATCTTTGTAAATCAGGGTCACTTTAAGAAAGTTAGAAGAAGCCACCTCATATGAGGCCACCTCAAAGTAAAAGTTACTTGTCCAACTAAGTTACTGTCACCATAAGGTCACTGTATCATGAAAATTACTCAATTTAAGATGACAATTCAAGATAAGGTGGCTTTGAGTGATTAAAATGAAGTTTACTATTTACCTATAGCCAAGATAAGGTGGCCCTAATGAAAACATTACTAATACTGCTAATGAAAGGAATCAATCTATATGTATCTATGTATATGTTACAGCAAATATGCAAAATCAGTAAATACGCGTATTTACTGAAATTTTCAGTAAATACGTGTATTTACTGATTTGGTCAGTAAATACGCGTATTCCCTGAAAATTTCAGTAAATACGCGTATTTAGTGTTTTTTTGGTCCAGTAAATACGCGTATTTACTAAAATCATTGTGAAGACTTTATATCTTAAATATCTTGGGCATTATCTGCTATGTCTTCATACAGTTATTTGAAACTTTAAATGGCTTTGTCATATTCAAAGTTTGATATTTGTTTACAATCCAGCACTGGGTTAACTATTTATCATCACTTTATAATTTAAAAAGCATTTGCATGTGATATGTGATAAAAAGTTGTAATATATCTTTTTCATTTAAAATAAATTGTAATGTAAATAGACAAGTTTATAAATTTAAATATCCAAATATTTATCAAATTATGATACTTTATGTATAAGGAACAACAAGCAAGGTAATAAGATTAAGATATATATCTTGTTCAAGAACTGAATTTTGCTGTAGTTTTAACAATGCATTTTAACAATGTATTTCTTTTCCAAAGGTCACAAATAAAATTTAGACCTATAATTAGGGTTGAATAAAACTTCCCTTTAATGTTGTTCCTTCAATAGAGGAAACCACGCCATAACCATAGATGCCTTAAAAGAGATTAAGTCCCTCTGAAAGACTATAATGAAATCCAATTAGGGGCAAGCTGGCCTTTTCATTGTTCCTAAAACAATTCTTTGATCAAGTAGCCAGTACCTATATTAAAGTCATAATATAAGCTTAATATGAGCTTAAATGAAATATCTACAGAAAACACATATCTAACGGTTTTACAAATAAATATGTAAAAGCCCAGTGCTATTTTTTTCAACATATTTGCATGTGATGTACTCTAAAATGAAGTATGCTTAGTATGTTCTGATAATCATAATAGAGTAAAATGTTTTACTATAATTCATAGTTTGGTTTACCATTTAATATTATACAGAGTAAAATGTTCCAATATGATGTACATTTTGGTTTACCTTTAATATTATATAGTTACAACCAGTGAACATCAAAGTTTCATTTCACATGTTTACTGAAAGTCAAACCAGTAAACTTGTGAAATAACACAGGTCATAAATCAGTAAATACGCGTATTTACTGAAAATTTTAGGGAATACGCGTATTTACTGACCAAATCAGTAAATACGCGTATTTACTGATTTTGCATATTTACTGTAACATATACGTAAATAAACAAAGTAGATGCCAACCTCCACCAATGTCCAACTAGGAGGTAGTAACAATAGAAGACAACAGGGTCTGGAATACATCAGCCACCTGTTGTGAAGCATTGTGATCTTGAATAATATATCTCCACACACAATCCGACGTCCAGGCGCCATGATTCTGAATATTCTGTATTGATACATTCGAGTTGAATGCCAAGGAGGCACCTGAATAACCGTACCACTTATTTTTACCTTAAAAGCAGATCACCAAAATGATACCTGATAGAATTTAATATTAAATGCTGATATTTAGTGAAAGCATAACATTAATTAATTTCTGTGTTGTCTAGAATTTGGAATTAATATAAAATTTAATTCTACTAAAATCGTGTATGACAATAATTTACATTGACAGTAATACCTTAGATTTATTACCACAGAGGCACAGATCATTGCTAGCACATTCATGTGCTACTTTACAAGTTAGTATTAGACTCTGACCTTGAGAGATAACAATGACAAGGTCACTGATAAAAGGCTATAGAAGCTACTAACATGATAATCTGACAGTTTACAGAGTGTGATGATGGTTTGACCTTGATCAGTCGCACAAACTAAGGTCACTGGTGACAACAGAAACGTAGCCAAAAGGCCCCCCACCAAGCGTACAACAAATTAGAAATTAGTTACATGAAATGACACAAGAATACAAATACCTAGCATTCAGCAGGTGTGGGGATGAACCACCAGTGACCCTGGATGTGAAGCCATATGACCTTGTAGGCCAAGGTCAAGATGGGAGCTGGAAAGGTCAAATTTGTAAGGCAACATGCTGTCTAGCTGTCTAGTGGAATCAAAGTTTCCTTCTGTGTGGGGAAGGGGGTTAGAAAACCTCAAAAACAGCTGGTTGATCATATTCATCGACATGGCTTGGATAACTCATACCAGTCAGCATATAAGTCAAGTCACTCAACGGAGACGCCTCTGCTTTCCATCAAAAATGATATTCATTTGTCACTATCTCGGGGTGAAGTTACTGCCTTGGTACTTCTGGATCTCTCTGCTGCCTTTGATACAATTGATCATTCCACTCTCCTCAGCTGTCTTCTAGATTGGTTTGGTGTTGGTGGCTCGGTTCTCAAATGGTTCTCTTCTTATTTGACAGAATGTTATCAGTCTGTTAAGATTGATTCTACTTTGTCCGATTTACAAAAACAGCTGTTCGGTGTACCTCAAGGGTTCTGTTTTGGGTCCTCTGCTATTCTCTCTGTACACATCTCCCCTTAGTACACTGATTGGTAAACAAAAAAGAAATAAACTTCCATTTCTAGGCCGATGACACACAACTTTATGTCCATCTGTCACACATGAATACCTGAGCCGCTTTTGATAAGTTGAACAGATGCCTTCAAGATGTCAAAGAATGGATGTCGGTTAGCAAACTTAAACTCAATCCTGATAAAACTGAGTTCATACTTTTTGGCTCCAAGAAACAGGGGGAAATGTAAATGCATGTTTTCCAATCGACATCTTGGGCAACCCCCTCCACCCCACCGAGTCAGTCAGGAACCCGGGTGTGTGGTTTGACTCTGATTATTCCTGCTCTAAACAAGTCCAGAATGTTTGTAAAGGCTGCTTTAGTCAACTCAGGGATTTTAGAAGTATTAGGCAGTTCTTGACTCAGGATGCAGCTGTGTGGGTTGCCAATGCTTTTGTTAGTAGTCGGTTGGACTACTGTAACTCACTTTTCAGGAGTCTCTCTAAAGTCAAACTTCATAGATTACAGTCTATCCAAAATAGTGCTGCTAGAATTGTTACAAATTCAGGTAAATACACTCGGATAACTCCGGTACTAAGGAAACTCCATTGGCTCCCTATTCAGTTTGGCTCAGAGTTCAAACTGGCTACCCTGGTGTACAAGTTTATTCATAATGGTTTCCCTAAATATTTGGCTCCACATCTATCCACATACCGCACTACATACAATACTAGCCAATTTCCTCAATGTCCCAAAATTTCAACCTACAATTCACAAGTCCACTAAGCAGTTTGGCCTTTGATGCTCCCACTGTTTGGAATTCACTTCCTGAAGACATTCATGCATCACCCACTATTGCCTCTTTTAGAAAGAAGCTCAAAACCTATTTTTACTCAAAGGCATATCCTCCTTAGCTCATTTTCTCTTATGGCTTCTCCATGGTGCTGACCTATTTCTGTCCCTGGACTTTGACTTTTGCATATTGCTATTGTCTTGTTGCACCTTAGAGTCCACTACTCAGTGGAGATTAAGCACTATAAAAGTCCAATTAGAATTAGAATTTACTATAATACCTAAGCAAGTAACCTCAGTGTGTGTTGATACAAGCATACTCTTACTTACCTGCAACCTAGATCTTGCAAAAGAGATCACAGAAGTTGATAAGAATGGTGTATTTTTGAGGGCAACCCTAAATTTATTAAATCATCTATATAATTCATAAGGTTGTCATAGCCATGGATTTTCACAATGTAGCTAATGGCATCGCTACACCTTTAAAATATTCTGGATCCGAGATGATATCCGAACGGCATAGATCCATCCAGATATGTGTGTTTGTGATTCAAATGTAGCAGATCTATGTCGCCCGGATCAATGCGAATGTGCCTTAATGCCCTACTAATATCTACCTTGTACAATAAAGACCCAGGACCTGTTTGTTTAATTTTTTCAATAATATGATCAACAGACGGGTAATGTAAACAAAAAAAAATCTAAATATTTACATTTATGAATTGCATCATTCACAGAAAACCCCTAGGCCAACTGAGGTCCATTATTGTATGTCATTGAGTAGAGTTTTGCTTCTCCCTGGTCATTAGAGGGGAACATGAATATCAAGATCTAGGTCTTCAAAAGGGCCATAAAGGGCCCCATGTTTAAGTTCTTCAGTAATGTATTCCTCAACATAAGTTTCATATTTGAGTGCAGAGGCATGATTAGTGGTAGAAAAAGATAGGGGACATTGTGGAGAGGTTTGTTTCCATATAACCTCAGGTCCTTGAGATATCTTTAAGTCATTAAGTGGTATGTACCCAAATTGATCACCATTTTGTTGTATGCAAGCTTTGCAATGTTTAGATGCATTCTTATTATTCCATATATACATTCGCACAACCTCTTCCCTAGTAAAGCCATCAATAGTTGAACATTGTGTTTGCACAGCAGGACTAAGGTCTAAAGTGTCGCATTCGACTGGCAAGTCATGAATGTGATGGAGATGGTTTATTACTGGGGAATTGGGGGAAGTGGTATCAGTGTTAAGCATTGCTTGTGATTTCTCAGGTGGCTGCTGGTCAAGGTATGAATTGGATATGTTTGTATAATCACAGACTGTATCAGTATTCTTTGTGTCAGATCTCTTTTCTGTGGCTTTACAGGGAAATTTTTGGGGTACCTGAACCCAAGTTCTCCTATTTATAGGTGCAAGCTTTGTTTGTGCAGTTTGTGTGTCGTTCCCCTGGCATCAGACAAGTGAAAGTTTGACCCATTGTCAAGAAGTTGTTGCAAAACTTCAAATCTATTTGCTAATGGAATCAAATTTGGAAACCTGAGTTTGTGTAGTTTGGCTTTGGACACGATTCTTGATGCCAGGGGAGGTGTTGACATGACTTTTTATGCCAACCTTGGATGGGGTAACAAGCAAAGGAGTATTCTTGTCATCATAAGTTGGTTGGGTGCACTCTGTGTGTCATGTGCGCACAATCACATGTGTAAAGAGTGCTGAAAATTATTCTTGCAAGTGCATTGGGCTTCTGGATAGCCTACTTGTTTCTAATTGTCTGACCTGGAATAATAGCAATTTCTCAAAGTGATTTTTGAACAGCTTTTTAAATTTACAAAATATTCTTAGTTTTGAAAACCACTTTCAGCTTGCGTTAAATTCAGAATTTTACAACTTTTGGTTACAGTCATACCTTAGCTCTTGCACTATTCCACCTGTGTTTTCTGCACTTCGAAGCAAAAAGTAGTAGCAGTCAGCTGACTAATTGTACCAGTTTGGTGTAATGTGTGTCATATAGAGTTTACTCGGTTGCCAGTTTATAACTTAAGCCGATGACACTCTACAACTGCACTGCATTCTTGTTTACAATAAAAGTGCTTAAGCAATTGCATCTTTCTAGTTTCAGCCACCAACATCACCATGACTCAGTCACCCAGTGGTTTAGTACCAGAAGCTGTAAACATCACTTTTACCTGTCTGACTGATGAGGCCAATCCTACTACCTCTGTAACATGGACTGTAGATGGTGTTAGAAGGAATTCTACTACTGACACCACTATAGATGATGATAGTAATAATTACAATGCAATGAAAAGACACAGTGTGTTGACTCTTACAGCAGATAAAACATTGCACAACAAGAAAGTGTCATGTATGATCAGTGAAAACATAGGAGTAACAGCTGAAGAAATACTGAATGTTGCATGTAAGTTTCACAATTTAACCATTCATGTATATGTTTGTGGTTTTTGTTTGTCAATTACCCTAGACAATTTCACTTGAATATCAAAAATGTTTACAGGTTAATTATTTAGTTTATTGTTTTAAAGCTAGCATGCACTGAAAATTAGTGTGGCACATCTGTAAATATTGTAAACCCCCATTGATATTTTCTGGATGATCCTACATTTTGAGACAGATCTTTGTGATGAACATGTTCTACAATACATAAAAGTCTCCCTCAATACTTAGCAAAATACGTAGAAAAGTAAAAAATGATTAAATTGCAAATGTTTTTGTTTTAGTGTTTTTACCAGTCATGATTTTGATACTTTCAGGATCCAGTGCCATGTCAAAGTTTAATGTAAAAATATATTCTAACATAACATATTGGTAAAATATGTACTCATTCATCCACAATAGGTAATTTTTGCATTTCTTTGGGTGAGAATTACACCAAAGACTGGTACAGTATGAAACCCCTAACAATCAAGCACCAAGCATAAAGAATAATTTTGTCCTTTTAATATTTATTGACAGTTCCACCAACAGTAGAAATTAAGCAAGACCCACCAGATCCAGTCAGTGAAGGCAATACCTTGTCATTAACCTGTGATACAGAGGGGGGAAATCCAGAACAAGTTTCAACTTATCAATGGACATTTGTACCTCGCTACAATGTATCCAGTGATGTTCCTATGGGACAAAACAGACAGCTGGTGGTCCCTGCTGTTGAAGACATACATTCTGGGATGTATATCTGTAAAGCAACTACCCTTGCAGGTAGCAGCCAGGGCAACCGAGAGATTTTAGTGCACTGTAAGTAAGAAATTAGTCATTTAAGCTTGATCAATATACACAAATAAATTCAAGCATATTGTGCTAAAGAATTATAAATAGTAAAAATATGTTCATAAAATTTTGAATTAGAAGAAAAAATAACGCATAGAACAACACTGAATATAATGTATGTACAATGTATAGAATAATGTATGTTTAAAATTTCGAAAAAATCTGTTTTCATGTCAACTTATTATATATTTTCTGAAATATGAAGTCAGTTTTGAAAATATATGCAACCTATTTATGGTGCTCAAACATAAATAGCTTCTTTCTAATATTTCAAAGTGGTTGAAGTGATAGAGCGCGTTACTGTAATGGTGAAGAATTTAGATGAAAATGTTTAATTATTAACAATCTTTAAATTCCATAAAACACAGGCAAAGTGCCTCAGAAAATTAACTCTCTTTGGACTTAACAGTAGAAATCAATAGTCACATAGCACACCGCCTCTAATAATAGCCTCAGCCAATCCTCACTTCTGTGAGATAGCCCTCTCAGAAATAAACCCAGTAATTGGTGACAGAGAATATGTGTTAGTGTACAGTGACTAGTATAAGAACTTCAGCCTTGAGCTGGGGACATAGAGAGAGAGATCAGGACAATAACAGTGAATGAACATGAAATAGTATGCAGAGGGGGAGAGCTTAGTTTGCTCTCTCACTCGTGAGAATGTGTTGTATTATTATTGAGACTTGTGTTTATTGAACTAGAATAAAGTGTGAAAGAGTTATCAAGTGTTTCGCTTCTGTCTTTGTGGCGATCCTAAACCTCTCAATAGTTGCTGCCAAGCGAGTACAGACAGGAGTGGACATAGTGGAGATCTGGTAATCCACAGCTGCCCCAAGGCACTGCTGGAGTCCACCTAAACTCCCCCCAAAACATAACATTTGGACACGGTGAGATGCCAAAGTGCTAGACAATACAACTGGATATTAGTTATAAATAAACAGTTACATCAACAGACTATAGAGGTGTTTTGAGGTGTTTTTCTAACCGATGGCTCAACAAGATGGAAGCACGGCCACTACCCGAGGACAACCAGCACCACAGACTGAAGATCATGAGGACAATGAAGTTAATTTAGTCAATCAGGACATTATCAACAGTGGTGACATTGTGACCAGTACTGCTGCTCTTGACAGGGATGTTATAAACAATAGTAATGTTATGGACATTACAGAAGCCGATTTCCTACCTCGACAATGCAGGCGGCCACAGCAACAACACGACGCATCAACACAGGACAGACGAGTTCAACAATCACAGTCACAGGCGGTAGATGCTCAGCGCAACCCTATCCAAAATCCCCTGAGAACTCCCACCCTCCCACCCAAAAACCTCCACAATCATGTAGATCCCAAAATAAATTTTAGGGCACAAACTTCACAAGACAATGAATTTCCTCAAACATCTGACAATAATCTATTCACTCTGGCAGATTTTCCACCATTGCCTTCTAGGTTTCAACCGGTCACACAACAAAATCTTGAGCTCAACAACTTGCCTTTTAAATTAGACTCATTCAGTGGCAACCCAGATCAAGATGCAAAAGAATTTCTTAACAATTTCAAACTCACAGCTGCAGTCCTGGACTGGAATTTTGACAAACAGCCAGGTATTTTTCACATGTGTTTACAAGGTACAGCTAAAATATGGTTCCAACAACTTGACACACCTACTAGCACAGATATTGAAAAAATATTTTCTGCTTTTCTTTTCAAATTTAAACCTTTAGGTCCAGATTGGAGCAGAGAAGCTTGTTTTTTATCTCTTAGACAGCTGCCCCAGGAAAACACCCAACAATTTGCCAACAGAGTATTAGAACAAGGCACAAAATTAGGTAAATCGGACAGAGATCTTTTGACCCAGTTTATTAGGGGACTGCCCACACCCAATAGAATTCACACCATCGCACAGGACACAGACACCTTCGACGGCGCCACCAGAATTGCTACATTGTTTGAAACCGCACAGACATTTGGTCAGGATGACAGTACAGTTACTCTACAACAGCAAGGGACAAGTGTGAAAGAACAGAACATTAACATTATAGACTCTAAAGTTCAGTGTGCTTACTGCAGGAAGGACGGCCACCACATTTCTGAGTGTCACCACAGACAGTACAACAACCACAGGAGACAACACCCCTACAGTGCACAGTGGAACAGGACACAGCACAGCCCACCACAGAAAGGAACCACTAACAGACGAACTAACAAACTCAGGTCTGTGTACTATGATATTTTGTGTTTCAATTGTAATGGCACAGGTCACATTGCCCGTGATTGTCATATGGGAAAAATACAAAAACCTAATTTGCAGGGCACTAATTATCATAGACCCAATTTCAAGAAACAGGGCCACCCATTCCGACAAGAAAATTATTACAAACCCTGTCAATATCAACAAAATAGGGAGAATGTTTATCAGGGCTATAGACAATCAACTTTCCAAAAAAGGGACCTTCCCGATACCCACAGTGACAGATGCAGGCAAACTTACAAGAATAGTCATTTAAACTAGCAAAGCCCAGAGCACAAATACATAAACCCCCTTTTGGCAAACAACCAGTTTCACAGTACTCTGGGCGATTTTCTCAAACATCTCATCCCCATAAACATTCACAAATTACTGGCAGCGAACCTGAGTCACCTCATTCTTGTCAAAATGTACAGTACAGAGACAAATATTTTAATGAGACATGTGATTGTATTCAGAAAAGGTCGGGTATCTGTTTTGTTCCTGCAAAGAAAGGTTCTGTTCATAAAATGTCGTTCAAGGATAGTAGCCAAGAGCCTTATGAATCATGCTATCAAACCCCTTGCTATAATAGATATTCACCACTGAGTGATTTTCAAAACACCGACTGTTTGAACACATTTGTCCAGCCATCCAAACACCATAACAAACGTAACGCCTCATGCACATCTGCAAACCCCATTACAAAACCAGCACGGTTTCATACTTCAAGGCCAAATTTCCCCACTCAAAAGACGGCTTTTACAGACCATTTGTACAGGCACAGAAAACAAAGTATCTCCAATCAATACGCCCCCAGAGACCTCAGGAAAATACATCGATTGGAGACAAAACAGTTTAACCACAAACCTCCAGTTCAAGTCCATACCACGAATAACCGAATACCAATCAAATTGGATGATGAAAATTATATTGCTTTGATTGATACAGGCTCAGATATTTGTACAATCCCTGAGAAAATTTTATTGCAAGATGACAACTTGAGGAGATTACCAAGATTTAAAAGTAATATCTCAGAAGCCACAACAGCTGCAGCAAACAATTCAGTATATTTTAAATATACAGTATTTCCAAAGTTAACCATAGGAAACTACACAGTCACTAATAAATTTTATGTAGCCCAAAATTCAGATAATGATATCATATTAGGAATCCCATTCCTCAGACAAACAAGAGCTCATTTAGATTTTGGTTCTCAAGTGTGTACATTGACTTTGAATAATGCAGTCACGACAGAAAGCTCCACAACAATTCCACCCCACTCCACAGTGAAAGTTTCGTGCTCCTCTAGGACTTCTCAAATGAATAAGGGCCCAGTTTTAATCAGCTCCCGTGTGAGAAATAAATATCAGTCTAAATTATTTGTACCAGATATTTACACAGAAATAGACACCCTGAATAAACCAGTTTTCAAAATCCCCATTTCAAATAAGACGGGAAAGCATATTATTCTCCCACACAACTTGCACATTGGCTTTCTTATTCTCCTTGATAAACGCACAAATTTACCCAGAGATAATGACAGAGCAAACATTCCAAAAAAGGTTTGCACTAACTCACCACCAACAGACTTAATTAAGTCAGTCTGTATGCTGAACCCCACAACACATAAATCAGATAAATGCCCTCAGGCCACTTTTCCAATACTTGAACATAGTCTTTCTTCTGACTCAACTTTAACTCCCCAAGAAAAACAAAAATTATTGGAACTTTTAAAAGAATTTGATGATGTTTTCTTACACCCTGGCCAGAAGTTATCTTGCACAAATATAGTAGAACAGCACTTGGGGATCCCAAAAGATACCCCAGTTTGGCCTTGTCGTTCTCTCAGATTAAATAACACAAGAATGGCAATATTGGAAGAATGTGTTAAAGATCTCTTACATCAAGGTATTATACAACACAGTGATAGTCCTTATTCAAACCCTATTGTGTTAGTTACCAAAAAGAATGGGAGTATTCGTCCATGTTTAGATTGTAGAACTCTTAATGAAAAAATTCCTCCAGTAGCAGTAAACCCAAGACCAGTTAATGGCATACTAGCATCTATACCACCTGGATCAAAATATTTTTCGACTTTCGACCTTACTTCAGCGTACTTCCAACTGCCCCTGGCAGAGGAAGACAGGAAGTATACTGCCTTTGATTCAGGGCGCGGTAAGATGGAGTACTGTAGAGCAGTAATGGGATGCAAAGTCAGTTCAAGTACATTAGTTACTGCTATAAATAAGTTATTTCATGACGTGATACACACTGAGATTCATTATTTCTTAGATGACGGGCTGATAGCGTCTTCTACTTTTGAGCAACATCTAGTAACTTTGCGGAAAATGTTTGAACGCTTAAGGAAAGCTAAGCTTATGTTAGGTCATAAAAAATGTTCCTTCGGTACTTCGTCTACCGAGTTTCTAGGACATAAATTGTCTTCTTCTGGCATTTCCCCTTCAGTCGATAAATTAAGGGCTGTAAAAAATTTCCCACAACCAAAGACTGCCAAACAGGTTAAAAGCTTTATTGGTTTAGCTTCTTATTATAGACGTTTTATTCCGGGTTTCTCACAAATAGCTCATAGCTTATACGAATTGACAAAACAAAACGTACCTTTTGACTGGACAAAGGATTGTGACACAGCTTTTCAAACCCTCAAAAATAAACTTTGCACAGCACCTGTTTTAATTTCTCCAGACCCAAACCTTCCATTCCACATTTTTTCAGACGCTTCAAAGAAATCAGTAGGATTTGTTTTAATGCAAACGAAAAATGGTAGATTACACCCAATAGCATATGGCAGTAAAATCCTGGACAAACACCAACAGAATTGGACTATAACTTGCTTAGAAGCATTTGCGTTAGTTACAGGTCTGCAACACTTCCGCTTTTATACTGAAGGCCAAAAGGTAATCCTACACACTGATCACAGTGCATTAACATATATTGCCAAACAACATTTCACAGACACCAAAGTGGCAAGATGGTTGCAAACCCTTATTAACTTTGATATTCAGATCATTTATGAAAAAGCCAGCAATAATACAGTAGCAGATGTTTTGAGTAGAAATGTGGATGAAAATAATGCCATTCCATTCTCCACAATCACAGAAAATTGGTTAGAAGAAAAATTTGATCAGTTTTGTCCACCCCTTACAACAACAATTACAACTAATAGGACAAAAAGCAGTAGCACCCAGACAGACCAATTACCAGTATATATAACTCAAAACAAATTGAATAGCAAACCAGCTATCTCCAAGTTGTCTCTCTCCACAGACAGCATCTCAGACCGGAATGATTTAATTAATGCTCAGAGATCAGATCCATATTTTGCCCCAATTATTAATTTCTTAGAACGTGGGGACCTCACCGGTCAAGACCGACTTGATAGAAGAATTATCATAGAATCAGAATGGTTTCACTTACAACATGGGATTTTATACCGTACCAGCCTAACCCACTATTGCAAGAATATGTCTAGGCATAAAGTCGTCTTATGTATCCCAGAAAATCTAATGCTCCAGGCAATAATTCAAACACATAATGTTGGCCATCTAGGCATTACCAAACTGTATTTACAGCTCCGACAACAGTATTATTCACCCAAATTAAGACAAATGGTGAAAAGTGTAGTTCAAACTTGCGCCCAATGTGAGCTTGTGAAACCTTTACCCCCAAGTCATAAAAAACCAATCAAAATGGCGAGGCTACCGGCCCCTTATAGCAGCTATAGCATGGATTTGTTTGGACCCGTAAAAACAGATAAAGCTATCGATAACACAGATAACGCCAGATCGCCTTTTTCGTACGTCTTAGTTATCAAAGAACTCTGGTCAGGTTGGGTCACTTTGGTTCCACTGTGTGAAACAACGACGGAGGCAATCGCAACAGCAATTTATTCAGAAATCATATTGCCATTTGGAAATTTCCAGAAATTATGCTCAGATAATGCCGCAAATATGAGCACCCTAGCCGTCAAAGAAATTTGTCACCTTCTGTCCATTAAGACTCGCAAATCAATCGCCTATCACCCGTCCAGTAATGGCAAGATAGAAAGAACAATGGCCGTAATCGGGGCCGGCTTTAGAAAATTTGGACAAGATACAAAAGACTGGCTCCACCTGCTGAAAGTTATAGCTTCGAGCATCAATTCCAGCCCTCAGGCCCATACACAGTTCAGTCCATTCTACCTGCAACATTTCCGCGAATATCCTTCCATCTTCGCCTTCTCCGATTCGACCGAGGGCGATCCGACAAATGACGGCCATTATTATTCAAATGTAGTCAAACGTGTTATGGAGGACAAGCGAATAAGCATTGACATTTACCAACAAATTCATGATGACTATTGTAAGACACAAGAAGACTCAAAAAATAAAGGTAGAAAGGTCATCCCCCTCGCAATTAATCAGCCAGTGTATTTAAAAATCTTCCATCCAAGTACAGACAAATCCGCAAAACTACAACCACGTTGGAAGGGCCCTTTTTACATAGAAAGCTTCAAAGGCAACAGTGGTGTTTATCTCTCTAAAGAAATAGGTCAGCCACCTTTAGCTACAGTTTTTCACAGAGATTTCGTGAAGCCATTCATCACACGCTTGGTCCAATCTCAAACAACACCTATTCTTCAGCCCACACAAATTAATCCCAAAGACTGGTTAGCATTAGATTTAGACCATATAGAATTTTATTCTGACAATGAAAATACCCCTCACAGAAATGCTCAAACCCAAAACCCACTACCAGTAAAAACCCCTGGTTTTCAATTAAAAACCCCTAAGGGTAAAACAACTGACATTTCAAATGGCCAGTTAACTAACAAACAGACAGACAAACGCCCCAGAGACCCCAAACCTGATCTGCCTGAAAACACAGTAGGTTCATCAAAAACCCCTATACCAAGCACACCAGATCAACGACCAAATGCCAATGCAGAGAATATTGTACATAAAGAGACAAAAACTAGTCTAGATCAAAACCCAGACCTTCCTACCCTTCTAGGTAAGAAGTATTTTGGTAAAGACCTATATCTCCAATATAAGCCAGATCCCCAAAGTGACAGAATTAAATGGGTGAGAGTATCTGATCTTCCCAAAGATCATATCCATGTAGTTAATTTAGAAGCTATACCATATATTACAAGATCTGGCCGCACCACAAAACAACGCCCCTTATGAAATGTGAACCTAATTCACCCTATTTACCATCCACTTTGAAGTACCATACACCTAAGCTTAGTATACCAATTTCCCTACCCAATGCTTGATTTTCCAATTTTTCAGCACATGTAATATAGTACCTTTTGTCAGCAAGACAAACACTCTGCAAACACAATGTTTCCCCATCTGGCTAATTATAAGTCAAAAGGACTTTTAGTGAATATTGGTTAAAGTAATCTCCCTGGCTCAGTTGTTGCTCATTCATAATAATAATCATAATAATCCAGGGCGATTTTCCGTCTGTAATTGCTTGTAATTTGCCATGACTGGTAATTGCCACCATAGAAATTTAATCTGTTTAAAGTGAGAATATTTAAATTTGATTTCATCTTCAAAGTCCACTTTTACGACAACCAGTACAATTTCTTTTTCATCCCCTATTTAAGTCAAACCGCCCAATGAAAGGTTACATTTTCTTTTTTCACAGACCCCATTTCCTAAATGTACCACCAATATCTCATTTACGTGTGATTACCCTCAAGTCACTTCAACCCCAGTTATAAACCCCAGGCAAAATGCTGCAGACACAAGTCTAGTTAATGACGTTACAGAATTCATTTTGACTGAGTTCCCACTAACATTGTATTTCTATTATTTTATTTCCCGTCCAAAATGGCAAATTGAAAACCTAGATTTCCGTCCCAGGTAAAATAGTGAATTTTCCACAAACTTTTCTTGAATTTAAAGGTACATCTTTTGAAAGAGCTTTTGGTGAAATACATTAGCTGTGATTCACCATTTCCCCACCATCATAGCCATAAGATGACCCCATAATCACCCCTATTTTCATCCCCTATTTAAGTCAAACCGCCCAATGAAAGGTTACATTTTCTTTTTTCACAGACCCCATTTCCTAAATGTACCACCAATATCTCATTTACGTGTGATTACCCTCAAGTCACTTCAACCCCAGTTATAAACCCCAGGCAAAATGCTGCAGACACAAGTCTAGTTAATGACGTTACAGAATTCATTTTGACTGAGTTCCCACTAACATTGTATTTCTATTATTTTATTTCCCGTCCAAAATGGCAAATTGAAAACCTAGATTTCCGTCCCAGGTAAAATAGTGAATTTTCCACAAACTTTTCTTGAATTTAAAGGTACATCTTTTGAAAGAGCTTTTGGTGAAATACATTAGCTGTGATTCACCATTTCCCCACCATCATAGCCATAAGATGAGCCCATAATCACCCCTATTTTCATCCCCTATTTAAGTCAAACCGCCCAATGAAAGGTTACATTTTCTTTTTTCACAGACCCCATTTCCTAAATGTACCACCAATATCTCATTTACGTATGATTACCCTCAAGTCACTTCAACCCCAGTTATAAACCCCAGGCAAAATGCTGCAGACACAAGTCTAGTTAATGACGTTACAGAATTCATTTTGACTGAGTTCCCACTAACATTGTATTTCTATTATTTTATTTCCCGTCCAAAATGGCAAATTGAAAACCTAGATTTCCGTCCCAGGTAAAATAGTGAATTTTCCACAAACTTTTCTTGAATTTAAAGGTACATCTTTTAAAAGAGCTTTTGGTGAAATACATTAGCTGTGATTCACCATTTCCCCACCATCATAGCCATAAGATGAGCCCATAATCACCCCTATTTTCATCCCCTATTTAAGTCAAACCGCCCAATGAAAGGTTACATTTTCTTTTTTCACAGACCCCATTTCCTAAATGTACCACCAATATCTCATTTACGTGTGATTACCCTCAAGTCACTTCAACCCCAGTTATAAACCCCAGGCAAAATGCTGCAGACACAAGTCTAGTTAATGACGTTACAGAATTCATTTTGACTGAGTTCCCACTAACATTGTATTTCTATTATTTTATTTCCCGTCCAAAATGGCAAATTGAAAACCTAGATTTCCGTCCCAGGTAAAATAGTGAATTTTCCACAAACTTTTCTTGAATTTAAAGGTACATCTTTTAAAAGAGCTTTTGGTGAAATACATTAGCTGTGATTCACCATTTCCCCACCATCATAGCCATAAGATGAGCCCATAATCACCCCGTTTCTGGCAATTGACTTCTCCAAATTGAACCCAGTCTCGTAAAAAGTGTCTCTCCGATGTGATTAAAGCAGCTGTTTATGACTGACAATTTCCGTTATTAGTCCATAAAACCGCTCATAAAAAGAATCCCAAATGTCACCATAATGACAATCCCCGTCATAAAATATCTGAAAATGGGCAGAAACAACGATCTGCCCCAGACTATGAATCATACATCCTGCAAACCAAAAGCTGCATATAGACGCAGCCACTGTCTGCGCATGACACCAGACAGGCTTGGCTTTGCCAAGACATGCGCACTGCACTGGGCTAATTAACATATAGCATTTCTTAGGCACCATTTTAAATCCAGCTCAGATGTTAGCATATACGACCAACACTTGGCCCAATTAAGAATTTTCAGTTACTTGTGACATACGAAAGTTTACCTTAACAATTCCGCACTTGTAAGTAATTACCAAATTCTCCAACTATTTTACGACCTCACCATATGGACTTTGACATATTTAGCAGTATACATGCATCGGGAACACATACTTTAGCTACTAATAGTGACTGACGATAAACTCAAGCTACATTCCCTGACAAACAACCCCATACAGGACACTTATATAATACTTTTTAACTTTGGTGATTGAAGTGTGATATGTATGAATAAGAGCAGATTTGAACCCACTTCCACAACCCTATTGAATAATGGTATAATAAACCACTACGTATTCAGTTGTTCTTATTCAGTTGGACAAAGCAGATACTTTGACTTAAGTAACTTTTTGTATTGTAATTACCAGAATAGTGAAGGGTAAAAGCAGTCATATTTCCACTACTTAATTAAAATTGTCGTGTCAGATTTATAAATTTCTGCATGATGACTATTATGTTATAAATGTAAAAGTGTATTATTATGTCAATGTTTCTTATATTCAAACACTACAGAGTAATAAGTGTGAAGGATGATTCAGTTTTTAACAATAGTTATCTTCAAATATAGTTCAGTAAAGTCATTAAGTATTCATATTGTTTACAGTTATTATCAGTTCTGATGTGTTGCAGTCAGTAATTAAAGTGTTTACAGTTATTCTCCATTCTATGTTCATCTAGATTTCAGTATATCAAGTATATTTTACTTACTGAACGACTATCTTCAGATCTTGTCAATCACTAATTCACATGATATGTGTATTGTTATCAAATGAATATCTGATATGTAATAATTAACTTTAATTTGCATTATCTGTGTATCAAATGAATTTATCAGTGTATCAAATGAATTTATCAGTTTTATGGTTCACCAAGCATAATAACTACGACAAGGAGTATGATGATATATTTGGGCAGATAATATTGTTCTGTATTTCGCAATGTGTGGTATATGAAATGAATATCTTATAATTTTAAAGAGTACTCTGTGTGAAGTGTGAACTAGCCAATATGTACATTTACGATGTATGCGTATAGTACAGCATTCTTGAAGTATTGACAGAAAATTTAGGTGTGACTTTCATAATGCGCATTAACCAATTGTACATTGTTGCAAAACTCATTATACTTACCTCTATCCTCTTAGGCCATCCGTCAGCTCTTGGCCCGTTGTTTCTTTACACACACTGCTGTGTTAGACAATTATCCATTGCAGCAAATCCAATTATACTTACCTTTCCATGCTGGCAGACTCTGTTGTACCATTGTGTGGGTACACTCATAAATAAATAATTAAATAATAATAAAAAATAAATACTTACTTCAAATTTACTTCATTGAGGCATTGACAATAAATAAATGAATATATATTTTTCAGACGGTCTGTTATAAACATAAATAAAAGTATACATATATCAAAGGGTCTATTAACAATATAAGCAAAAGCGAGACTACTTATACATTTTTCAAACCATAACTCAATAACCATATGACTAAAATGAAATAATAAAGTAATACAGACCACAATGACCCGAATAGAAATCAGTGTTATTACATTAATCATATGTCCAATTCTTACTTACCTTCACGCTTGGTCACGTGGACCATGGTCTGTGTAAAGGCTACACTTCTGGAACGGATTCCACATTCTCTTATTTTCCAAACAAAACAGAATGTAATCTTCTACTTTATAGAGGCATGGATAATGTTTTACAACTTGTATAGAATAGTGGCCACATAATAGCATGTTCTACTTTCAGTCTTCATACTGAAGGCCTATTTTTCAAGTCCACTAATTTCTTAAAAATATATAGATGAAAGCTGTTTTCTGTCTCATTAATATAATATTATACTATGTTTCTGTATACCTTCAGAGTATGTTACAGACCGATTTGTACAACATAGTCAGCTTAGGGTGTACTTGTTTCATAGATGGATTTTAGTGATAGACAAATTTTCTATCAATTTTCTATAGCAAGTTATTGAAATTACATCCTTACAGATGATAAAATAGCTACAAGAGATGCCTCAGTTGTTATGTTTCATCTGTATTATATATACATCAGATCATTTTGGCTTGACAATTGGAGTTATGGCGCCTAGCTTCAGTTGTGCTTTCCAAATAATTATAATGTTCTGATGAACTTGAAAGCTGACATTTTTATTAACTCATGATGTTGTAAAATAATTTTCACATTTCTTATATTCTATAACAATCATGACGTCACCTTGCATGTTTGAATCTTCAGATATTGCTTTCTTGTTCATTGCCAAATATGTTGTTTTTTGCCAATACTAATGCATTTTATTATACACTGAATGGATGCTTTATGTCACCTTACATTTTCTTATTTTCATGCTGTTGTTGCACATATCCCTATATCTGTTTATCATGTCATCTAAGGTCTTATTTTATTATTCTATTTGACATTGATTCTTATATAATCCACTGCTTTATTTGATGCTGTATAATTGCCATAGGCACTATCTTCTTAAACAGTTAGTACTACTGAATGCATTTCAACAAAGGGTAATAACACATGCCTTTAACAGAAGTTTCTTAATGACATATCTTTTGCTTTTCACTGAGTATATTAACTCGGCTATTGAGCATTTATTGTTTATTTACACCTCTTTTCGACATCTTGTCTTAACAGTGTCCATATGCTGGATAGCATTCTTATAATTGATACCTTCTTATTAACATAATTATACATACCATATTGCTTCTTTAGTACCAGCATTACTTATGTTGCTTTTGCATTTAATTGATTATAGCCTGACTGTTGCTACCTTTCAAAGTGGCACTATTATATGGCACTGGCATATGTAAACCAATTGTCCATGATTCTCCTGATTATCACATTATAAACAGTGATGCACCCACTGTGAGGTACAACTTTTGCTTACTACATAGTAATTTCATTTCCTTACTTTGATAATTTACAGTTGACCAAATTTTATACTTTAAATGCGTCAAATAAATATTACTTACCTCTCTAATTTACAGTCAAACAGCTTTTCTTGCTAAAGGCATGTTAGCTACAATTTCTACATTCTTCTTTCTTTGGTAGAGATTGATACCTTACGGTATGCGCATATCATTTCGCTTAAGATAATTGCTACATGCACGGGCTGAATAAATAAATAATAATTATAATAGTACTGAAGAGGTGATAATGGTTAAACAATAAACAATTTAATAAGATGTGTGATAAATAAAGAATAATTATAACAATAATGGAGTATCCAGTACTAACTATCAACTTAAACAAAGAAGAGAATAGTAATACTTATATCACAAATACAGGAGCCTAGGCTTTGTATGATCCACACTTTTTATGTCTGGGACAAAAGTTCCCTATTAGCACTGGATCATTAAGAGTAATGTCACTTTCAGTATCCAATTATTACTTTTTTATGTCTTGATGTGCTTTACTTGTGTTATCCTTTTGCTTTGGTCAACACCATTTTCCCGTACACATCACATAGCCCGTTTGGCATTAAAAACATGCTAATTGTTCAGTTACACAATGATACTGATTGGCTGGGGGAGGACCTGATCACTCCTCTCACAGCTGACTTATGTATCTTTCCATTTAACTGTGATTTTGGTTGGCATTGGATTGAAATTGGCCATTCCTTCTAATGCTAATACCACCATTTCACAAATAGTGTTATTCTTTGGCTTTACCACTAATGCACTAAAATTTCAAAACCACACCACTTCACATTTGAGTAGTTTATGTAGATGTGACAATTTCTGTATTCCATATTAAGTTTTCCTTGTGTTGTATCACATTTAATCCTGTATATGTACCTCTTACTTGTACCATTTTCCCTGTTAACTTTAAATTCTTTAAACTTGAGTATATTAACAAAATGTTGCCTTTATTGGCCGCAGTTCAGTATGTTTGCCTAAATGTGTCATTACAAAAGTTCTTACCTTAATTGGTTGGTTCTCTTAATCAAGCGTTCTTACCTTAATTGGTCGGTTCTTTGCTAACTATCATCTTATTGTTCATGTAATAGTCATGTGTACCTAACTTTTACTTGTACGTTTTTCATTACCTGTTCTTTTCAAGTGTGACCAGTTCACTATACTTGTGTCTTTGTTATATATATATACTAGTTCAATATTTACATTCCAAGTGTCAGATGGTAACAGTTGTACCAGTACAATGTATATTCAGTAATGAGGTCTATCAATTACTTCCCCAATGTGTAATGGTGAATAATGTTGAATTAAATTGCTAAAGTTAAATCTAAAACAACATTATTTGGTTTCCGAAATATAATAGTTCATACATCCCAAGATTATCCAATTTATTTGTAACAAGTTTGTATTAACCATACTTTTAACCTTTGTCATTTGTTTAAACAAAACCATAGTGTCAGATTGTAAACAATCATTAAGAAAACATGCATAAAATGTTTAATTTCATAATGTTCTCTATTAGTACTGTTGGTTAAAGTATTTCTTTCAAGTTATTCTAAATTTACTTGTACATCATATTGTTTGTTTACCAGGTAATTGCTTTAAGATGAACACTACAAACATTCATATACAATGATGTAACTTATTGTCCTTTAGGATTAATATGTAACAAAGTTTCCAAGTTAAAAATTTAAGTGATTTAAACATTTGCAGTTTATACCATTGTTATATGTAGCAAATTTAAATTCATTTTGTGGCAGCGTGGACGTGCCATCTCTTAGCCCCGGTGTGTAATGGTGAAGAATTTAGATAAAAATGTTTAATTATTAACAATCTTTAAATTCCATAAAACACAGGCAAAGTGCCTCAGAAAATGAACTCTCTTTGGACTTAACAGTAGAAATCAATAGTCACATAGCACACCGCCTCTAATAATAGCCTCAGCCAATCCTCGCTTCTGTGAGATAGCCCTCTCAGAAATAAACCCAGTAATTGGTGACAGAGAATATGTGTTAGTGTACAGTGACTAGTATAAGAACTTCAGCCTTGAGCTGGGGACATAGAGAGAGAGATCAGGACAATAACAGTGAATGAACATGAAATAGTATGCAGAGGGGGAGAGCTTAGTTTGCTCTCTCACTCGTGAGAATGTGTTGTATTATTATTGGGACTTGTGTTTATTGAACTAGAATAAAGTGTGAAAGAGTTATCAAGTGTTTCGCTTCTGTCTTTGTGGCGATCCTAAACCTCTCAATAGTTGCTGCCAAGCGAGTACAGACAGGAGTGGACATAGTGGAGATCTGGTAATCCACAGCTGCCCCAAGGCACTGCTGGAGTCCACCTAAACTCCCCCCAAAACATAACATTTGGACAGTTACACACTCGCTTCTTTTGTGTTCAAATCTCTACTGTACCTTAAGTGGGAAAGTTGATAATTGTTTGATTTTGCCCAATGATTTCTTCAGTGAGGCACCTTCATCAACAAGATAGCGCTGCATCCTGCATCCCTTCAATTGTAACCTCTGCCTAGAAGGTTACATTTTGGAGATGTGTTCATTTGTCTGACTGGAAGGTTACACCCGAGTGTTGGGTATGAACAAAAGGAAGAATTATTCAGCATCCCTTGAAAAGGGTGCTTCTTTGTTTTTGTATTAGGTTTCCTCAAGACATCCGTATCATGGTCCCCTTATATTTCTCCCCTTATAAGGCATGCTATGAAAAAGAGGTGGACTTCTAAGCCTGCATTATTCATTGAGAGCACCCTGCAGAAGGAAGTCATAAAGAAATCTGAAAAAAGGTTTAAAATAACTGAACAGTTTGGGTCATTGCTGGAAAACTCATGTAGGGGATGGGCAGACCTGCTCTACCAGGAGGCTATGAAGATGGGTGACAGATGCTTGACCAGTTTCAAAATGAGACATTTTCCCTGGTTAGGAATTTGAAGAAAGAGCAAGCATATGAACTGATCTAGCCTAGTTCCCCATCATTTATTTTTCTTCACCCAATCACAGCCAACCCACGGTAGCTGTGTCACAACTCATGCCACCACCAAGCAAATTTCAACAACCAGTACAGTCAGTACAGTGGTTATTGCAGACAGTCCTTCAGCCTGTCCACAAGAGATACAACAAGCAATGCAGCAGCAGACACAGCAATTATACCAGCCAAAGCAGCAACACACAGAAAATATAACAGCATCAAGATGCCCAGCAACAACACAAATTTGTGATGCTCCCAGAATGTGACAGTCCTGGCTCCAGTTGTGGTATCTACAGACATTTCAGAAAACACCAAACAGACACAGACCCAACAGCAGCCTGCTACATCTGGTTCCATATATCAAATAATGCAGCCTGCAATGCAAACCCCATTGCCTGTACATCTCCAACAATTTAGTTAACTCCGCCTACACTCCAACATCTTCGAGTCCTTTTTATAATGATTTACTTATGATCCTTTCACTCTGCGAACACACAAAATTTGCCCCACATAAGATATACATTGTATTTGTAATTATTCTGAAGAAAGAGAAGCATTTATAAACCTCAAGCCTCGTATCAGTTGCCCCTTCATAACAGAGCAGGGTTTGAAGCCCAAGCATTCCCCAATAAGGCCAAATCTTACCCAAAGTTTAAGGCCATAACTCATGTAGCCCATACAGGGTCCTTCAATGTGTAGGATTGGACCTAGAGCTGACTTAGTTTTTTCGTTAATATTTTTTATCAATATTTTTGGTAGTATTTTCACAAAGATTATTTTCAAATCATGTCCATTTGGAATGGATTTGCCTTGTGTCCATAAAATACTATTTCAGACATTCCATTTACAATCTGTTTGATTCTGTGCCTCTCTGGTTATGCCCTACTACAACTTGTTTTGTACCAGCAACTAATTTTGTTACACCTGACGTATTTTGCATCAACTTTTGACTTATTTTGTATCACTGACTTGTTTTTCAGTAAAATTGCCTTATTTTGTATTGCTTGGCCGACTTATTTTGTTCCCTCAGTACACTTATTGTGCTGCAAGATGGTGCGCAAAATTAGGACCAGATTTGGGGTGATACAAAACAAATTGGTAATACAAAATAAGCTGTTCTGTGAACAATTTGTTTTGTGTCACTGATTGTGCACTGACTGACCCACCCCCTCGAGTTCCTGGACACACAGGAAGACAGCATACTAGTTCTTGTTTCCCCTTTCTTTGAACTTTAACATTTTCTTTTTTTTTGTCAAATTTATTGGAATATTAGGTTTTTGTTATCCAAACTTTTTTTCAAGTTAAATTTTCGGAAGATATGCACATATGGATGTATACAAAAATCCCCATTTGTCAACATTCCAATTTTCAATGAGCATTTGGCTGACATTTCACTATACGGATAATAGTCTGTCTTGGCAGAAATCTTTACTCTATGATAGCCTCCTAGTTTATCATGATTTGGCATTGGCAGTTAACCTCTTGTCATTCAATCTGTTATTTCAGATAACCCCAGGGATTTAAGTTGCAACAATCAGATGGTGACATATACAACTCTGGGTAGTTCCATACAACTTAACTGTTCAGTTAGATCTTTCCCAGTGATCAGCATAAAGAATATCCAAGTATATCACATAGATTCATACCTCGATTCAGATCAGATAGGCATTACACAGTCAGAGGAAAAAGTAGATGAGGTGCTTATTCAGCTTATGTTTGATAAGATTTCTGTGACTGACTTTGGAATATACAGAATGGAGGTGGATAATGGTGTAGGAGAAATGGCTATAACTGAAATGGAGATCAAAGAAGAGGGTGGGTGTGTACTTTTTGTTTTCCATAAGTATTATCAGGTCAAGTATTTGTGAAGCATATTTGTGTAAGACATACTTTGTATGAGAATACATATTGAGTTTTACTGTCAAACCATTGATATATATTTCAAACAGAGAATGGGTAACTGTTTCCAAAATACTTACCCATCCTAACATTTATGTTTATAAGGTAAGGAAAGTGCAACTGCAATATGAAACTGTGTTGTATACAATGTGACATTTATCATGCAATCATAAGGGTTTTTTAAAAACAAAATAGGAGTTTTATTAAATTGAACACGTATTATTACATAAAACTACAGGGAAATGACATATTTAGAATGATAAATTATATATAAATTGCATGTAATAATAAAAGAAGGTCACACAATAAATGTTCCATTATATTAAGTTTGTTGCAAGCAGAAATTGATGGTGTGCTTGAAGATTATGTGTAATCTATCTATGCATCAATGTGTTCACACAGGAATTCCTGAAGCTCCACAAAATGTTTCTGCAGTTTCAGTGACTGCAGTTTCGGTCACTTTGTCATGGATTCCAGGGGTATCTGGTGGTGTACTTCAGACTTTTACTGTATATTATAGAAAGGATGGAGACAATAAGATAGACTTTGTGAGTGACATTGCAGACCCAGGATCAGGCAACAAAGTAATAAAGACTGTAAGAAATCTGCAGCCAGTAACTTTGTACCACATCAGTGTAAGAGGCATTAATCATTATGGAAGAAGTTTTGAAGACAATGAATTTCAAGTAACTACTCTTGGTAAAGCACATAACTCTTTTAATTTATTAGATCCACTGAGCTGGTTATGTTTTTGGGTGTGTTCATGTGTTTGTCTGTCTGTTTGTATTTATGATTACTCCAAAATTAATGAATACATCTTTGTCCTTTTTTTTGCTGGGGTCTGAGGAAAGGAAGAAGTGATTAAATTTTTGGAAAGATCTGTATCATACTCTGGATACAAAAACAATAATAAATTTTCAACAGTCCCATTTTGAACGGATATTTGGGTCAAATTCCATCATGATAGTGCCTTGCTAGGTGTATGTAGAGGTCCTCAGTGGCCCACTGGTTAACAACTTCGGTATTTAATCACAGGAAGTCACCTCTGAGTGGGTTTGACTTCCACAAGCGGCAATGCTGTGGACCTGTCCCACTATGATCCGGGCTGTTGGATGGGATGTAAAACCCAAACTTTGAACTTTTCTAGATGTATGCTGTCTATGAGAGCCTTCTAGTTGTGTGATAATATTATTCTAGCAAAGTAATATGTCTATATATAATTTAAAAATATAAGTTTCAAAGCATATTTTAAGAACTGAATAATACCATACATCCTCTATGAAAATATTCCAGCTGGTGGAAACCAGTCTCCTTACCAGCCCCTTTGCAGCTTCATTTTAAATTTCAAAAGAGACAGCGATGTTGGAAAGCTGATAACTATAGACTTGTGTATATCCTTTCTCAGTTTATCCTTCAATCCAAATTACCCAAACATTCCTGGCATATATTATTACTTCTTAGTTTAGTACTTATTGTAAATCAAGATGCAGTAATGGTCCAACACAAAAGAATTTAAACACTTGTCAAACATTAAGATTGAAAATATTTCAATCTTTTCAGAACTGCCTGAAATAACTGGGGCTATGAATGCAGAGCAATACTCAGACATAACAGTTCTATACTGGCCAAATATTACTGGAACCTATTCAAAATTACTTTTGGTGGCATGCTCAGAGTCAGGAGAAACATGCAAAGAATTATTGACAACACAAGCTGCACCATATCACTATGTTTGGAGAGATAGACCAGGAAATTATGACTTCTTTATAGCAATATACCAAAATGATGTGGAAGTGAAAAGGAAGAAATTTATAGAAACTGATAAAACAGGTATTCATACAGTTACATCTGCTAACATTATCTTTGTATAGATATATGTTGCACTGGTTTTGTTCTAAACTGCCAATTCAAATTAATCAGTGTTACTGGCAGAAATATACACAATTTTTCAGAATTATGTAGGTGTGTACATTGCTGTTAAAAGACTGAAACAAAAGAGTGACAGATAACCTCAAGCAATATTGATTTTTACAAAAAAATGTGGTTTTACAGAAAGTATAAAATTAAGTAGTTTCTATAAAATAAAAACATTATCTGGCATGACATAAAGAAAACACATTAAATGTGGTCCTGTAAGCATTCACTTTCCAATAGAGATATATACAATAGGAACAGGGTAAGAAATTATAGTAAAGCTGATTAATTTATTCTACAGGAAAAGAGAATGTTTGTCCAAAAGAAAACACTACGACAGGCTTTATTGCTGCAATTATTGTTTTGGCCATCATTGCCTGCACCTTTGGAGTTGTCATTGTGGTTTTGATCTATAAACTGAGGCAGCATTCAGACAGCTGTCAGCAAAAGGTATGTTAAAGTGGAGAACTGGAAGAATTGGCCCTATACCAAAGGGCCCTCGGCAAATTACTCCCCTAAAAAGTCGGCCCTTGGCAAATCGGCCCCCAAGTTGAAAACAAGCAAGAAAACAAGAATGACAGGAATTCTAAATTTAGGTTCCAGTATGGTAATGGGGGTAGGAAGGTGTACATACTACTCTATGCTGATGATATAGCAATATTAGATGAACAAATATCAACAGCAAATAGTTGGTCAGAATACGGGACCCATACAAGCAGGAACTTCATCAGTTTCATTTTGATTATTATTGTCACAAAATTACCTAGATCATTTGCATATTTCGATATTGTATCTGTGTAATTGATATTGAAGGGGGGGGGGGGGGCATTTGACTAGGCTATTATTTCATAAGGGGCCAAATTGACCAGATTATTTTATTCCGTTGGCTGATTTGGTTCCAAATTTGCAAAGGGCCGGATTGTCTGTGATTTTTAAAAGTGTATAACAGTATAACAATTATTATTTTTAGAAAGTAATTTTGGCCGAACCAACTAAACTTTGATTGGCATTTCCTATGAATCCTATATTCTGTACTGCTTAATTTTTATTAGCAATTCAATCTACAATAAGTTTATTTTCCCAATTGTATCCTCAGACGAGAAGTACATAACTATTATGACCATTTTATAAGTTAATTTATTAAGTAGGTTATTAAGAAGGCTGAAAATTTAAAAAGGTTGAAATTTTAATAAATTAAGTAATAAAATTTTCAACCTTCCTCTGATCACAGGTATTATGCTTTTCAGAAAATTTAAATGATTGACTGCCCATTCTAAATTAGTAATGTCAAAACAGTTTTATCTATTTCTATGATGTTAATATGTCAGTGGCGAAAGAAATGTTACAAAACAAGGCCCAAATTTCTACAGTTTCAGATGTGACCATGAGTTCAAATTTGAAGTGAGTTGGGAAGGCTGTAGTGTATAAGTACACCACTGTTAAGATGACACTTATACTTGGTTGCTAACAGTGGTCACTACTGTTACACACACTTGCATCAGTAGTTACTACTTTATTACTAAATACGTTAAATTCACTTTACTCAAGGGACTAAAAAACTTGATAATACAATAAGAAAATACATGCCACAAATTAAAAATACTTAGGCTGACTTTCAATAAGGCACTATATTTGTGTCTTATGTACAATTTTATTTTCCAAGTTACAATATCCACTTACAGATCACGTTAGAGCTTTTGCATTATTTATTCATATTATTTATAAAAAATGAATTGTTTCTTTGCTATTAACAATTCTCTTTGAGTTTGGGGCTTGCTACCCAACACACTGCTAATACATTAACATACCATATTAACTGTTTCCATAAAATAATAACATGCTATATACAAAGTAATTCAGCAAGCACCCAGTCACAGTTAAGAGTAGGTGGTAATTAGAATTTGCCTAAGTAAGTTATTGTTAAATGAAAAAGTAGCGCCAGAACACATAAAGGCATGAGGTTTGTGGTATGTCTCCTCCCCCGTGATGGCTTCTTAAGATGTTATGTAGTACCACGCATGTTAACACAATGTCTCTGACTACTTTTGGCCTCTGCTCCATGGTGGTCAACAGTGCCCTGAATCTCTTAACAAGTATACCAAATGAGTTCTCGACCACTCTCCTCCCCCTGGATATTCTGTAGTTGGCTATTCTCTCCTCCCTGGTCAGTTGACGTCTACTGTAAGGCTTCATAAGCCAAGACATCAGGTCAAAGGCATCATCCCCCAGCAGGAAGTAGTGCAGATCTGGCCCCCCAGGTCCTAGCGGTTCAGGTGGTGGTAGTCCCAAGGTTCCATTTTCAATTCTTCTTTTCAGTTTGTTGTGGTTGAATATCTGAGCATCAGATGATGAGCCACTGGCCCCCACCTTGACCCACAGGAACTTGTAATCTGCATCGACTAAAGCCAGAAGTACCAGGGAGAATTATTTCTTGGTTATGTTCAAACAATACATTCCTCTAGCACAAGTGCTTCCTACTATCAAAGGAAAATTTTAAATTCATCATGTTCGAGGTTCTAAAGAACAAAAATATGTCAGGAGGTACGAAACTTGAAATGTTATAGTATGAGGGAAAGATTGGAACAAAAGTATGATATCGGCGATATGATATCGGTGTGTAAGTCAAACATTCCTTTGAAATTTGTTGAAGTAGAATTGGTATTTACTACACCTCTTACAATTAATTTGACTCTTGCATGATCAATTACCGGATCTAAGAGGGTAAAGCATTTCAATCGTGATCTCACGGCAGAAATATAACTGCCGAGAGAAGTATGTATCAAACCATTAAAACACCAGAATTTTATGAATGCTAGAATGGTTGTTGGGCCTGGGAAAGCAAATTCATTTGATGTAAACTCGCAAAATGCAATATATGTTAAAACATGGATTTATAAACAATTGTAGTCTTTGGTTTAGAAGTACATGTATTGTCTAATCATGGTGTGACTTTTCTGAGGTAGAACTTGCATCACAGGAATTTTATCTGCAATACAAACGAGACAAACACACATTCACTTAGATTTTATAATCTGTCTCAAAACATAATTGGCTGACACTGTGCCTGACTGGAGACTGTATGTCTTGATTCAAATAGTCATAGTTTTCAGTCGTGTTATTCTATTGTGATAAGACACCTGCTATTACATTAACGTTTATTGTTATGTGAGTTACAACCAGTTCATGATCATATTACTTTGATGTTCATAGCCAGATATTCCTTACACAGGCAGCTAACTCACTGTCTCTAGTGTAACCATTTTTGCAAATGTTCACAACTGCCACATTGTTTTTAACTGTACAAATTGACTTTTTTTCATAAGTGACCCTAGGTTTCAAGAGTCACGATGATATTTATAATCTCGAAATGTGTGATATTTCTGTTTTATTATCTCTGAGATGGTTGGGGTAAAAGGTTAGTATATATGTTACAGGCAATCTGTGTAACCAGGCATTGGTCATGGTCATTTCAGTTAATTTTGTGAAACGCCTAAACGGAAAGTTTGAAAGGAAAATGTTGATCCAATTTTTGGGTTATGATGTACACAAGGGAATTTCTTCAGTGGCAGAGGCGTTGTGATGGGCACTGAATCCAGTACAATTCCCAGACTAAAACTTTCTGTCCAAGTTCACCTTCTATGGAAGTTGTAAATTAGGTGGCGTGCCCTTAACTAGTCGTATCTCCGGTGAAACCAGGGGAGGTTGGGGAAGAAAAGGCAATCTTAACTAAAAGGCTTTATTGCCAACTCACAAAGCTTGACACCACAGCTGACTCCGCCAATCAAGGTGCAAACTCACATCAAAAGAAACACCTGCACTCTGCTACACACATACAACCAAGAGAATCACTCTCTCCTAAACATCCATCATTCCTGCATCCAACTCCAAACAAAACAAACAGTGATCTCCTTTCCCGCGGTCTCTAAACAAAACACCACGCCAATCACACAATAAGAATTCTAAATAACAGCCGGCCGAATCACCCATATATAATATTTCTAGCCGTTCAAATCGGCCGCAAATGCCGTGGTTACATACTCCCCCTCACAGAGAAATGACATCCTGACATTTTAAATTACACTTAAGCTTAAACAGCTTACACTCATCCGAAACCACACATCTACCAGGAAGTGTTTAACCCCCTTGACCCACACAAAACATTCAAACAGTTGTCTTACCCACTTATTCGAGACACGAGCAGCCACTCAAACAAGTTCAAAAGAACTACAGTTAAAACAAAACTTATTTGTTACTATTTACAAGATCACATGCTTACTTCCAATCAACTAACACACATTTACCCTTCCTCACCTCAGCATTCACTTCAAAATCTTAATCATGCTTTGTAGCAACTCAATTTTCTGCAATTCTAAATCTGACTCTCTCTTTTCAGATTCGAGCGACTGAGACGTATGCTGGACTAACTCATACACAAAATCCGGATGTAAATGACCCTGAGTCCGGGTCCTAGTTGACCTTCTAGGCGCAGGAACAGGAGTGGTTATAGCCACTGATTCATCATCAGCACTATGGTTAACAGTGCTCACTGAATCATCCACACTCTGCTCAAGGCTCTGATCCTCCAAATCAGCAACAGATTCACTGGGATCTCGATTACTGGACTCTGACATCCTGGACTCGTGCTGAGATTCCGAAACCAGACCATTTACCTCATCTAAATCACTTCCCAAATTCACACTCCCTGTATCAAGTGGATTGATGTCAACCCATGGTGATAGCACCGGAACCCGATTAGGCTTCCCAACACATATCACATCAACAACAGAATCACCATCTGAAGCTTCAGTCTCAGACTGTGTCTCATCCGCCGAAGGCGGTTGCTCAACCACATTCTCCACACGTGAACCTGGCGATTTAGCTTTACGGGGTACAGGCACTGGCCTCTTTTTAGTCAATGGTAATACAGAAATAGGGAGTAACAGGTTTCTGTGAAGAGTTTTCATATGACTTCTACCAACCTCGGGCTTCACCCTGTACACAGGGATATCCAGGCTGGGTTGGTCCACAACAACATAAACCTCTTCACTCCACCTGTCTGCCAATTTCTGCATCCCTTTCAGACCAACTTTCCTAACCAAAACTCGGTCATCAGGAGCCAAAACAGCACTCCTTACCCGTTGGTCATAAAATTTCTTCTGGCTACTCTGGCTAACCCGACTGTTAGCCTCAGCCAACTCATAAGCTGTTTTCAGCCTATCCTTCAAATTTGTCACATAATCAGCAGAACATTGTGTTTCATGTCTTCCCAAAGCAAGGTCAACTGCAATTCTAGGGTGACGCCCAAACATTAAAAAGTATGGTGCGAAGCCAGTTGTGTCATGCTTCGTGCAATTGTAGGCATGAACCATCGAACCAATGTGGCTTTTCCAATCCACCTTCTGGCTTGATTCCAACGTCCCAAGCATGTTAATGAGAGTAGAATTAAACCTTTCAGCTATCCCATTTCCCATAGGGTGATATGGGGTGGTTCGACTTTTCTCAATGCCTGCCAAAGCACATAAGGCTTCAATAAGCTTGCTTTCAAAATTGCGTCCCTGATCGCTATGGACACGCTTTGGAAATCCATAATGCACAAAAAATTTCTCAAACAAAGTCCTAGCCGTAGTTCTAGCCGTCTGGTTATGGGTAGGATATGCCTGAGCATACTTTGTAAAATGGTCAGTTACCACCAACACATTTTCAATCCCACCTTTTGACTTTTCAAGTTTAAGAAAATCAATACACACCAACTCCATCGGTTGGGTAGTCTCTGTTGTTACCAACGGTGCTCTTTGCCGATTCAAGTCTTTGCGCCTGATGCACCGTCCACAACTGGCGATATGATCCACAACTGATTGCTGCATGCCCGGCCAGTAATACCGCTCACGAAGCAACTCCAGGGTCCGATCTCTTCCAAGATGACCCATTCGGTCGTGCACGTAACTCAGAGCTACTTCACGGAACTTACTGGGCACAACCAGTTGATATTGCAACTCACCAGAGCAAACTCTTCTCCTAACCAACTTATTGTCAATTACCTTGAGATTCTTCTTCTCCTTCAACAATCTCTTTGCTACTGGTGTGAGATCGCCAACAGTCAACTTATCAACCAACATCTGCTTGACAAGGCTGATATCAGGATCACTATCCTGTTCGACAGCCCAGTTGATAACAGCATCCATCCCAATCTCCTGTACATAATCATCAGGTATTCCCTGCTGACTGAAGCAAAATGACTCCACAGGAGAAGTGCTATCAACATGAACACGTAAAAGTTGACTGACCACATCTGCAGCGACTTCAGGCCATTTTATCCTCGACAAAGCATCAGCAACATGGTTACTTGAACCTGGACCATATGAAACTGTGAAGTTATAATTGGCTAGTTGTGCGACCCAACGATGACCCGTGGCATCCAGCTTGGCATTCTTCAGCACATAAGTCAGTGGATTATTGTCAGTAATCACTGAGAAATTGTTGCCATATAGGTAATCATGGAATTTCTCCGTCACTGCCCATCTCAGAGCCAAAAACTCTAACTTGTGGGCAGGATAATTTCTTTCGGTTTTTGAGATACCACGACTGGCAAAAGCAATAACCCTCCTGACTCCATTCTGATCCTGCGATAAAACAGCTCCTAGGCCATCCCCGCTGGCATCTGTGTGAAGTACAAATGGTTGGGTATAATCAGCAAAACCCAAGATGGGTGTCTGGCAACAGACATCCTTGAGCTCCTCAAAGGCTTTTTGTTGAGCTGGCCCCCATTTCAAGGGTGGATACTTCACTTTGGTCTTCGTTTTCAGCTGGAAATGTTCACCTCCCTGTGTGACTTCATGCAATGGTTTTGCAATCCTGGCAAAGTTTTTAATGAATCGTCTGTAGAAACTGGCAAAACCAAGAAAACTTTGCACCTGTTTCACAGTCTTAGGAACAGGCCATGACTGTACACAAGCTACTTTGTCTGGGTCCACACTAATACCCTTTTCACTAATCATATGTCCCAAGTATTTTATCTCTGTGCACATGAAACGACATTTGGAAGAACTCAGTTTCAAACCTGCCTCTCTCAACTTCTTAAATACTGCTTCTAAACGCAGGAGGTGCTCCTCATACGTCTGGCTGTAGATGATTATGTCATCTAAGTACAGCAAACAGTAAGTTAAATGCAGTTCCCCATGCAATTTTCCATTAACCTCTGGAAAGTGGCTGGAGCATTAGTTAGTCCGAACGGCATCCGTTCACACTCCCAGAATCCAAGAGGTCCGACAGTGAATGCAGTCTTGCATTTATCCTCCTCTGCTAGAGGAACCTGCCAGTATCCTGACTTAAGGTCCAACACAGAAAACCACTTGGCGCCCGACAGAACATCCAAAGTGGAATCAATCCGTGGCAAACTGTAAGAGTCTGGAATGGTTCTAGAATTTAAAATTCTCATGTCCAGACAAAACCTCAATGCTCCAGATTTCTTCCTGACTATTACCACATTGGATGCATATGGGCTTTGACTTTTCCGAATCACACCAAGAGTCTCCATTTCCTTTAAGTGCTTCCGCACTTCCTCAAACATTGAGGGTGGAATGGGACGTGGCCTCTCCTTGAACGGAGTATTGTCCTTCAAGTGTATGTGGTGTTCAGCCTTATCTGTTAAACCCAAGTCTAGGTCATGCAAGGAGAAAACAGATTTCCACTTAAGCAAAAATTGTTGCATTTCCTCCACCTTCTCAACAGGTAACTGGTCATTCAAGTGCAAAAAATTCTTAAGAAAGTCAGCATCTGATTCACCAATGGCGGGGCAGAATGCTTCACTTCCCTCCATGGTCTCCAACAAATCAACATCCTCAGTACTATATAAATCACATATGCGGGCCTTTGCAGGAATAGTCACATCTTGGGAAAGATGGTTCACCAACTCAACTGGTAACTTGCTCTTTGCTCTGCCTGGAACGATGCAATTGACACTTGGTGTGACAATAACCCCCTTTGGCAATCCACTAGCCCCATCCAAACACACAGTCAGGTTCTGACAAATGGCCTTTACCCTGGTCTGACCATGAAAGATAACACGCCCATGTGCTGGAATAGTGAATGGCTTAGTGGAAGTCATTACACCCAGGGAACCGATATTGTCTACCACAGCTTGATGCTTGGCAAGCATTGTGAACGTGTTTCTCCAAACAAACTCCTCAGTCGGAACCTTACCCTTCAACAGGTTGAGAACATTTGTCCCAAGAAGAATAGGTACCCTACTGTGGTACTCAGTATCAGGAACCACCAATAAAACTACAGGTGTACAAGTCATGTTCACCTTGGAACAACGGATAGTTACTTCCACAACTCCCAAATAAGGGATTTCATGACCACCTGCACCTTTAATCCGAAACACCTTGTCAAGAGGTTGAATAGACAAGTTCAACAATGAACACAAAGAGTGGGACATAGTACTCACCATGGAACCTGTGTCCAGAAGTGCTAACACTTGCCTGTCATTGACAAAGAGTGAGACCTCATTGGCTCGTCCTACCACAGCATTGGTCAAATTATGGGAGTTTTTCACTGGGTTGTCGGACCACTCCCTCGGTCCGACCCGTGCATGTTTAAAGGACAATTCCTGGCAATGTGTCCCAGTTTGTGGCACTTAAAACAGCGCACTGGTTTCTTGGCAGTCCCGTTAGAATCCTGTGATTTCTGCCCCATCTGAGGTTGATTTCCGGTAGACCTTTTTTGTGCTGAACGGTTATTCTGGATCTCTTTTTCCAATGTGCTAAGTCTAGCTAGGATCTCCTCAAAACCCCGCTCAATGGCAGGTGACAGCTCTGGATGAACCTGCTGCAACTTCACCCCATGGCCGGCGAATTCACTTTCAATTTTCCTCGCCTCCACAATGAATTGTGGGCTGCCTGCGAGCTCATCAAATTTATGCCGTAGAGCGTTCTTCATCCTTTCGTCACACATTTTAGTCCAAAACTGAGTGTTGACTAAGATGTCATAGTTGTTTGGACTGATGACATTCCCATCCTTCCTGGTAATCTTACTGGCAATGTCCTCCAACCTGGCATACCAATCAGTGATACTCTCACCTGGTGCCTGGAAGGCCGAGTAAAATTGAGCCAGGAGTACATGGGGTGGGTTAACATCCCCAAACAACATATCAAACCGTGTGATGATGTCATTCACAGTAGCATCTTCACCCATATGCAGAACGATCTCCTGAGCCTGACCTTTAATTGACCTTTTGATAGCAGTCAACACCATTCCTTCAGGACATCCCTGTTTGACGAGACACTGAACATCATAACGAAATTGCTCAAAGGAGCAATCCTTTGAGGATCCAGAGAAAGTGCTCACTCGGATGTTATTCACCGTGTTCGACGATCCAAACTGAAATGACTGCCCTGGATGAGGTGTTGAAAATACTGGCTGAGGTGGTGCAGGGGGTTGCGAATAATATCCCATCCTTGGTGGGTTAGACATTGGAGTGTAAGCACCCCCCATCCGTGGTGCACCCTGCTGGACTGGGACTGGCGGTCTATATCCAACTGAAGTGAGCCCTGGTGCTGCAACGGAAGATGGCAAACCCAAAGCGGCTCCTAATTGTTGCTTCTGCTCCAAGCTCCAACCAGCAATGGCTTCCAGCACATCACTCAGCTTTGCTGCACTCTTCAGCTGTGAAGTGGACACTTGGTTTCCAGTCGGAGCGGGGGCCTTATTTGTAGCACCAAATAATTCAGGTTTCACCTGCATCAATATTTGATAAGTCTCGCTATTCAAAGCATCAACTGTTCCGCACCCCTCAAACACAGGTTTTCCAGCGAAACTCTGTATTGTGGTTTGGGCTGACTGTGCACTTGAAAAAACAAGGAAAAATCCACTTTCATTATGCGGTATGATCTCAGACATAACCTCTGCTGGATTGGCAGATGGACACAAAGTTTGACAGACCTCTATAGGCCTGGTGCCGGCTTTTAATCCGCTAACATAAGCAATTCTTGATGTTGACATGGTTGACCTAAAGAAAGGTGAACTAGTCAAAATCGCGAAGCTATTGAAACAGCAACACACTTTTCCGCTATCCTTTGATTTGTGAACTAGCTACCTACCTCTCTGCATATAACATATATTCCTGCTCACTATAATTGCTCACCCGAGTAAAATAAAAACTTTCAAACAGTACTCGGTCTGGTGCTCATTTGCTTGTATGCAACTGCCCTATTAGACATGGACTGCGTATATATATCACAAGTAGTTACTGATTAAAATCTAAGCTTCAATTATAGCAAAGTCAACGATTCATAAATGTCAATGTTTATTATATAACTGATATTTCACCCAAAACCTACATTTAAGCTAAATAATGGCTTTATTTATCAATTAGCACAGACTAACTTCCAGTACTAAAAAGATGTTCATCAACGCAATAAGGAACTAGCTATGAAACAGAACTCCTGGGTGGATGCTATTGTTAACGCAATAAAATGCACAATTTTCTTATATGTGTGTACTAAATGACTAATAATGAGTTAACATTCACATATATTCAATTCCAAGCATCTGACTGACAGCAATCATTCCTACAGTTACACAATCACCACCATGTATCGTACAGAGACCATCACTCCATCACAAATGCAATGGCCTGTCACAATCCTGTTAGAACATTGAATGCCCACGATTTTACATTTTTTCCAATACAGTGTCCATTCTACGACAACACCTACTTAACTAACATTAGTTTTTAATCAATATTTCACAGACTAACAATCTTAAGTAACTGTTAGCAGTTCGCGCAATAGATAAGCAATCTTAAATAAGCTTAAATAAGCAAGCAAGACCACAATGTTACTCAAGTACTATGTGCTTTAAAAAAAAAATTTCTTAAATCAAATAAAAGTATGACACTTGTATTACCACGATAGAATGACAGTTTCACGTCACGTTACAACAATTTCCAAAAAGCAATTTCTACTACCCGAAAATAATCCACCGCACAATCAGCACATATTACTTCCAGTCCAAAATATGCACTAAAAACAGAAATATACCCAAATAAAAATACTCGTAACTACTGTGCATACATTAATCAGTATCAGTTAAATGTCAATCATAAGCATAGCATTAGCACATTTAAAGTGAGCATCTAAAAGGTCTGTAGTGAATATATTTACGACAAACGCATCCAACTGCTTTAATCAAAAGTTAATTTAAGTATCCTTTCCTATTCATGCATAATGTTCACAAATTACCAGTTTGTTTCCTCAAACAATGTTCAGGTAAACTATTCGGTTTTTCTCCCGTGGTGATGACACTCGCCACATAGTTCCACTCCCAACAAACCAACACAGTTAAACCATCCCTTAACTAGTGATCAACAGCAGCACTCTGGTTCACAGAGGACAACGGCATCCCAGCTGTAAAAGAACATACTTGTCGCATAGAACTGCACTTAGCTATGAGCAGGTGTTTACCACATGTGAGTCGATCTTCAGATGTAACGGTCGTGTCTGTCGTGATGGTCCCTTCACCCCAACGATCTCATTAGGGGCTCCAATGTGACCGGAGAAAATAGGTGGCGTGCCCTTAACTAGTCGTATCTCCGGTGAAACCAGGGGAGGTTGGGGAAGAAAAGGCAATCTTAACTAAAAGGCTTTATTGCCAACTCACAAAGCTTGACACCACAGCTGACTCCGCCAATCAAGGTGCAAACTCACATCAAAAGAAACACCTGCACTCTGCTACACACATACAACCAAGAGAATCACTCTCTCCTAAACATCCATCATTCCTGCATCCAACTCCAAACAAAACAAACAGTGATCTCCTTTCCCGCGGTCTCTAAACAAAACACCACGCCAATCACACAATAAGAATTCTAAATAACAGCCGGCTGAATCACCCATATATAATATTTCTAGCCGTTCAAATCGGCCGCAAATGCCGTGGTTACATAACCCAAATCCTAAAGTTAAGAAGACAGTTACAAGGCCCAGGGTTGAAGAGATAACCCCACTGTTAATAGGGTGTTGTCATGAATCTTACTCAGAGTAACCCCTATTCTCTATATTAAGCCATGTATATAACTCATTGCTTAGTGACAAAAATGAATGGGAAAATTTGTGAATAACAAATGTTATATCATGTTTTATAACAGGATCCATCAGACTCACTCAATTACAACAATCCTCCAGATATGTCCCCGTCTGCTAATCATGAGATGTCTCAATGTGGGCAACCCAAACCTCTAGCTGAATACACTGACCTGAAGGTAATGGTTACAAAAAGTATTCACTGGTGATGACATGAGACCAATCTTATTTTAATTTTGCTTTTATCTTCTAGCATTTGCATTTCTTGATGAGATTTAGTGGCGAACTGACCACATATACACACTTATATAAATTTGGGATTATTCCCAGCTATACTTTCTGGTGTGGACCAAAATATGACTGCATTTTTGTTATTGTTTTATATGTGCTAATGTTTAAATATTGCTAGATCTAAAGTCATTTCTCATAAAACAGTTGCACAAATAATAATTTTAAAATTTGAGATTCAGGGTACCAGCTTATGGAGACATATAGCTCTGAATTAGTATACAGTGTTTTCTTTTCTGTTTGTATTATTTGTAAACGTATTATTTATTTTCATTACAATTTCCTTGAAAAAAAACAACACTTAGTAAGACTAAACTAGAATTTCCCACTAAAATCTACGGAGAAATTATTAAATGTAAAAATGCTGCAAGCTTGGTACATCAAACATTTACAGACTTGTATGACATAAAAGTTTTTACTTTTTCACTGAAATATGTGAAATCAATAAAATTGGTTGATATTACAATTATGTAATATCTCAGTTTTCGCACATGAATTCACTAAAGATGTAAGAGGTCTTTTTTTTCGATATTGTCACTATCATATATTATATGATTTGAGTTATGTACTTGAAATTTCAAAATAGCAATTTGGAAAGGAATTGGATCGCCCTTTACTATATTGGTCCTCGGTAAATCGACCCCTTATAAAAGTCACTCCTAGGTATATCGGCACCTTGAACTTTTATAAGCAAAAGAGCAATTATTGTTATTATTGATGTTATATGATAACCTTCAGGTTTCTAATTATTATTTGAAATACTATGTTGAATATTTCTGTAATGACTATTGTCTAAATGGATTTAGCATCTAGGGATTGATTTTGAAGGCACAGTAATTTTCTAAGGCCGATTTTATTAGATAATTATTTCAGAGGGGGGTGTTTTGACCAGATGATTTGGCTGTAATTCATGTGTAACAGTGACAGATTCTTGCCAGTTTTACTTTCTTTGTGTTTTCAGCACATCACATACGAAAACCTGGAGACCGCAGGATAAAATCCACCACTTTCTTCACAAAGCCGGCCCAAGATCATCATTGAACAAATGAACAGGAATAGATGGAAAGGAAATGAGCCACACACAACATTTAAGCAACTAGAGAGCACTCCTAGAGTGCACGCCTTTTCTAAGGAAGAAAAGCACCATTTCACCCAATTAATGCTTTTTGAGCAATCTCAACCATAACCCCCAAATTATTATAACCCCAGACAAAAGTCAGGGGATTTGCTGGATTCAGCTCAGTTGTGCTACCATACTACCATTCACCCTTTGGGAACTCAAGAAAAATACATGCTGTGAGATGTCTTTAACACAAATATATATCTAATAATACAACAGCTACTGTTTATCTGTTCCATGTACAGTCTTGTAGAATATGTGATAGGTTAAATTCTGAACTTATTAACAAACGGGTGAAACTAGTAATAATATTACCTTGAGGTGATTGAAGATCATTATGTTTGTCCCATAGGTAACATTAATTACACCTGAGGGTTTTTCCATTGTTAAAGGTGTCCATTATCTTTCACTATTGGTCACTTTGTGATTCTGACCATATATACAAGTCTTTTTAGCACACTTCCAAAGAAACCCCTTTACATTTATTTCAACTAAAATGATCATAAAAACCGAAAAAATACACACCAGAAATGAAAAGTAATGATGTTAAACAACATCTTAAAAATTATAAATCGGGACCTCATAAACAGTGCATTATTTTCCAATATTGTACACTTACTGGGCCATTAACCTGTACCTAAAGATGACCTTGAGGTCACCTAAGAAAAAGGCTGCAGTGAAAGCAGTTCTGGCAGTTTACCCTAACCCAGCTGGAAGCCCCTAGGGAAAACAGACAAGCTAGCCCAGGGTCAATTAGGGATACCTTAACCCTACATTCGGGTCAGAGTGAGCAAATTACGGAAACCGAAGGGTCAACCACCAGCAATCTTGGGTGACCCAAGTTTGCAAAACAAGTAGAACAGAAATAAGATATCATTGTAATGCATGTAAATATCGCATCAACTAATAAAACACTAAAAACAAGTAAAATAATAACATGTAAAATGGTCTAAAACGAGGATATCACAAAATACAATTCATACTGGGCTGTGAAGGGTGGTCAATAAAGATTGTTTGTGTTCACTGATCTACTGTCACTTTCAAATTAAGGAAATTACAAGAAAGGTATTATCAACAGATTGATGATGGTCATTGATCGCTAAATACTTCAGATCACAATGGGTTTCAGATGCTGCTTTAAGCACCACTTAAGCAGCAAGAACACTTCCCCTGGTTAAGAACTTACAACAATGATGTCTCTAACAACCCTTTTGATAGCCCCCAGCCCTTGTGAACTCAAGTAAAAGCATGCTTGCCAGTTATCTTTAACAGTAAAAGAGGGGCATTATGTTTGATCTTTACGTTACTCTTAAGATGCCCTTGACGTCACTTAAGATAGAGGCTGTGTTGAAAGCAGTTCTGGAAATATTACACCAATACAGCAAACAACCCCCTGGGCCAAACCCCCTAGGCGACCTTAACTTTGCAATACATGTATAACAGAGAATAGATGTATGATAGCTAGCAAAGACCCCACCCCCCCCCCCACCCACCCCCCCCCCCCCCCCCACCCCCGTGAACACCATTTGTAAACAAGTTTTGATGCACAGGAGGGCACCCCCCGCTCGCCCAAAGGTGGTGTTAAGTTAGGTTCCGAGGATACGTTCCTCCTGAAACTTGCTCCCAGACGACACAATGAATGAAATGAGAAGGGTGGGAGGGAGGAAAGAAAGAACTTTACAAAGTTTAAGATTTATATAAAAAGGCAGGTTGCTTGAAATCAATAAAATAATAATGATGGAAGATAGCTTTTCCATAGTTCACCTTATATTCTCAACTTTGTGTATTTTGGTAATTTTTATATAGCATTTAATTTCTCTGGCAATGTGCCTGTAACTTAATTCACATGCAATTCAGTTGGTTCAGTATGAAGTTACTGAGTTGTTTCTTGTGTAATGAATAAATTAATTAATTAACTCATTTCTCATCTCAGCCACAAGGCGAGGTGACTTTTAGTACATTCTTAAATTAGTACTTTATGATTGGACTTGCTTATCTCATTTCCATGTCTGGAAATCACATGAGTGTAATAATTGGATAAGTATATTCTTAAATTAGTAATTCAGATGTTTGTATTAATGATAATAAAATACTATGCTCCACATAGTGTCTTTCACTGACCCAGGGTATGAGGAAACGAATAATGATAGAGGATAGCTCTTGAGGCCAAATATAAGGATCAACAATAGGGTTAGCCAATCGTAAATGCTGACCTAGATGACCAGAATTATTTTATAAATTAGCACTGAATGAGGTAGCATCTGCCCTGGTTTGAGCGTGTCCTCATGTAGACAATTAAAAAGCCCATATTAGATTTTTTTTGTCCAAGACCAACATTTTTTTCTTGTCAGGGTAGGGGAAAGTAGTAATTTTCAAGTTCAAACTAAAACGAAAAATCAGATTATTTATTAAGCAAAGTATATGATATTTATGAGCTAGAATAGTATATTTAGAAAGCCTACATTGAACAATATTAATACATGTAATATAATTGATAATCTTTAACAGCACTAAAACATATATCTACAGTACGTTATACAGTACAGTAAATGACATGCACGAGCTTGAATTATTAGAAACACACAATATCTCTAGAGCAATTCATATTACAACACTTACTACACTACGTTTTGGATAAATAAAGAAAAAAGAAATAACAACCCTCTTAATGGATATCTTATTATAATTAATATTTCTTCATGCAAACACCAATATCAAGCATAAACCATAGTGCAATTCATACAAATCATTTGACAACATTCTTTTAAACATTCCAATAGTATTAAGTATATGCACGACTAAATAAATCTTACAAACTAGGTGCATTAAAGCAATGTTATCAGTTAGGTATACATCAATATTTAAGCAGTGGATTTTTGTCCAAAATCTGTGTCTTATGTATTACTCTTAACTCTAAACTTTGGCAGACTTTGATTAATTCTGGTAGGTTGGCTGTTTCATCAAAATGCACATAAATAAGGTATATATATTGGTAAATGTTATAACATTTCTAAAAATAGACAATGTATGCCACACACGAAAATATATTATATATTTTGGTTAATGGTTCAGTTAATGATCTGATGAAAGTCGGAGAAAGCTTAAAAATGAAAATCACTGTGTATTGGGGTTGTATTATTCCGTTATCAGTTTAGATGGACTATGTATGTTATGTTCCAAAGGACATAGTTTGTGTTTTGTGTCCTATTCAACAATATCTCTCGACATCATATTTATAGTCAAAGTTGGAGTTTTAGGTCCCGCTCAACAGTCAACCTGAAGGTCATATTGGGACATGACCTCAGTAAATTTTTTTTAACTTTTGGGAGTGGAACCCACACATAGACGTGACAGTCTCTGATTAGATACCAAACACATCATTAATGGGGTCTTGTCTCAATTAGATTTTTGTTGGTGTTTTTTTTTTCGTACACCCTTCTCTCTGGGGTCAAGAGGTATGGGCTCAGGTACTTTTAATTGTGGATAGTTGTGGTACGCTCCAATTTGTGTCTTGGTAGGATGTCTTCGAAGTGATTCAGTGGGATTTGCATTTGGGAAGGATGCGTTCAACACAACATGGAACACAATTAGCATTCCGGACTACTTTTTTCAAATGTTTGAAAAACCCTCTCACAAGCTTTACCCAAAGTCTGCATGCTGAGATGGTGAAGGGGATTTATATATAGGATGGCTCATTCTTCAATGTGCAGTCTTTTCAGATAGGAGATTTCTTTTTCTGAGCCATAAGGATAATCTTAGGAAGTTGAAATCAAATAGGAACAAAAACAATTGCACATGATGGTGTGACCTAAACATTATATCTAGTCGTCCAAGTGTAAATTTACTTTAAATTCTTATTAAATGTATTGCAACCAAACAATCTCTCAGAAGACAATAGTTTTTCTTTCTAACTGGACCTGAAACTGGCATAACTTAGAACTGTATGACAAATATAAAGTACTAAACTGTACACAAACACATGAAACTGAACTAAATGCAGATATTTGACTCTTTGCCAATACCTTTTTTAAGATAAAACCTCTTCCTACCATCGTTTTCAGATGTCATGCACAATTTATTATTTTATATTTTATACTGTTCAGTATAATATAATGAAAACATCAAAATTAATAATAATTTAAAGCAATGTTTAAATGCTGCTGCTGGATAAAATAAAGCAGAACACAACCATGCATATAGGTGCAACTATATTAATAGTCAAATGTACAGTTTCTTCATCATATTCTAGCCATTATATATACATTATTTGTAATAAAATATTTATAAACTATATTGTAAGTGCATCACAAATTACAGACGTGTGTATTTGGTGTGAGGTATCAGTCAGTGTTGTGTGTGGTTTTTTTTTCATTGAAGTATATAATCCACAAACAGAATCTAAATTGGGAGTTTTCAAAGTTATTTTTGTGGTTACTTTGTGGAACAGGTTATAGGATTCTAGGGTAGCATCTTTGCTGCTAGAATAACCAGGATGGTATTGTAAATATTTATTTCTTTGTTTGTGGAATTGCTAGAATAGTGTCAATTATGAATGTAATTTGTGTATATAACGGGGTGAAAAGTCCATTTAGTTCAGTTGTGATTTGTAAGTAATCTGACGCACTTCAGGTGTGACTCAGAAGTAGTCAGATGCACTGGAATTGTGTTTTTGAAGCTGTTAACTGGTGATGTTACTGTGGTTTTAGAGTGAATTATTTCTTGGGAAGTTAGGGGCCACGGTGGTAGAGTGGTAACACTCTTGCCTCCCTACCGCAAGTGGGAAAACTGATAGTTGCTTGCCATTGGTCGGCAGTTTACAGTACAGTACTTTGACCAACTGTAGCACTGGTTTCCTCTGCTCTCCCAATTGCCCATTGTAATAAGTGTTGAAAGCAATGTACGCGAGGGACAGCAAGTCGCGGGGGACAGCAATTCACCAATTTCTGTTGTAGTTTGTTTAAAATTAACATTAACCATGATACTGAAGGAGCTTTATAGCATAGAAAAGTGTGCAATATGTCTTGATACTTTTCTAAGATTTTAGAAGTTTCAGTAAGAATGATTTTTAAGATTAACAGAAAAATTTTTATGTCAGTAAAAATATGCTCCACAAACTAAATCTGACTGATGCAAAGAGCTGTATGTTCTCTAAACTCTGTCTGGGGTCAATATAAATACGATTTATAACTTCATCTTATCCTAGAATTTATTGGGAGGAATTGATCTTTAGCTTTAATTATTGCATGCAAATTACTTAACAGTCTTTGTAACTTTTTGGCAACAGTATAAAATAATTGGCGACATACTCTCCACTTTACAACAGCCCTAAATATATTGCCATAGGACAAGTTCTATGAATGCATTTGTACTTATGACAAGATATATTTTAGGATGCTACTGTCATTTTATAGTTTCAGGAACCTCTTTTCATTCTTATAACTTTTATATAACCACACTGCATATTTGTTTGTCAAGAAACTGCATTTTGGTGTTTTTATGGGCGAAATGCTGTCCCCCCTTGTAAAACCCCAAATAAATAAATAAATTCTTGTGAAGTTACTTGAAAAGGTAATAGTGCAAACTCAATTTGTAGAAGTGATACAGAAAGGCTGTGGATTCAGTGTTTTAATTTTATAAAGAGAGCTGTTGATTTCAGCTGTTGACAGTGTTGTGTTGTACATTTGTACAGAAGAAATTGAAATAAACTATTTTAAGCAGGAAAAAATTTTTTCCTTTCCTTACTAATACACAAAGACTCTGGGCTGTCACACCTTGCATCATGACAAAGTGTGAGTTTAACTTTAGTTTATGTACACATGTCAGCTATTATACTGTATCTCTCCTTGGTGTAAACCGACCAGACCTAGAGTTGACCCGAGTGGATGATATTCGTTCAATGTTTAAGACACTACAGAACTCCAAATCAAGTTCACAGTCTCTATTGAGGGCTCTTATACCTGTTTCAAAGCACTGATTTACAGAAACAGAGGGGTATGTTTTACCGTCACCTCTGTTGAAGTAACCTTTATTTATCACAGCAATCAGGGTACCATAAGCATTGATCTTATTTTTGTCCCCAATAGTGTCAGTCACCAATGCACCACTGTCTCCAGCAACAACAGCATACTGACTACCATATCCAACTTGAAAACATTTTCTGTAAGGTTTACCTTTAATGTTAAATACATCACACAAATTATTTATGATCTTTCCTTGTGCCAGTGACCTTGCACCTGTCACAGACACTGGTTTGCCGAAAGAATCTTTCGTAACTACTGCAGCTTTTACTTTTACAACAGCCTCCATTGAATTTCTAAGAAAAAGGTTCAGGTATTTAATTCTGTTTTGTTGAATAGGTTGAAGAATTGGAATTGCCGCAATGTCCACTTTTTCATCATTTGGAGCAATATACTTTGCTCCAAGATGAATCAAGCGATGCTCTCTTTCCTGTTTTACTTTGCAAAATGTGTGGACCTTTGAGTGATTGTTGTTTTCACAATGAAGTACATGTCTTGCAGTAATTCCATACAACTGTTTGTCTTTTTTGTTAATCATAATTATGCCAAGAGTCCCAGATAATACACGCCTATTTGCTTGGTTCACTCTTCTGTTGAAAGTTGGACCAATTTCATCAACTCTTTGGACCTCTACACCTGCCACAACTGAAATGAGTGACCCTCTCTGAACCACCGGTAAATTTGTGCCAGGAACCTCCTCATTGCTGAATAAGTATTGCATATTACTTCCTTCTGCAGCCAAAATAGACACCATAAGTTCTGGTTGTTCAATAACATCGAAGGCATGATGCTCTGACAGTCTGGGAAATTGTTCTCGTAAGAACATCAACATTTCAACTTTCTTTCCAAATTTAACATCTATGCAAATTTTTACTTCACCATGCACATTTTTTCCAAGAAATGAACATTGTAAATAGGGTGGATATCCAATTTCCACTAATTTAGAATAAAATGTCTCATAACAGTCTCCATCCAATGGTGTATCATTTTGTCTCTCCCCTGAAAAAAATAATAGTAGTTGACCACTTTTTCAATAATCAATATCAGCAAAGTAGTAGATTAGATTTGAATCAGACAATCCAAAAACATTGCTTATAGCTTGGCATTAATTAATATTCTACCAATGAACGACTAACTTGACTTTTTGGAATCAAAGGAAGCTTACATTTGTTGAAAAGTGTTATTGTTATTTTACATAACTATCGATAATAAAATAGTTGAGATCGTTGAATAATTAATTTACGTAAATCTTATCTGTGATGGAGTGGGCAGTGCATTCTTATCAGCCTTATGTGAGTGTTTCACCACACGACTAAGGTTCCCGATTAAGGGTTTTTGAGGGTCGGTTTGAAAAATTTGCTTAGTCCCAGGCATCCTGTAAGGGTCGATTGTGGTCAGTTGGGGCCGTGAGAAAAATCAAACATGTTTGATATTTCTCCCGACCCAAACCGATTCTTTTTTCCCGCCATAAACAAAATGTCCAGTCCCAGGCCTCCTCAGACCACATTTACACAGTCCTCCTGCGACCCTTAGTTCCATTTCAAAACAAGAATCGGCCTTCTCGGTCTGGAGAAGACTGGGGACACCTGAGGAGGCCTGAGGACGCCGGGACTTAGTCGTGGGTTAGTCGGGGCTTAGTCTCAAGAGGCCTGAGGCATCCTGGGACCCAGTCGGTATGTCTACAACCAGATCTTGGATCAAACCGACCAGAAAAATGGCTTAGTCAGTTCTTAGTTCCAGACCAGTCGGGGTCTGTCTGGGGCTGCCTGGGGCCTCCTCAGGCCCCCTGAGGCCGATCTGACCTTAATCCCAGACTTTAACACCGATCCAGTTTTCCCGCCCATTTTACCTTTTTTTTCACCGACCGTCCACGATTAAGGATCCCAGACAGGATCGGGGCTTAGTCCTTTGGTGAAACAGGGGCATTAAATACATGTCGCCATGTTTAAAAATCTGTAGTATCTCTTAACTTTGAGACTCATGCTTCTTTATTCCCTTTATCCCTTCAATTCCCTTTTTTGTAATTTAAATAGCCCAGCATTTTACCATATTCCAAAACAGCACAGAAATGTGATTTCAGCATGTAGTATTTATTGCTGCTTAAAATGTTGATCTGTGTTTCATATTTTTGCAGTTTATAGAGAAGATGTACATATATCTAAAAAATAAATTTGTAAAAATGTGGGTGCATATTGGGTGATATATCTATTATGGTTTTATTTTAAATTGAGCACATTTTCAGCTGCAACATCCCTTTCGATTGTCTTTTTTAAAATAAAGGCTAAATTCATTTAATAGGAAGCCATCATAGTAGTTTACTCTTCACCAGCATCAACAATACCTTTAAAAGTCTTTGTATTAGAATATTAATGCAGCCTATATATAGAAGGGCATGGAGGAATTTGGTGGTCATGGACTGTCACCGGAGAATCAAGTACAGTTGTGAAGAGTGCCCTAAGTTCCATCTCTTACTGTGCCCAGAAAGTCACAAAGAGAGAAGGCTAGATAGAAGGAAGAGTACATGGCATGTCCACAATGGGAAAGGTACAGTCACAGGTTTGCAGAATTTAAAAAAGACTGGCCTAAAGGAGTATATGACAGGCTGTATTGCTTCTGGAATATCAATCCTGTTTCATATTTCTGTGATCCTTTGATTGACATTTGCAACCATCCATATACACCTTGGCCACTCATACTTTGCTGTAACTGGCTACAAAGGGTTGGTCATATGGCTAGTTGGTAATTAAGTCTGCATTGGAACAGCCCTGTTATGACAAAGAACCAACTTACAAAGATTATACCTACACAATTGGGTATGCAGGTTTTCATTGCTGGAGCCACCTTAACTTTTCAGATATTTATTCTTTTGATAACAAAATTTGTAGGTGACCTCTGCTGTGATTGGTCAAGGAGTCCTGTCCACCTTTTACCAATTGTTTAGTCTTATCACTTTGTCATTGGACACTGGACAAACAGCATGACTTGTGAAATTTTCTTATGGTTGCCTCTGTGATATTTTTAACATTTTAAGTTTTTATGTGATTTTGGTAATTTTAGTATTTTATTATGAAAGAGGTTTAGATATAATTTGAGATTTAAGAGATGAGAATGTCGCATCCCCAGTCAAGTGCAGATGCCTGGTGACGAGAAATTCATGGCCTGCACTGGGACCTTGCACCTCTCATATGGGGCAAGTGTCTTTTACAGAGCATACTGATTCCAGTAGTGAATCTGACATTGATATTTGGATCTTATAAATCACTCAGACAAAATTTCATCCCGTTTCGGTTGTTTCTGTGGATGGTGCAGGGATCCTTAGATTCCATCAGTGGGGGTAAGTATTCTATTTCTCAAAATGATATCAAGCCAATGATATAGAGCCAAATCAGGTATTTACAGGGTCAGGTCTCAGAGGGGGGATCTGTGGATGTCTATGTCCCCAATAGGGTTAGGTGGCCCCATGAGTTTGTTTTATCTGGTAAAAACAAAGACTGTGTTACTTATAATAAGCTCTCCCCAATACAATGGACAGCCGGACCATCAGAGTCGAATCCGACATTGGTATCAGAGAACATATGCTTGATTATGTCATTAATTTATTGAATGATGTCATGTTTTTCTCCTGGGATTCTGCAAATGCCAGCCATGCCATCCTGTTTTGTCGGAGCAGGGAGAAATTACTGGATGGTCGGATACTGACAAAATAGATAGTCAGGATGGCTCATGCACAGAGACAAATCTCACAAACCAGTCCAAATGGTTCAGATAATTTTATTTGTGGTTTTACGTCGCGTTCAACAGCCAGGGTCATATCGCGACGGGTAGTTTACTGGTGGAGGAAACCAGTGCATACTGCACTGTAAACCACCAAGCATCGGCAAGTAACTACCAACTTTCCAACATGAAGCACCCAGCCCCAGATTCGAACCGGCGGCCTCAGAGGTTGGAGGCGAGAACTCTAACCGCTACGATTCAGATAAGAAAAATACATGTACTGGAAAAGTTCTCCCTTGTATTTTCTTCAATAAATGTACATGTATACAAAATAACACACATGAGACAAAAGGGATAGTCTATAAGCATGTCTGTGCCATGTGCTGGTCCAGGGATGGTAAAGCTTTTCCCCATACACAGGCAGATTGTAGAAAATATCCACCAAAAACGAGTAAGAGTCGGCATGGGAAACTGGGTCCTGTTTACAAATCTCAATTGTAACTAATTCCCAATTACGAAAAGAACATCAGATTGATGAATTGCTTGGCCTTCCTTTCAACTCTATCAAATGTTTGATTTATGCCTCTAAATCTGTGCGAGAGGGCGGAACCTTTTCGCAGGTCATTTCTACCACATGTGACACTTTTAGCGATAGACAGAAGAAGGAAGTGGTCGTTTGTATCATAGTGAACATATTGCTCTTATTACTGGCTGGCAGTTGTGCACATAGTACTGTGTCAAAGTCACGTGTATCAAATAGAAATACATGTATTCGGAAGAGAAAACATGGTTCTGGACTAGATTAAAAGGTTGGGATCCAGGTCGCATAATTCCTAAAAATGATAAAAATAATTCTTGTCGGATTTGCCAGCAGACATTGAGCCCCCAAAACACTTCTTTTGGTCGGGTTTCTTACTCTTATCTTGACGAATGGACTGGTCAGAATATGGCTGTTAAACCATCCTTTTTGTGAATCATTTTCAGGTTCTACTTGAGGATTTGGATCAGGATATACAACACTGGGAGCAAGATCATGTGGTTTCTTGTTCTCAGGTGGATAAGAAAATTGGTATCAGGTGCAATAGTGATAACACTTACTGCCATAGTGGATTAGTTGTACAAGCACCAAACAACTTATTGGGTAAATGTCTGACCCACACTGATGACAAAAATTCAGATCTGTCATTTGAGTTTTGTGATGTTATTAAGGATAATGGCCCGTCTGTTGGACATACCACTGTTTCTGGTTCTGACAACAGGAAAAAGGCCCATTACAGTAATTCTAAGGATGCTAGTTCACAGACAAATGTGTTCCAATATGGTGTCAGGACTTTGTGAAGTGTAAGCATTAAATTGGAACTGCATTAGGCTGTATCCCAACAACGCCTATTATATTACTTTCGGGTTTGGATGTAATCTGGCATCAGATTCCGGACATTATCACGGCCCACCATCTCATAAGAAGTAGTGGTTAGCCAAATTTCTTACATTGTCGCATTCCAGTTGACACTAACTTGAAAGTTGACAGATGGAGGTTTCATTTAGCTGACTACTTTGATCAGCAGTTATTGAATCTGATCGAATTGGGGTTCCCTTTGGCTTTTGATAGAATGCGTCTAATCTCTAGTACTCCAAAAACATCAATCCTCAGCTATAGTTTATGCTGAGCATGTGGAAAAGTACTTATAGGAGGAACTCGAATTTAAAAGCTCTCATGGGAGAATTTTCTTTACATTTTCCCCCATTTATGACCAAGGTAAAACCTGGTTCTGAATTTAGGCGAACTATGATTGACCTTAGTCAGCCAAAAGGTGCCTCTGTTAACGATGGGGGTCTTAAAAATTCATATTTGAGCACTGACTTTCAACTCCATTATCCTTCAGTAGACATCATTATTTAATACTTGAATGCTTTAATTCCAGGGGCCAATATCTTTAAGATAGATATTAGTCATGCTTTTAGGCACATCAGGATTGGCCCTGGAGACATTGACCTTTTAGGATTCGCTCACAGAAGTCTGGTTCTCATTGATTTGTCGCTTCCCATTTAATCTATTGTGGTTTGCCCTATTCTATACATTCAGCTTATGAATTGTTGTTAACCTTACTTCAGGATCTTGGTTTGAAAATGAGAACTTAAAGGTTACATGCTCCAGACACAAACGTGGTCTGTTTTGGCATTTCATTTATTACTATCAATAGGACTATCAATGTTCATTTCTGATAGTAGATTATCTGAAATTGTCACTATGGTCGAAAAATGGTCGGACAAAAGAGTTTCAACAAAAATGAATTACAATCCATCATGGGTTATTGCTGTATATAACAAAATGTGTGAAGCCGTCTTAGATATTTTCGTAAAAGAATGCTTCAGTTATTGAGAGAAAATCACCATTCTGATAAAATTATTCTTACCCCGGATTTTAAGAAAGATCTACATTGGTTTAAAGTATTTCTGAAGTCTTATAATGGTGTCACATTTTGTCACATTCAACCATGCAATTACAGGATTTACTTTGACCCCCGTTTTACAGGCATTTGTGGTTGTTTTAGTAATTTTGTATATTCTATTCTAATTCCCAAATGCTAATGGCATATAACATTGCACACTTGGAGATGGTCAATGTGGTTGAGGCTTTTTCAATGTTTATGGTCACTGTTTGGCCAATAAGCGGATTTTCTGTGGCAACAGGGCCGTGGTGGATGTCCTGAGCTTTGGTAGTGCTAGGGATTCGGTATTTGCCACTTGTGCCAGAAATATCTGGCTATTTGCTGCACACTATAATATATCCCTAGTGGTTTCTCGTGTACAGGGTTGGGAAAATACTGTGGCTGGTCTCTTATCTAGGTGCTCAGGCACCCTAGAGGATAATGCCACATTGCAGGAATTGGTACCCCATGCATTCTGGGTTAACACACATATTGATTTACAGTTATTGAATAATCATTTGTAGCACTATATCTTTTCTTTTGTGGACACTGGGGCTCCGACTGCTCACTTGGCCACTCAGATCTTTAACAGACTTTGAATAAGCTTCCGACCTGCCACTTTGGCATCATATAACAGAATGTTTAGGCTCTTCTTGACCCCTTCCTGGTGGTTTTGGACCTGTCGCTGCCTCGGCTGACTACATTTGATGTCCTTGCATTTATGGAGTACCTCCTCCAACATGGTATGTCCTTCAATAATATTAATAACCATAGAACAATCTCAATCTACAGTCACATTGTATTTTATAGCTTTGTATATGTTTCATATTTCTCCATCTTAAGGTTGTTGGATATCATACCTCATTCCACAGTTACTTTTGATGTCTATAGACACATGTGTGTAGAGGATGTCATTTTTGGTCCTGATAATGCAGTAGGGCTAAAACCATGCAAAATAGAGTCAAACTAATCACCATTTCTGTGCCAAAACTAGGTGCTTCAGATTTTGTTCTATTAGGGCCTTGAAGAATATGTTGACTTTTTCCAGACAAGACCCCGACTTTCCTTTATTTCATGTCTTCAAGTCTTCTTGTTCTCTCCAAGGCATCTGGGTAACATCGCTAACATCTTACCATTGCCCAAAGTGTTGACATTTCAGGATTTCAGGCCTGGTGGCTCAACCTGAGCATTCAGGCATGGCCTCTGCAGGGAAACCCAAGTACAGGAGATTTGGTCCTCCAGTGCTGTGTAGTGTTACATCCAACATCCCCCTCTGCTACGTCTTCTGTCACTGCCTTCTTTTGTGCCCACCTCTCTGTCTGCTTATCTCTACTGGGTGCTTGGGGTCTTTGGCTTTTGACCTCCCCCTCTTTGTTAGGTACAACCTCAATGACCTTGTACTTCATGGCCTTGAAATATTGGGTGACGGGTTTGAATACCAGCTTGGTGCTGGGGCATTGATTTTTCTCTCAGTGACCTATGACCTTTAGTAATTTCACTGGGTTTGTGACCTTTGATCTCAGTATTTGACCTCAGTGCTGTCGCCCTTTGACTTGACCTTTGACTTGTGTCTTTCATGTCATCTAAGCCATACATCTAAACCATTTTAATGCCATTTTATATATATATGTCATTTAACCAACATATTATTGTATATATTGGAGTGCATTGGGGATAATTGTATTATTAATAATAATTTCGCAGTATCTATAACTGTTGTATAATAAATTTATACATCCCAATCTTTTATTGTCTTCTGGGGGGCTCGGGGAATGAACTCCTGACAATAATCCTTAATAACTCTTGTCAGTACTAGGGGACTACCAGAACTAATTCTCTCTTTGGAGAAGATCACTCAGTCCTATTTGTATAGAAGAGTGTAACTTATTTGTTGTTATACTGTGAAAATAGAGTCCAAGTATCATTAACATATGTCATAGCACCATGAAGATAAGTCAAAAATGCCGAACAACTGAAAAGATTAGCCATGGACAAACAAGAAAAAATGCTCATTCTCAAAGATTTTCAAGCATGTTTTTTTAAATAACAGTCCACCCACCCTGGCAATTTGATTAGATACATAATTGGTTGAAATTAGACTGTTCCTGTATATTTAATATTTGTACACAGATATATTGAATGTAAGGATAAATTGTGGCGACCAGCATGAGTTCACCAGAAATTTACAAGGGAGAAATTTAAGATCAACAAATAACTGACTTAAAGGTTACCATAAATTGTACTTGACTAGTTTAAATATATTTGTGAGTAGTACATCTTAAATTTAAGAAAGTCTTAATATCATGATCAATCTGGGATCAATTGATCAAATTCACACATCCATTCACTTTGGATTCTAAATTCAAACTAAAATAACCCTGCCAATTTCCATCCACAAACCATACAAGACACTTAGCAACAGGGACTACCTATTTCAAAACCTTCCTAGCAATCTCTAAACGAGGCCAGTTATGGTACATTCACACTGCTCACTGACTTCTGGAGGTGAGGAACTGACACTTGTGATACCGAACACCACGAATGACTAGACGAGAATCTACATTTGCAATGATTTCACTTTCTACCTTTCTGACTGAAATGATAAGTCATGTGGTCAATAAGACATTTCACCTTAGATTAGAGTACAGGGTTGTCAGGAGGGAAACTCATGAGAATGGACTTGACGTATTAAGGTCACTAGTTTACTTACCATGTCGTACGTGACCTCCATCTGGAACATCAAACCCCGAAGACTTCAATGATGCTTCATCTTTGCTGGATTTCTTTGCTGATACACTAAGGACAAAGTCTCTGCCAACATCAAACAGAGTGTCATGTTCCAATTTATCTGAGGTGGGAGATAGTGCATAAAATTTTGTTGACTTGTGCTTGCCTACAGTTTTTCTAGAAATTTTGCCCGCTGTTACGCTTTTATTTGAGTTATCTATAGAGGGAAATTTCAGATGAACCCCTCCAAGATATGAAAGTGTTCCAGCCTTAGAACCATGTTGTACACAACCTTTGGCATGATGCTCTTCATGATTTTCTGTTATTAATGTATTTGTGCGAATGATTTTATCCATTGCTGGAGTGGATTTGCTTTTCCTTTGCACTTCATTTGGAGATGTATCAGGAAAGGTTCTATTTCCACTTACTGTTCCCTGCCTTTCATGTATATTTGGTAAAGGGGAAAAGTAGTTACATTCTGTGTGTCGAAGACTTTTGTCAAACTTTCGCCAACCAAAATAATTCTCAGGTTTAACATATTCTAGTCCAGGATACAATGTTAACGGTGTTAACATCATTTGTTGTCTATTAAGCAAACCACCTCTTTCCAAGTGTGTTTGTTTTTTTCTATATTCCCCTTTTCTGGTGTTCACAATACCAGAAGTTTTAACAGGACTTGCATTTCGAATGTATGTGTATTTGGATGCCATGCCCTGAGGCGAGGGCATCAGCCTTTGTCTATCAGACACATCTGGTAAATTTATCCCAGGCATATTATTATAAGAAACAATTTTAACATAAAACACATTTAAGCATTAATTGTTCATGATGTACACTTCCTTAACTGTATTGGTACAATCTGATATGTATATACAATAGCTTTATGCTAAAACTATGCTTACTCATAAATCAAACTACTGCCAAATGTCTGAGAGGATTGACTGTGACTCTTTTCTATGATTTACTCTTCCAAGTGGTATAATCCCATCTAACAGACAACTCAAACTTAGTGGATTATTCTTGAAGAACATCATGCCATTACATTTGTACCGGAAATAAATGTAAAATGTTGATATTTATACTTTTCTCCACAGAAGAGCAGTAGGGCCACCATAAATCTTATTTCCCTTATTGTTGACTTAGTACGGTATCAAATCCAAATTTCCATCTTGATTCATTGACTTACTATCTCAATAAATTCACTTATAAGTGTACCTCAATTTATTCAGTTAGTAAGCTGAGAATTAGCATTAAAAACCAATACATTGTCCTGGGGAAGCCATAAAGAAATACCCAGAATGGGATCATATATATTTTATTATTATTATGCAACAATAATACATATAACATCTAAAATCCTTTTAGTGACTAGTTGATAAGAGATAACATGTAAGATAACATTATGATAATGATTTGTGCCATAATGTAGTAATATAATTTGCTGCATAATAACCAGGGACAGCCCTGGACAAACTACCCATGGGTCAAACAGGGATCAAATTTTGAAATTGATAAGGGGTCGAAGACCCGGAGGCCACAAGAAAAATCCAAGGGATAAAGAAGCCCATGGGTGAGTATTATTAAAGTTTGAGTATCTACACCAATGAAATAGCTAGTACTTTTAGCCAATTTATAATTTTGAAAACTACTAAGCAAAACAAATATTTCCCCAGCCAAAGGGGGTAAATAATAAGCTGTGCGGCCAAAAATCATGAAATTCTCAAAAGAAAAGTCCCAAACAGCCAAAGAAACTATACATGTAGGTATTGCCTGAAGGTAGCAGCAACAGGTGAAATATATTCGGGAAGTGTAGATACATAACGCCAGACGCAGTCGGAAGTCCAGGTACCATGCAACATGATATGCTGTAAAGATACACCATGCTGAAAGGCCCAGGTAGTACCAGATTTACGAAATAAATGGAAGGTCAAAGGGGAAGGTAATTGAAGCAGTTGAGAAACTAACTTTAAATGCTTTCTGGCCACAGAATCAGTTAAAGGGACCAAGCCATTGAGCCTAGGTATTCTAAAAAGGGGGTCATTTGCATCCCCAGGGGCGGATTTCATGAAAGGTCTCAGACTTAGCCCAGTCTCAGGCTGAGCCACTGGCTCAAATCTGAGCCTTTTTGCTCAGCTAAGTCTTTGTCTCAAATGGTTTTCACAGAAGGGGTCTCAGTTGAGACCAAGCTTATCAAATAACCACAGTGGTTTTCTGTGTCATGTGACCATTTTTTGTAGTCAAAATATTCTGCTGATGACATATATGTTCCTTGTTTGACACATAATATCTCTGGTCAAATACCATTTTGCAATGGGAAACCTTGTAAACATGTAAAAACACCCAAAGATTACATCAGGGGGTTGTTTTATGTACTTGTACCCTATTTTCAGCCATTTCAAATTTTGAAGTGAAGAAAGAATTATGGTGGCCATATTTGAGCCTTTGGTTACAAAACTTAAGCCCACTTTCTATCAGTCTCAACATTTGAGCCAGTGGCTCAGTCACAGCTGAGACTGAGACCTTTTGTGAAATCCACTAAGGCTGAGCCCATGGGCTCAAGTAAAATATTCCAATAATTTGAGACAAAAGTCTCAAGTTTGAGTCTGAGACCGGGCTAAGACCTTTCGTGAAATCCGCCCCAGGGCCCGTATTCACTAAACCTCCTATATTTTTAAGGTCCCTTTATTAAAAGAAGGTGAAAAATCTCCTTTGGTAAGGTGACCTTTAAAATGCTATTCACTAAACCTCATTTATGGTTTCCTTACCAAAGGAGACCTTAAATAAAGGATCCTTTATTAAAGGAGTGCATCCAGTCATCTGATTGGTTAAAAACATTTGTTCATAAAGGCTCCTATTTTCTTCTTTCCATGTATATTATTAATATAAGATTATTGTTATGATGTGTTTTCTTTTGCCATTTAAGATGATATTTCATATTTTAAGAAATAAATATCTAACTTTTAAAGATTTTTGCATTGCATATGTATTGCAGATTAAAGATTGCAGTTTTTATATTCACTGGTGGCCATGCTTTTTCACATGCTTTTTCACATCTTCTCATTAAATATTCATACAATTTAACCCATAAATTGTACAAAATGGTTGGTAATAAAAGTAAAACATACACAGAAAAGATATGTATCACTCAGAAGATAAACAATACAATAGTCATTTGGGAAGTTTTCCTATTGGGGTAATAGCCACTTTTCACGCAGATACTGTGACACACGTCAAATATATTTTCATTGGGTTTGACCACATATTAACTGAATATCCCAAAAATTTCAAAGAAAGACATGTGGTGATATAATGATGTAGTATGGACAAAAAAGGTGCAAATGTCATAACATTTCACCAATTACCTCAATTTTTATGTAAAAAGTCAAACCACCAAAACTCCCCTTTATCATAAAGGTAGTCACACACTTACCTTGAAAATTGAGGGAAAAAACCAAGGATTCCTCAGTAAAGGAAGGTTAGTGAATATCAAAATTCAAGATTCCCTTGAAAGCTAAGGGTTTCCTAGATTTTTAAGGTTTCCTTGAAAGTCAAGGAAAGAAAGTTAGGCTCCTTTGTTTGAGGGAAGTTTAATGAATACAAAAACAAAGAAAGGGGCAAGAAATAAAGGAAATCCTAACTTTTTAAGGGTTCCTTGGAATAAAGGAGGTTTAGTGAATACGGGCCCAGGTATTACTTTCAACATTTAAGCCATGGTTTTACAAGGACAGAGGGGAGATGCACCTAATGCAGGAATACAAATGGTGGTTGTATCAGTTCTATTTTGAAGGGTCTTGGACCACTGTATGAGGACAGTTATGTTGTCTGGGGAAAAAATAAGATCACATCGACATAATTGTCTTGTGATATCAAAGGAAGCCATTGTATGAGGGAGTATGTTTGATATCCGTAAAAAGGAAAAAAAACAGAAGGAATATAAGGCTTTAAAAACAATAGGGTATTGCAAAGTTTCTGACACAATAGGCATACGAGATAACATATCAGTAGTTATAATCTGAGTGACTCTTGGGCAGAAAGGTTTTGTGTACATAAGAGACTTTTGAAAATGATGAATTCTGTCATCTCTGAAAGGGGGTGTATCCAAGCCATACAGAATAAACTGTGAGCGGATGGCTACCATATGATTCACTATATTTGAAGGGAAGAAAATCCTGATCTACTAAAAATTCCATAAAAATAAGCAAAGTAACAGTAGTGACCTGATTGAGAAGCAGCCCGGCCGCCACCAGGAATGCCAAGAACTCCCTAAACATACGTGCATATGCTTTCTGTGTTGCAGGTCTAAATGCACTAAACAATCGACTGGAAGCCCTGGTGGTAAGCCGGGCTGCAAAGGAATCTTCATCTAAAAATACAACAATAACCAGTGCTACATACCATGATTAAGCTGGACAAGATCAATGTGTGTAGGCACCCACTGATATACAGGTAGTAATTTTTCCAATTTTTGACTCCTATTGTCTGTAACCCACCAGCGAGACAGCAAATCTGCAATTGCATTATCTTTACCTGCAATATGTGAGATTGAGAAATGAATATTAAACAATGATGTTAACATCCAGATATTTCTAGCAATAGTGGCCAGGAGAGAATCCCTGGCTTTACCATCCTGGAGTACTGCACAAAGCCAGGTTGTTACATTTGATTTCAATGCGCATGTTTTTCCAAGCCTGACCCCAAATTTTTAAAGCTACCATAATGTTAAGCATTTTGAGTTGAGTTATGTTATAATTTAGGTGACCACTAGGCAAAGGTAGAGCATACACCATATTGTGAAAAACAGCTCCCAAGCCTGTCAAAGATGCAATTTTTTGTCAGGAATTGATATAGTTCAGTTAACCGAATCAACAAGGATGCCTAAGCACACGACAGCTGTGGAAAGAGCTTCTAACTTGTTGGTGCTGATTTCCAGGCCTAGATCCTGCAATAATTGTAATAGAAATTGATAAGAAGTGTGGATATCCGAGGACAATCAAAAAAGAACCGTGTCAAAATCCGAATGCCAAAGATCCATCAATATAGTAAGATCCATGCTTCAAACCCAGCAGATCCAAGTCACCAGGGTCAATCCTGATGTGTCGAAAAGCCCTGCTTATATCGACTTTATATACGAGAGCCCCAGGACCCAAATGCTTCAGCTTGTCGACTATATGATCAACCGATGGATAAGGCAGATGATAATAAGAACCTAAATACTTATTTTTTGAGACACCATGATTGACAGAAAACCCAAGAGGCCAGCTAAGATCAACAATAGTTCTCCATTTATCCGAACCTGGCTTATCTCTGGTCATGAGTGGGGATATATGCATTTTTATGGGTTTCTCATTAAAAGGTCCATACATAGCATTATATGAAACCTTATTATCAAGATATATACCCACATCTTTGGAAAACTGTTGGGCTGAGCTCTGATTATCTTCAGAAGAGGATAATACACAAGACCTATCAAAATCTATCGGAAACCCATATTCAATAAAATCGGGTAACTGTTTATCCCAATAACCTATCAGGTGTGTTCTCCACACTGCGGGGTTAAGTTTACCTTTAAGTGGGACCCTACAGCCCCAAAAATTGGGTTTATTAGACTCCCTGACCTTTGTATGAAGATCAAAGATATCTGCAACGAAAGTGTTGTGAGAATCTGTACCTTGATAAGTTAATTGATCAGTAATTGGAAAAAACCAAAGTCGGATCCGTTTTGTGCAACACACTGAAGAAAATCCTTACATTGAAACCTTTGACACCAAACACACATGGGAATAGCCGTGTTTGCAAAGCAGGACTCAAACCTAGCATCATCAGTATGAGAGTCGGAAGAGCAATCCAGGTCTGCAACGTTTTCTGTGTTTTCATGAGAAGGGTGACCTTTATTAGGTGGATACGTCTTGTGATGGCAAAACACCGTACCGTTTTCCACAGAAGAACTGGGAATTGATTTTTTAAAGTCATTTTTGCTTCCTCCCGTATTGACAACCATAGTATCTACAAACCGTTCACTAGTCCTCCCATTACTTAGAACATGATCAGGTACTGTTTTGTTTACAAGGTATGCAGACTCATCGTCACCAAGTACTTTAATACTGTCTTCATGCAAATCTTGCAGTATTTGAAACTTGTTTGTCAAGGCCACACTGGCCACAGGTGATTTTACAGTAAGGCCTAAGGTCTTGTTCGCACTGACCTGAACCACCGACTTGGTTGGGTTGTTTTTTGTATATTTTCCACCCGGGCAACCATGTATGTTTTTGACAATTGGTGCAGGTACTGCACAAGTGGAAGGTTCAAACCCTTTGTTAGAGCTACTGACATTAGCAAATGTATTACTGTTGGAAGAAGCCACCACCTGTGCATATGACCTACTGTCTGTCTTTGAAACAAAAGCTTTACCCTGGTGAAACCAGTGGGACCAGGAAACCTTAGGGGCATTTAACTCCTTACAACGTTTCTTTTTATCAACCTGGCCATTGAATATTTGACGAGACTTATGGACATGAGCACTAAAATGGCTCATGCCCTGGCTTCCTCGTTTTTTGAACTGACTTTCTTCTTGTTCCTACAGTCCATTTCATTATGTGGAAAGGTCTTATTGCCTACTGTAAAACAATGAACACATATGTGTTTGTATACAATACCTCTAGTTTCATGGGTGTTAGCATGTGAACATGACCCTTGGTTAAAAAACTGACAAGGCATGGACCTACCAACTTTTACATGACTTTTCTTACCCAACTGAAAACTAGCAGAAGTGTGAGAACTTGGTACTATGTGTTTTTGTGCATTCGCTCTGTGTATACGGTCAATACGATCAACTTGATCATAACCAGTGACTTCCCCCTGTTCCATACGACACAATAAGACCGCATGGCTGGCCTTGGCCACACTCCAGGAGAAGTCATTTGCATCATCCATCAAATCGATGAGATAATTCAACATATGATCTCTCAAATTTTGATTAGTTTCCTTCCTCATGGTGCGGCAAAAGCCAGTATGGTTTGATTCACAATTTCTTGAGTACTACCAGTATTTTTCTCATCCGGAATTTGATTTTCACTAGCAAATTTTTTATAGGACCTACTTTCAGAACCTGAAGCATCTGCTTCACTGTCGGATGATTGAACTAGGTCCGAAAATTCGAAATCACTACCGGATGATAAATCTGAATGCACTGGCCGTTGAGCTGGGACAGGTTGACTAGCCCCCAGCATCTGAGACATGAAGTCCTGGTCGTCACATAACTGCAACTGCACTGGCAGCACTGTTTCCGTCTTCCCAGATCGCAAGTTATACTTCTGAGCCATGTAACAGTAGTAGAAATAACAACACACTGTAAAAAAATAAAGTGACAATAAAAGACTAAAAACCTAAAACTCTGTATAAAAACACGTGGCTGACTGTAGACTGTGCATGTGGCAGTGCATGAGAAATTCAAAGGTGTGACCCCTTCTGTGTCTGCAGGGCAAATGGCAGAGTGAGGAGAGTGTAAATTTTTGTCATTAATAGAAAGGCCAATCAAAAATCGCCACACAAGTGGCCAAGATGTATACTAAAGATTGATTTCGTAAATTAAGGTCATCCCCAAGCAATGATCTTACTGGCACCCAAATGCCAGCCCGAAAAATAAAAAAATAAATAAAATTTTAAAAACATTTTATTTTTCAACTTACTGACTCTAAGTTAAAAAGTTTAATTTACTGATATAGCTATCTTGACTTATTAGAGTAGTAAGTTGAAAAAAAGGTCGCCCTACTATACTTTTATATAACTCACTAAATTAATAAAGTAAAAAAAGATAAATCAAAAGATAATACAAGATAAAAGAAAGTTGGAGAATAATATCATCACAAAAGATATAATTATGTTCGAAAATAGCCTGCAAAAGCCCACTGCATTTCACAAAAAAAGAAATAGTATTGCAAACTGAATTGCCATGATGTATACTTCCCAGTCCTACATTTCATGAAATTGTAATTTTATCTGTATACTTATATGTGCTTATTCTTTGATATTAAAAGTTTAGGCACGTTAATAAAAGTAAAATTTGTCAGGGACATGTAGAGGTTTATACCAAATTGGAGGACCAAAACAGGACTAGAATCTATACTACTTTAACGATTTAATATTTAAAACTGTGATGCAAGGGTATGATTAGTTAACCAATTTGTATATCTATAAAATTTGTATATCTATAAAAGTAACACACTATTTTGATAAATAGGCCATGAGAATCTGACAGAATGCCACACTGTTGAAAAAGTGGTTGAACAGCTTGGATTATGATATTTTATCACAGTCACCCCAATTGTTTTATGCTTCTCAAACTATCCAGGGTTGGAAACCTAAAACGGGACAGGGCCAAATGACGTCACTGTGTACAGTTTCCTGAAACCAAAGGTCATGTGCTAAAAAATGAGTTAAAAGGAAAATATTCGTGAACGAACCAAAGAAGGAAGTGTTGTTGACACCTGTGAAAGCCTAGGCTGAGCACCAGTCCACTTTGACAAAAGTGGCTGATATATCGCTTTTAGTGACCTTCACCTACTCTGAGCTGTAATACATTGTGGAACTGAGGTCTGCAAGCTATTTTAAATAACTGAATTATTTACATTTATTTAACATGGTTTTGACTTAGTATAATAATGTATGATCGGACTCATAACATACTGACACTTAAATAAAAAATAGTTGGTTTGGCAAGTTATTTAATAGATTATTACATGAACAATAATGAATGCTTTTATACATTTAAAGTGATGCAAATTTTCAATTTAATAACAAAATACTTAAATTATAATATGAAAATTATATTATGAAAAGGGGACATAACATCAGAATGAGTCCCACATACGATGAGCAAAAACATGTAATATTACCTTTATTTCCATGCAGCTGCTAAGCGTGACTACCAATTCTAATGGCGGCCGATAGTAGATACTTCTCTACAGAGAAACGTGGTATGGGAACCAGACTATAGAAAGCCGTATAAATAAAATCAGGAACCAAAACGGAAGCCACGGCATTTTAACCTAACCATAGCAATGTTATTTCTCTATCCAATCAATGGAGCAAAAAAGAGTTGTAGGTGGTAGTTCTTATTCCTGGATAAATGAAGGAAAAGTGAATATTAAGTGAAACCTTAGTGATATTTAACATGTATGCATCCAACACAAGTTGCAAATCACAGTTTTATGAAGCAGATAGACAAAGTCTCATTAAGGTGGGGTCACACTTTTCCAAGTTGGCGTTCACAGGTAATTGTGTTCTTCAAAGCATCTCATTATCCAGCCTTTGTCATCATGCCCTTACACCTGGTTTGCAGATTATCTCTGGGTAGCTGCTATTCACCAAAATTCTCAGACTTAACCTCAAACCCAGTTTGCGGATTGTATTATAGAAGTTAAAAAAATGAAGGTTCGAATATTAAATACAGTTAGATCCAAAGAAAACTTGCTTTATAATTTCTTTTTCACACAGGAAAGTCCTTCAAATCATTTGATACTATATAGTCAGAAATGCTTCCATATATTCACATCGGAACCAACAGTTTTGTTTCATTGCCCCGGACTGATGGAACATCATGCTGGGAGTTTTGTTACACTGTGAAGATTATTATATGAGGAATGTTGCCTAGCCAGTGGGGGAGTTAATCTCATTTGTGCTCTCCTTGTATTCGTCTGAGTCCTTTTGCAGTGGACATTGTCAGTGGAGTGTATGTAGTTTCCCCACAGCTCGGTGTTCGGTAGGACCGTAAACGGACGCGTATTTCAAAAATATATAAAAGTGGTTAAATTTACCTAAAAATCTGGGCTTTTAGTGGTACTTTTAGTACTTATTATTGCTTTCCATGATATACCTTCAGTTATTTATAGTTTTTATGTTGTTCTGAATTGTTTTAAATCTATCAATAGCCTGCTAGTTGATATCGCGGGTATTATCGCCCACTACCAGGAGTTACTCGGTGATTAGAGTTGTGGTCTGTATTTTAATTATTCTGCTAGTTGATATTGTGAGTATTACTGTCCTTTACCAGGAGTTACTCTGTGATTTTTGGTTGTGGTCTGTACTTTAAATATTTCAAAGATTGAACAACTGTACTGTACTTTAAATATTTTATAACTGTGGTTTGGCTTTACTTTTTATTTTTACTGTTTAAGTTTCTTCACCCTGACAAGGAGCCGCCAACTTTCAGTTCCTTTCAAGTTGTCACTGATAGTGAAGTCCTCAAGTTTATCAAGGAAGCCCCTTCAAAAACTTGCTCTCTAGATCCATGTCCCACACATATTGTGAAACAATGTATAGACATCCTTCTCCCTTCATTGACAAAACTGGTTAACTTGTCCCTCAAAAATGGCATTTTCCCAAATCCTTTTAAACAAGCTATTGTCACACCTCTCCTCAAAAAGTCCACCCTTTCAAAAGAGGACTTGAAGAGCTATCGACCGGTGTCTAGTCTTAGCTTCTTGTCAAAATTGGTTGAGCGAATAGTGGCTGCCCAAATTAGATCTCACATGGATTCTCATGATCTTGGTAACATTTTCCAGTCAGCCTATAAGGTGGGGCACTCAACAGAAGCTGCCTTGTTGTGTATCAAAAATGAGATTCACTTAGCTCTGTCCAAGGGCATGCCCACAGCACTGGTGCTACTCGACAAGTCCGCGGCTTTCGATACTATCGATCATGACACACTCCTATCCTGTTTGTCAGTTAGGTTTGGCTTTGCTGGATCGGCACTAAAATGGTTTAGATCCTACCTCCAGGATCATTTTCAGTCAGTCAAGATTGGTTCCAGTCTTTCGAATTTGTTCAAATTGAAGTTTGGAGTCCCCCAAGGTTCTGTCTTAGGTCCTCTTCTGTATTCCCTCTATACAACACCTCTTGGTCAAGTCATCAGAAAATATACTGGAGTCAAATACCACTTCTATACGGATGATACTCAGCTGTTCATTCACTTATCCCCTGATGATAGTCTCAAGTCTTTTGACCGTCTTAAATCCTGTTTGAATGATATTCAGGTCTGGATGTCTGAAAACAAACTCAAGCTAAATCCTGATAAAACAGAATTCATAGTCTTTGGTGCCAAAGACAGATATAAATGGCTCAGTGACTCATTTCCTGTCAATATCCTGGGTAATTGTCTCTCTCCCACAGATGTTGTACGCAATTTGGGTGTTCTGTTTGATGCAAAGTTTTGTTTCACCAATCACGTAAATTCTGTCATCAAATCTTGTTTTATTATCCTCAGGGACCTTCATCGTATCAGGAGGTTTCTTTCCATTGATACATCAGTGGTGATTGCAAATGCTCTGGTCAGTAGTCGTTTGGATTATTGCAATTCTCTATTTCGCAGTTTGTCATCCCATAATGCTACAAGGCTCCAATATGTTCAAAATGCTCTTGCACGGTTTGTCACTGGTGCTTCAAAGTACACTCACATCACATCCACCCTGAGGACACTTAATTGGCTACCCATCAGACAATGTATTGTCTTCAAAACCCTAGTTTGGGTTTATAAGTACCTCACCACTGGCCAGCCTAAGTATTTTGCACCATATCTCTCCTTGTACAAATCTGCCATGAATACAAGACGTTCCAACCCCAAAAATTTGTTCCTCTAGGTTCCTCATTATTGTGCTTCCATCCATAAATCAAAGGTCCATTTCAACAACAGTTTCTCATATGATGCCCCTAGTTATGGAATGATCTTCTGCATGATATCCGCAGTGCTCCAAATCTCTCGTGTTTCAAAAGTCGACTAAAAACCTACCTATTTCAGAAATCATTTCCACCATAGCTTCTAACTACCGAACACCGGATCGCCTCCCTGGGTACGACTTGGAACATGTCTAATGTCTTGATGATTTATACCTTACAAACTGGATGGTGTGCCTTAGAATCCGTAGATATGGAGATTAAGCACTTGGACAACTGATTTTGATTGATTGATTGATAGTTTCCTCTGGTGGCCAGGTACTCTGTGTGTAATATCAGAACTTTGGAAGACCGTCAATGAACTGCACTATTAACTGCTGAGGCCAAGGCATTAAGTATGGGTGTAATGCTCAGCTCAGTAAGGTATTTTATTACAGCTAGATGGGGTGTAACGGTAGTGGAGTGCTTTTTTATTGTATTTATAATCATATTTTATTATTATATACGGTTTTATTTCTATTGCTTGTTGACCAGGCTGTATGATGAATCTAGCACTTTTGATTTAGATCTTATGCCTCTTTCAAAATTTTGTTTTGATCAGCTGTGTGACCACTTAGTTATGGCTTGGTTACTGACCGTGGGAGTCCTATTTTGTGACATTACCTCACGGATTTTGACCTTTTGAACAACTTGATAATTGATCCATGTCTCTGTTTAAATCTTGAAACGGATATCAAATTCTTGGATTCGTTTTTGAATTTATCTGGGATTTCTTCACACTTTCCACTATTTTATTTCTTTTGTGAACTTTATTCGTGTTAATGCTGCAACCTGCATATATCTCGGGATCTATAGTCAGTATAAAAAATGAGTACTTGGGGTGGGGGCTATTTCCTTTTCAAAGTCTAGTATTTTTTGGCCTCACAGCTTATCACGGGCCCCAGTGGGGAACTATTTGGTTTCTGTGATATTTTACATTTAATCCAAATTCCAAACTCAAAAAGTGATTATTATAGATATAAGGTGTAGATACACTTTTCATGAACACTTCACCTGTGGGCTTCCTTTGTCCTTTGGTTTCCTTTTTGGCTTCCGGGTTTTTGATCCCTTTACAAAATTTCTAAATTTAACCGCTTTTGACCGATGGGTTATTCAGTGAAGAGCTGTCCTTGGATATCATGATGGGTCAGTGGCCCCCCTGTATCAAAATAATATGTATACACGACTACATTATGGTGACAAGTAACAGTATTATGTCATGTTATATGTTTCGGAATTCTCAACCAACTTTATTAAAAGGATTTCAGATTTTGAATAATGGTTAATAATAATAAATATATATAAAGCCACTGCTGATTTCTCTGTTAACTACTTCCCGCTTCCAATGTACAGGATAGTTTGTATGACAATTGATAGGGCAAAACACCAAAATATGGGTTGTAATGCAGTTAGGACTGAAGAGATTGAATGTGATGGGGAGGAAGGGAGATACTCAGTGGCAAAAATTATTATAAAAATAAAGCAAGTTATTAGAATGAGCCATATGTGCTAGATACTAAGTCAGATATGTATGACTTAATAAGTCATATTTATAAAATAAAAATTGGATGTAGGATTTAGTATCCCATACGTACTATTTAATGAGTGACATACTGTATTTATTTACTGATTCAGTGTTTCACATCTGTGGGCAGAGGAAACCAGTACACACAGTTGGTCAAGGTCATGTATTGTAAACTGCCGACCATCTGTAGGCAACTACCAACATTCCCACACAAGGTCTGACTTTTGAAACGCAGACCTCGGGGGTGGGAGGGGAGTGTGTTACCACTGTCTCACCGTGGCCCCAGAAGGGCAGAGGAAGCCAGTACATACAGTTGGTCAAGGTTGTGTACTGTGAACTGCCAACCAACAACAAGCAATTACCAGCTTTCCCACATGAGACTCAATTTAGTAAAAACCAAAGAGAAATTTTGCTAGGAGACATGTGGGTGTCTTGAGGCTCAGTCCTGGTTCACAACTTTAAATCAAAAATTATTTTTATTTTAGATTCTTGTCACCATGTGCGTTTCTTATCGCCTCTGTGATTGGCCAGTGAGGCTTGACCTTTCTACAGCATACTATTTGGTCACTTTGAATTTGGAAGGTGACCTGTGAACAACAAATTTTTCTGCTATCACATTTTAGTTCTTAGTTTTATGGGTTTTTTGGTTTTCTATAAGTTGTAGGAATGAATGAGAGCAGATATAATTTGAGGTTAAACAGAGGGGAGTATAGTATACCAATCCAGTTCCAGGTGGCATCAAATAATGATTTTGCAGGCGTTCGGGGATCAGGTGAACTTTTCACAATCCAGGCAAGTTGGTTATACTAATTTATCTGATAGTTCTTGATCTGATATTGATATCCGCTTTGATTGATCAGTCTGACCAAAATTTGTCCTCTACTTCCCATATGTTTGGAAACTGGGTTCAAGATGCTGGACAGGGTCAAGTCCCTCAGGACTCTGGTTCAAATCACAGTTTGACTGACCAATCTCATATCAATAGCCCGATTTTGGCTCAGCTCAGTTCTCTGGGTGCACAGTTGGATAATATGGAGATTTCCATCATAAAATCAGTGGAAAAGATCAGTGGTAGTACAAAAATAAAAAATCTAAAGGCAAAACTAAAGCGGGTATGGTACATACTGGAACTGGTGTGGTCAGGGCCGCTTCCACTTCTGTTCGGCAGTTTAAAATATTCCCCCACCCAGTCGGTTGAGAGAGGAGGCCAGGATTCAAGAAGAGGTCCAGAGTAGGCTCAGGCACCTGGCAGATAATGTTAAACCAGGTATGACCAAGATTAAGTCCCAAAGGGGTGGTTCTGTGAATGTATTTGTTAAAGACAATGTCAGATGCAATATGTACATTATTTAGCGGATGTCCTTGACAGGAACACAGCACTGATATTTAGACTGACAAAGAAAGATTCTGCAGATTGGCTGTCTGATTCTTATCGGCATGCAAATTCCCTTAGGCACCAATTTGTGAATCTAAATAGTGAAGCTAGAATCATACCAAATACCAGTAGATACACTAGTATAACTCCTATGTTTAAGAAATTGCATTTGCTTCCTGTTGAACATCACTCAGTCTTTAAAACAGCCAGCCTTGTTTAAAAGTTTCTTCACACTGAGTATTTTGCTCCATATATCTCTTCCCACAGCACTTCTTCCAGTAACAGGTGCAGAGTGGTGGTAATTTCCTGGTTATAGCCTGGTTATAGTTTTGCTTTTGATGCCCCCACTCTTCAGAATGCTCTTCCTGATGAGATTTGTGCACCCCCCGCCCTAGCCTCTTTCAGAAAGCAGCACGAAAGAGCCCTAGAATCCCCTTGAATAGTGGAGATTAAGCATTATGAAAGTCCAATTAGAATTAGGATTAGATGGACACATGAATTTGCTCTAGCGGGTCAAAATAAAGACAGGGTTACCTACAACCAAGTATCCCTAGTCCAATGGATGGCTGGTTTTTGTCAGACCATCCAGGAGGAGGCAGATCCCAAGATGAAGGAGTACATATTAGATTATGTTATTGAATTATTAGATGATGCCACTAACTTCTACTGGGCTTCGACAAAGGCCAGCCAAGCTGTACTCCTCTGTCATATGGAGGAGGGGGAATTCCAGAGTTGGTTGGAAACTGAGAAAATTGACAGAGTGTGCAGGACACATGCACAAAAGCACAGTTCCTCTCAAGGAAGGCGCACAGAGAACACAAGAGTTTATCTTCTTAGACTACCCCTTGTGCATATTATAACAAATGTTGTTTACAAAGGCAGACCCGTGAAGCCAAAGGGATACTCTATAAACATGTTTGTGTCTCATGCTGGTCAAAAGATGGACAAGCACATCCACAAACTGAATGTTGTAACAATACAAAAATGATTAGCCCTAGACATGAACTTGGGTTCGAGTCATGTCCATAAGGAAAGGACTATTATAAATTCAAACTATTCCAATAAAGAGTTGTTTGTACTGTCTGGTTGGTCTAGGTAAAAAATAAAACAGATTTTTTATTCCCCCCTTGCTTTTGCTAGGCGTAGGGATGATAGAATATATGCTCAAGTGCTTTCAAGTATGTCTGATAGTGGTTATAAAGTTATGCACAAAGGTGGTCATGGTCAATATCAAGCTTCAGTGGTTGACACTTCTGCACCTAAAAATACTAAGATCACACCTTAAATCAGTACTAATAAGGTCAAGTTCTGTCAGTAAATATAAGGTATTTCAGCCAATTTTTGGTCGAATTAACAATAACAATGGTGGTTCTCTGGTCAGAGGTAACTTTCTTTCGGGTCAGGTCAGTGTGTATGATGGCAAAGGTAACATGGATATTCTTCTGTCCGGCAAATCCGGGATCTTTCCAAAGTAACTGAAAACAAACCAAATTTCAGCCATTTCTGCTACAGGCAAACTAGGAAATTACGAAAATTAATTATGTAAGTACCATATGTTAACACATATTTTTTGTAAGAAAGGGAAGGAATCAGCCCCTACCTTTGAAACAAGTGCCAATTGCTGGAGACTTTGCAGGATGAACAGGCAAGTACTTCCCTCGGTTACAGTAATACATGTAGTCCACTTCCAGACAGTGGTGGGATGTTTACAACTATTAAATCACTTCAAGTGGTCAATAGGCAGGTAAGTGCTGCAGAAAAATCTGGAGCATAAGGTTGCACACTCTTCAGATCAGGTTTTGGATCCTGAGGACAGTGTCAGCCATCCTCCAGAATTTCATAAATGTAAAGCACAAATTGGTACCAGATTCGGCTGTGTCCCTCTTACCCCTATTTATGTCCACAAGGGCCCTCCCAGGGGCTGGAATCAGATCCCAGATGTCCTTACTGCTTCATAGGCTCATCACAAATACTGGACTTCCCAATTTTTTGGTTTATGCATCACAGTTTAAACTTATTTGAATGTTAGGAATTGGAGGAAGCATCTAGTGGATTACTTTGATCAGCAGTTACAGGATCTCATAGATTTCAAATTTCCTCTGGACTCGGATATATCCAGAGATCATGTGGATAGATATATCCAGGAGGATTGTTTATTTGGGGTTTTACGTCGCTTTCAACACAGTACAGGTCATACCACGATGGGTAGTTTTGTGCGCAGAGAAAACTAGTACATACACTTGGTCATCTTTCTGTACTTTAAACTGCCGACCATCGGTAAGCAACTACCAACTTTCCCACATAAACTCTGGGGTTTGAGCCACCGAATTCAGAGGTGGGAGGCGAGTGTTTTACCACTGGGCCACCATGGCCCCTATATCCAGGAGGAAGTCGGTTTTCAGGCCATGTTTGGTCAATTAGATAGCAAACCTGTTGATATCCACATTTCCCCATTTATGACTAGGAAAAAGTCGGATTGGAATTCAAGGAGAACAATTATGGACTTGAGTTTCCCCAGAGGTTTGTCAATTAATGATGAAGTTCTTAAAGACACATACTTGGGGACTACTTTTCAAATGCACTATCCATTAGTGGATTCAATTATACAAACTTTGACTGCAATTGGACCTTCATATTTTAAAGTGGATATTAGCCGAACTTTTAGGCATATCTGGATAGATCCAGGGGATATTGATCTCTTAGGGCTACATTATAAGGGTAAGCTGTTTCTAGATCTGTCGCTCCCTTTTGCATTTCGCTTGGGGGCTTTTTTCTTTAGTAAGATGACGGACGCAGCCAGGTTTATAATGAATAAGCATGGCCATAATGCACTCTTAAACTACATAAATGATTTTATCTCTTGCGTCCTGCCCTCCACCATATGTCACTCTTTTCAGTTTCCTCTGAATCTACTTCAAGACCTGGGACTAGATATCAGTGTTAAGATACTCTGTCCACCATTTACTAAGGTCATGTGCCTGGGCATTTTATTTGATACGGTTAATAGAACCATCTCTATCCCTGATAACAAATTACAGGAACTTTGTCAGGTTTGTGGCCGTTGGTCAGATAAGAGAATTTCAACCAAAAATGACTTACAATCCTTAATGGGATTGTTGTAAAACATTACCAAAGGTGTGTGAAACTGGCTAGGTTATTCCAACTGTTTCAATTGTTAAGAGATAACACTGATAACAATATGGTCTCATTGAAAGAGGAGTTCTTGAAGGACTTAAAGTCCCAGTAAACATTAAAAACGTTTTAAAATGCTTTCAACATTTACAAAAAGTTTTTAAAACCTAATTAAACCCTATCTTTGGTTTTCTAAACGTTTCTATGTAACTGTTTATGCTGTAATGTTTAAAAAACATTTTATAAACATTCTCTATACAAACGTTTTTACTGAAAACGTTTATTAAACATTTACAAAATAACTCAAGAAGCTAGGTTTGACTGGAAACGTTTTTAAAACATTTACAAAATAGCTGAAGAAATTAAGGTTTTGTAGGAAACATTTTTCAAACATTCATCATGAAATGTTTGATAAACAGTACAGATAAAATGTTTAAACAACATTGCTTGTCAAATGTTTTAAAAACATTCTATCAAAAATGTTTTTTAAACCTATAATTTTAAACCTTTAAACATGTCCAAACAAAGATGGCGGTGAGCAATAATAGGGGATTTTAGAGGACTTTGTCAAAAATTGCCCCACATGCAATCCCTAAAAGTAAGCATTGAAGGGGGCACAGTTTCTAAGCCACTATCTTACAATTTTAGACATAAAAATAATATTTTCAATAGTGAGCAACCATACAAAGATATTGAATTTGACCTCTGACCCTATTATTAATCAGACATTATTATGTTCATTTATAAAGTTTTTCTAACATTTATCTTTAAACGTTTAATAAACGGTTTTCATAAAACGTTTTAAAAACATTCTATTACAAATGGTTTTCGCACCCATCATTTTTTAATGATTGCCAAACGTTTCCTTTCAAACATTTGCAAAACCCAAAAATGTTTACTGGGGTGGTTCCAGGTTTTTCTTAACTCTTTTTTGGTGCTTCTTTTTATCATCACTCTCCCCTTCATAAGCCTATTTATTTGGATGCCTCTTTGAGGGGACTGGGAAGCTGTTATGATAACTATGAGTACTCTTTGCCTATCCCCAAGGGCTTCTAAAATTACAATATTGTACATTTGGAGATGATTAATGTGGTGTTCGCCCTAAAAATTTGGGGTCATTCTTAGGTCATCCGTACAAATCTTGTGCAATAATAATAAAGCTGTGGTGGAGGTCCTCACTTTTGGCAGAACCAGGGACAAAATTATGGCTACCTGTGCCAGGAATGACTGTTAGCAGATATCTACAACGTTAATAGTGTCGCTTCTCATATCAGAGGTTTAGATAACAATGTGGCAGACTTGTTGTCAAGGTGGCAACAAAACCCTGATAACCTTCATAAGCTTCACCAGTTGGTGGAGTCCTCTGTACGGATTAATGTACATTTGGATCTCATATTACTCAATCATGATATTTAACTAGTTTGTGTTTGTTTTTCAGAATTCCGGGTGGTGACATGCTTCCCATGTGGATTCTCCTCTTTATCATGTACCTCACAGCAGGGCATCCAAGCCACTTACAGACTCTGCTGCCAGAAAGCATCTGAAAGGTGTTTCAGCATTACTAGGTCTTTCTGGGTCCCTCACCTTCCATGCTTTTCGTAGGGGTGGGGCCTCTTGGGCCTTCAGAAGGTGTGTGCCTGTTCAAGATATCCAGGCCCAAGGAACCTGGACCACCATTTGTGTTTGGAGGTATATCACCCTGCCCCCTTCCCATACTTCTCAATCTCCCATGCTTTCAGGCCTCACACCTATGCTTGACATCCTCTCCCTACCTCTACTGGGTGTTTTGGGCCCTGTAAATATTCAAATTATCACCAACTGTGACTGACTTTTTACCCCTTCACTCCTTTGTGATCTTACAAGCACCTTCGGACCTTTACTATATCTCAAATTTGACCTCATCTTTCAGGTAACTGTTTTGACCATTTAGTTGGGTCTTTGAATTTTGGACTTATTCTTCGTTGTTATGACCTTTTAAATTCAATTGGGAGGGGCTTATGGATCTTACCTCCGAACTTCACCTTGGGGTCAAAGTTGATAACCTGTGTAGGTTAACGCCACCTTTTGACTTTTAGTATCATTGAACTTTAACGTTTATGGGTAATTGTTTTCACCTCTCACTCGGGTCTTGGAATTGTGACCTTAGTTCGACGATTCTGACCTTATGATATTCTAGGTTAGATAGTTATGTTTGTCATCTGCCAATTTCACCTTGGGGTCAAGGTTATGCAGCATTTGGGTCAATTGGATTTGGAGTGGAAATTATACATTTACAATTTCATAATGTTAACCTTCCATCAAAGTTAATTTCATAAATTATTTTATTATTTCCTCATTTAACTTATGCTTGTTGCATAATAATGTCTTTACAACAATTTTTAGGAGAAACATTTAATCTTGTATAATAAATTATATAATCCCATTGTTTGTTTTGGTGGGGCCGGGACTGGTCATATTATTTTTTCATAAATGCTGATTTTCAACAACCAAGAAAAGTTTCATTCCTGTACTCAGTGGGTAATTCAGTCACTGATTGGTAAGCATATATTGACTCCAATGTAAGGTTTATTATTGCAATGCAAACCAAAATTATATATACGCCTCAATAGTCATTCAATATATAATTTCCAAACTCATCCATTATTTTATCCACGTATGTACCAAAACATCGATCAAGTGTAAAAAAGTCATCGATTGCGTTTGTGCGTTGTGGTGCGAGGGGGGGATAACGATGTAAATTAGATTGAGTCTGACAACTTTTTAAAACAGCTAATGTGTGTTGCAATTAGATTGAGTCTGACAACTTTTTAAAACAGCTAATTTGTGTTGCAATGTTTTTGGTGTGTCTGTCTGTCAGTCTGTATTTGTAAACACTCCAAAAATAATGAAGAGAGCTTTATTACCTCCGCCAAGGAGGTTATGTTCTTGCCTGGGTTTGTTTGTGGGTTTGTGAGTTTGTTTGTCAACAAGATAACTCCAAAACTTATGGACGGATTTTGATGAAATTTTCAGGATATGTCTGAAAAGGTAAATGGAAGAAATGATTCAATTTTGGGAGTGATCCGGATCACTATCTGGATCTTCTGGATCTATGAAATGTAATTTTTAAAAACAGATAACTCAAAACGTTATGGACAGATTTCGATGAAATTTTCAGGATATGTGCTCCCTTGGCGGAGGTCTGCGCTCTCTGAGTGCTCTTATTATTTTTTTTTAGGGGCTAGGGTCTAACCAAAGGAAGAACTTATTAAACATATACTTAATATAATTTCTCAACTTAGGTTTGAAGCCATTATTGTTTGACCATTCTTCATGCGTGAGATCTAGAAAATCATTCTCAGTGTTAGTCAGATTTAATTCTTTACTTTCAATCAATTTGTCTGTAGAAACGGAGTGCATGAAATAATCGGTAACTGAACTTCACCATTAAAAGAGGGGAAAAAAGGCACGAATCAATCTAATGGAGCTCTTGGGTTTATTACCGTGCATGACTGAACAAATACTTTATTACTTTGCTCTGTCGTTTGACAGCTAACAAAACATGCCATGTTTGGACAACCTTGGACGGTCCAGGATGTTGTGTACTTTGGGGAGTTTCAGTAAATATTCTGAAAATGACACACGTGAAATGTACAGGAGACCCCGCCCATATACATGTATATGCGTCTCAGTTTTATACAGAAAGAATATATATGTTGTATTGAATGTAGATAACTGTTGAATGTATAGATTCAATGGCCCAAGTGTTGAATGTATACATTCAATGGCCTAGGTGTTGAATGTACACATTCAACAGCAAATAGCCATTGAATGTGTACATTCCACAGTTTGGCTGTGGAATGTGTACATTCAACAGTTATGATCATTGAATGTGTATAAGTTCTTTAAATATTATGATTTTTATAAGTAGTCCCTAAACAGTTTAATATTTATGTAAAACTTATTTAGTTTAATATTTATATTGTATAAATTAATGATGCAATGTTAATACTATTATAAAACCTATTTAATTTAATATTATATTGTATGAATTAATGATGCATTTTTACTAATATAAAAGTTAAATGTAGTTATGAGTTTATTAGTATAGTGTATTATAGCCTTAAATATTTTTTCAATATTTATAAAACATGGCTTAATTATTGTTTAAATATTTTGTAAAGGATAAAAAAGAACAAGAAATATTAATCTATTTTCCAATTATATAATCACAATGAACCCCAATGCTCTTGTGTTTCTTGGTGTGGTAAGACTAATTGCAATTGCACCTCTGTGATCCTCTTTCATGGATTAACTGTAAACAATCACACACAAATTTGGAGAGCATTAATGAGGTACTCAGGTGACAACTTTTTCTGTAATCAGTGATCAAAAGATTACTCAGGCTTGAACTGTCTCTCTTTGTTCTTTGCTTTGATTATCACAGCAATTGTTTTAATGTGTGTAGATTAGGGGGTAAATCGTTTGGCTTTGTGGGTATCGATATTGAATGTAAAAATATTTCAATATCGGGCGATATCGGGGGGTTCATATTGTCTACCAAATAGTCCGAATTCGGGAAACTGAAAACGTTTTATTTCAGTGTTTCCCGAACTGCTAACAGGAAGCGAAATGAATCAAAACAAAACAATGCAGTTTTCATCAAAAACCCATTGAAAACTTCAAAAATGTGAGATAAAAGTGTACAATGTCTTCAGATTTTTGCTTTACTTCGAGTATTAACAGTGTAAGTTTACAGTTTTACTTAAAATGGCGATATTGAAATACATGTTTAGATCTCGATATCGGGAGTCCAGTTCCAAAACAATAAATATCGGCAATATCGATAAACAATTTACCCACTAGTGTAGATTAAAGGGAACTCTTTATGTTTATAAAGTCTTTAATCCTACAAAATTCTTCTTCTTTGAGCCCCTGCTAACACTTCAATAGAAGACTTTTTCTTTTGATCATCCCTACAACTACTATAAATAGTGATTTGATTTTAGAAAATACTCAGTGTATGTTAAAGTGTACATAAGTCTTCATACTTCCAATCAACTTATCAACTATAAATTATTTCCACATTCCATGCCCTGAGCCATTGAATGTACACATTCAACAGTTTCACCCATTGAATCTATACATTCCACAGCTGAGCCATTGAATGTATACATTCAACAGTTTGCCCATTGAATCTATACATTCAACGGTTTGACCCGTTGAATGTATACATTCAACAGTTATCTACATTCAATACAACATATACATTGAAACTGCTTGTATAGTCAATATTACTACACAAAATGGAACAGATGGGTGTACAGGGTTTGTTTAAAACAGTAACTCAAAATAAAAAGTTGAATGGATTATTAGTTCTACCCTTGGGGTTATTCCTGCTTTTATTCACATTTATGGAAGATCATGAAGGTGAGTCATACATTTTACAGTATAGGTAGGTGTCTTGCATTTCACCATACGTGTTCAAAAGAGTGTATCTATTAATAGGTTGAATCTAGATTGCCATATAGTACTGTAATCTGTGACGCTTATTTGGCTTCAGTGTTTTTGGCCATATATGTTATTAGTGGAAATAGTCGCTGGGTTTATAGTTTAAACTGAAAACATTTTCACTGGTGAGGTTTGGATGGTGAATAAAGAAAAAATACAAGACAAAAAGTTTCCGTTAACGGATCCGTGACATTATAGCCACTACGAAAATAAAAATTCCCAGTTATATTAGAACTCTTTTTATAAAAAAAGGGTGGGGCCATGGTGGCAGAGTGGTAACATTCTCGCCTCCCACCTCTGAGGCTGTGGATCGGTTCCCGGCATGGCCTCAAGTGGGAAAGCTGGTAGTTGCTTGCCGTTGGTCGGCAGTTTACAGTACAGAACCCTGACAAACTATATGTACTGGTTTCCTCTGCCCTGCCAACTACCCGTCCTGATATGACCTGTACAGTGTTGAATGCGACGTAAAACCCCAAATAAATAAATTTATAAAAAAATACTAGATATTAATGCGTACCCACTGTAGAAACGATGATCAGTTTATGGGTCTTTGGTGAATTTTGTACTTTAGTCTCTGCCTTCCAACAAGACGTTTAGTAATTTATCAGGGCTGGACATTAAAGTTTGCCAGTTAGCCCATGGCAAGTGAATTTCCAATCAGGGCAAGTGGATTTTGTGCTTCATTTGCCCACATGGCAAGTAACTATAACTTGGAAAAACATTACTTTTTTCTTGGATTTTGTGCTTCACTTGCCAACAAGTAATTAGAATTGGGGGAAAATATAACTTTGGCCCTAGTAACACGACGTAAATAACTAGCAACATGTCATATAAAAATTATTATTATGTATTTCTCACTCTCTTAATAAACTATGGAACAACAAAATACAGGCAAGTAGATTTTCGGTCAGGGCAAGTAAAATCTGAATTCCATTTGCCATACGGGCAAGTGCCAAAAAGCTAATGTTCAACCCTGTTTATACATTTTCAGAGCATATACAAGATTTCCCAAAAGCAGGGGATGGGTAAGTTGTTGGGGGGACGGTATGAAGATTTTGTACTAGGACATTTTGCAGTGAGAAAAATACCTGCAAAACCCAGAATAGAAAAAAAAACAAGTAGAAAATTCCTGTAACAAAATGATACATGACACATTTAAATCATTGGATCAAAGTACCTAGATTTTACAATGATTTTTAATGTAAAAGTTCAATTGATAGGTCTGTTATCATTTTAAAATTGTGTAAGATATTATTCACCTAGTATTTACACAAGCATTAAAAATATACATTTTCTGACTCTTAATTGCTGAGAAATCTGCCTTCAGTTTATGGCTTTATTTTGAAAAATGGCAGACAGTAAATGATCACTGGACCTGTATGAAGTGTACCCAAATATTGATTTGCCCAAATCAAGTGTGGAGCAGTATCTATGTTTTTAATTGTAGAAAATGAACTGTTTGGCGCATGGTTAAAAATATAGATGGAGATGCATGTGTGAGGTCCACTGTTACCATACTGTTATTTTGTATGACTATTACTTGTACTTAACTTGAATAAGTTAAGTAATCATATAGATTTAACAAAATATATCAAGTGAAATTAAATATGGCAGATCAAAGTAACTCTAAAAAAACAACTACAGTGTACATTTATCACATTCAGTCGGCAGCTGCTTGTTTTAACTGTAATTCTATATCAGTTATACTGTTGGTATGAAAATTATAAGCACTGATATGAAAACACCTTCTCTGGCTTCAATTGAAATAATACAACAACTCTCTGCAGGGTCTGCATCTGATTAACTTTTAAAGATCTTGGCCTGTAATGACCAGTTTTATACCAGGTTTATTTCTGCACTTGTTTTTGGATCAGCTGAGTGATCACCTACTTAGGCAAGATAGTGCCATGTTGGTTTTCAGAGTTTATACATTTCTGATGCAACAGTCTGACCTTCAGAGGTTTCTTTTAATACAAACATGCTTTTTAGTGTCTTGCAGAGAAGCTTAAAACTATTAGTTACATTTCCCCAGACAAAAGTCGGTACATAAACACTGCAGTAGGGTGACCTTTTTTACATTTTTCATATATTGTGCTCTATAATTTACAAATGGTAAGTCTGACTAACCTTAAGCTGTGTTTAATTTAACTTCGAAACATGATTTTTGTCTGTGGGAAGTTTCAGGTCTTGCAGCTTAAATTTTAGGGTAACCGTAAGGTCTTTAAAATGTCCTAAGGTACTTAAGTTATGGACTTTTTGCCTTTTTAAGCCATGTAGCTGTCAAACTAAGTGGCTAATTTACCTGAAATCTCATCTAGGAATATATTAATATGTCTGTTTAAATTACTTTAAAACAGACCAAATATCAGAATTGTAAGTTGACATTTAACTTGTCTATTAGGCCCATCATCACCCATAGGATGACTTTTTCCAACAGTTTTTACATATTTGACTTGTAACTATAAATGTTTGTTCAATTTAACTCCATAATTGTATCCACCAGATGTGTCCAGTGAAAGCTGTTCATTCAAGGTCATGTACAGAGTGTCAAAGTACCCCACATAGCGAACTTTAAAAGTACCTATATCTCCCTTATTATTGGTCCCGGAGGTTTGGCATGTGAAGCCAACATATAGGAAATCATGTACTAGGAATCTTTTTATTTGTTCAGATTTGACCTTGGGGCCCCTTCATCAAGGTCAAGCATGGATAGCCAAAGTTAAAAGTGCTTATTACTAACTCACTTATTCTTGGTCCTAGAGGTTTGCAATATGAAACCAACCTATAGGAAATCATGGGCTAGGAATCTTCTGATGTGTTATAATTTCTTCATATTTGTATCCACTGGATGTATTAGTTAACAGATACATTTGGTGGACACATTGGAATTGGATTATTCTTTGTTTTTTGCCACTGTGCAGTTTGTAGAAACTTTCTCCTTATAGCTCACTCACAATAAATTTTACAACTAGCCTACTAAAACTTACGGCATTTGTTCATCACAGAAAGCATGCCTAGGAATATCCTTATTTTAAGCTTCCTATAGAAAATCTAGATGGCAGCCACAGATTTTTCTTTAAACATAATCTACCGTTTTGTACTGATAAACTGTTGTTGGTTCTCATCTGCAGAAGGTTGAATCTTTTTGTGGGTAATATATTTCACAGAGATATATGTCCCCTCTATATATGTACATATATAACCTTGAGGCACTCTATTGAAGATCATCTGAAAAATGCTAAAAGTACTCAGCCAGTTTTGGTCAAAGTTAAAAATGCTTATTTGTGTTACAGATTTAGGATTTCAAACAAACCTACAGTTGGAGAATCTTGCCTGTGTATGGGACAAATTTGTCAGATACATGAACTTACCTTTGACCTTTCCCAGACTTGCATTATTAAAAAGTTGTTTTGTTACTTTTATGTATTTCTGATCTAAATTTTGCAGACATTATTTGAGATATAACCTGCACAATTAAATATGTATATTGACCACATTAACCTATTGGCCACAAACCCAAATTAAATACAATTTATGTGTGATAATTGACAATATTGCTTATATTTGTGTAACTGCATTATAAACCTAACACTTGCAAGAAAAAATTCATAACATTATGGAAGATTAGAATATGCACACCCACCCACAGAAAAGGGGATGCTCCAAAATGCCATTGACACAAAAATATAACATGACAATACATATAAAGCATCCTAGACCAAACACAGTTAAACAACTACAAAAATAAATTAATTACTTACATTTAATAGTATAATGTTTTGAAAAAAAAAACACACAGACTAAGCTAAAGCATCAATTTACAGGTAAATTTATTATTCATGGAAATATATTTCTTGATATTCCGTGGAAACAAATAGTATTTATCTGTCTGTACCCTCTACATGAGACATGATTGTATGTGAAGATTTCCAGATTGAGAATCCCTGGGGCTGCATTCATGAAAGGTCAGCCAAGTCTTAGGCTTAACTTTTGTACAAAAATACAGCCAACTTAAGCCTGAGACTTGGCTAAGACCTTTCGTGAATACAGCCCCTGGATATTTGTAAACTCGTAGAAACTTGTATGTCATCATGGGAAAAAAGATAAAACTGTTTTGAACTTACTGCACGGTCAGCCATTTGAATAACATTAACCTTGCCACTGCAGGAACCATTTGAATGAAGTAATGCATAATATTTAAACAATAATTGTGGGTTACAGAAAGTTGGTTCCACAGGAAATACCAACATAATGCTTATGTTGTGAGAGATAATCCCTCTTGGGATGTGTTTTAAAGTCAGTGCTATCTTGTTTTCTTTACTTTTGAAGTGATACCATTATCCTTTTGTCACTTTTTTGCACTGAGAATGCAGATAATGAATTATTTTCTTAATCTTATTTATTTTTCGAACAAATATTTTACAGTTTGTTATATCTTCCATTTCAGTGGTTCTGCTACATACAACACCAGGGGAAGGGTTCCAAAATGTTGGCTACTACCCACCAAATTACATGAAACAAAATGGAACAGATCCTGATGTTGTAAAAATATGCCCACTGGGAGTACGTAAACTTTACCTTTCTAATATGTGCCTCAAGTGGCCAAATGCAACTTCTCAAACCAGAGCTTCACATATCATTACTGATAGTTCACGCCATCTTTTGTATTGTCAAGTGTCCAAGGTTGCATGTACAAAAATCAAGATGCTTTGGGAGTTAGCCAATACAAACTGGACTAGCATCTCAACAGTTGCAGCCCATGATCATTCAAAGATGAAAATGGCAGGACTTCAACCAAATTCAATTTTTAAACTGGATAATCTTACCTTGGGCTATACCAAATTTATAGTGACACGTCATCCATTAGAAAGACTAATATCGGCCTATAACAACCTCCTACATTTAAACGGAAATGGACCCTATTATGCTGTGGAGCCTCTGATAGAAATGTATCGGCTGGAAAAGTCTGGCATTCAAGGATTGACCTTTCCCATGTTTCTGGGAGCCATTGTCAATACAAGTTTCTCACAGTACAACAATGACCATTGGATACCATACACAAGCACCTGTAGCCCTTGTTACATGAACTATGACTATATTGCCAGAACTGAAACCATGAAAGAAGGGCCAGAAATGGCTCAAGTTCTGGCACAACTGGACTATAATTCAACGGTAATGAACAGTGTAGTCAACCAAGGCACAGGTGCCAATGCAAAGAGAACTGGTTCATTTACAGCCAGTGATAATAGTATTACCAAGTCAGATAGGGAGGATACATTTGGTAAAAATACAAAGTATCAAACATGGTTTAAGAATGTACCAAAGTTTATACTTCGAAAAGTGATAGAACGCTATCGAGACGACATGATGCTGTTTGGCTATGGGTTTAATATGGATGATAACAGTTTGTCCTGTGGTATAAAGTATGCTGGTGGTACATGTTGCTAGCACTAATACACATGGAACTAAGGAGAACTGACGCAGGTGGTCAAGTTTAGTCAAAGCTCTGAACCAGCTCAAAGTAACCATCAATATTCTGAAACATAAACTTTACTGTAAGATCAAACTCGGAGTTTTTTGTTTTCTTTTTAAACCCAATACTTTATTGAATATTGCTAAAGAATTACAAGTTACTGTGATGATTGAAAGTATCCTTTGCAGTTTGAACTCTGCAATTTCAAACCAATAAGAGGGACAATAGGTAGTCATCATCACAAAATCTTGTAACAAAGACTTGGAACAATTCTGTAATTATGTGACTGTTTCAAATCTATTGTGATATGCTTGTAATGAACGAGCCTTTTGGGTGAATGACGTCCAATTTAGTAATATCAATAATAAGTGTAAATCAAAATATTGATAACATTCAGGTTTAATTGAATTCTTCTAACATCCAATAATGATCCATTTCCTATGTTTTCACCACTGTATGTCTGTCTGTTTTAACTAGACACGATTACTGCGAAATAACAAAATGGAATTTGATTAGACATTGAATTTGCAGACAACTGGCATTTAAGTATGCTTCCGAAGTGATGATGCTGTAACATTAAATTTAAATTAAACTTTGAGAATATTTGTCAGATATTATTAAAACTTGTATATATACCATTTCATATAGTTTTTTAATTTCTTTACCACTTATTCTAGTCAAGATGGCACCAAAAATGAACATTATGGTGTGATAGGTACTTCATGTACATATAAGACATCAATATTTTATTGTAGTATCAGCATTATGTTATGAAAATTATGGTTTTATGGCAATGCCAATTTTATGTTAATCCTCTCATTGCTACCAGTTGGAACCCAGTATTTTATTTTTGTTTCAAGGGATTTGGCATGGATTTCATTTGACTACAAATGCACAGTGACAGAAGCACAGCTTGTAGAGTTTCCATGTCTGTTCAACTTTTTGAAGGACAAGAATATAATTTTTGCTTTGAATCATTGTGACCATTCAAGATACAGTTGCCAATGGTTTAGTTTTGTATCACAGATCCCGATTGATTGGAGCTTGAAATTATTTGTGCAAATTTAAAGTGGATGCTGAATTACAGTGGGATACAGTGTAGTTGTTGTACAAATGTCATAGTTTGGGCTGGCTTTTTGGGACAGTCCTTCAGCATTACCCCTTGTGGGATTTGAACTCTTATTGTAAAGTTGCTGTGTTTATTAGAGATGTGTTATTTTGTTGTATTTATTGTTTTTACCCCACAGCCTGCAAGGTTTGTGTGGGCATTGTTTTCACATGGGGAGGAAGAAATTCAAACTTGGGAATTTGTTCCTTTGATGATGTAATTATACAATGTCTTGACCTTGACTCTGTAACCATGTAGATGAAAAACTTATGACTTTGAACTTGAGAATCTTGTCAAGGCCATATCTCCCGAAATGTAAGGTACAAGATGTAAGGAATGTTCCTTATGGGATAATAAGTCATGCAGCTGCATTGCTCAGTCGGACCTTTGACCTCGGTATGGTGACCTTGGGCCTTGAATATCTCTGACTTTGAACTTGAAGATTGTGTGGGACACTCCTTTTTTGTTGTTGTTTTTGGGAGGGTTTCATATCACTCTCTAATGATGTGCCTTAATATACATTTTTTTATCTTTCCCAAAGTATGGTTTCTTCTCTACTTTACACAACTTAAACTGTTATGGAAGACACCTACTCACATTGTACTTTTTTACCTCTTCTGTATCACGGAGTCCCTAGGTGTTTCCACAGGTTGTGGGGTATGGGCACTTCTGATGGTATTTTTATCTTTTCCAAGGTTATGTTTTCACGGCATGCAAAGTTTGTATTTTTTTTTTTTGCAAAATAATGAAAAAAATTATGGATGGATTTTAATGAAATTTTTAAGAAAGGTTTACATTGGGACAGAGAATGTATGATTCGACCAATTGATCCTTACTGTATTTCATAATAAGGAATTCTGTTTATCATAGAAGTTTCTGGAACTTGTATTATTGCATGCCAGAGAGTTTTTTCACTCTTCTCTCTAATTTCCTTAAGTTGGCGGGTCACCCAAGTTATTACATTTCATGTACATTACTCCTCAGCTTTAATAGTTTTGCTACTTTGTGTTTTAATGTTGAAGGTTAGCAAATGTTTGTCCTTAAGCTGAATTCTAACAGTTACAGATTTAAGGTAATCATATACTTCTTATTGCATTACCTATGCTTGTGGTGCACATATCATTGAAATCCTTAAGGTTATGTAAAACTTGGCTTAATGTTTCATGTGAAACTTTATGATATTTGTCATGCTAAATGTAGCAGTAATGTTTCTTGTAAAACTTAGTGGTAATATTTCATGTAAACATAGTTGCCATGTTTCAAGTAGTCATATTTTTGAAAAGACTTAAGCAGTTTTTCATTTTAGGCTTAGTAGACATGTATTCATGGAAGACTTAACAATGATGCTTTCATATAAGACTTACCAACCATGTCTTCATATGAGACTTTGCAGTCATGTTTTCATATAAAGCTTAGCCATATTTAAAATATGGACCTATTTGTCATATTCACCCAGATAAAGATGAAGTGTTTGGCTTGAAAGCCCAAAACTGAGAGATCAATAAAAGAACATTTAAAGTCACTCATTCTTCAATCAATTGATTTACATCCTAAACATCATTACATATGCATGGTATTTGACACATAATTAATGCAACATAAGGTGAGTTAAGGTATTGGTCATTTCGCCACATGTTTGTCTGACAGCTACCAAAGCAGAGTTGAGGTTAATAAAGGTTGCTTCTCAGTGACCAGCCTGAAGTCTTGTGGTAGTATTGTCACCCTACTGTTATTGACAGTTAAAAAACTGTGTCCATTCACTCGTCGTCTGCCTGTAGTGTCGACAACTCGGACAAAATGGGGTGACCTGGGGCGGTTCCGCCGAGAAAAACTGGTGGTGCTGGGTTTTGCTGTTGTTGTGGCTGGTGAGCTTTCTGTGTTGGGGGGAGACTGTGGTATGTTATTGGTCGGTTATTCTGTGTTTCCCACCAGATAGGCTTATAGAGTCTGATCCAACTGATGGAATTCTTATAGCGGTTAATCTCTGCCAAAACAATTCAATGATCATTATTCCACATACAAAACCAGGTCGATACCAGGGTAGTTTATATGCTGAAGTGTCAAAGCCTTTTTAAAGAGATATGATTTTACCTATTTTCTATTATATCAGCAATAGCAGTTACAGTTAACTAGTTTCAGCAAGAGGCACCCAGTGTTTGGGTAAGGAGACTTGCATACATTGTTGAGGCATTCAAACCAGCAGTGTAGTTTACTGACAACAGTTACACAAAGTAAAGATTATGGGAAAACCATCAACAATTCCATATCACTGTGGCATTGTATCAATGTAAAATGTTGTTTATATCAAACTACCTAGATATTTTTATTTTTTCATTTATTTATATTAAATGTATGTTAACAGGAGATAATAGAAGGTTTCCTGAACATATACCTACCTCCAAAATTGGGAAAAATAAAACATGGTCCACAGGTGTAGTATAAACCAGGCTTCCAATACTTTCCCGGTAGCTTTCCAATTGATGTTCCAATTGGTTCAAGAATATTTCTGATAGGCTCCTGAAAAGTTTGTGATAGTTTTCCGATCCATCAGGTTGGCTTAAGATGGAAAGTATTGCTTTGCAAATGTTAAGACAGGTTTAAGATTGCTGTAAGACAAGAAGATGACATTATAAATGGTAAGAAAAATTTCAGATGTGATTGAAATTAATTTCCGATAGTAGGATCTGTTAACGTTAAGGATCGACAGAAATTTACAATAATTTCATCCAGTTTCATATTTTTGTGAACTGTTCTAGATGTAAAGTTCCCCACATAATCATCCCATTTATAGTTTGTGCCAACTTTAAGATCATTCTGAATGAATATATTGACTTTCTGAACTGCAAAAATGAGCCACAGTTTTCTGATTAGTGAAAAGAATGCCATAGTGAAACAGGAGAGTATAAATGGAAGTACTGGTATTCATAAAAGAGCAAACTAACTAATATTCAATGACAATACAACAACACTTTTACTGAAGAATTCATGGTGTAAATAGAACCATCCTTTAAGTAGTCGTTACACTGAGTTGTCGTTAATTTTTTCATTTGAGATTTCCTCCAGATCATAAATGTTAATTGAAACGTCTCAATATTGTAAAAAATAAGGCAAATTATATATCACACCACTGCAGAACACTTCAGTAACTTTGTTTTATACAATAATGATAACTTCAAATATAGTTGGGTGTAAAGAAATGAAGGTTTACATAACTAATACTTAACAAAAGGTCTGAGTTATCTTTACCTGGAAAACACGGTTTTCAGGTAGGTGGAGCAACGTTCAGGATCAAGAGTCATTGAGGGGCCATGAAATATCAAACATGTTCAAACATGAGATTTAGCTGACCCACCACTACAAGCCCGGAAATCACAACCAACCCTAACTGAATCCCAGTGGAACACCCCTATTAGTTATAGACCAGATCCTGGTGCTTTTGCAATGGGCACTTTTACACTTTTTCAGACAAAAGTTGCATATTTTCGCCTTTCCACCTTTTGCTCTCCTTCTACAAGTTGTTAAAAAAGATAGCCCAGGCCAGGCATCCTATTTGATATGATGGAATGCAGAGCCTCGCCAGAAAATTGAACCTTCTGGCATGTCCAGTCCATCTCTGCAAGCAGCATATCAAAATCAGCTCAAACTCTCCTCATTCAATCTTGAAGGGGAAAATAACTTAAGCACAGCATTCTACATATCTCAATATATTGGCAGACTTTTGGAGTCAAAGGAATGAAAATCCCCTTTGTGGTCCTGTAGGGGTATGTTTAGATTATCTAGTCTCCCTTTATGAAAATGTACTCCATTATAACACTATCAATACTGCCAAATCAGCAACTTCTGCACTCCACATGGACTGTGGAAATTCTGTATTGGTGAATAGATTTATGTTTAGTTGGGTTTTTACGTCGCATTCAACACTGTACAGGTCATATGGCACCAGGTAGTTTTGTAGGCAGAAGAAACCAGTACATACAGTTGGTCAAGGTTCTGCACTGTAAACTGCCGACCATCAGTAAGCAACTACCAACTTTCCCACAGAAGGACCGGGGTTTTAACCACCAACCTCAGAGTTAGGAGGCGAGTTTTACCACTGTGTCACCATGGCCCCTGAACAAATTTATGAGAGGACTTTACAATAGACCTAGTACCTTGTTTACCATGAAATACATGTACAAATGATATTAAAAGCCTCTTACACTACCTAGTATCTTTATATTTATAAATTTTATCTCTTAGAGAGTTATCTCTGAAATAAGTTATTCTATTACTATTCATATCAGGTCAAAGAGGACAAACTGTTCAGGCGTTTATTAATATTCAAACAACTGCTGTAAATTTGATATCAGGAGGTTGTTAAAAACTTCAGACCATGGAGTCATTAATCTGCTCTGGTATTTTAAAGGTATAATTTATGTGTCCTTGGGCACTTGAAACAGTAATTGTGCCTTATGCGGGTGTTCCACTGCAACCAACCAAGTAACTGACTGTACAATTCTAGGGTCAGTTGCAAAAGTTGTGGAATCGGGGACGAAAACCTTAAAAAACGTTCAAAAGCGATGGGTTGGTTACATATTCCTGACAGGACGTAGAACATACTGGCTTGTCTGGATCCAGATCTCGACCTGACTTGTGTTCGGGATCATTTAATTCATGACAAGATTGGCAACTATTGTGACAAGCCGTAAACCTCTAACCAACAAGCCGTAGCAATCCCCGACAAGCCGCACTGAGACATGGACAGGACTGGAGCATTCCCACTGAACTGATTAAATCCTGGAGTTAGGATTGAACAGAAACTATAGACCCTCTCTGGCTTGCAAAAATATTTGTCACTGCAAAGATGCCAGCTACACATCACAGATGCTTCATACATCAGCTCAAGGTACTTTTGGGTTTTATTGAGTTTAATATGTTGATTTGCATCTTGATGGGAAAACAGAGAATGACACATTTGAAAACAGAACCATCACCTGCTATACAGCCACCAGCACAGCCTCAGTCCCAGCCAGCCACCAGGAAAAAAAGGAAGCCACCCAACCCCTCGGTCATGCCCTGAATCTTTCAGAGACAAGAAAGGGGATGCTACAGCAACCTCCTGGCTGATGTCATACACACTGACATCCCAGGATAGCAGAATTTTTTTTCAGGATGCCCTCTGCCTTTTTTATCTCATTGAGGAACGCATTCACCACTGCATCAAGATATGAATCACCACTTTAAGGAAGCCACTGGAAGTTGGACTGAAACTGGCTATAACCCTGGGACGGCAGTGGAGAGACATACACCTCTCTGCAGTATCAGTGGTTGGTTGGCCGCAAGTTTTTTTTTTGTTTTTTTAAATTTTATTTTCAAATTTCTTAATTTCTTTTTGCTGAGTTCCAAATATTTCAATAGTATTTTTTAAAAGTTAAAAAGTTTTTTTTTAAACTTTTAACTTTTCGTCAAACACACATTCATTTATTCATTTATTTTTTGGTATTTGTGGCAAGTATTTTGTGTGGGGTGGTGTAATGATTCTTGTTTGGGTTTTTAGAACAGTAGCTTATCAATTGCTATTGGAAGATTCAGGTGGTCCTGCAAGCGACCTTTAAATGGTTTACAGCAGTAGTCCTGAAAAGGACCGACTGAAGGCTTGGCAGATTTTCCACTGTGGCTGCTGCTTGAGGTTGGCTGACTGGGGAGGAGGTGGAGGCTGGGCTGGTGGCTGCTAATGTTCTTGCTATGAGGTGGTGGTGGTTGGAGGAGAGGCAGCCGGTGCTGGTGTGTCAGGTGGTGAAAAGGCTGCGGTGTGTCAATCTGTTGGAAGGCTCATCACAGACTGAAGATTTGCAAAGAACCTTGAAAGTCCTGATATGTTGTGTTGGCCTACTTTGCCTGTAGCAGAGGCAACTGATGGAGGTTGAAGTGCTTCATCAATCAATCAATCAGTTGTCCAAGTGCTTAATCTCTGTATCTACGGATTCTAAGGCACACCATCCAGTTTGTAAGGCATAAATCATCAAGACATTAGACATGTTCCAAGTTGTACCCAGGGAGGCGATCCGGTGTTCGGTAGTTAGAAGCTAAGGTGGAAATGATTTCTGAAATAGGTAGGTTTTTAGTCGACTTCTGAAACACGAGAGATTTGGAGCACTGCGGATAACATGTGGAAGATCATTCCATAACTTCGGGGAATCATATGAGAAACTGTTGTTGAAGTGGACCTTTGATTTATGGATGGAAGCACAATAATGAGGAACCTGGAGGAACAAATGTTTGGGGTTGGAAGATCTTGTATTCACGGCAGATTTGTACAAGGAGAGATATGGTGCAAAATACTTAGGCTGGCCAGTGGTGAGGTACTTATACACCAGAACTAGGGTTTTGAAGATAATTCGTTGTCTGATGGGTAGCCAATGAAGTGTCCTCAAGCCGGATGTGATGTGAGTGTACTTAGAAGCTCCGGTGACAAACTGTGCAAGAACATTTTGAACATATTGGAGACTGGTAGCATTACGGGATGACAAACTCATCGGTGTCAATGTGAATGTAAGTGGTCTTGAAAGTCAAGCCTTTTGGTCATCAACAACTAGGAAAGAAGTCGGCTGCCCTCTGGATTGCTGCTGCTGTCCTTTGCTGGCTACTTGGCCCCGCTGAGCTTGTTGCATGACTTGGATTGAAGGAATCTGTGTCTATGGGATGGTTAAGATGTATTCCCTTGCAGCTGGCTGCTGTGGCTGTTTCAATGTCTGTGGCACAAATGTTAAAGTTGTACTTGAGCTTCAGGAAAGTGTCTGTTGTTGGAGCTGATGACCACATTCTCCTGTATCCAAGTCTAACGTTTTGTCATCTCCGTCAGGGCCTGTCCAGACTTGATTGTGTCAGCTTCCCGTAATGTGTCCTTTGCAAGTCAAACCAGGTCTTGCACACCTTGACAGACAGCTTGCGACTATTGGTAAACTGCTCCCAGAGGCACTCCTTCCTTGCTTTGTCCTTGTAATGTTCACTAGTCTTGTTGTACAACTCCTTGTGGGCCTTCACAAAGTCCACAATAGCCTCCTCGTCAGAATTAATGAGATAGATGTTGGCCATGTGTCCCTTCTTGTGTCATGACTGTGATGGCCCCACCTCTCCTCCAACAGCCTCTGTTTCAGTGTCACTTTTTTCTGTCCTGGGCCTTTTTTATACAACTCCCTCTTCTTGCAAGTGTGATCCTCTTGCCTCCTCCCCCCTCTGTTGCTGTTGTTGTGCCTGCTCACTTTCTCTGGCCTCCCTCTCCCACATCCTCTGCTGGATATCTGCTGCTGTGTCCCCCAGCTCAAATTCAGGAAAACTGTCAGTGGGAACTTCTATCTTCCTCACTCTTCTGCCTTTCTTAGGACCGATTGTCAAATAATAAGCAACAGTGTTTTCATAAAAAACAAAATCCTAAAATATAAAGTCCGCCAACTTCAACTCAAAACTGCCCTAGATAATTGTAAAGAAACAAACTCCTATTCTTGAAAGGCTGCAGGATGTAATCCGTCAGATGCCAGATTCCAAATGATGCACTGAGAAAGCCGACTTGCCTTATATAGACAGAGATTGCATCAGCAGACAAGCCTTGGGTTGTAAAAATGAAGCCGGCTTGTTCTACACACTTCCCGGCTTGTCTGTTGTATAACCACCTTGTCAGTTTTGTGTTTACAGCTTCTCTGTATGTGTTCCCAGCTTTTCTTGCTGAGATGTTATCAACTCTGGTGGATGTCAAGTGTCCAAGTCAGGTCAGTTATGTTTACGACAGGCCAGTTTTCTTTCAAGTATGGTCGGTCTGTATCGACGGCATGTCTGGAGGTGGAGTCCTGGTACTGAAGCAGGAAATGACAGCAAGTTTTCCAAGACGAAACGATAACACATAGGACAAGATGGGAAGTGAAACCAACAAGCCATAGAGATCCACGACTGGACGGTTTCCAGGTAGGCAGAGCCACAGTCCAGATACAGAATTGTGGAGGATTGGTGGAATATCAAACATGTTTGAAATTTTGCTGATTCACCGCGACAAGCCGGGAAACTACAACCAACCCTAACCGACTCAAACATTGCTCCTGACCCTTGAACAATACCTAATTACCGACAGGACGACTCCAGTGGAACAACCCCATCACAGAAGGGCTGGACGGCACCCAACTCCAAATAAGTGCTGTCAAACCACACCAACCAGTTAGTATTGGCACTGTTAATAGAGCGGATAAATGTATATTACAACCTAAGCACTAGGGCTTCAGCTTCCTCAAAAATTCATTTGCATTAATATTTTATCAGCAGCTTCCTGGTAAAATACCAAAATGGTGAAATGCACAAATGGTAAATCTATTCTTGACAAATACGACACAGGAAAACGTTGCTGGAACACATTTATTATAAGTGATGTTTGCAGTAAAAAAATCCATTTCTGTGTAATGAAATAGACCTTTTCTTCACAAAATACACACTCGGTACTCCACTATGAACATAGGTCACATTTGACTTTTAAATCTTAGGTAATTCTGGAGAAGCAGTGTGCAGTGAGAAAGGACTTAAAATTAAATGAGCTTACCTGTAAGTGAAGGTTTATTGTATTTCTATAAAAAAACATAGCAGTGAATGAAATAACTGCCCACCACTTTTTCAAAGTATTCCCCACCCATAACATTGTATATTTTACTTTCTTCTTGCCTAAGTCACTAAATACTGAGGGATGAGCAAGGTTGCATCTAAGTACATTGCTCCGTTATGTAATACATATTAAATCTCTTGTGTATGGAATATTGATGGGTCCACTGGATAAAAACATTTAGATTATCGAGATATGTCCTGAACAATAAGAATTTGAGTAGACCTACTAACTCCTCTATACATTTCTTTTCACATTTTATAAACATTCAGATTGATCCACATTTATCAGTGGGGTGGGATAAAAATAAATTACTATTCGCCTTGTAACCATAATAACACAATTATCAGGAAATAATGTAATAATTTCTCAGTATGAAATAATTTTTTGCATTAAAATGGTGACCATATGTATATTCAGCACATATCTATGATAAACAAAGGAAATCTCGGTGGGATTTGTTAACAGTAATGTTTATTTATTTGGGTTTTTTGTCATGTCGCTTTCAAAACTGTAGAGGTCATATCACGATGGATAGTTTTGTGGGCAGGGTGAACCAGTACATACAGTTGGTCAAGGTTCAGTACTGTAAACCGCTGACCATTGGTAAGCAACTAACAACTTTCCCAAATAAGGTCCAGGGTTTGAACCACCGATCTCAGAGGTGGGAGGCAAGTGTGCTTCCACTGGGCCACCGTGACCCTCATTAGTAATGTTACACACATTTGTCTATTCCAACATCAATCTACCCTACTCACAGCTGAGAATTCAATTATTTTAAATCAGATTCATAACTTTAAATACATTTCATGTAAAGAATATAAAATATGGTAAAATTAGATTTAAAAAGACTCAAGGTAAGACACAGACACTGATAACATGCAAATACTATACATAAAACACAAGACCACTGCCGCGGTATATATCTCCCGCCGAGCATTACAGGGGAAGAAATACCTTTCCAAGATATTCACAATTTTTCATTTTCCGCTAAAATCCAAGATGACGTTTTTCCCCTAGGCACAGAATACTGTTGTACTACCCTGTGGATCAAAAATTCGCTCGAAATCGCTCTATCTCTTACCATTTTGAAGATATTTTCAATGTTTATTTTCTGCTAAAATCCAAGATAGCCTCCAAAAGTGGCAAAAATTGAAATTTTTCCCTTTTGCATAGGACAGTCTTGTACTACCCTGTGGGTAAAAAAATCGCTCGAAATCGCTCTCTCTCTAACGGTTTTCGAAATATTCACACTTTTTCATTTTCTGCTAAAATCCAAGATGGCCGCCAAAAGTGGCGAAAATTGAAATTTTTCCCCTTTGGCTCTTGTACTACCCTGTGGGTCAAAAATTCGCTCGAAATCGCTCTATCTCTTACGGTTTTTGAGATATTCACGCTTTTTCACTTTCCGCAAAATCCAAGAAGGCCGCCAAAATTGGCGAAAATTGAAATTTTCCCCCTTTGCATAGGATACTCTTGTACTACCGTGCGGGTCAAAAATTTGCTCAAAATCACTCTATCTCTTACGGTTTTCGAGATATTCACATTTTTTCATTTTCCGCAAAAATCAAAGTAGCTATTATTCGGTTAGGTATGGACCTACAGCTCTCAAAATTTGCCATTACACAGTACATCAAAAAGTAGGTGAATAACATATTTGACAAAAATCCTTTAAATTCAACAGTTTTGCTGTTCTAAGTGATTTACTCAATGGAAAACCCTCAAAGTAGCTATTACTCAGGTAACTATGGAGATACAGCTGTGAAAATTTTACATGACGCAGTACATCAAAAAGTAAGTGAACAACATATTTGACAATAATTCTCTAAATTCAATAGTTTTGGAGTTATAAGTGATTACTCAATGTTGAAATTCAAAGTAGCCATTACTCAGTTAGCTATGGAGATACAGCTCTGAAACTTAGCCATGACACAGAACATTAAAAAGTAACTGATTAACATATTTGACAATAATTCCCTAAATTCAATAGTTTTGGAGTTATAAGTGACTTACTCAATGTTGAAATTAAGAAATTTCAAAGTAGCTATTACTCTGTTAGCTATGGAGTTATAGCTCCGAAAATTCACCACGACACAGTACATCAAAAAGCAGGTGAATAATATATTTGACAAAAATCCTCTATATTCAATAGTTTTGAGTTATAAGTGACTTTCTCAATGGTCAAATGTTAAACTTAGTGTAGCTATTACTCAGCTAGCTATGGTGCTACGCCTTGGAAACTTCACCATGATATAGTACATGAAGGAGTTGTTGAACAACATATTTGAGACCAATATTGTAACAGTTACAAAGATAAAAGCAACTTACTCATTTTGGTCATTGTTAAAAACAGAAAATAGCTATTACTCAGTTAGCTATCAAGATAGACCCCTAAAATGGTACCATCTTGTAGGCATGGAGAAAGTAGCTGAACAACGTATTTTACAGAAATGCTCTAAATGCAGTCGTTTTGGAGTTATGAGCACTTTACTGAAAGTAGCCACCATTGCTATTACTTAGCTATGGAAATAGGTGTGAAAAAACAGCATCAAATGAAAAGACATAAGCAAAAATCAATACCAAGCAAGGTATTGAAATAATAAAGCTACATATACAATTTGGTGATGATACGTGCAAATACCCATGGCAGAACACCCAAAAAAAACCATGGCAGCCATCTTGTTAACACCCGTGGTGGCCATCTTGTTTGTCAGAATCAGCCGAAAAAGATTCCCAGGCAAATTTTCCAATGATGAATTTATCTTGCAAATTTGGAAGCAGTAGCTATAATATTTTAAGAGATAGAAAGGCTTTTGTAAAAACATGACGAACGGACGGACGCATGCATGGATGGACGCACAGACGCACGGACGGAGGGCATTTTATAATCTCCCGTACCGGGCCTATCGGCCGGCGGAAGATAATAATAAACTTAAACCACATCACCATTGCAGCACTATATGAGGGCTTTATGCACTTTCCGTCACTTCTATTTACAATGTACTGATATAAATCTTATTGACTGTCCCTGTTGATAACCAAACAGCTTGTATGTGGCATAGATGTAATATTACAAAATTGTGAGAGTTATTAAATTATTAACCACCAAACACCCAACTTGGAGTAGTAGTATGGTATAGTTAACAATAGTTATGCCCCCAACACCCTTACTTGATTGTGTTGTTGGCGAAAACAAACCATCACAGAAACCCCTAGGAATTATTTAGCAAGAATTTTGTTTCACAATTCTTATATTAATATGGATCTATATTACCTGGTAATATATATTTACAGATTTATATAATATGTTTATGTAAATGTATACAATATACACAAAACATTTATTGTTGTATATATTTGAACATATTTGTTGTAAAATATATACAACCTAGTAAAGGTATTGATATGACTAAAGCTATCGATGATAAACATATCAATTTTATTCTCCAACTTAATTGGTCGTGTTCGGAGAGAAGCAGCTAGTTTCATGAAAAAACCTCATCAAAAAATCACCCAAGTTGTTTTTCATGATTTAAAACCCAAATAACTGTCCTATATGACTACATTGTAATGCTGCATTTTCTTCTCAAAGTAACATATTAGTACATCATGTTATTGATGTCCATGAAAACGGTCATTGAAACAAGAACAGAGAAACTTGTTCACACATCTCCAGTAATTTATTATTATTATTAGTAGTAGTATTACTATTAATATTATTAATTATTATTATGGCAATTAATGAGTTTGAAATTAATGAGTCTGAAACATATATACCACTGAAGGGAAGGACCTACCAGACATATGCCAAAATAATAACGGGCATGGATGAACAGTTTCCTGTGTGACCCAGTGATCAAAACATATAGAACACTCTTTATTTTCAAATCAGTTTCTCTTCAAAAGTTTATTTGTTTATTTATCATGCTTATACATAAATATATTACATACATATAAACATACATTTTAAAAGATTAACTGCAGATATTTAGAAATATAGAGAAGAAAAAAGAAAGAAAGATGCATAATGTAGTCTACACAAATACATTACATATACAAAGGAACACAATATAACTTAAAGGCTATTTAACATAAAAAAATAGTCAATTAGGATGTTAAACTCTTCATATGTTAAGCATGAGGGTCCATCTCTAAGAAATAAGAGGTCTCTAATTGCCACAATGTTTTCAATATCATTGTCACTGTGAGACTCGACATATTTTCCTAATTCGGTGTACAATTCTTTTATTGACAATGTATTATCACACTTATATTTGAGATTATATTTGCTTTTTACATACATAACACTGTTACATACAGCAGAATTGCTTCCATTTGTTACAAGTTGACCACAGAATTGAAGTATACTATTGTCGCTATTTATAACACTAATGTAAAATTGTATAAATCTCTTCACCAGCTGTCCTTCAATCAGAAAATCCTCAACAATAAAAGGCAAGTATTCACCATGAGCAATATGTGTAATTTTCAGAAGTTGTCTTAGACACTTCTTCCAAGTGGTGTACAAACGGAGAATTTGTTTTGATGATAAATCACACAAAACAGAACCATACAGTGACGTACAATAAGACTTAAATAATTTGTATTTAACTTGATAAGAACAACATTCAAATGTACTTAGCATAGTGTTAAATCTTTTAACCATAACACTTACTAATTCTGTAACTTGATCTGTCATAGAATGTGGACCAAAAGGTGTACCAAGATATTTAGACAGATTTAAGTGATAGACTGTTATAGGTATCACATTCTTTTTCAGAGTTTCCAAATACTAAGTATTCAATTATGCTAGGGTTAAAATTAATACAATAATCATTTCCAAAGTTATGTACAATCTTTAACATTAACTGGAGGGATGTAACAGTTGGAGCCAGTAGGATATAATATCATCTGCATAAGCAAAGGATCCAACATAACAACTATCAACATGACAACCATAGCCAGCTGTTCTTAACCTTCTCATGAGTTCATCAAAGTAAATAGAAAATAACACAGGATATACCACTACTCCATTTTTTAAACACAGAATAATTCAGAAATGCTAAATCCCCATTTAATCCTCAGTTTCTGATTAGTGCATAGTTCAATAAGAAACCTTAACACTACAGGACAAACTTCCCTTTTAAACAGTAATTTAAATAATTTAACATAATGCACTCTATCAAAAGCTTTTGAAGCATCAAACATAATAGTATGGGCAGTACTTTTTTGTTTAAATAATATTGAATAATTTCATTTATAGCAAATGTACATTGAAAAGTTGAATGATTTGTCTTAAATCCAAATTGTAGATTTGATGTTGAAAAAGGCTTTTCTGTTACAGTTGAGAAGTACATGATCAAAGATTTTACCAATGCTTGAGATTCACATTTCAACTGGGATGTTTAAATTTCAATAAAAAATAGTTTTATAATTTATAATGTAAATTACAACATTAAATACTGATATTCATTTTAAAGAATATTTGGTTTGACATTTTTTTTAAAAAGATAACCCATATTTAATGAGTGAGTATAACGATTTTTATAACCTTTAAACTGATGTACTTTTTTTGTACTTAACATAAATGTACTTAAATGATCATATCTCATTATATACACACCAATGTAAAGAGACATATCAAAATGTGCACCACACATAGTACAAGCAAGACACATCATATTTAAGATCTTTTCATACTCTTGCTAAGTGATACTAGAAAAGGCCTTGACTTATAATGGCGGCCCTTTTACTCAGAGAAAAGTCGAATGGGAACCAGACTAACTTTCTGGAGAGACTAACTTTTGGATACAAATATATATGAGCCTTGTTCCAACATCAAAATTCGTGTAGTGCATCAAGATCGGTAGTAAAAGCAACCTGTTAAACACTGGTTTATACTTAGCAATACTTAGTTGTAACTACGATGATTGATAAGGATCTCCTACTGTTTCCTTTAGACCTTGTAACCACAAGATGGGAAGTGTATATATACCACGGTAGTGTAAGAGTGCCATACTGAAGTTTTTCTCCTGAATTTATTGATTTAATATATCGCCATCTTGATTTCTCAACATACTGAATTTGGGCCGTATTCTTCAATAACACTTTGCTAAAGTCACCTTACATCTAAATTATGAATGGTTTTCCACTTACCAAAGTATTACTCACATTTCGTATTCATCAACCTCTACTTTCTTAAGTATTATTTACATTCTAATCCAGGAAAACGTCATATAGTTTGTACTGTAACTGTAAACGTGGAAACCAGAATATCTCAATTAGGAATAGTCTTATTCCAAAACAATTCTTTAGTAAGGTGTACTTTGTTTTTTACTGAATCATCTGCTCTGTTAAAATGGTGAAAAAGCTCATTTTCTTGAGGGGAATTGGTGTTTTTAATATTGTGTCACAGTTTAATATCAGTAAAACACAAGATTTCCTGCAATAATTGCATATTTTAAAATTATTCTATCCTCTAAGGTACCTCTGCAGATAACTTGAAATCTAAGTAGAGGTCTAAGGTGACCTTAGAGTTAGGAATGTTGATGAATACCATTTTGATTTAAGTTAGTAAAAGCTTGAGAAAAACTTTGAATCCAAGTTAGGAGTTAACAGGCCAAGTACTTTTGTAGAATATGGCCCTTGTCTCAACTTATCAAGTTTGTAACCCCACTATGAAAAACTTTGTATTTGTGTATCCCCACCACACATGTATTTTACACTTGGTTTTGTAATTTGGCACGCCACTGAAATTGGCATAGCATAAAGTAAACAACTAATTTATATATAACCAATCAATTTCATTGATGCAAGGGTAGAGCATTGTAAACTCATTGGCTGTGTGCCATATTCAAACAGAAATTCTATTATCGCCCAACAAATATTCGGGCAAAACACATGTGTCAATGATGAACCTCTTTTCTTTATTTCTTTAATCTGTATGTTACAATCGATACATCAAATATATAGAAAAATAGTCATATACATTTATTTATCATTAATGAAAGAAAAAATAACACTAATTGCTAATTTTGAAAAAAAACATTTGACATATTTTTCAAAATTTCTTATTTCTGTTTCTCTTTATATGAAAAGTATACATATTCATACACTGATTTGATCTTTATTTTTAAAAGTGCCCAAGTTCAATGATCGTTTGATATAGATGTATATTTTTTATTTAAGGTCCACCTGCTGTAGCATGAATTGATATCAAAAACATACAACAAAATAACAAGCAGTCAGCCCTTATTACAGGGCTTATGAGGAACTGCAAGCAAATCATTTAAATGCCACAATTGTTAGTAACATGGAATTGCATTGTACAAAAAGTATAAAGTTAACATAAATGGAACATATTTCAATTTAAGACATGTTATGGAACATACAGTACGTATATTAAACTTGTTTTATACTTTTATTATACTACAAACCTATATTCACAACAGGTTTCAGAGGTGGGTTTATTCATAAAATTAAAATCAGATGGTTTTCTTTCACTCATTATACCACATCTCCAATAGCAAGGGTTTATTTTAGGACAACCGATCAGTATTTCCCTTTGTATGTATGTGACCTGGATACGAAATTTATTTAGTAACTAAAACACTGTTTACTTTGAAAAAAAATCTCCGAAACTTCTTCAACTTTCTCGTAAAAATCTACGTATTGAATCATCATATTTCTTAGACTTTCACCAAGTCCTTTTGTCTTTTGTGTAAAAAAATGGTCACTGTATGAGTTTTGGAGAAACAGCCAAAAATCAGAGATTGTGCTCCTTTACTCCAGAATGATGGAGGTATAATGAACTCCTGTAAGCTTCCAATTTAAATTTAACTATTTAAGTCAATGATGGATACCAATACAAAGACTTGGAGAAAGTCTATCATATTCTTGAATGAACAGACAAAAAAAAAAAACGAAACTGAAAGCATTACTTTATGTATTTGAATAATATGTTAAATGCTATTTTTTTTTCAAAATATGCCAAGGGTAAGAACAATTTTGAGGGCTGCACACAATCAATCTGATATATTTAGCTAGAAGCTCTCTTAAACTGGAGAAATTTAAATGTTGAAAAATTTGTCAATATCTGAAATAAGGAAGTTCTGTTAATTTTAAATACTAGTGGGATCTAAGCTGAACCAAGGCTCATCGTCTGACTTTTTCATGAAGTTATAACTGGTAGCATTGGCCGTAATCTTACTAACAAACAGACAAACAAAAGGTCATGAAACTTATACCTCCTTGATTGAGGTAATTACATGTACCAGCTTCTATGTATATATCTTTTAAATTAAATTTGTATCCAATGCTATTATCCTTTTGCCTATATGGGTCCTACATTTACATTAGGTTGTTTCTGCTTGTATTTGATTTCCGCTAGACGACCTTGCCCGTAATGCACTGAACAAAGATCTTGAATCTGGCTAGTAACAATGCCTAGACTTGCTCCAAGTCTTTGTATTTCTTATTCCACCAAATCTGACATACATAGAATCATTATGAATCCACCTGATGGGTGGGGATCCTACTGCCTCATGTCAGCACCAAACCCTAAGACAAAAGACAATGCCCTGAGCCACCCCAACTATCTACTACCCGCTATTCAGCCCTATCCAGCATACACAATTTATTTCAGCTCGTGAGAGGTCATAGGTATTAATTTAAGCCTTTGCAAGACATACGTTTTACAGATGTTGTTTTATATATATATATACTGGTTATATATATTTATTTAAATAAATAATGTCATGAAACTTATACCTCCTTGATTGAGGTAATTACACGTACCAGCTGCTATGTATATTTAAATAAATATATACAATAATATCTATTTCTACATCTATTTAAGTTTATTTCATGCAAAAAATATGCAAGTAAAATTATTAAGTGAAGTTGTGCATGGGTGTACAATGGGCCATAGACACTACTCTCCTCCCCATAACAGTTGAACTTGGCATATGCCACAACTTAGCACAAAACAAAATACACAAAAGTGATTGAGAGTTAGTTTTCATTGGCACTGGACTGGTACATTCTGGCAATGTATGATCCTACATATGGTGAAGGTGATGAAAGCCATAGTGACAAGGGACATATATAAAAAGTAATAAAGTAGCTGATCAGGAGAAATTTCAGTTCTCCAATTCTGGGGGTTTGTTGGCCAAGTTGGGGTGCTGATTTGAAGTAGAGTTCAGACAGACTACAGTATAAGGCGCAACAATCATGAGGGGCTCCGTGGTGCAGTGGTAACACACTCGCCTCCCACCTGTGAGGTCTGTGGTTCAAAACCCAGACCTTATGTGGGAAAGTTGGTAGTTGCTTACCGATGGTCAGCAGTTTACAGTATAGAACCTTCACCAACTGTATGTACAGGTTTCCTCTGCCCATAAAACTACTTGTTGTGATATGGCCTATACAGTGTTGAAAGCAACGTTTAAACCCAAATAAATAAATAGCAATAATAACGAGCTTTATTCCAGTTCATCAGTCTATGGCCACAGTAATAGTGGTTTTTACAGAGACACTGGCTAAGTCAGAAACTATGAAAACTTACGCTCCAGGAACCTTCTATACCATCTTCCTCACCTTGTATTGTACTATTATGATTTATTCATTTATTATAGTGACATGCACCTACAATGCCCAGTCCATATGGCACACATAATAAGAATTTCGTGTTTAATGGCCCATTTACACTACTCTGTGTGGTCCTACACAGTACAAAAACATATTTGAATTTTTCTGCACTTCATGGTCCCTATTGCTCCATAATGTATGTGGGTATGTGAAAATTTAAAATGAGCAGCTCTGTAAAGAGACACTGCTCCTATCAGCCCCTCCTGTATGCTATACTGAGACGGGTGGCTGGAAGGGCAGTGGAAACCAGTAGTTCTACATACAGTTGATCAAGGTCCTGTAAACTGCCAACCAACAGCAAGCAACTACCAGCTTTCCCACATGAGGTCAGGCTGTTGGAGCCCAACTTAGGAGTCAACCAATCTTAAGATGGGCTATATAGCCCGGCTTGGAATCCTAAGTTGGGTAAAATATCTTATGATGGGCTAGAACATATCAACCAAATTTAAGATAATAATATTCAAGAATGATTTTTACTCTGAATGAAAGGAAATTAAATAACATTATCATAGAAAAGGTGACTTTGTCATCAATCTCCTTAACTGTCCCTTGTACAGAAGTATTTTTGTCTATAAATTCTTTTTTATTTTGAAAAAAATACGTAAAATATTATCAAACCTCAACAAACAGTGTTTAATTGCAGAAGTTAAAATGAAATGTGTTTCCTGAGCCCTGAGAAACATTACAATAATCCTTTGATGCTGATTTATATGTCTATATTTGGATGGTTTAATTGAATTTTTGTTTATTTTTTGGTGTTTATTTGTGTTATTTTGTTAAACCAGCCATTGGGGTATGACGTAATAAGTTGGGCTAATATCTGTCAATTTGTCTTAAAGAAGCTATGTGCATTCTATCTAAAAAGGGTAATATTAAATTTTAGCTTTAAAAACACTGTTGAATTTAATTATCCTAAGTTGGGCTAATATGTTCTAACCCATCTTGAAAGGTCCTCAGTGGCCTAGTGGTTAGCAAGTTTGGCATCTATCACAGGCTGTCAACGCTGTGTGGGTTCGACCTACGCCCCCACCCCCTCCCTGTTGAACGGGAATGGTAAAACCCCAACTTTGACTTTCTAGCCCATCTTAAGATGGGATACCATTGCAACTTAGGTTCCTTAATTGGGCAATAGCCGATCTAATGATCTGGGCTCCAACAGAGACATGAGACATGATTCAAATTCTAATCTCAGGGATGGGAGGCGAATGAGTTACCATTGCGTACCGTGCCCCTCCTCATCCCACCCCGAGCAAGTTATGGGGGGGGGGGGGGGGGGGGGGGCAGGGTAGTTTCTGTGAGAGAACTAGTTTTCTGCAAGAGAATGGTTGTACAGATGACCCCAAAGGGCTGCCGTACACATATTGTGGGCAAAAAAATCACAAAGGTTTGTAAACTAAACAAAAGAGAGATATATAATGACTGAATGAATATATACTATATGTGCGTGTATAACTCTTATACCCGTGTGTGTGTGTTTATGAGTGAATGATCTGAAATCACGTGTATATACTTTTTGTGACTAAGTCATACATGCACACATTTTAACATACCTTCAAAAACCGTATGTGGGTACTACAAATACACATGCCAGAGAGTTGTCATATGCAGTGGGAAATAGTGAAATACGAAGTGGACTCTCTTCTGTTCTGGAAATATTGTGGTACGTATTGATGTGATATTTCGATTACAGTAAACAGTACAAATAAGAATAAACAATTCTCATATATGGTAAAAACGTTTTACAACTTAATGATAATTGGAAAGAATGAAAGATATTCGAAGTTTATAAAATTTAACTCTTGTACACATTTTCAAGTTTTCCAGAGATGATGTAAAAAGTGGTTAAGATTTTGTGCGTCTATGAACAAATCTACTTCTGAATCTATTCTTTTTGTAAATGTAAAAAAGACAGAGGAAATTCTTAGTAGTGGAAATTCAGATAAGCTTTTAAGTTAGGGAAATTTGTATATAAAAAAGCACTAGGTTCGGTATTTCTTTTTGCGACTAAGCAAGAAGGTCTTATTTGTCCCAAGGGAACTTAGGAGCCACAGAATAGCAAGGTTAAGTAAGCGTGAAGTATTAAGAATCTATTCATTAGAAGGTGCTGATTCAATACCCAGTTGGTATTGTCCTTAAATTAGATCCCATTCTGGTGAGATTAATAATGATCAAAAGTTTGCCAGATTTCTAAAAGACGAAGATTATAACCATTTGTGTACATGTTTAAATTTACACCGGAAATAGCCGAACTGTTGTGTTGAAGACTAGATTGAACGTCATGAAATGTATATAAGTTATTTCCTCACAATGTGGATAGATTTATTTAGTCGTACAAAATAAAGACGTATCTTTATATTAATGGATTTCTGTTTTAAGGTATATTTACATATACTTGTTATACCTAAGTTTCTCAATGGGTTTTTCTTCAGTGTCAATTAGTTGTGTTAACATCAGTATTATGTTACGATTATGCTATGAAATAATGTACAAATAGGACTGTGATATGTCTTTTACAACACGGTTTTTTTTTAAAATATATTAATATTGCCAAATATAATGGTTTCCCTATGCTGAACATGGTATGAATTACGCAACAGTCCAGAGAATGTGGATTGTTCGTTCAAACTGATAGCTTTCCACAGTATTGTGCATTTACCTGTATACTTTATCTGTTTCTACAGCATGTTTACCTGTTTATAGTGTGAAGCATGGATGTTGTAACACAAACAAAATAAATAGTTGCACAAAACTTTACATATAGGACATTATTCATATACATTAGGGATGACATATATATTTACTGTACAGTTGTCTTATCACGGATACACACAAAAAGATACTATATTGTATGTTAAGTGACAAAATACTATTTTATAAATTTTGGAACAATATATGTAAGGGATAAAATTTGTATATATATATACATATATATGCATGCATCAAAACACAGTTGATTTTACTTTGTGTGTTAAGAAAACAAATGTGTGTTTAGAGTATTGAAGACAAGGATATTAAATTTCTGTTTCAGGAGAAAGAAAGTCCTGAATTTGCACCATTCTGGATACAAGGGATACTGAAAAACTAGGGTATTACATTTACTATACTTGAGGTGAATGCTACTCAAATAGAAGATGGAGTTTGGAGTGTACTTAATTGCTTACTTGACCTTGATGGGTATGTTTATAACAACATTCTAAAGTATACATGTCCATGTATAGTGCTCAACTATGTAAATATAGTCTATGTGATGTTGTGGAGTAGCCTATACCCATGTCACGTTATCTTGTGAGATATATTGTTTCACTCAAAAAGCAAAAGCTCATTGAAAATACGCTGAAATGGGACTTTAGAAAATTCGAGATTTTTTTTATATCCAGAGGTAACTATATTAATATATGATTACTTTTAACATATTATATTAATTGCTTTAATTGTTGAATCAAATGTATATTAATTGTTTTGTAAATTGTAGTAAGAATATTAAGTAGTGCATTGATGTATATATTGAACCTCAGACTGTACTACAATATCTAATAATTGCTATGTGATAGTCATTGATCAACAATTGTGGATTATGTTAATGGACAAATAAACTTATGAACAGGTTGTGTTCATGTGTAGTAGACTACTCTAATCTGGTAACAAGGCTCAAGTTTTCCTTCATGTAATTTCTTGATAGAATTTTATGTAAAAGCCTAAAAAGACAGGTTAACTTTTAAAATATATTTATCTTGTAACTAGCCTTGCTTAAGGCTCAGATTTGCATGATATCTTTTCAAATATGCACACAGATATTTGGTACATGTTAAGGGATAGAACTGTATCTTTCTCTTAGCTGTATGCAGCTGTGAAAGTCAGTACATATATGAGTATATTATAGGAACTGAAACTCCATTATCTGAACTGAAGACTTTCCCTAACTGCAAAGAAACTTGAGCCATCAGCAAGGCTATCTTATAACTGGAAGATACTTTTTAGCAATCAAAGAACCATATGTAACTTTGAGTTATCAATCTCTTGTAAATTACAAAATAAAGCTACAGTTGAACCATGATGTCAGGTGGATTCAAAAGGTCAGGTAATATTTTCCATAACCAAGAATTCTAGATGGCAGTAAATCAGATCACAAATATGGAACTGCCCCCTAACTTTTGGTGTCTTTTTCCCTGGTAGTGATGACTTTATGTGTACATACCTTATGTGTAGTTTCTTTTTGTCTGCTTAGTTTTTATTGTATCCACCGGAGGCATCCGGTGGATACTTTGGTTTAGCGTTCACTACGCCGCCGCGCGTAGAGAGATTTTCAGCATTAACGCTCTAAGAGGAAAACTACACCGGTAGGTTCACCAAATTTGCAGGATATCTTCATTGGGGGGTAAGCTTCTCTGGGAAGTAAATTAGCCTCATTCTGAAAAACAAGATGGCCGCCACAGGCATTTCTTTGAAAATTGTCTACATTTTTCTACTGGCTGTTTCTCATAGGTAGAAGGTTGAATGTTTTCATAGGTGATATGTATACAAATATATATGTCCTCTACAACCTAGCAGACACTTGACCTTGAAGCTCTTAATTCAAGATCATCCACGGAGTGCCAAAGTAACCCACATAGTGGACTTTAAAAGTGGTTATATCTCCCTTATTATTGGTCCTAGAGGATTGAAATGTGAAACTAAGCTATAGGAAATCATGTGCTGCGAATCTTTTGATGTGGTCAGATTTGACCTTGGACCCCTCCTTCAAGGTCAAACGAGGATAGCCAAACTTAAAAGTGCTAAAAACTCACTCATTATTGGTCCTAGAGGTTTGCAATGTGAAACCAACTCATAGGAAGTTATGGGCCGGGAATTTTTTGATGTGTTCAGATTTGACCTCGAGCCTCTCCTTCAAGGTCAAACGATGGTTCACTGGCTTTGGTGAGTTGTCTTTCTGGTGGATACAAATTTGCATCGGTTCTCCGATGTGTAGGTCTAGTTTTTCAATCCTGTTTAATATTACAGCACACAGTAATTGCTAGATATTGCTTTTTTTCAGTCATACATGCGCAAGACCTTCCATTTGCCAGTGTGTCAACATTAAACGGCCAGTCAACATTTGTAGAGGGTGACACTTTGGAACTAAAATGTAGCTACTCGCCAGACAAAGTGAAATACGTGGCGTGGTACTACAGCTGTGAAGATGGGCAGGGTGATTGTGATTACAAGGGCATTGAAAAAATATTGTTCGCCCATAACAAAATGTTCCCGTCAGATACTAATGGTACAAATGCTTGGCGCAATAGGTAAGGAAGATGGCTGAGCAGAGAGGTTGCAAGGGACCTATATTTTATCACTCGTAATAGTTTTCCCTCAAATCATGTAGCATTGTTATCTTGTGCAAGTTTTGCTGGGTGGGAGATTATAAAGTGCAGTCTCTGTGCATGCTTGCATCAGTGTGTTTGACATGTTTTCTTATTTGGATACTTATTCCAAAACTACAGGGTAAATTATACTAATCTTTGATGTGCAACTGTATATAGATTGTGCACCTTTTCCATGGTAATTGGTTTAGCGTTTGCTGTGCCGCCGCCGCCACGCGTAGAGAGATTTTCGGCATTAATGCTCTAAGAGGAAAACTACACTGGCTAGGTTCACCAAATTTGCAGGATATCTTCATTGGAAGGTAAGCTTCTCTGGGACTGAAAATAGCCTCATTTTGAAAAACATGAAGGCAGAAATACTAATTCTGAATGCACACAATTTTTAGAAAATCTAATTGATGAAATGGATCTAGGAGATATATGGAGCAAAAGGCATCCAAATGAAAAACTTTTACACAGAGAGGAAGAAGGAACAAAATTGTGCTATTTCAAACTGGGTTGGACTTTTGCTGATCCTGTAATCAATAGGTGTATTTCACAGACAGTAATCCACATAATCTGTGCAATCCAGATTCAGATTCGGATTCTTTAGATTAGCTAGATTTAACAAAAAAACGATGAAACACTGTAAATATCATAAAAAATAGCTAGTTCTTCAAATTTGCTGTGACACTTTGCTGCCATTTTCTTCTAAAAGCATTATGGGTAATCCAATGAATCTGAATCAGTGAATCCACATCCTGAGGTAGATTAATGGATTCACAATCCGTAAATCTGGATTAGGATTCTGTTCGCATCACAAATGAATCTGTTAATCTGAGTAGTCTGGATTCCATGGATTGTGTCTGAAAAATGCCTAACACGCTATCAAGTTAAAAGCTCACATAATAAACCTGGTTCACGGTTAGACGATAGCATAGAGATGTTGAATGCAAAGTCTCGAAAGACCCTGACTTCAGGAAGTGTAATAGTAGTTTACTGTAGTACCAAGACTATATAACAGTGGTTTGAAAAGAGCTCAATGACATAGTGAAATAAGTACATTATAATTACAGGATAAAGGCATTTTAGGAGACTTTATAAAGTGTCAAATTAGGTCAAAAGCAATTTCCAGCAGTAGATATACAGCTAAGAAGGCTAGAAAACATGAACTATAGAGGTACAATGGAAGTTAGACTTCTACAAGAAGCAAAGAGTTGACGATCAATTTGAATTGCTGGAATAATATACAATGAAGTCAGAATGGAAAACCTTACAAAATGTTAAAGGCAAGAGGCATTACTGTGAAGTCAAAGGGCCAATTTGTGGAAGAAGGTGAAAACAAGGCCAAAATTTGTCTCAATGTGTGAGCTATATAGCAGTCAGAAACACAAGTGGTGCTCAAGATTAGTGCACAATTCATGAATTCCGGAGACAAAAAAAAACCCCAAAAAATAAAAAAGGTAATCTATAGAGCCCAGAGAATATGTGCTTAAAAGACACTAAATACTTAGGAAATACGATACTCCAGTGCAAAACATAAAAACTTTGATATTAGCATTCAGAATTGGAACCAGATATACAAGATTTTAGCAGAACAGGAAAAAAAAATTTAGAAATTCTTGAATTCAATTATTTTACCCCTTGATCCAAGCACACATGACTTTTAAGCAATATTAATATACCCAAGTTAGATAATACTGATAAAATTAATGTAACATGGACCTAACACAATAATTAAGTACCAGTCTGATAAGTACTTGGACAAGCACTAAAAACATCACTGAATGATAGACCCAATCTATTATTATGAATTATTTTGGGCAAGTATTGAAGATATGATTTTTGAAAGATACATCTTCTATAGTAGCCTCTTATCACTTGCCCAGTGAGGAGGTATTATCAACATAATTCCAAATGAAGGCAAATATCTAAGATATCTTCGTCATTGGAGACCTGTAACAATTTTGAACACAGACTATAACGTTTTAACACAGATAGTATTGCCAGAACTAATGAATCCAGTCCGTGTCAGCTTTATCAAGGGTAGATACATTGGCCAAAATATGAGAATTACTCAAAACTTTGCAATTATTTCAAATTATCCAGACTTACTTTGTTTGGGTGGACTTTGAGAAGGCATTTGGCAGTGTGGACTTGAACTTTTTTATTGAATGCTTGAAGTCATACAATTTTGGAAGTAATTTTATCAAAAGGATAAATTATTTTACAACAATAATCAATCCTGCATTGGAAATAATGGCTTTTGTTCTAGCCAATAAGAGGAATAAGCTGGGGATGTCCAATCTCTGCCCTACTTTTTAGTTTAGTGGTGGAAAGACTTGCAATAAAAATGTGAGAAGATAAGTCATCAAATGGTGTAAAGATTAATAATATTGAGATGAATTGTGACAGTCTGCAGATAAGTAAGAAACATTAATAAAGCACCGAAAGTGACATAAACATCCTCTAAGTCGCTGAAGACAAGAAGAAGCAATTATTGCTGAAAAGCTAGTTAAAATAATAATAATGATTATGTTTTATTAAAAGACAAGTTCTTGATCTCAATAACAATGCAAGGGGATCGGTTAAGAATTGTAAGAGAGCAGTTGAATTGGAATATTAGTATATGTGATTACAACATTATTCAAAGGTCCATACCTACAGAATGGAAACAGAAAATGTCAGATAAGGGACCAAGCATGAATTTATATGGTAACATTACAGTGACAATAAAGGTCAAGATCAGTCCAGCCCAAATGACAAAGACATGTATTGGGATGAAATGGGAAACAATGAAATACAAACTTGTCATTAATATAGGGATTGATCTTTATTATTTTTTACATAAACATGCTTGCAATCTTTTAAATATAATGTTATACATAGAATAGTTAAGTGTTAGTACACTTGTATAAATGGAATATTAAAGGAAACCCATTTTCCTGATTCTGGAAACTTTGGGACACTATTGAACATCAGTTTTGTCTCGGTGCTTTAAGCAAACTGTTTTGGGAAAATGTAGAACCTGTTTGATGAATTTACTTCACTTTAATAAAAAGCAGACATTTACAATTTACAAAATCATGTATGCATATATTTTGTCCAAAAAAAAAACTACCATTATTAATTAGATCTTCCGTTTGGGTAAATGGTGTATTTAGTGTTGTAGATCAAAAGGGAAAAATATACTGCCTTTACTAAATTTCTAAAGAATTCTAATTCGAGTAGTATTTTTATAGCGCCAAATCTCCATCTAAAGACAGACTCTAGGTGCATCAAACAGTAAAAGCAGAAAACTATAATCATTAACCTGAGACATGGCAAGGGTCAGCGCCACGGAGAGAAACCAGGAAAAGCAAAAATTAGGATGGATATGCTTGTACAAAGAGATAGGTTTTGAGCTTCTTTCTGAAAGAGTGAAGAGAAGTGGCCGAACGTACATCATAAGGCAAATCATTCCATATCTTTCGATCATCATAAGCAAAGCTAAGGCCAAAATACTTAGAGGACTTACATAATGAAGTGGCAAAGTGTGTGACCTCAAGGAACACACCATCAGCTTGGCTCTTATGTATATTATAGACACTATGTCTAGGTTTAAGGAAAGGTACAAAATATTTTTGATAACCACTATGTAGGAACTTGTACACCAGTAAGGCAGTGTTGAATATGGATCGTTGTTCAGTTGGCAACCAGTGGAGAGTCTTCCCAACAGGAGTGATGTGTGAATACTAGGTGGTGTTGGTAACAATTCTAGCCAGACTATTTTGAACAGATTGCAGCTTACAAAGATCAAGAGCTGAGAGACTCGTAAACAAGGAATTACAGTAGTTAAGTCGACTCCCAACCAAAGCATTCACAACCATAAGAGCAGCATGACGACCTGGCTATGTCTCTGGAATGATGATTATTGAATTTAGACCTGGTTTCGCGCCTTAGAGTCTGCCATTGCAGAGATTAAGCGGTACAGAAGTATAGAATAGAATAGAATGGACATGTCAGATAATCTCTGAGACGTGTAAGATCCCTGATTTGAGCAAAACAGGACTTGCAGATATTCTGGACATGCCTCAAAAAGAAAAAAAATTCACTATCAAACCATATGCCAAGGTTCCTGACCACCCCTACAGGAGAGAGGAAATTACCAAGAATATTAACTGGAAAAGATTTGTTGAGTTTTTCACGATGTAATTTTGAACTAAAAATAATGAATTCAGTTTTATCTGGGTTTAGCTTCAGCCTATTTTCAGGCAACCACTTTGACATCATCCAAGCAACTTTTCAATCTGCCAAAGGCATGGGCCATATTCTTATGTGTCAGATGGATTGTCTGCATAAAAGTGGAAACCTTTGCCAGGATGATATTGAATGACTTTGCTGAGGGGAGTAGTGTACAAGGAAATGAGTGTGGGACCTAGGACTGAGCCCTGAGGCACAGCAAATAAGAGCTTCTTTGCATCAGACAGAATAGAGCCAATCTTAACACACTGCGAATGATCAGAGAGGTAGGACTTGAACCAGTCCAAAACTACACCACCAAACCAAGAACTCAGACAATCTAGGAGTCAAAGAAAAAATTGAGCTTACATACAAAATCAGTAGAAGATCAATAGACCTGTAGTTGAGGGTTGATATTGCCTTATACAATAAACTGAAAAGCCTTTTAATAGAATGAAGTACAGAATAAAGAATATGAATTATAATTACTGTAGTTGTTAGATATTTAAAGTTGAATTTTTACTTTGTGCTCAACTGTAGATGTTGTATGTGATAATCTTTATTTCTGTTTCTGGATTTGGGCCATTGAAATACCCAGCCAGAGATAACTGCCATAGTCGTACTTGTGTTTCTTCATGTGTTGATCATTCTGTTGTCCTGGTATCTTTTACATAGAATGCTACATAATTTTTTATGTGAAGAACATATATGTTATTAAGGGTCAAAGTAAAATATTCACCCAAAGTTAGACCCATCAACTAGTCAGTGTCGTAGAACCTTGTCCAATGTATTCTAGAGCACCTGCCTTTTTCTTTGTGAATGTTTTCTGGTTGGTGTTCAAAAAGTGATAAGCCAAAAATCAGCAAAAAAAAGAGCTCAAATATACAGCCTTTTAAACAAAACTTAAACTGATTTTTAGCTCATTTTTCATTAATCTCTTGTGAATATGGCCCCTGTAAGGTAAGTTATTTACTTTTATGTTGACGGGCATAAAAACCAATATCCCTCTCAACCTGTCTGACAGTAGTGTTTGTCTTAACTTAATCTACTGTAATGAAGACTTTTATAGCACTTAATCTCCTTCAATTGACAGAATTTAAGGTGCAGCTAAACATAAACAATTTGAACAGTTGTGGGTCAGTTGGTATAGCCAGGTCATACCAGACAAGATGCAGGGGTAACAGGATGGCCATGTCAGATAGGCTTTTGCTAACAGGTATGTTTTGAACTTTCACCTGAAGGAGGCAATAGATGTTTCATTGTGTACATTGTCAGGAAGGCCATTCCAAATCTAAGGAGCATCAAAGGCAAAACATTGCCAAAGTGATTGACTGACTTGTGGAGTGAAGAGTGGGAAGGAGGAACTGCCAGGTAGTGATGGTCAGGGAGACTATACCTGATGCTGTAGGAGCAACTGCTCAGAGACGAGGAGGATCCAAAATTGCTTTAGGATTTGTTTCCATGTAATCCATCTGCAGTGCAGTTTTTTCCTCGTCTTTTAGAAGACAAAAGAACTATTTCTAGTTGGCATATACATGAAAGCTAATTACTAATGGCAATCTTCCATTTGTAAATGCAATACATCTGGTTTCATCAATGAAAATGAGCATAATATTTAATGATTTTATGAATGTTTTGTTGAATATTTATTCATTTTTGAGGCCTTTCATCTGTTACAGTACAACCCAATATTGTTGGAACATGCTAAGGGGGAAACATTTAGTTTTGGTAAAAGATATTAACACCTGCCCCAAGACAATAAGATCCGCTACAATCCAGATACAACTGGACAAAATAGTGAAAACATTTTCAAAGTGGGTCCAGAAATAACAAATTAATAAAAGTTGAAGAATTCTTCAATATAAGAATTATTTTAAATGTTGTATTGTCACCTGTTGCATATAGACAAGGTATACCTAAGCAAAATCAAAAGTTTAATTTGGCCGAGGGAAATTTTAACTTCACCAAGGCTATATCATTATTTTTGATATCGTGAGATCAGAATCTTAATTTAGTCTACATGAATTCCAAATCATTGATTTGGCGTGTCACATGCATACCTAAGCAGTGATGCTCTTGTGAATTATAGAGTTTATACACTCTAGATGATTTCACTGTGAAACAGATGATACGGAATATTTCAGCAACCAGTTGCATTTGTCACCAACACCAAGGAGGAATTTAAAGCCTCCATTTGTTTGTTAGTTAGCAAGATTAGACAAATACAACTGGTTGGATCTTCATGAAAATAAATAGGAAGATGGGATAAACAAAATATCAAAGATCCAGATTTTTGCATGTACTGATCATTGAGCCATCTTGCTTTAGAAAAGAGTGATAAGGTTCTCGTATAAACTATACATGCTGTGGCAGAGGTTTGCACTCTTTGAGTGATCTTCTTTACTCTTCCCAAATCAACCTCTAAGAGCACTAAAAGTGTGTTGTATTTAATAGAATTATAATCTTGGAACAAACATTTTCCCTTCTAATGGCATCAAGATTAAATGAAATGCATTCTCTTCCAGAATGTTTACCATTTAATTATTCTCTAATTATCAAAGCCCAAAGTTGGGAGGTCAAAGAGCGTGTAGAATCACTCATTCCTCTGTCACATATGATGGTAAAGTGATAATGCACAGGGTAAGTACTACACAATGAATATACATATTAAAGCAGTTGTACATCTTGTACATCTGTAAATATAAGGTTTTGTAGACATCAGCAGTCATTTTCGTTTGCCGATTCTTACATATGAATCTGAAAAATACAATATGAAAAACAAAATTTATTAGGATTTTTCTGGCAGAATGAAAAGTTTCCCTTTTAAACACATTTTATAGCAGCCTGTTGGGGGCCATATTGGCAGAGTGATAACACTCTCGCCTCCCATCTCTGAGGCTGGAGTTCGAATCCTGGCCTGACCTCAAGTGTGAAAGCTGGTAGTTGTTTACCGTTGGTCGGCAGTTTACAGTACAGAACCTTAACCAACTGTGTATACTGGTTTCCTCTGCCCATAAAACTACCCATCGTGATATGACCTATACAATGTGTTGAAAGCGACGTTAAAACCCAAATAAATAAATAAATATACCAGCCTTTTGAGTTTAATAAACAATATATTTCAAGGCAATTAACTTACATGAAAAAAACGCATTATTCAACTAACAAGCACTTGTACAGCAGGATTTTTTGTATCAAAATATAATGCAAGTAATTACTTGGTGACCAAGTTAATGTCATTGTTCCAGCCTTAACCCTTACCTTCTTTTATGACTAACAATGGGATCAGCCTGTTCAGCCGTCTCGACATTACATCCTATCCCATCTGAATATGTTTACATTATAATACAATAATGTTATCATGTTTCATTTGCAGGGCATTTGGTACAGAAAAGAGAGATGGTTACTATATTACACTGAGGAATGTTCAGATTACAGACGATGACCTGTATGTTTGTCGTACCTCAGAAAATGAGTGGGGTCTCGATATCAAGACATCTAACTCACTGGAGCTGGAGATTGCAGGTAGGGACCTAGTTCATGCTATTTTATCACCAGGGGAAGTCTATACATAAACAAGGCCGAAAGGGGTTTCAGTCTACCTGTGCAATCACAAAACCATCAGAGACACGAGTAGTACACTGAACCGGTCACCCATCTCAGTACTAATGAAGCCTATTACCGCTTAACTTTAGTGAACAGACAGATAATCATCACGCTATGCCACAATACATGAAAGTTCAGAGACACACACATAAAAAGGTGATCTCTAGAAGTGTGAGCCTCACTAGAGCTTGTACTTTAAAAAAAAGGTTGCGAAGGGTTTATCAGAAAAATCTTAGCCCTAATAACAAATTCATGAATACAGAAATAATTTGTTTCAAAGTCAAGTTTCTGTCTGCAAATACCATTAGCACTTAGCATGACTTGGGCCTAATTGCTATCTAAGTGTTAAATATAGACAGTTTGATTGTGAATTATAAACTTTCAAGACTTCCTTCAAAGTAGACTGGTTAAAACCAAGAATGTCCCCACTTAGTTTTTTTAGTTAAAAGCATCCACAAAATCAACAGATGGAGAAGAGAATTCTTTAAGGGGATTAGTAAATTAGAATTGTTCATACGTCAACAATAATGTTACTTTTCCCATAATTATTATCAGATTACAAGATGCAGCCTGTGCATGCATGCATGTGTCACATTTTCATATTTTTTTCAATTTTCTTCAAAACTACTTCATATTTGGTATGCTACTTGGGCTTCAGTGAGACATCCAGACAATGGTAATCTTAAAATCCCAAAGAAAAAACAAATTCTTGTAAGTTTAAGATTGTTGCTTCAATGGCCAATATTCAAAATGACTGGATAGATTTTATACATTATATTGAGTATACGTACACCCTTCAAAGAAACTTGTGTTAGTCAGTTTTTCCATCATGGTGACTTTACAGTTATCTCTTTAAAGCCTATTATGCTAAAATTATTTTGAATTCGGCGTCATGTTTGGAATATAGGTGTATTAGGGTCTCAGAGAAATGTGAATTTTATGGTATCTTTAAAGTCCCAGACAAAACTAAACTAGACCTTGAAGGGCTACAGTCCTTGGGACATCCACCAGAAACACAGAGAAGTCAGTTTTCATTAAATCCACCGGATAGAATCCGGTGGGTACTATGGATTTCACTTCACTACACCGCTGCAGTGTGTAGAGAGATTTCAATGTTACCGCTCTAATGAAAAAAATATTATAGCTAGCCTTCTCAAATTTCCAGGATATATTCATAACCATAAAATCTTGCCTGGGAATATTTTTTGCCTCATTTTGGCAAACAAGATGGCCGCCATGGGCGTTTTTTTCGACTTTCAGCAAGGAGTTTTGTTGGCCCTCTAGAGCAAAGGGTATTATCAGTAGAGATCTCAAATTCGCAGGATGTATTCATCATTACAAAATTTTGACTGAGAATATTTTTGGCCTCATTTTGGGCGTTTCTTTTGCAGTCATGAAAAGTGCTAATATCTCCCTTATTATTGGTCCTAGAGGCTTGGTATGTGAAGCAAACCTATAGAAAATCATGGGCTGGGAATCTTCTGATGTGGTCAGATTTGACCTTGACCCCTCCATCGAGGTCAAACGAGGATACCCAAACTTAAAAGTGCTTATAACTTGCTTATTATTGGTGCTAGAGGTTTGCCATGTGAAACCAACCCATAGGAAATCATGGGCAGGGAATCTGTTGATGTGGTCAGATTTGACCTTTGGCCCCTCCCTCAAGGTCAAACAAAGCTAGCCAAACTTAAAAGTGCTTATAACTCGTTTATTATTGGTCCTAGGGGTTTGGGATGTGTAACCAAACTATAGGAAATCATGGGCTGGGAATCTTAAGATGTGGTCAGATTTGCCCTTGGACCCCTTCTTCAAGGTCAAATGAGAATAACAAAACTTAAAAGTGGTTATAACTCACTTATTATTGGTCCTAGAAGTTTGCAATGTGAAACTAACTTATAGGAAATCATGGGCTTGGAATCTTTTGATGTGGTCAGATTTGACCTTGGGCCCCTCCTTCAAGGTTAAAGGAGGATAGCAGAACGTAAAAGTGCTTACAGCTCTCTTATTATTGGTCCTAGAGGTTTGCAATGTGAAGCCAACTTATAGGAAATTATGGGCTGGGAATCTTTTGATGTGGTCAGATTTAACCTTGAGCACCTCCTTCAAGGTCAAATGAGGATAGCCAAAATAAAAAGTGCTTATAACATGCTTATTCTTGTTCCTAGAGGTTTGGTATGTGAAGCCCACCCATAGTAAATCATGGGCTGGGAATCTTTTGATGTGTTCAGATTGACCTTTGGCTCCTCCTTCAATGTCAAATGAGGATGGCCAAACTTAAAAGTGCTTATAACTCGCTTATTATTGGTCCTAGAGGTTTGCAATGTGAAATCAACTTATAGGAAATCATGGGCTGGGAATCTTTTAATGTGGTCACATTTGGCCTTGGACCCCTCCTTCAAGGTCAAATGAGGACAGCCAAACTTAAATGTGCTTATAACTTGTTTATTATTGATCCTAGAGATTTGCAGTGTGAGACCAACTTGTATAATATCATGGACTGGGAATCTTCTTATGTTGTCAGATTTGACCTTTTGCCCCTCCTTCAAGGTCAAACGATGGTTCACTAGCTTTGTGAGTTGTCTTTCTGATGGATACAAATTTGTATTGGTTCTCCGATGCAAAGGTCTAGTTGTCATTGCTCTTATTTCTTTGCCTTTGTTCTTGCTGTTTCTTTACATACACATGTAAACCCTCAGGTGGTGAAAAGCAAGGAACACTTTCTAACTTTCCATTATTTGACGCAAATTCACCAGTGGTACATATTCCACCTCACAGCTGGTACAGAATACAGCATTAAGCCAAAAGTCCAGAGGCCAAAGATCAGTGAAAATGACAATGGCCTCTGTCAAATGTGAGCAAACAGTCAAACATATATGCATGGGAAGTGCTGCATCATTTAATACCCATATCAAAGATGTAACACTGCTGTAAATATAAAAGTTTGTAATGGATTTCACTGGCATAAATGTAATCCATAATACATGTACTACAGCAGGAAGTTTAAATTATTTAGTCTTCTGGGTATCTGCTTACAATATACTTGAATTGACAACAGGATTTGCCTCCAGAAATGAAAATATTTCATTTACAAATATAGTTGGGAGCAAAATTAACATACTAAAATTGAAAATTAACAGGATTTTCTTCCTGGAATGAAAACTTTTTCATTGATAAATATAGTTGGGAGCACAATTGTGTCCATCGTGCAACCTATATCTTCTCTCGTAAAGATCAGGAACATAATTGTGGCAGTCTTCAAACTCTGTCCCATTTTTCAAGCAGTGAATAATGATCCCTTATCTCCCATCAAGTGCCTGATCCTTTCAGTTATAACTGCCTTATAACTTGTCATATTATTATGATTCTGCCTATCTTTTTGGTCGTATAATCCATGTTGTCCACTCTTGTCATGACATAGCCTTGCTGAAGGCTCAAGTTTCTTTGCAGTTAGGGAATGTTTCCAGTTCAGATAATGGAGTTTCACTTTCTATAATGTACTCATACACATACATAGCATACGGCTAAGGAGAGCTTCCTTTAAAATTCTGAATGCGTACCTTATGATTGCCAAATGTTTCTGCACCTATTCTGAACATATTATATACATATGGACCTTAATAAGCAAGGCTAGTCATGACACAGTAACATATATATCCGCATAAACAGCCTGGAGATGATGGGTTTTTTATCAAGGGCTACTAAAAACAGCTCGGGTTTCCAGTGGCACTGGGTGATAAATACACATATTCACACTTTTATGTTTGAAACAAACATTAAATCTGAAGAAATTATATACTTTTATCCAGTTTTGTTTTGATCAACTTAACTTCCTATTAGCAGTTATTCAATTGTGGATGTACTAAAATGCACATTTTTCAGAATCCTGGAGTCACAAAAGTGTGTGTGTGGAGGGGAGAGGTGTTTAATAGGGAGGGGATATTTATATGGATTCACATGGATAATTGTTCTAATCTGATGACTCTTCCTATTAATTGTCTCTGCTGCTTTCCAAAAATGAACAAAATTTACTGTTAGGCGTAATTATCTTCCTGTTTTGAGATGGTCGGGAACAGGTTGTGAGATTCATCTTTTCGGTCATAAGATTTATCTTCTAAGTAAAACTCTTGTCTTTTCCTTCATAGTGAAGTAAAAAGTTAATTGGTAAACTCACACTTTTCCCACCTTTTTGACAATAATTGGTTGTAGCAGGGCCCTGACTTCAAAATCTGTTAGGTCTTTCAATAACTCATGAATATGGAACAGTGGTATTCAGATAAATCAGAATAAGGCAAATGAAATTCCAAACCTGATTAGATAAAAAACGCAATTAGATGTCCCATAAGTTAAAGTGAAATAACTTTATGTTCTTTGTGGCGAATTTCTCTTCTTGAGACAAATCTCATGTTTTGTACCTTACAGACATAAAATAAAACATGGGGATTTTTGTATTTGTGGTTTATTTGTTCAGTCTGAGTAAACCACTTGGCATACAGTCATTTCCTGTTTGGCTGAAGTCAAATGATCCTTCATGAAAACCTTGCCAAGTGGATCTATATATCATGGTTCTTTAATCATGTGGCATTTTGTCATGGTAATACATAATGTGTATAAATTTCTGATGGTTTTCTGATGTGCCTCCAATGACCAAAAACAATTTCATTTTGTAACTTTTTAATATATATGATGAAGATTGAAGCTAGGCGCCATTTGAATGAGTGTTTCCATGACATCCTGCGGCAACTGTAATTGACAGCTTACTCACTACTAGTGGCCAATGAAATAGTATGTATAGGAAATGTGGTGAAAATGAGGTTTAATAGCCAATCAGCCATTGTTGGTTGCCATAATTTATTGCACTTTAAGATATATTTGTGAGCCACCATGTAATAAGCGATCTCTACAAGTTCCTTATTTCTGTTGACAAGTTTGAAACTTTTATCTACAAGTTATTGACTAGTATGTACAAATTATTAATTGATAAATACAAGTACAAGCTTGTAAACCAGAAGCAATAACACATTAAATAACACCTCTGGGTCAATACTTAGCCCTACTATCTAAGCAACATTCCACATACTTATTTGCAATGTCTTTCTGTCTTTTAGCTTGGAGATAATAGTCAACTACACATTTAGTAGTAAACTTCAAAATGTTGTATTCCACTAAATATGATATATTGCAAATCATGTGACTTGTACCACATTTTAAAGTAGCAGTCTCACTTCACCAGAAGCCCTATTTTCTCAGAAACTGAAAAAAGTGGAAGTATATGATCTTTTGGGACACTTTGATGGCTCCCATTTAGGGTCGCATAAGGTGTTGACTTAATAAACTGTCTTCTATATTAGCATCCAATGGCATACTATCTTCTGTATTAAGTGAAACCCGCCTCCTCTTTCTTCTTTTCAGTAAAGCCATCTGCCGGTGTTCTACAGCACAAAAATAATCTGCAGACATTTTCCCAGGAGAGATCCAATTTTACCTGTCTTGTGGATCGCGTGAAACCCCCAGAAAGTGCCTCAGTGGTCTGGTACTTGGGCCCGACGAGACTCAGTGAGTTTCAGGAACTGGCCTACCCGAGGCTAAACACTGACCAGAAGACCTATATGATCCTGAGTTCATTGAGAAAATCATTCTCCCATGAGGATCACGGCAAAAAACTACGGTGTGAGGTGAATTGGGTGGTGGAAAACCATGTGAAAGAAACAATCTCCAGTGACGAGGGACCATTGACTGTCTGGTGTAAGTAGAGTGTTTTAGTTTATAATAATTTATATACTAAGCGAAAATGTGAAAGTTTTATAAACAATAAAAATTAGGATATATGTTGTATATCTTTTTCATCTTTTTTATAAGTATATAAATGAGGTAGCTCACTGCTTTTGTCCTCCTCTGCTGATCAGTGAACCATAGTCATTTCCTGGTAACAAACCCTGCTCGGTATTAGACTTTCCCTTTTGGAAAACTGGTGTATTAACACATTTATATCAATTTGTTACTGTTTACATGCTCCAGTATTTCTATTATTATAATTAAGGCTGAGTGAAGTGATCAGTATGCGATCAGATTTTACACAAAAAAAAATTTCAAAAATACCACACAAAATATGTGAGCATTTCCAGTATCTGGACAGGGTGTGTATGTTGTTTTGACATAGTTAAATTCGCACTTATGCTGTCCTGAAGGAATAGCCTTGCTTTAAGAGAGAAGTTTGATCTCAAACAGAACAAGAATCCCACAATTTTGCTCCAGAATGGCACAGACTGAACAAAAATCACAAGAACCACCATATTCGGGAATGCTGCCGAACTATTGGTCATAGTGAACTGCTGTCACTTATTATAAAATACCCCTATAATTAGTACTACAATATGCTGTTGTTGATAAGATTAGACCATGTGACACTGATACATTTTCAACAATTTTTTACTTAAGATACCATCAGAGGTACTATTTCAATCAAATGTGGAAACAGATTCTTACCTGGGCCTGTTACTTGAGTCATCACAGTGTCATGTTTTGTGGAAATCCTTAGAAAGTGGGAGCACATGACAGAGATTTATAACAAATGGAAAGTTTTTAAGTAACAAGTTATTACTTTTTCAAACAGGATCTCTGTGGCATCATTGGCAACAAACCAAAACTATGGTGTAAAAGTCAAAGTTCCTGTTGAAGGAATAATGTTAAATAAATAAAAATAATTTAAAAAATAAGCAAATAAGCCATAAGAAAAAATAAAATTTGCATCAATCCCTTTTAACTGTGTACATGGACGCATAATTTTTTGGAAGGGTTAAGTAAGGATCTCCCTTACAGACTGTTCATTGGTTGTAAAGGCCTTTCCACACCAAAGCAATCCAATAAGACAAGAATACATTCTGGTCAAGAAGACAAAAATGGTGAAAAAAATTCCAAAATCGGACCAGGAATGAGGTAGTTGTTTTCAGTTTAGTAAGAACATTTTGTTCTATATCCAGATGATATCACAGAACTGATAAACGTTGGAGATTTCTTCAGAATATTTTTTAATCTGGTCACATATTATTTGCAGTGTCTATAGACAAGGTATCCTACAACAATCTTGTGGCACCCTTGGTACGTACAGGTCTTTAGTGTACATTTCCACATGTAACATTTATTTGGTATTGTGACAGCAGTTTTTCTCTCCAAACAAAACTTTACAGATTGTTTCTGTGTATCCAAATACATTTTTTAAGCACAAGCCTCACTAGAGCTTGTGCTTCTACAGATCACTTGTCCTTTTGGCTTTTTCCCATACATATGCCCTTCTTGCATGAGACTTACGCCGCCGCCGCGCGTAGAGAGATTTTCGGCGTTAACGCTCTAAGAGGAAAACAACAGCAGCTAGGTTCACCAAATTTGCAGGATATCTTCATTGGGGGGTAAGCTTCTCTGGGAAGGAAAATAGCCTCATTCTGAAAAACAAGATGGCCGCCACGGGCATTTCTTTGAAAATAATCTACATTTTTCTACTGGCTGCTCCTCATAGGTAGAAGGTTGAATCTCTTCATAGGTGATATGTATGACACATATACATGTCCTCTATAACCTTGCACACATTTGACCTTGAAGCTCCTAATTCAAGGTCATCCACGGAGTGCCGAAGTAACCCACATAGCGGACTTTAAAAGTGCCTATATCTCCCTGATTATTGGTCCTAGAGGTTTGCAATGTGAAGCCAACCTATAGGAAATCATGTGCTGCGAATCTTCTGATGTGGTCACATTTGACCTTGGACCCCTCCTTCAAGGTCAAACGAGGATAGCCAAACTTATAAGTGCTTATAACTCGCTTATTATCGATCCTAGAGGTTTGGGATGGTAAACCAACATATAGGAAATCATGGGCTTGGAATCTTCTGGCGTGGTCGGATTTGACCTTGGGCCCCTCCTTCAAGGTCAAACGAGGACAGCCAAACTTAAAAGTGCTTATAACTCGCTTATTATTGGTCCTAGAGGTTTGGGATGGTAAACCAACCTATAGGAAATCATGGGCTGGGAATCTTTTGGTGTGGTCGGATTTGACCTTGGGCCCCTCCTTCAAGGTCAAACGAGGATAGCCAAAGGTAAAAGTGCCTATAACTCGCTTATTATTGGTCCTAGAGGTTTGGGACAGTAAACCAACATATAGAAAATCATGGGCTGGGAATCTTGTGGTAAGGTCGGATTTGACCTTGGGCCTCTCATTCAAGGTCAAACGATGATAGCCAAAGGTAAAAGTGCCTATAACTCGCTTGTTATTGGTCCTAGAGGTTTGGGACGGTAAACCAACATATAGAAAATCATGGGCTGGGAATCTTTTGGTGAGGTCGGATTTGACCTTGGGCCCCTCATTCAAGGTCAAACGAGGACAGCCAAACTTAAAAGTGCTTATAACTCGCTTATTATTGGTCCTAGAGGTTTGGGATGGTAAACCAGCATATAGGAAATCATGGGCTGGGAATCTTCTGGTGTGGTCAGATTTGACCTTGGGCCCCTCCTTCAAGGTCAAATGAGGATAGGCAAAGGTAAAAGTGCTTATAGCTTGCTTATTATTGGTCCTAGAGGTTTGGGATGGTAAACCAACCTATAGGAATCATGGGCTGGGAATCTTCTGGCGTAGTCGGATTTGACCTTGGACCCCTCCTTCAAGGTCAAACGAGGACAGCCAAACTTAAAAGTGCCTATAACTCGCTTATTATTGGTCCTAGAGGTTTGGGATGGTAAACCAGCATATAGAAAATCATGGCCTGGGAATCTTCTGGTGTGGTCGGATTTGTCCTTGGGCCCCTCCTTCAAGGTCAAACGAGGATAGCCAAAGCTAAAAGTGCCTATAACTCGCTTATTATTGGTCGTACAGGTTTGGGATGGTAAACCAACATATAGAAAATCATGGGCTGGGAATCTTCTGGTGAGGTCGGATTTGACCTTGGGCCCCTCCTTCAAGGTCAAATGAGGACAGCCAAACTTAAAAGTGCTTATAACTCGCTTATTATTGGTCCTAGAGGTTTGGGATGGTAAACCAACATATAGGAAATCATCTGCTGGGAATCTTCTGGTGTGGTCGGATTTGACCTTGGGCCCCCCTTCAAGGTCAAATGAGGATAGCCAAACTTAAAAGTGCTTATAACTCGCTTGTTATTGGTACTAGACGTTTTGGTGCATTGTCTTTACGGTGGATACAATTTGCATCGGTTCTCCGATGCGCTAGGTCTAGTTTTTTATTGTTTTATACATATGTTTGATCAAAAAGTATTTTTATATGAGTTTTATTTCTTTGTAATTATTGTACCAAATCATGCCAAACATTTGTGTGCATGAAGACACTACGTTACAAATCACAGATACAGTTGTTAGTCATATACCCAAGTTTTACATACATATGTTTGAAAAAAGAAGCACACATGTATGACATGTCTCTTCCTTTTTTGTGAAATAGGTTGTGTTTGGCTTTATCCAAAAAGAAACCTTGCTGATCTAATCAATCCTGGCACACTTTTAGTTGGAATAAATCAATGTAAATAAAGGTGGAAAGCCTGTAAAATGTAGCCTTTCCTTAATAAATGAATAAAATAAAAATATAAATGGATAAAAAAGTTGTTTAAATGTAATTTTGCGATCCTGGAAAAATGACAAGTGTTTTGTAAATATCACATTTTACAATGCCTTAGTGTGTTAATGAGAAATTATATGATAATAAATAGGGAATGCCAAAGTTTTAATAAATATTTAATAAATATTGATGAAACTAGGATGCAAGAATGTACATTCTCAAGACCCTGGAGTGAAACAACTGTTTACCTTTTACAGTTGTCAGTAAAACATTTTTTTATATTTTATTAATTAAAGACATTCCTTTTAAAATTTAAAGGAATACAAGAAGTAACATGTACTGATTGTGAAACATGCGCATGGAAACATGTACATATGGAAACAAGAATTGTGTATCTTTTACAGCCATTTTCAGTCCTGACAAACAAAACATTGCAGTTACTCATTGTTTCCTGTTAAATTTTGCCTGGGGGGTCAGATTTGGTAACACAGTTTAATGTTTTTGAAGAAATGGTATAGAAAGTTTTATGTCATGTTTATTGACCCTCTGCACTATAGGGATCAGGGGAGGGGGGTCAGTCTTGTCTTTTAAGAGTAAATTGAACCTCATCCGCATCCCTTCAACTAAAAAAAACTCCATTGGCTCTCCGTCAGGTAGAGTCCACAAATCAATCAAACATTTCTCTAATTCCTTCAGTCACTATACCCTAGTCCTTTGGAACTCTTTCCCCTTTCATGTAAGAAACAGTCCCTCTGTTGCATCCTTTAGGAAACACCTCAAAACTCAGCTCTTCAACTCTAGTTTCCCAACTTAGTCTCCTTCCCTCTTGGTCACACCCACAATCCTGGATTACTGACCCTGAACACCCTTCGACTTTCTCTATGATAATGATTTTTGTTTAATTAGCACACTGAGTTCCCCTTTGTGGGAAGATATTGTGCCTGCAATGCAGTAGATTAGATTACATCTGTGTATAAGCAGGAACTCTGTGATTATTGTCTCTCACACCGGCTGAAGGCTGTGGTCGGAAGATAATAAAACGCCTTCCGTACGTCTGTCTGTTCATCCTGTTTTTACATAAACCTTTATATCTCATTCATTTATAAAGATAATTCACCAAATTTGCAGGGAAAGTTTATGGCTATGAAAACATGTCTGCAAAATTGTGGCCTCATTTTAAATAACAAAATGGCTGCCATAACCGATTTGTTTGAAAATCATTAAGATTCTCCTGAAATATTGCACCTAGCTTCATCAAATTTGCACAAACGATATAGGCAAGCCAGGAAAGCCAGCATGATTGTAATTTGGCCTAGTTTCAAAACCAAAATGGCTGCCAATTATCATATGTTTAATGTCAAATAGGGTTATCCTGTTAAAAGACCTTGTATCTCCTTTATTATTGTCGCTAGTGGTTTGGAATGCGAAAACAACTTATTGGAAGCCATGGCCTTAGAATCTTGTAAAAGTGTGAAATTTGATCTTTGACCCCTGCTTCAAGGCAAAGTGGGGTCGTCATACCAGAAAGTCCTTATATCTTCCTTATTATTATATCCCCAGACGAAAGTCGGGGATATATTGGATTCAGGTCCGTCGCGCCGCCGCCGCCGCCGCCGCCGCCGCCGTAGAAATTTCCTTGTGGACGCGATAACTCAAAAACAAATTAATATTTTTTTTTCAAACTTGGTACACATGTTAAGGGTGCCCAAAGGAAGATCCCTATTTTAAGGTGACCTTAAACTCCCAGTAAAAAAGAACTTATGGCCACCTTAAGGTCAAAAATTGGACTTTTGGCCACTTAGAGCCCTGTAGGTCACAAACTATGATGCTCAGCTGGCTGAAATTTTACCTGACAACACATTAATATGTTCTTAGTACATGTGCCGAAAATCACGACTTTAAGTTGAGGAGAAAATTGTCTTTGAGGCCCATAAATACCCCCACTTAGGGATTTTTTGCTATACTTTTCACATATTTTGCCCTATAATTTGGAAGTGGTAATTCTGATGAGTCTCAAACTGTGCTAGGTATAACTTTGATATGTAATCCTTGTCTGTAGAAAATTTTAGGGCTGTAGGTTTACCCAAAGGGGTCGACTTAAGGTCTCAAAAGTGCCCACAGAGACCCAATTTATGCACTTTTTGCCACTTTCAAGCACTGTAGCTTTAAAACTATGTCTCTCATCTAAGTTAAATATCATCTGGGAATATATCTATGTGTTTTCTTATATGTGCCCCAACATTTAGGCCTTTAATAGACAGTTAACCTGTGTATCAGGACCATAAACACCCACCCGAGTGACCCTTATAAGACATTTTTCACATCTTTTTCCCTGTAACTTGGAAATGGTAAGTCTGAGAAGTTTCAAACTGTATTAGATATATATTCTGTGTGTAATCTTAGTATGTAACAGATTTTAAGTCTGAAGCTTTAATTTTGAAGGTCAAATTGAGGTCTCTAAAAGGCTCCCAAAGACCCAATATTTGGACTTTTTGCTACTTTTAAGCCCTGTGACTGTCAAACTATGTGACTGATAGAGCTCAAATCCTATCTGGGAAGATATTAGTATGTTATTTATATATGTGCCAAAAATTAAGGCTTTAAGAAGACATTTAACCTGTGTATGAGGACCATAAATCCCCACCCGAGTGACCATTTTTAGACATTTTTCACATATTTTGCCCTGTAACTTGGAAATGGTAAGTCTAAGAAGTTTCAAACTGTATTAGATGCATATTCTATGTGTAATCTTAGTATGTGACAAATTTTAAGTCTGAAGCTTTAATTTGAAGGCCACATTTAGGTCTCTAGAAGGCCCCATAAAGACCCAGTATTTGGACTTTTTGCCAATTTTAAGGCCTTTGACTGTTAAACTATGTGACTGATACAGCTGAAATCTCATCTGGGAATACATTATTATGTTCTTTTTACATGTGCCAAAAATCAAGGCTTCAAGTAGACATTTAACCTGTGTATGAGGACCTTAAACACCCACCTGAGTGACCCTTTTAAGACATTTTTCACATATTTTGCTCTGTAACTTGGAAATGGTAAGTCTGAGAAGTTTCAAACTTTATTAGATACATATTCTATGTGTAATCTTAGTATGTAACAAATTTTAAGTCTGAAGCTTTAATTTGAAAGCCACATCGAGATCTCTAAAAGGCCCACAGAGACCCAATATTTGGACTTTTTGCCACCTTTAAGCCCTGTGACTGTTAAACTATGTGATTGATGGAGCTGAAATCCCATCTGGGAATGCATTATTATGTCCTTTTTACATATGGCGAAAATCAAGGTTTTTAGTAGACATTTAACCTGTGTATGAGGGCCATAGACACTCGCCCAAGTGCCTTTTTGGACATTTTTTCCGTATTTTGCCCTGTTATTTGGAAATGCTTAGTGTGACAAGTCTTAAACTGTATTATATATAATTTTTGTTTGTTATGTATGTCCCCCAAAAAGTTTCAGATCTGTAGTTTAATTGCTAAGGTCTCTTTAACAATTGTAAAATGCCCACAGAAACCCAATTTATGGACATTATGCCACTTTAAAGCCCAGTAACTGTCAAACTATGTGGGTTATAGAGCTGAAATCTTTGAATTTTTAAAAGGAAATGCCTGTCTATTTAAATTTTGAATATTAATAATGTTATGGCTATCTTAGTCTTTTAAGAACTTATTTTTGTGTGTTATACCTCTGCTTGCTGAGTTTTTAACTTTTTAAAATGAAACTGGTTAAACGCCGGTTAAACATATTCAAGTAGACAAAATGGACACTTTAAGTGAGCTTTAAGTCCCAATATTAATGAAATTATATCCGTATGTAGTAAAACTAGGGGATTTTTAACCCTCAACTAGCCCAGTTTTATTCAACTTGCCTCAGTTAATTTTGACACAGCTCCTACAGTTATGAACTCATTTCAGTTGATAATCACATACTTAAAATTCTCAATTCTTTTTGTATTTGAGTACCCCTTTTATATAGATTGTTTGTTTACCATTTTTGCTGTAGCACTCCATCTCTTTGAGAGAACATGTAAACTGTGTAAAAAAGATGTAGAAGATGAGATACATTTTGTTTGTGTTTGTCCAGCTTTAGAGCTGATTCGTATGAAATATTTCAAAATTTTAAATATAGATAAATCTGAATTATTAATAGATCAATTATCAAGGGTATTAACTCATATGAATGTCAATATGGTTATTAATTTTATTTTTGATTTGTGGCAAGAAAGAAAAAGTAAATTATATTGTTAATTTTTATGTATTGAATTGCTGTCTTTATTTACTGTATCTTACCTCAAAATATGTTTGCTCTGTTTGTTATTAACTCTCTATTTAAAGTGACTTATAAGCCCATATAGGGCTGGGTATTACTTCAATAGTTTTTGTATAATCCTTGTCAACATAATACATGTCACTATAATAAACTAATAAACTAAACTAAGTCCCAACCCACATCCCCCACCCGGATTCCCCCCACCCACCTCTGCTTGCTGAGTTTTTCACTTTTTAAAATGAAACTGGTGAAACATATTGAAGTAGACAAAATGGACACTTTAAGTGAGCTTTAAGTCCCAATATTAATGAAATTATATCCTTATGTAGTAAAACTAGGGGATTTTTAACCCTCAACTAGCCCAGTTTTATTCAACTTGCCTCAGTTAATTTTGGCACAGCTCCTACAGTTATGAACTCATTTCAGTTGATAATCACATACTTAAAATTCTCAATTCTTTTTGTATTTGAGTACCCCTTTTATATAGATTGTTTGTTTACCATTTATGCTCAACCCACATCCCCCACCCGGATTCCCCCCACCCACCTCTGGGACCTCCAGCTATATTGAGTGACACTAAATAAACAAAGGTATTTAATGATATCAGATGAGAAACAAAGAACTCAATGGGGTTGCAGATCTTGTGTAATAGTGAGAGAGGTGTGGAGAAGGGGAGAGGGGTGGGGGTGGGAGGTGGTGGGCTTCATTACATATAACACAAAGGGGAGTCAGAACTGAGATTGTGTCACATATTTAGGTTGCATATATATGGACCACATATATAGGTATAGAGGAAATGAATAACTGAAAACAATTTGCAAATTCTAAAAATAATATAATAAAATAATAATATAAATAATTTTTTTTTAAATAATATTTTATTTGTGAACAAATATAGAAACAGATATGCGCTTTTGGGATTATGAATTTTAGAATGGACATTGAATCATCAATCATTTAAATACTTTGAAGGAAGATTGAAAAGTATGATGAGTTGAGTTAAAAATAATATTTTATTTGTCAACAAATATAGAAACAGATATGCTCTTTTGGGATTATTATTTTAGAATGGACATTCATCAATCATTTAAATACTTTGAAAATAGGTTTAGAGTTATCATTGCAGGAAGATTGAAAATATAATTTGAGTTATGTATTCGGCGTCTGGGGATACACCATCTTCCTTGGAAGATATAAACAGAGTAGATTGATGTGCTGAAGTTCATATAATAATGGGTAATTATGTTTTTAAAAATTCCCGATCAAAACCTGTGGCGTGAGTGATGACCTGTCTGGGGATATGTTGGCGCCGAGTTGGCCCAATCTAGTTGATCTTTTTGCTTCACAATTTAAAGAAGCCTATAGGAAGTCATAGCCTGCAAATCTTTGGCTGTGGAAAATTTGACCTCATTTTGAAAAACAAAATGGGCACCATAGCCAATTATTTGAAAATCATTAGATGCTATAAATCTTGTTTAAATATGGTATTCACCTACTTTTGAGTCAGCTATAACCTGGTAAGATTGAAGACCTGTAGCTCATTGCATAACTCAGCAATAGTCATTTTGGAATCTTTTGCAAGTGTCAAATTTGACCTTTGATCCCTAGGTTAATGTCAAATGGGTTCATCATTCTAAAGATGGCTTATATCTCCTTAATTTTCCAAATCTGGCTGCCATTTTAAAAATTTCGTGGAAATCAAAAATGTCAATTATCTCAAAAACTGTAAGAGATAGAGTGATTTCGAGGAAATTTTGGATCCTATGAGTACTGCAGACCCTGGATTATAATGCCTCTGAAAAATTTTTAATTATCTGAATTCGGGCTGCCATCCTTAATTTTGTTGGAAATGGGAAATGTCAATTATCTTGAAAACTGTTAGAGATAGAGTGATTCAAGCAAATACAGGACCCTTTGGGTACTTAGATGTAATAGACTCTTGATATAATTTTTATGTCAGCTGACTTGTCAGTCAGCTGACATTATGTCATCACTCTGCGGCGTGGGCGTCCGCGTCCGCGTCCGCGTGAACAACTTCTTCTCCAAAACTACAAGGCCTAGAGACATGCTGTTTTTTTTAAAAGATACCTTATCTATCGAGGATGAAAAATTGTTCAAGGCATGCAAATCTGTCTGTTCGTCTGTTTGCTAGAGACATTACAAGGGGGGTACCCCCACCAAAAGTGTGAAAATTTCAACTTTTTATCACAATTTTCTCCGTGACTATTGCAGGGATTTCTCTCATATCTTGCATATATGTACTAGGCCAGAGGTAGATTCTCTTGTGTGAGTATGAGACCTGGATCTGTCTTACTTTTTTTTAAATAAATTTTTTTAATAATTTTTAATGCATTAAAATTCATGAAATCATGCACTAAATCACTTATAACTTCAAAAGTGTTGCATTTACAGCATTTTGTGAAAATATGTTGTTCAGCTACTTTTTTCATAGCTACAATATAGTGAGTAAGTTGGGTGTCTGTCTCAATAGCTAAGTGAGTAATAGCTACTTTTGGGCTTTTCAGTAACTTCCATTATGAGTAAAATCACTTGTAACTTAAAAACTATTGCATTTAGAGAATTTCGTATAAATATGTTATTCAGCTACTTTTGGGCCAGCTATAACATAGTGAAATTTCAGACCTGTAGCTCTTGGCATAGCTGAGTAATAGCTACTTTTAGGTTATCACTGTTGAGTAAATCGCTTATAACTTGAAAACTATTACATTTAGAGAATTTCGTATAAATATGTTATTCAGCTACTTTTGGGTCAGCTATAACATAGTAAAATTTCAGACCTGTAGCTCATGGCATAGCTGAGTAATAGCTACTTTTAGGTTATCACTGTTGAGTAAATCACTTCTAACTTGAAAAGTGTTGCCTTTAGAGCATTTTGTTAAAATATGTTATTCAGCTACTTTTTTCATAGCTACAATATGGTGAGTAAGTTGGGTGTCTGTCTCAATAGCTAAGTGAGTAATAGCTACTTTTGGGCTTTTCAGTAACTTCCATCATGAGTAAAATCACTTGTAACTTAAAAACTATTGCATTTAGAGAATTTCCTATAAATATGTTATTCAGCTACTTTTGGGCCAGCTATAACATAGTAAAATTTCAGACCTGTAGCTCATGGCATAGCTGAGTAATAGCTACTTTTAGGTTATCACTGTTGAGTAAATCACTTATAACTTGAAAACTATTGCATTTAGAGTATTTTGTTTCAATATGTTATTCACCTATTTTGGGGTCAGCTATAACATAGTGAAGTTTCAGACCTGTGGCTCATTTCATAGCTGAGTAATAGCTACTTTGAAGTTCTCACTGTTGAGTAAATCAGTTATAATTGGAAAACTATTGCATTTACAGAAATTTGTGCAAATATGTTATTCAGCTACTTTTGGGTCAGCTATAACATAGTGAAATTATAGACCTATAGCTCATGGCACGACTGAGCAATAGCTATTCTCAGGTACTGACTGTTGAGTAAATCAGCTATAACTTGAAAAATATTGCATTTGGAGTATTTTGTTAAAATATATTGTTCACCTACTTTTGGGTCAGCTATAACATAGTGAAATTACAGACCTATAGCTCATGGCATAGCGGAGCAATAGCTATTTTCAGGTTCTCACTGTTGAGTAAATCAGTTGTAACTTGAAAACTATTACATTTAGAGTAATTTGTTAAATATGTTATTCACAGAATTTTTGGTCAGCTATAACATAGTGAAATTGCAGACCTCTATGTCATGGCATAGCTGAGCAATAGCTACTTTCAGGTTCTCACTGTTGAGTAAATCATTGTATCCACTGGATAGCCGCAGTGTGTAGAAAGAGATTTCACCATTACTGCTCTGATGAAAAAAAATATTATAGCTAGCTTTCTTAAGTTTGCAGTATATATTAATAACCATAAAATGTTGTCTGGGAATATTTTTGGCCTCATTTTGAGAAACAAGATGGCCGCCACAGGTGTTTTTTGTCAGTCATGAAAAGTGCTTATATCTCCCTTATTATTGATCCTAGAGGTTTGGGATGATAAACCAACCTGTAGGAAATCATGGGGTGGGAATCTTTTGGTGTGGTCAGATTTGACCTTGGAACCCTTCTTCAAGGTCAAATGAGGATAGCGAAAATTGAAAGTGCCTACAACTCGCTTATTATTGCTGACAGAGATTAGGGATGGTAAACCATCCCATAGGAAATCATTGGCTCGGAATCTTTTGGTATGGTCAGATTTGACCTTTGGACCCCTCCTTCAAGGTCAAATGAGGACAGCCAAGCTTAAAAGTGCTTATAGCTCATTTATAATTGGTCCTAGAGGTTTGGAATGGTAAACCATAGGAAATCATGGGCTGGGAATGTATTTGTGTGGTTAGATTTGACCTTGGACCCCTTTTTCAAGGTCGAACGAGGATATTGCATTTGTAGTATTTCTTTAAATATGTTTTAACCTATTTTTTACACTTAAACAATTACCTTGTTATTTTCCTTCATAATACCATTTACAGGGCACAACTTTTTTATCCTTTTCTTCTGTCAGCTTCGGAATTTCTTTCGAACTTGCTGTTCAGTTACCATTTACTGTATTTCTGTACAGCCCTTTTCCTGATAATTATTCTGTCCTCTAATCACCTTCACAAATCAAAAACACTCAGTCAGCTGACACAGTGCCCGTTCACGGGCACTCTCCTCTTGTTAATTTTCACGATGCCAGCCGCCATCTTGAATTTTGGCAGAAATCAAAATGTCTTGTTTATGAATGGCTGAATTCTGTATATGTTAAATTATACTAAGTCCTGTCCAGGGATGCACTGTACATCGAAAACGGTTTACACGCCGTACGTAGACATTGATAAAGGAATGGTCAACCAACCAACCTATCACCTGCTTAAATATTTATATCTACTGTATAAATGCCCCAGGGGTGATGCATTTTTCAAAAGTAGGGAGCAACTATTTGCGATGAAGTAATCACTCAAGTATTTAGTCAGGAATGGGTGATAATGACATATTTACAACCCTCATCTTGATTGTCAACAAATGTAACTGAAGGACAACTTAAAACATTAAAAATAAACCGGTGGATACTATGGATTTCGCTTCGTTACGCCACCGCTGCCGCCGCAGTTTGTAGAGAGATTTCACCGTTACCGCTCTAACGAAAAAAATAATATAGCTAGCCTTCTCAATTTGCAGGATATACCGGTATTCATAACCATAAAATCTTGCCTGTAAATAATTTTGGCCTCATTTTGAAAAACTAGATGGCTGCCAGGGGCTTTTTTCGACTTTCAGCAAGGACTTTTGTGGGCCCTCTAGAGCAAAGGGTATTATAGGTAGAGATCTCAAATTCGCAGGATATGTTCCTCATTACATATTGACTGGGAATATTTTTGGCCTCATTTTGAAAAACAAGATGGCCGTCACAGGTGTTTCTTTGTCAGTCATGAAAAGTGCTTATATCTCCCTTATTATTGGTCCTATAAGTTTGGGATATTAAATCAACCTATAGGAAATCATGGGCTGGGAATCTTTTGGTGCGGTCAGATTTGACCTTGGGCCCCTCGTTCAAGGTCAAACAAGGATAGCAAAACTTAAAATGCTTATAACTCGCTTATTATTGGTCCTAGAGGTTTGGTATGGTAAACCAACCTATAGGAAATCATGGGCTGGGAATCTTTTGATGTGGTCAGATTTGACCTTGGCCCCCTCCTTCAAGGTCAAACGAGGATAGCAAAACTTAAAAGTGCTTCTAATTTGCTTATTATTGGTCCTAGTACCTACAGGTTAGCAATTTGAAACCAACCTATAGGAAATCATGGGCTCGGAATCTTTTGATGTGGTCAGATTTGACCTTGGACCCCTCCTTCAGGGTCAAGCGAGGATAGGCAAACTTAAAAGTGCTTATAAGTCACTTATTATTGGTCCTAGAGGTCTGGGATAGTAAAGCAACCTATAGGAAATTATGGGCTGGGAATCTTTTGGTGTGGTCGGATTTGACCTTGGATGTCTCCTTCAAGGTCAAACGAGGATAGGCAAACCTAAAAGTGCTTATAACCTTTAAGGTTAAGTGATGTTTGATTATCTTTGGTGAGTTTTCTTTCTGGTGAATACAATTTGCTTTGGTTCTCTAATGCGCTAGGTCTAGTTCTGAAATTATATTAACACTGTATTTTTGTAAAACTTCAAGCATTTTTGATCAAAATTGACAATTGTTTTGTGTCAAATCTGGGAATTGCAAAGGTGTAGAGTAGGTGGATAGGTTGAGCATTTAATAGGGAGAGGGGTATCCATATGGATCAATACGGAAGGTTATTGATAGAACTCCTTGCATTTATTTCTTGGAGGAGAGTAATGCAGTCTAGCCCCTATTTCATGGGCAGCAGCTATACTACCTGTCGTTTGAAATATCCTGATGGTATTATAGATCATGTCCGATTAAAGCAAGACAAAGAGTATGCATCCATATTTTTTACCATGATGAAATATGTCACTAGTGTGGACCACTGCAGCCATAAAAGATCCCTAAATTACCATGAAAGTCTGGTGATGAGACATTTCAAGAAATATGTATAGCACAGGAATCCATCACAGTAGCTTTGGAAAGTTTCAAATATCCAGGGTTATTTGAACATTTGTTATGGATTAGATGCTAAGCCTTGATAAAACAATATGACATGCTGCCCAGCTTTAAATGTACATTTCTAAAATGGGTGCACCTTGGGGTACCTGAATGGAAAAGTATGAATGTGGTGTTACAATTAAGTTTTTAGAAATGTATTCATGTTTATTTTAAAAGTGAGCCTCAAGAAAGGCTTACGTAGTATTATGCTAATATGCTGATATGTTATCCATTTACTAGATTTGGCAGTACTTTCAAGACCTATTTATTTGTGCATATCATTGAGACCAATTTGGGTCAAAGGTGATACATATTTTCAGAAAACGAGAATTGAAATATTTTGTGACATAACTCATTTACATAATGCTTATTAATCATTAATATGTTATTTTCATGTTTCCTTATAAATGCTTATTGCAGTAAACTTCTAAAAAAGTCATATTCCATGACATACACCCCTTCAATTCAGCTGTCATTAGATATCAGTTCTAAATAACTTTTAAAGAAATAATTTGTTGATCATATTTTCTTCAAAGGAAACTAAATCCTTTAAATATTAAGGTGAATGAATCATTCAAACGTAATGAATTGAATATTCTACATTGGAATTTCAGTTATGTGGTGTAAGGAGTGGAGCTTTAAAAAGCTGAATAACATGAATATTTACAATTTGCAATACCTGTTTGGGGGTATTTTGGTTCACTATATGGGTGTACATGAATATTGTTAATCATAAAATGATTTTTCCATTACCTCTGCAAAGGAGGTTATGATTTTGGGTGCATTCCTTTGTCTGTTTGTTTATATCTGTGATTAATCCAAAACTAACGAATGCATGTTCCTGAATTTTTCATGCGGGTAAGACCTGACACTAAATAGGCCTGAAAAATTGCTGTACACTACGTAACATATATCTATGTTTTTGTAAATTTAAGTTCTGATATCTCAAAACAAATAAAGTATTAAGAAACATTTAATATCACAGAAAGTAACATTATAGAATTAAATTGTGTATAACGAATCAGTGACTCAGCATAATTAGCTTAATTTACTTTTCACTCTTCTAAATTAACCAGTACACATTTTATTATCATAAACCTATTTATTTTTCACTCTTCCAAATTATTATCTACCTAATTATCATTAACTGCATCATTTTTTGGTCTGTCCTAAATTTACCATTATCAACGTAATTATCGTCAGTATAACTTTTTTTTACAATTTTAAATTTCCCATTAATCATCGATGAAATCTTCTTTAACTCTTCTAAGTTAACCATTATCTGCTAGGTAATCATTGACTTAATCATAATTTTCCATCATCTAAGTTTTAACCGTTACCTCATTAACTTTCACTGTTCTGTTATAAAATCCATCTAACTGTTAAAACACTGAAATTGTTTCACTCTCTTTTGTAGCATTTAACTAACTAATGTGGACTTTTATAGCACTTATTCTCATTCAATTGATAGACTCTTAAGGTGCAACTGAATGAAACCAATGTGAATAATCATAAAAGCTCAACAACTGTTATCTAAACAAAATATCCCTGGGCTCACACTTTTGTTTTGGCTCTTTAGTGTCTGTCAGTATCTTAAACTAGCCTCACTAAAGGCTCACGTTTCTTTGCAATTATGGATCACTTCAGATGATGAAGTTTCAGTTTATAAAATGTACTCATATATACATATATATACTAGCATACAGCTAAGACAGAGATCTCTGCCTGATGAGTTCCTATCTCATAACATGTATGAGTGCTTTATGAATATCAAATATCTTTGTGCATGTTTGCAGAAGATATAATACAAATTTGAGCCTTAAGCAAGGCTAATCTTAAATTTATGTATAATGTCACTCTTGAAAGAAATGAAAATATCAAAAATAAAGTTTGTTTGAATCAACCTATCATGTTCCACTGGCCCTGAGTGAAAGTACCATATATTGCAATAAGCTAGGTTTGAACTCGTAACCACAGGGATGAGAGAGCCAAGGGATCAAATGCCTAACTTGTAGAGTTCATAAAATAGAATATATCGATAAAGGAAGGTTGAATAAGAGGTTTTCCTTCAGTTGAATTTGGTACAAAATTATGTGTTGTACAGTACAATGAAATATAATACAGAAAGAAAAGTATATTTTTACCATAAACAAAACAATTTTAAGTTGCCACAATTTGAGAAAAAGTTGTGTGCGCCATTGAAATTTCAAACCATTTCACACAAACCTTCCAGACATTTTGACCACAGCTTACAGTAAAGCCCCTAATTTCTGTTGACAAATTTATATGTCATTTCTCTTTCATGATACATTTTGACCAACTTAACAACACAGTCAATTGAAATAAAATATGGACCACACAATGTCACAGGGCATAGTCAGTGGCTTTCAAACTGTTAGACAGTGTATTCCTTTTGTAATTTGATGTGGTACATAACCCATTATTGTGCATACCACATTGACAAACATACTGAGAGGGAGAGAATTTTATTTATTTAAGTGCCACTGTCACACAGTTAACAAAAAAATGTACAGTATCAAGTTGATAAATTATACAGCACCCAACCCTAAACATCTCAGGCCCATATATATGTACTACAACAATACTTACATAAGGTGACCTTAGATCGAAGTAAGGAAAGGCTTTTCACTTAAGTTTTTTTGCACTTTGTATTCACAAAATAAAGTTAGGAATGTTCAGTTTCATAAATTCTCCCTTGAAGTCTAAGAAATACTTGAAATTTAAGTTAGAAATGATCTAAGTGTTAAGGCCTATGTACATATACGCGGCGCGATACGATTTTTACTGCATGCTGAGTAGGCTATTTTTCTTTACTTTGCACATTTGGGCGACTTTCCCCAGCAGTTTTCAGTAAAATGATAAAATATTATTAAAGTACAGTGAAATTGACTAGAATAGTTAACATAATCACATATAATTAAACATCCAGTACCCCACAGTACATTTCCACAATCTCCATTTCAACAGCTATCCTACCCTTAATTACATTTAATCTCTCCACAATGAAGGGCCTTGCCTTTGACCTGTGTCCCTTTTATAATACTGGCTATTGTCCAGTGTGCCCCTTAGAATAACTGGTAATTGCAATCCTCATTCAGTTCAACCCTTTCATGTGACTACATGGACATGCACCATATTTTGTCATCTATCTGCCTGCAGTTAATCCCTTCACAATGAGCCTTTGTGCTTGCATTTTGTTTTCCAATTAATATATTTGTGTAGAGTTCTGTGATACACTACAATTTTAAATATGTGGAAAATCCAAATATATATGAAAACTTTGGCAAAACAGAGAAAAAACCGCGCGTTTTTAAAAAAAAATAGAAAATTTTCTAAATGGAAAAATCCGCGCCACATCGCTAGCTGCCACGACGCACATATGTACAAGCAGTGAACTACTGCCATTATTGTATCCACCGGATGCTATCCGGTGGATACTATGGATTTGACTTTGTTATGCCTACGCCGCCACCGCAGTGTATAGAGAGATTTCACAGTTACCGCTCTAACGAAAAAAATATTATAGCTAGCCTTCTCAAATTTGCAGGATATATTCATAGCCATAAAATCTTGCCTGGGAATCTTTTTGGCCTCATTTTGAAAAACAAGATGGCCGCCATGGGCATTTTTCGACTTTAAACAAGGACTTTTGGTGGCCCTCTAGAGCAAAGGGTATTATAGGTAGAGATCTCAAATTCGCAGGATATGTTCCTCATTATAAATATTGACTGGGAATATTTTTGGCCTCATTTTGAAAAACAAGATGGCCGCCGCAGGCGTTTCTTTGCAGTCATGAAAAGTGCTTATATCTCCCTTATTATTGGTCCTAGAGGTTTGGGATGGTAAACCAATGTATAGGAAACCATGGGCTGGGAATCTTCTGGTGTGGTCGGATTTGACCTTGGCCCCCTCCTTCAAGGTCAAATGAGGACAGCCAAACTTAAAAGTGCTTATAACTCGCTTATTATTGGTCCTAGATGTTTGGGATGGTAAACCAACATATAGGAAATCGTGCACTAGGAATCTTCTGGTGTGGTCTGATTTGACGATGGGCCCCTCCTTCAAGGTCAAACGAGGATAGCCAAAGGTTAAAGTGCCTATAACTCGCTTATTATTGGTCCTAGAGGTTTGGGATGGCAAACCAACCTACAGGAAATCATGGGCTGGGAATCTTCTGGTGTCGTCAGATTTGACCTTGGGCCCCTCCTTCAAGGTCAAATGATTACAGCCAAACCTAAAAGTGCTTATAACTCGCTTATTATTGGTCCTAGAGGTTTGGGATGGTAAACCAACCTATAGGAAATCATGGGCTGGGAATCTTCTGGCGTGGTCGGATTTAACCTTGGGCCCCTCCTTCAAGGTCAAACGAGGATAGCCAAAGGTTAAAGTGCCTATAACTCGCTTATTATTGGTCCTAGAGGTTTGGGATGGTAAACCAACCTATAGGAAATCATGGGGTGGGAATCTTCTGGCGTGGTCGGATTTGACCTTGGGCCCCTCATTCAAGGTCAAATGAGGACAGCCAAACTTAAAAGTGCTTATAACTTGCTTATTATTGGTACTACAGGTTAGCAATTTGAAACCAACCTATAGGAAATCATGGGCTCGGAATCTTTTGATGTGGTCAGATTTGACCTTGGACCCCTCCTTCAAGGTCAAGCGAGGATAGGCAAACTTAAAAGTGCTTATAAGTCACTTATTATTGGTCCTAGAGGTTTTGGATGGTAAACCAACATATAGGAAATCATGTACTGGGAATCTTCTGGTGTGGTCGGATTTGACCTTGGGCCCCTCCTTCAAGGTCAAACGAGGATAGCCAAACATATAAGTGCTTATAACTCGCTTATTATTGGTCCTAGAGGTTTGGGATGGTAAACCAACATATAGGAAATCATGGGCTGGGAATCATCTGGTGTGGTCGGATTTGACCTTGGGATCCTCTTTCAAGGTCAAATGAGGACAGCCAAACTTAAAAGTGCTCATAACTCGCTTATTATTGGTCCTAGAGGTTTGGGATGGTAAACCAATGTATAGGAAACCATGGGCTGGGAATCTTCTGGTGTGGTCGGATTTGACCTTGGACCCCTCCTTCAAGGTCAAATGAGGACAGCCAAACTTAAAAGTGCTTATAACTCGCTTATTATTGGTCCTAGATGTTTGGGATGGTAAACCAACATATAGGAAATCGTGCACTGGGAATCTTCTGGTGTGGTCGGATTTGACCTTGGGCCCCTCCTTCAAGGTCAAACGAGGATAGCCAAAGGTTAAAGTGCCTATAACTCGCTTATTATTGGTCCTAGAGGTTTGGGATGGTAAACCAACCTACAGGAAATCATGGGCTGGGAATCTTCTGGTGTGGTCAGATTTGACCTTGGGCCCCTCCTTCAAGGTCAAATGATTACAGCCAAAACCTAAAAGTGCTTATAACTCGCTTATTATTGGTCCTAGAGGTTTGGGATGGTAAACCAACCTATAGGAAATCATGGGCTGGGAATCTTCTGGCGTGGTCGGATTTAACCTTGGGCCCCTCCTTCAAGGTCAAACGAGGATAGCCAAAGGTTAAAGTGCCTATAACTCGCTTATTATTGGTCCTAGAGGTTTGGGATGGTAAACCAACCTATAGGAAATCATGGGGTGGGAATCTTCTGGTGTGGTCGGATTTGACCTTGGGCCCCTCCTTCAAGGTCAAATGAGGACAGCCAAACTTAAAAGTGCTTATAACTCGCTTATTATTGGTCCTAGAGGTTTTGGTGCATTGTCTTTACGGTGGATACAATTTGCATCGGTTCTCCGATGCGCTAGGTCTAGTTTCTATTTTATTTAGCCATGCCGCACACCGTGCCGCGCCGCGCTAGAGTGCAATGGGCTTTACAGTTGTAGAATATGGCCCCAGGGTTTATGAAGCACTGTTAATACATAGATATTGCAACGGAAGATATTTTATGTCTTAAAATATATTAAATTAACAAACAATACGTGCATGTAAAAAATAGGATTTACGTTAAGATAAAATGTTTGACAGGAAATTTGTAAAAGTCAGAATATTTTCATTTTGAGTAACAATTCCAAATTTTTCTGAGCATGAGAGTGTCCTCCAATTTCTTTGTATACTGTACAGCCATGTTATTTTCAAATGATGTCTTTGTTATACCCACTACAATTAAAGACTAAATGGTTTTTGTCTTCCACACCTGTGTGGCAGATTTGACAAATTTTGCCAACACCCAATTTCAACTGGGAGAGATAAAATGCCAAATCTCAATTTTGACAGTTAAGAGACTTATCCTGTCTATTTTTAATTTTATATACATATGGGTCCAAATGGAGATTTTTTTTAAATGTACAATATGTTCTTAATTTTGGATTATTGGTAATTTTTGTGTTCTAGTTGTTTCCATTCATTTGACATAGAAAACTTTTACATTGATTAATGTCAACTAAATGTCCTGTTCAGAAAAGAGTCATGTTGATAAAAGATTTTTAATCTCCTTACACCAAGAAAATCTGTATGTATTATGATAATCCGACTCAAAAACTTTATACAAGAGCCTTGATTCACTAATTTGACATAGCTTATTCCAGAAGTTTTAAACTTGTATTTTCCTTTGTACAGTACTCAATCGATGTCACAGTATACAGCAGCTGTGGATGCAGTTTTTTGAGCCCCTAAGAAAAATTTCATCGCTTTATTTTGGACACTGACTGTAGGCCACGTGACTGAAAGTGCATTTGTTTGTTGAATAGGTCTATTTGACTAAACTGTTTGTTACCCCACAACGCTGTGCTATAATCCAAAATTTAGTCAGGGGTTACACACATAATAAAGAAAAGTTTTTTCTAGGTGTTATAAGTTATAATTTATTCAGGCAACCAAGTGCTAGATGTTCCCTGAGTTAGCAAGAACTGTGACCACCTTGCCCACATCAATATATTCATTAAACATCATGCTCAAGAACTTATATTCATTCACCAGCTCCAGAGCCTGTATTCACAAAAGGTCTTAGACTTAGCCAGGTCTTAGACTTTTGTCTCAGCTAAGTTTTATCTTAAAACCGTATTCACAAAGGGTGACTTAGCTAAGTCCAAGATTATCAAATAACCACAGTGGTTTTCTGTGTCATGTGACCTTTCTTTTCTATTCAAACTACACTATTGGTGACATATATCCTTCATTTAAGTGCTGTTTTGAAATGGAAAACCTTGTTACCACATATAAACTTCCCAAATACTGTAATCCCTCTGTAGCCAGATTAATAATTTGACAGAATTATCATCAAACTTCAACAGGTAAGTCTCGTTTAATGCTTAATTATACTTTATTTACAGCCATTTCAAATTTTGATGTGGAGAAAAGTTTATGGCGGCCATATTTAAGTCCTCTTTACAAAATTTAAGCTCACTACCAACCAGTCTTAAAGTTGAGCCCTTGGCGTAGCCTAAGACCAGTCTTAAATTTTTTGTGAATACCACTAAGCCTAAGACAAAAATCGTAGCAGTGTTTGGGCAGAAACTTGAGACAAAAGTCTCAACTTTAAGCCTAAGCCCTGGCTAAGACCTTTCGTGAATATGGGCCCAGTAGTTGTTCCCCCAGTCTAAATTTAAACTCTGTCCAAGGTTTAGATTGTTTTCTTGAGTGAATGACCTGTGATTTCTTACTGTTAAATTTGATGTTCCATTTTTTCCCCCAAACAAATAAAGTATCAAACATTTTTGTAAATATTCATCAGTTTGGGCTAATAATGCCATTTCATCTGTATACAAGAGTATAGAGATTGTATCATTATCATGCAGAGGTACACCCCTTAATATTAATACAACATTGGCATAATTTATAGCCTTGCTAAAGGTTCAAGATTCATTGTATATAGGGAAAACTTTCAGTGTAGAATATAAAATGCACTCGTACATATACCTCGTACATGCCTCATTTTGAAAAACAAGAGCACAAGGTAGTATACAAAGGGTTCTCAAATTTACAGGATATGTTCATCATAACGCTAAGCTTGTCTGGGACAAATTTTGGACTCATTTTGAAAACAAGATGGCCTCCATGGGAATTTTTTTCCATGCAGTGGACTTTAAAAGTGCCTATAGATATCTCCCTTATTATTGGTCCTAGAGGTTTTGCATGTAAAGCCAGCCTATAGGAAATCATGGGCTAGGAGTCGCCTGGTGTGGTCAAATTTGACTTTATGCCCCTCCTTCAAGGTCAAACGAGGATAGCCAAACTTAAAAGTGTTAATAACTGATTTATTATTGTTCCTGGAATTTTGGGATGTAAACCGACCTATAGGAAATCATGGGCTGTGAATCTTCTGATGTATGTTTCCATGAATACAATATAGGGGTACTGTGGCATAGCAGGTAGCACTTATTTTTAAGTCAACCATTTCCAACCTCACAGGTCCTGAATTTGATTTTGAGTTCCAAATGAATAAAATAACACCTAAGTCATTAAAATAACTTAATCTTCCTTTCCACAGATCCCCCTCGGTGGACTGGACTCACTCACACTGTGTATGCTGAGGTGAACTCTGATGTCACAATGAGATGCCACGTGGATTCAAGTCCCCCACCAAACAACATACGCTGGTTCAAAAAAAGCTTCGGAGCTATTCTGGTGAGTTGATTTGGTGGACAAAAATTCTTAAAGCTCATAGGCACCAATGATATGGTATACAATATGTTATGATGTGAGCTGATAATATTTAGAATAGAGTAGAAACATTTATATAGTGCAATTTGATATAACATCCTCTTATGTACTTGAGGATGAAAAGGCAAAGTTCAGGGACATGTTCAGGTCGAAATCCAATTTAGCGCCTACCAGGGAGATATACTATAATGGTGGAGGATATGCTAGTCTAAACAAGTAGGTTTATAGCTGGCTTCAGAACCCCATTATTATGTGCTGTGATCGGACCAGTAGTGGGAGTCTATGCCATTCAGTGGGAGAAGCCATTGCAAAAGCTCACCTACCAATGGTCTTCTTAGGATAAATTGAGGAAAGAAACAGTCAATTTCCATGAGTAAGGCTACTGATTTTGATTAAGGATGATAAGTATGTAGGTTGGGAGAATTTAATGGCCTTGAATGTAATGAGATGGGGCGCCAGTATAGTTTTTAGAAGATAAGGAGTAACATGGCTTGTTTTAGACCCCAGTTACACATAGCTGGATGTACCGCTAGATCGCGGCAGGTTACCTAATTCTGAAAATGTTGAAAAATGTTGAGTAATTTACGGATCATATTTTGCGTCCATAACGGCATCCGCAACATCCGTAATGTCCTTGTGAGATTTGTAATGGCATGCTGCGATCCGTAGCGGCATGCCAAAGATCAGATAAGGTCCCTAGGTCATTAAGGAAAAATCAAATTTGCTTGATTTTTCCAGGAAGTTCATATGGACGTAGCTCTTCCGTATCTTATCCGTAGCTCATTTGCAAGTGTCTTTATTGTCCGTAAACCTATCCTGGATGTCCTTGTGGCACGCCTTTCATCCTTGATGCTTCTGTGCCAACAAATATTGCCCAAAACATAGCCGGATCTAACCGGATCTGCTACGGATTGACACGGAAAGGGTTTGCGGATTAAAGAAACAGTCAAAGGACCAATCCTTTGTGCCATTTTTTCATCCGCAAGCCTGTTCTTGGGTCACCGTAGCACTCCATAGGGGATCTGTAGCAGATCTGTGGCAGATACGTAAATCTTTTAAATGACCCACCCTCATCCTTGTCAGTTTCCATATATGGAACCATGGCATATATCCATGGGGGATCCTTGAAAATGTAACTGGCCCCTAATCAAGTCTTAAGACAATTCCACAAAGGGCATTTTGAATCTTTTCAAGTTTAGCCACATTATATTTATTCACGCGGTAGATTAGGGAGTTGCAGTAGTCTATTCAACTGCTAATCATTGAGTTTTTCAGGTCTCCACACTGAGAAATTTCCAGATGCCTCTGAGGTCCTCGATACGAGTAGCAAACGCAACAAACCTTGGTTATGTGACTAGCAATATGGTGGAAATGGACTGTCAAAATACATTTATCTGTATAAATGCCCTCAGGGTGATACATTTTTCAAAAGGTGGGGCAATTATTTGAGATGAAGAAACCACTGTAGTGTCCGGGGGTAATGGGCAATAATTGCATACTAAGTCATTTTACAACTGGAATCTTGATTGGCAGCATATGTAATTGTGAGAGACCTAATTAGAAATATTAGAAACAAACCTCAAATTTGAGGAAATTATGAACTTTTATTCAGTATTTTTGTAGATTTTAAGGTGCTTTTTATCAAAAGTGATGTCATATGTTTTGATGACCTTCTTTTCCTGATAGCATTATTTGATTTGAGATGTACTAAAATGCATGTTTTTTCAGAATCCTGTAATTGCAAAATGGTGGGGAGGTGGGGAGAGCATTTACTAGGAAGGGGGGGGGGGGGGGGGGGGGGCATTTGCACAGATACATATGGTATAAAATGCAAGAGTACAATTTTCGAATTTTTATATTGCAGTAAAGCCCTGTTATCCAATCATGTCGAGTTAGGTATTTTAGTGTATAAAATAATTGCCATTCACAGAGAATATGACTGTGTAAAAATGAAGTATAACCTTATTTTATTGATGACAAGTACCCTAAATTGATAAGAAGTTTTGGGGATTTTCCTACAATTTGTAAACTGAATGCATGAAAACATCAGGGATCGCAGTTTCACTGTCCAAGTAGGTTAAATATGCAGTATTTCAGATTTGGACACAAATTTCAGTTGTCAATCAGCTTCAGAAGTGAATTTCGGCAACTAGGAAGCGTAGTTATGCATACAATATATAACAGTGCAGATAAGCTTCATATTTTAAAATTAAATAGTTTCAAGTGATTTCAAAGCAAATTGTTCACCTCTGCCATTGTTAGGTGGGACTGCATGCCAGGCGAGAGCTACACAAGAAGAGAAATGGCCAGCGAGTGCTGGATGTGTGACCCAGCAAATCCTCTGGAAAGCTATACATTGAAAGAAACGTATCTGTGCAAGGTGTCAGTCAAAACAAAATTTGTACAAAATCGTTTCAGCTTTCTCGAATATGTTTAAAATTGCTTTATCCACAGATACATTTTATATTAGTGGAAAGGAAATTGAACAGTGCTTCTATTAGTTTTGCTGCATTTAAATTTATCCAGAAATAAGGGACAATAAATTATTCAAAGTTGTTTTTTTTTCACTATTTTTACCCTGGTGCCCACAACACTTCTTCAGATATCTAGGTTAATATAAAACTAAACTTCCTCCAATAAAACGATTACAATCTGCTTGAAACTTGAAAATTTATTTAACAAGAGGAGTAAAATTTAAAAAAAAAACTGGGAGTTTAGAGACTGAATGTATCTGAACATTACTTATTGAAGAATATGTGAATAATATTACGTTTACCCCATTTTCACACCGTGGTACCCTGTTTTTGATGCGCCATGGGGTACAAGGTACCCCAAACTTCATAACCCTAACACTTGCACTGGACTCAGAAAAAAAAGTTTGGGACTCCATTTTTTGGAGGACATGTAGTCCGTTGGACTCATTTTTCAAGGGTACTTCACGATCCCTGATACAAACTACATAATGTACAGAGTTTGACAGCTTTGAAAACCTAAGTACCTCTACTAAGGATGTAATGTAATTGATAGCATGTGTTTGTTTGTTAGCTAATAACTTGGAAAGTTATTAATTGATTGTGATGAAATTTTCAAGATTGGTCGACAATGGTACAAGAAACAGATGTTTAAATTTTTGAAGGTGATTTTGCTCACATCTGGATCTAGGACAAAGTTTTTTTAACTAATCCTTTCACAAGCAGTACTAGAGGTGTCAGGCCTTGGCAGAGGTCTGCACTCTCTGAGTTCTCTTGTTTTAACTTAAATTACTGTTTACACATCTCCTAGGACAACAGTCACAACTATGTTACAATATGTGAACACCACAGCAAGAGGGCATGGGTGGTTACCATTGCTTCTAGGTACAGCTACCTCAAGGTGTTTTTATTCAACTTTCAGCACTTCTGACTATTTACTCTATTTACTCTAGGTGAAGCATCTTTTTGAAACTGCAAGTACAGATTTTAAGTTCATTTAGTAATCAATGTTTGAATAATGAAAAATTCATTAAATTGAAGAAGAATCGTGAAGAACAGGCAAATACAAATTTGCTAAAGTGAAAATGCTTTAAAAAATACTCAACATTTAGATAAACAAGGGTTGTATCCAAGTGTTATTTTATTGCGTATTTCAGCACACGGGGGATACATTCACGTTCCAAAAAGTGTCCAAAGTGAACTTCACCATATACGAGTGTGAGGCAGATAATGATGTTGGTCCTCCCCGCAAATTTGAGGTTAATTTAAAGGAATCGGGTAAGTTGTTACATCTGGGGATGTATTCTGCATCAATTCATTATTAAATCCATAACTTTTGCAATTAATGCAACTCTTTACAGTTTTAACAGTAGCTGTAAGAAATTAACAGGATACGGTATACATTTTCAAATAACTTGCATTATTTATTTTGCAAAAAAGTTAAAGTATTTTTATAAGTCAGGTATATGACAGGCCTGAAGTGTGACATTTTTACTCCACAGCCATTAAGAGCTGTCAGGGTATTGTTTTTACACATGGTGTCCGGATGGGTGGGCAGGCAGACGGAAAAAAGTTTGTCCGGGCTGTATCTCAGAAACCGTAAGATGTAGGAAGTCGATACTTGGTAGGGACATTGGTTAGGGAGTGTAGGTGTGCAACGTCATGGTTTGACCTTGATTTGACCTTTGGCCTTGTCGTAGTGATCTTGACCTATAAAATCTTGTCCGGGTTATATCTCGGAAACCGTAAGATGTAGGAAGTTGATACTTAGTAGGGACATTGGTTAGGAGGTGTAGGTGTGCAACTTCATTGTATGACCTTGATTTGACCTTTGAACTTGCCATAGTGACCTTGAACTATAAAATCTTGTCCAGGCCATATCTTTGAAACTGTAAGGTGCATGAAGTTGATACTTGGTAGGGACATTGGTGGGGGATTGTAGGTATGCAACACCATGATGTGATCTTGATTTGACCTTTGGCCTTTGCCGTAGTGACGTTGAACTATAAAATCCTTTCCGGGCTCTATCTCCGAAACCGTAAGGTGTAGGAAGTTGTTACTTGGTAGGGACATTGGTTAGAGGGTGTAGGTGTGCAATGTCATGGTGTGACCTTGATTTGACCTTGTCCTATAAAATCCTGTCTGGGGTATATCGGGTGGATCTCCTTCACAGATGCTGCCATTCAAAGGCACCAGCACCTCATCAAGTCAAAAGTAGAAGCAGACAAGGTGTTGTCAATCATTTTAAGAATCTCCTGCATATATTCGTTTCCAGTCTTCAGGAGAATCAGAATCTCTTTGGTGTCCATGTGGGAATTTTCACGCGATCCATGGGGTAACTGGTCAGTCAACCCCGCCAAAATCTCTTCCTCAGGATCATCGGGTACAGCAGAAGTAGTGGGACTGGTGGAACATTGAGATACCAGTAAGGGGGGTACTGGGTCACTCACTGTATTAGAAGACTAACCCGCAGCTGCAGCCGGTGCACTCTGGGTAGTCACAGGTTTCAAATAATTTTACAAAGAAAAAGACACGCATTCAAATATGTGCTGCCATAGGTACAAGGATGAGGAAGGACATGCTATGTCTCTTGCATCTGCCTACACCTGAAAATTGTATTTACTAGGAAAACAAAGAAAGAGCCATAAACACTTAACACTTAAGTTGAAGAAGAACCCTTAGGCTTAGTTAAAGACCATGATATTGAACTGTTATCTTAAGGTTTTTTTCAAAAATTCATTGCTTGACAATTTATAATTACTGTGGTGAGAGATACAACTGTTTCTACAAAAGTAGCAAGTATAATGTCATTGTATCCACCGGAGACATCCGGTGGATACTTTGGTTTAGTGTTCGCTACGCCGCCGCCGCACGTGGAGAGATTTTTGGCGTTAACGCTCTAAGAGGAAAACTACATCAGCTAGGTTCACCAAATTTGCAGGATATCTTCATTGGGGGGTAAGCTTCTCTGGGAAGGAAATTAGCCTCATTCTGAAAAACAAGATGGCCGCCGCGGGCATTTCTTTGAAAATTATCTACATTTTTCTACTGGCTGTTTCTCATAGGTAGAAGGTTGAATGTCTTCATAGGTGATATGTATAACAGATATATATGTCCTCTACACCCTTGCAGACATTTGACCTTGAAGCTCTTAATTCAAGGTCATCCACGGAGTGCCAAAGTAACCCACATAGCGGACTTTAAAAGTGCTTATATCTCCCTTATTATTGGTCCTAGAGGTTTGCAATGTGAAACGAACCTATAGGAAATCATGTGCTGCGACTCTTTTGATGTGGTCAGATTTGACCTTGGACCCCTCCTTCAAGGTCAAACAAGGATAGCCAAAGTTAAAAGTGCTTATAACTCGCTTATTATTGGTCCAAGACACTTGGGATGGTAAACCAACCTATAGGAAATCATGAACTGGGAATCTTCTGATGTGGTCGGATTTGACGTTGGGCCCCTCCTTCAAGGTCAAATGAGGATAGCCAAGCTTAAAAGTGCTTATAGCTCACTTATTATTGGTCCTAGAGGTTTGGGATGGTAAACCAACTTATAGGAAATCATGGGCTGGGAATCTTTTGATGTGGTCAGATTTGACCTTGGACCCCTCCTTCAAGGTCATACGAGGATAGCCAAACTTAAAATTACTTATAACTTGTTTATTATTGGTGCTAGAGGTTTGCAGTGTGCAACCACCTTACAGGAAATCATGGGCTGGGAATCTTCTGATGTAGTCAGATTTGACCTTGAGCCCCTCCTTCAAGGTCAAACGAGGACAGCCAAACTTAAAAGGGTTTATAACTTGTTTATTATTGATCCTAGAGGTTTGCAATGTGAAACCAACTTGGAGGATATTGTAGGCTGGGAATCTTCTGATGTCAGATTTGACCTTTGGCCCCTCCTTCAAGGTCAAACGATGGTTTACTGGCTTTGGTGAGTTGTCTTTCCGGTGGATACAGATTTGCATCGGTTCTCTGATGCGTAAGTCTAGTTTATTTTTGAAACTTACAGAACAGGTCTGCCGACTTGGCCTGCAGGCGATATGTCTTTCAAGGATCTCTAACTTATCAAGGATATATTTGTCACGATCCATTAGTTCACGTGCACCATCCCCTGAACGATGCCATGTCAACTTCCCAAATCTAGTGAGCTCACTTTTCCAGCAGACTTGCAGATCTTCTACTGCAACAGCAAAAAACACAGACAAACATGTTGAGTAATTTCACATTAAATAGTGTTACTGTCAGATTGTACATTGCATATCAAATACAGTTGTATATTACAGATTCACACATTTATTATTTCATTGACCTGAGGGTATGCACTAGGGGCAAGTCACCACTTATTACTATATAACTTTTCATTTTACACACATTCTGGTCACACACCCACATATCGACTGACTAAATGTAGCTGAAGGGGGTACATAGATTTACAGACACAAATAGGAGTTAAAAAAGTGAATAATGCATTAATTATTTTTTTTAAATTCACCAGTCATTTCCACCTCAGCAGCTTTCTTGGCCAATGGGCCAGTTTCTTCTTTGTGTATCTCTGTACTCTCTCAGCCCTTTCTGGTAAAGGCAAGGCATCTTCCCTCTAAGCAGACATCCTGCTTGGCATGCCTTTTTTTCTTATCAGAACATTTTTGTGATAAAACCTCATCATGCTGGCCAGCAATAGCCAAGGTATCAACTGTGTCACTATCTGATTTGTGAGTCACAAAAATGGAGCACATTTCTCTGCACAAACAGATTTCGTCTTTGTGTTTGTCATACTTGGTAGTACTTAGAAGAGTCCAATAACAAAATAAAAGTCACCAATAAAAAATATAAGTTTGTCCCTGCTACAATGACCACCTGAATGAAGATGTGTCTATCAGTGAGCATACCCTATTTCCAAATAAGGTTGTCTTGTACTTCAGTTTTTCCACTCCTTGAAACCTTCAATAACTGAATTGTCATAGAAGTTTTGCCTCCAGTCACCTACCTTCAGATACCTTATTCAAGTGCCTGTTGGTGAAAGTGCCATTACTGCTGTATATTGTTTGCTGGAGAAGAAAACAGAGCAGACGTATGAAAATATGCTGAAAGCCATAAGTGAATCCTGCCATGATAGAAAATTATTCCCAGACCCAAAGAAAGTCAGTGTGGATTTTGAAAGTGCAGTCATATCAGCCATAACTAATGTTCTTGGTGCAGAAACCTCTGGATGTTTTTATCACCTGTGCCAGAGTACCTGGAGGAAAATACAGGAGTTAGGATTAGTCCCTCTGTACAGTGAAGATGAGCAGTTTAGGACATTCTGTGGGATGATTGATGGTTTGGCCCTTCTGCCCCTGGACAAAGTGCTTACAGGAATGGAACATCTAAAAACCATCTGCCCTGAAAGTGGACACTCACTTCTGGAGTACTTTGATATTACATATGTGAGTGGAAAATACAAAGCTACTCAACCAGGACCAATGACGATCAGAATGAGGAGAAATGCACCAAGATTTCCACCTAAAGTGTGGAACATGCACAGTGCCACAGTTGAAGGTGATCCCAGGACCAACAATTTCTGTGAGGGGTGGAACTCCAGATTTCAACACCTGGTGGGTCACAAACATCCAACTATTTGGCGTCTGATAAGGGCATTACAGCTTGATTGTGCCTCCAGCTCAGTAGCCATTGCACAAGCTGACCTTGGGAACCCACCCAGCAGGAGAGTGAAGAAGACTTCCATCTCTCTCCAGTCAAGGCTGCGAAATTTGTGTGGTGATTTAGACAGAAATGAAAAATCTGTGGCAGATTTTCTTGGTGCTGTTGCCCAACTGATCAGACTACAAAACTGATAAGTTTTTGTGTGGGACTTAATTTTGCTTGTACTACCATGTGTCTTAATGATTTTAAGTATATTTGAAAGTGTTCTTTTTATGATACTTGCTACAAATTAATTAGCCAATAAATGTTGTATATATGTTAATATTCTATTACTCTCTTCTATCTATAGCCCTAATTAATCAATAAATGTTGTATATATGTTAATATTCTATTACTCTCTTCCATCTATAGCCCTAATTTTACGCCAAAAATTTTGGAGCCAAAAATTGTAACAGTGAGGTTTTTTATGTCCCCAGAAAATTTGAGGGTGGGTTTTTTTATGGATTTTCCAAAATCAGTGGGGTTTTCTATGGTGGTGTTTTTTATTGTGGGGTTTTTTATGATCCCCCCAAACAGTAGCCATCTGAGTCGTACCTTATTTCACCTTGTCTGACTGTGCCAAAAATATGTGCACAGTTAGCTACTTACAGGGACTGACAGACACAGTGAATGGGACGGTAGAAAGATGACAAAGGATAGTGAATGACAGTGACTGACATTGGGGTTTTGAGAATTTGGGTATTTTATTTAATTATGTTGTTCAGCTACTTTTCAGTCATCTCTAACATAGTGAAATTACAGAGCCGTAGCTCTCTATAGCTCAGCAATAGCTACTTCCAGGTTCTCACTTTTGAGTAAATCAGTTGTAACTTGAAAAAACTATTAAATTTACATTATTTTGTTTAAATATGTTGTTCACCTGTGGCTCATTGTATCTCTCAGCAATAGCTACTTTGAGGTTCTCATTATTTGGGTAAATTAGTTTTAACTTAAAAACTATTGCATTTAGAGTATTTTCTTTAAATATTTTATCCATCTAATTTTGGTTTAGCTGTAACATAGTAAAATTGCAGACATGTAGCTCATGGCATAGCTGAGCAATAGCTACTTTCAGGCTCTCACTGTTGAGTAAATCAGTTGTAACTTCAAAACTATTGCATTTACAGAATTTTATTTAAATGTTATTCACCTTCTTTTGGGTCAGCTGTAACATAGTAAAATTACAGGCCCGTAGCTCATTGCATATCTGAGTAATAGCTTCCTTTAGGTTCTCACTGTTGAGTAAATCACTTATAACTTTAAAACTATTGCACTAGAGTATTTTGTTCACATATGTTATTCACCTACTTTCGGGTCAGCTATAACACAGCGAAATTGCAGACCTGTAGCTCATTGCATAGCCGAGCAATATCTGCTTTAATGTTCTCACTGTTGAGTAAATTGCTTATTACTTGAAAACTGTTGGATTTGCATTATTTGGTTTAAATATGTTTTCCACCTACTTTTTCACCTTAACAGTTAACTTAGTACTTTACTCTGAATACCATGTGCAGGGCACAACTTTTGTGTCCTGTTCTTCTTTCACTTTTACTGTGAAACTCAAAACACACAGTCAGCAGACACAGAGCCTGTTCATGGGCACTGAATGCTTGTTTACAGCTGTTACCAATTTGTTAATTGGTAAAGAAATAGATAACATTACGGGGAAAAAACTTGAAAGATAATGACATTGCAGTTTGATCTAACAGATTCTTTGATTTTATTTTATTTTGAAAACATTAAATTGAAATCAGTAAGTTTTACATTGTTTTCACTGGTACATACTTATATGTAACTTTTTCCAGATACAAACTATTTAGTTACCTGGTGGATTGCCACAGTCAAAATGAAAAAAAAACATATCTAAACCAACTTTATATTTTTTCAATAAACCATCATGTTTCAGTGAACATGTACAGCTTTGCAGTCATACACATTCTGGAAATAAGAAAATAGGTCAGATTTGTTCTGTTCTGCATAAAATATATTTTGTGTAAAAATGGTTTGTTTTTTCTTTTATTTAACTTTGTTATTGTTGAATTTACACTCAAGTCCAGTATGCCACATGGTTGATAAATGTTAACTTGTGAAATCATAATCAAAATATGGTAGAAACACTACCTCCCTGTGTAAATATACTGCAGTGTTTGAAGAGTAAAAGTAAACAAAACATATATACTTCTTTTGACTTAACAGCATGAGTTATCACTTCAAATAATATCTGGAGTTGGTTATACACAGAAAAATGTCTGTTTATTCTATTTGTCAAAGTTGTTTGTATGCAAGGTCTACATGTAAATGACTAGTATAAGTGTAAGTGGTTGTCAAAGTTAATGACCCTTTGTTTACTGTTTTGGTGCTCTCAATGGAGTGGAAATAAGCATAGTGTTTCTAAAAGAAGACTGGTTCAATGAACATTGGCTTGAGTGTTTGACTTGTATGTTTGGTTTAGCTTTACTTACAACATAATTATGTCCACCCCACTGGGGGGTGGACATATTATTTTTGCTTTTTCCGCCGTCTGCCGTCCGGCGTCCCACTTGGTTACCAGACATTTTATTCAACAGTTCTTATCCTAGCTTTACCAAATTTGACATGCAGGTTTATTGGGTTAATAGCTTGTATGGGATTGCTTTTGGTGATGATAGCTCTATAGCTAACTGAGTAATAGCTACTTTGCTATTTTTGAGTAGCTCTTTGGTTTCCAGACATTTTAAGGAATGCTATTAAGCCTAGCTTTCTGAAATTTGGTATGGAGGTTCATTGGGTTAATAGCTTGTATGGGATTGCTTTTGGGGGGAATTGCTTCATAGATGAGTGAGTAATTAATTAAATAAATGAGTAATTGGCTATTTTGAATACTGAAAAAGGCAAATGTGCTCATATCTCCTAAACCGTGCGACATAGAGCGATTTCGTCGAAATTTTGGACCCACAGGGTATCTAAGGAATGTAATCTTTGCAATTTTCAAAAAATTTTCCCCTCCCCAAAAATGGCAAAACACAAATTTGCTTCTATCTCCTTAACCGTGCGAGATAGAGCGATTTCGTCGAAATTTTCGACCCACAGGGTATCTAAGGAATACAATCTTTGCAATTTTCCAAAAAAATTTCCCTCCCCAAAAATGGCGGCCATTTTGAATTTTCGAATTTTGGCCAAAAATGGCAAAACACAAATTTGCTTCTATCTCCTTAACCGTGCGAGATAGAGCGATTTCGTCGAAATTTTCGACCCACAGGGTATCTAAGGAATGCAACCTTTGCAATTTTCCAAAAATTTTCCCCTCCCCAAAAATGGCGACCATTTTGAATTTTCGAATTTTTGCCAAAAATGGTAAAACACAAATTTGCTTCTGTCTCCTTAACCGTGCAAGATAGAGCGATTTCGCCGAAATTTTCGACTCACAGGGTATCTAAGGAATGCAATCTTTGCAATTTTCAAAAAATTTTCCCCTCCCCAAAAATGGTGGCCATTTTGAATTTTAGAATTTTTGCCAAAAATGGCAAAACACAAATTGGCTTCTATCTCCTTAACCGTGCGAGATAGAGCGATTTCGTCAAAATTTTCGACCCACAGGTATTTGAGCAATGTATTCTTGGCAATTTTAAAAAAAATTTCCCCTCCCCTAAAATGGCGGCCATTTTGAATTTTCAAATTTTTGCCAAAAATGGCAAAACACAAATTTGCTTCTATCTCCTTAACCATTCGATATAGAGTGATTTCGTCGAAATTTTCAACCCACTGGGTATCTAAGAAAATGTACTCTTTGCAATTTTCAAAAAATTTTCCCCTCCCCACATATGGCGGCCATTTTGAATTTTCGTATTTTTGCCCAAAATGGAAAAACACAAACTGGCCTTAACCGTGCAAAATAGAGTTATTTCGTTGAAATTTTCGACCCATATGGTATCTAAGAAATGTACTCTTGGCAATTTTCAAAAAATTTTCCTTTTCCCAAAAATGGCGGCCATTTTGAATTTTCAAATTTTTGCCAAAAGTAGAAAAACAGGAATTTGCTTCTATCTTCTTAACCGTGCAAGATAGAGTGATTTCGTCAAAATTTTCAACCCAACCAATGCAAAAAGGCATGAAGCTGAAATAATTTACATCTACACTAATAAATATTTAAGCATCATTGATATATTTTACAAATGAAACAGGGTCTTGTAAGACTACTGTACAATTTTGGCAAAAGGTTCATGGGGTGGACATTACACATGATAATGTGTGTTCTTCTATGCTATCCCGTTTCTATTCGCATCTACTATCAACAGGGCGTCCTATTTCTAGTTACATAGGTCATGTCACTAATGGATAGATGAGGGGATATACAGTAGCAGTACATACTAGTTGGTCAAGATTCTGCAGTGACAATCATTATCTAACCAATAAAAGTAGCAAGCAACTGCCAACCTTTAGATTTTCAGGTCATGTTGATAATTGAACCCTGGACCTTAGTGGTGGAACTTGGCTGTTTGTTACCCACTGCACTCTGCCCCTGGTAAAATTTCAGTCGTATTAGTAAACTCTCCATTTATTACTATGCTGTTGCCATGCTTTTCTTTAATAAATGCCATCTTTTGTGTGAAGAAAGAATGTCTTTGGTACCACCAAATGCCCAGGTCAAAACAGTGGTGATTTGTGAGGGTAAAAATTTGCAAATAGAAAACTTTTTGAAGCTTGTGGCAACCTCTTTGTTAAGCCTCTTTTGTCTCTCCAACCACCTTCACCATTCTACCAAACACTAAAAATTTCATTTGACAGCCAGTGGTTTTTTTGAAATCAGGTAGAAAAAGACCAGCCAGATAAGCCTAAAGGTATCCTCCAGATGGTTACTAGATTCCCCTATAAGGTGTGGCATCGTTACAAACTATATGAAAAAGGCTGTACTAAATATACACTTTGAAAAATTGAGTTGCATCTTGCATGCAACGTTCCAGTCATCCTATATTTAGAAGTAATATGTTTCTTTCTGGCATGCACTACATTTTGAAATTCTACCTGGAAGTACTTCAAAGTTTGCAAAGTATTTGTATTTAAATGCATTGGCAAGTACTTGACACCATCCCTTGCATACAACCAATGAGTGAGTAAACAATATTTCCCTCTAAATATCAGCATGACACACAGTGTTCCTTGGATGTTCTTTTGGGGAAACTGTAGGCAATAACATATTTTGAACTATAATACTGAAAACTTCGACAATTTATCAAAGAGAACTGTATTTGTAGACTAAAATGGTAAATAAGCATATTATTCACCTGAAGTTCTTTGAATTTCTGTTAACCTATATTCTAGACCCTTGATGTCTGAGACATGGTGGAGATAGAGGGTTCCAATCATGGTGATTAATTATAGCAAGCCATACAGTTATTTTTACTTCGGCGCTCTGTGTTAATTAAAGTATAGTACTGTGTGCTTATCCTTCAATTAATGGAAAAGAATTATTATATTTTTGTATGTGTAAATGGACATTTGGAATAACTAGAATGAATTCTTGTGGGTGTTGAAGCTTCTAGTTCCATAGACTGTAAAGAGAACTTTTTCCACAGGTCGCCCAGAACAGCCCAAAAGCCGGCTTCTTCCAAATAGCACTTCCTCAATTATTACCTTGGAGTGGTGGATTGGCTCCGATGCAGGTCATCCTCCCTTGACCTACAGTGTGTCACAGCGGATCAAAAGTCTCCAGAAATTTAACCTAATTTCTGACACCATTAGACAGTCAGGAAGAGAAGGCGAGAAGATGAACTATGATGTGACAGGTCTCTTTGCAAATACCATGTATGAGTTTCAAATTGTGGCCAAGAACACTAGGAAAGAAAAGTTTCCTGATAAGGATGATGCAAGTGAGGCATCTGTGGTCGAAGGCAAAACAAAAGGTGAGAGTAGATTACTTTTATTTGTATTCCGGTTTTTTTTTATGCCTTGGTTGATACGTAGATTGAGAAATGGGATACAGGTCACAGGATATAAAAATTCATCACAAAATTTTGCAAAAGAAGGCACTTCCAACAGCGTGCATTGTGTTGGTCATTGAACATAGAGTGTGCATCAGAGTGCATACAATTCATACAAACTTCAACCAATCAGAATCACTGAAATGAAAATAAAACTTGACACGCTGTACATGAGATTGTATTTTGTCAATATAAGCTACCCGTTTAATCTCAAAATGAATTAACAATGTCCAAAAAGTGTTTCCAAGAGACATTTAATAAAGGTTTTTTGTACTCAATTCTTGATTCACAATCCAGATCATCTGTGACGAAGACTGAGCCATATTTAGACCCCTGATCCAATGTAAAGCTCTCGAGTTAAGCATGCTAACAGATTCATTGAAGCAATGACTAAAAACGATCCAGAACTTTAAAATACATCAAATACTTTGATTAACCCCAATCCCTGGCCCCATTCCCTCAGTGCTTTCTGTAGGTTACTATAATTAAGCGTCCCTGAAAGGGCGCTTATTTGTTTTCGCCTGAGTTTCCTCACCGCCGCCGCATTATGGTCTCCCTTGAATATCTCCCTTATTATTAGAAGGTTTCAAACTATATTTGGCAGTTATATACCTTAGGCGTGGGAAAATTTTTCTGCATGGTTAAATTTGACCTTTGACCTTTATGAAGGTCACATGGTCAAAAACAATTTTTTTGAAGTACACCCCCCAGTCATCGCAGTTCAGGAAAAAGTACTTGCTACACAGCTTTATAATTTGACACACGTGTTCATACTATCGAAAACGCGAGCTGATTAGATTTCGGGAGCAATCCCTTGAAAAATGTCTCATTTATGAGTGATTTTCTGACACCTTCAAATCTGAAAGCCTTAAATTTAGGTCAACCCTCCTATTATCTTCTTAAGTATTGCATTTAGAGCCATAAAATGTACTGGGAGGTAATAGGAAACCCTTATGGGTCAAACTGGGGTCATAAAATAGCTGATTTTGAGTTTTTGCCTTATATCTCCTTTATTGTTGCTTTTATAGCTTCAGAATGTATTAAGAGGTATTGGGAAAGCATATGTGGAGAGTCTAAATAGCCGGTCAGTTTTACCCCCCCGACCCCCCCCCCCCCCCCCTTATGGACCAAAAATTTTTGCCTTATATCTCCTTTATCGTTGCTTTTATAGCTTCAGAATGTATTAAGAGGTATTGGGAAAGCATATGTGGAGAATCTAAATAGCTGGTCAGTTTTATCCCCCGACCCCCCCTTATGGGTCAAACTGGGGTCATAAAATAGTTGCTTTGGAGTTTTGCCTTATATCTCCTTTATTGTTGCTTTTATACCTTCAGAATGTATTAAGAGGTATTGGGAAAGCATATGTGGAGAGTCTAAATAGCCGGTCAGTTTTACCCCCCGACCCCCCCTTATGGGCCAAACTGGGGTCATAAATAGCTGCTTTGGAGTTTTTGCCTTATATCTCCTTTATCGTTGCTTTTATAGCTTCAGAATGTATTAAGAACTATTGGGAAAGCATACGGCGCAGCTTTGTGCATTCTTAGCTTTGCAGCATGCTTATTAAAACCACAAAGCATTTTAAACTTTCAGGGATGCTTCGCTTTTGTTAGCAAAAGCATTCCTCTAGTTTGCATTGTTTTTCAATCCTGGCTGTTCATTGGCATCTGTCTCAACAGTCCACAATAAATAGACCTGTCTGGAAAAAATACTTGTGAATCCTTATTTCATGATCCATTATGTCCTTGTTCTAGTGGAACCATTGATTAAAATCACAGAAACAAAGATGGATAAAGACAGTTTGTACATCAAGTGGGACTTCAGTCATATTATACAAGAACTCAGCAGGAATTATGAAGTAAGTTAATTTTATAGAGCTATATGTAAAGGATATTTAGTATTATTTACTGTTGCTTATGATTCTGTAGGATTATTTTATCTTTGAGCCCCTGTCTCAATTATATGGGAAAGAAGGATGTTTTTTCACTCTTCACTTGTTAATACTTGCTTTATGTGTCACTGCTACATGTTCAATGTTTTCACTACATTGTACATTGAGATACTTTTTATCAGTTTCTAGGGAACTTTTTGCATTAGACTAGCTACTTATCCAAAGCTAGCAATTTGTTTATAAATTATGAGCCTCTTACCAAATTGTAATATAAAGGAATCAATCCAACTTGATTATATATGAGAGTGAGAGTAACATTTCAGAATATGAACTGATGTCAGTAAATTCTCATTGTTATAAATAAAACTGCCATCACAGTGAGATTACAGCAAAGACGTTTGATTTTTAATCCACTAGGTGTCACTCAAGATCAAATATGGCAAGACGTCTGATTTTGGGGGAAATCACAAAATTTACCCAGCTAATAACACAATTATGGTGAACAGAGGGGCTGTAACCATACTGGACACGTTTGATGTATCTGAGGATTACACAGTGGCACCAGTTATTTATGAAAACGACCAGCTATCCAAAGCCACACCTGCTGATGCATTAGTTACTAAACAGAGTAGTGGTAAGTAGTAATTAATAAAATTTTAGCTGCTGTTGTAAATATGACTGTTCTAGAGAGCAACGTAGTGTGCCTGAACTTGGATGTGAACAAGGACTGATTTGCACACATAAATTCTAATTTAACATTTATAGCACTTAATTTCTGCAACAACAGATTCTAAGGTGGCCAGCATATCCATAAAGCCAGAGTCCAAAATTAATAATTGGGGGACATGAAAGAAGTCAGAAACCAAGGAGACACCAGGGAAAGAAGAAACCGAGATGGATAAGCTACAGAGAACAGCTAAGATTTTAATTTTGATCTGAAGGATGTAAGAGAGATAGCAGATTTTTTTTAGTTAAACATGCTCGTCATCACTGCTCAGCCAAAACTACTTACTATGGGAGGGTGTTATTTTGAATATCTGTCAATACTTTGAAATTCTCGAGCTGATTAGATTTTGTGAGTAATTGGACCATAACTGAGTGATTTATGATTTTTGTACCAGGTAGTAATCAGAAAGTGTAAGTTCATTCAACCCCCTTCCCCCCCACCTTATTGTCTCCTTATCTGTTGCATTTACAGCAAAAAGGAAATTGGATGTGATGGGAAACCATATGCAGAGAGTCTAAAATAGGTCAAACTGGCGTCATAAAATCACAAATTTTGTGGTATTGGATTTTATCTCATTGTATCCACCGGACGCATCCGGTGGATACTTTGGTTTAGCGTTCGCTATGCTGCCGCCGCGCGTAGAGGAAAACTACACCAGCTAGGTTCACCAAATTTGCAGGATATCTTCATTGGGGGTAAGCTTCTCTGGGACTGAAATTAGCCACATTCTGAAACACAAGATGGCAGCCACGGGCATTTCTTTGAAAATTATCTACGTTTTTCTGCTGGCTGTTTCTCATAGGTAGAAGGTTGAATCTCTTCATAGGTAATATGTATAACAGATATACACCCTAACGAACTGTATGTACTGGTTTCCTCTGCCCTTCCAACTACCCGTCGTGATATGACCTATACAGTGTTGAAAGTGAGTAAAACCCCAAATAAATAAATAAATAACAGATATACATGTCTTCTACAACCTTGCAAACATTTGACCTTGAAGCTCTTAATTCAAGGTCATCCACGGAGTAACCCACATATCTGACTTTACAAGTGCTTATATCTCCCCTATTATTAAGCGTCCCTTGTGGGACGCTTGTTTGTGTATGGGAGACCTTCAGGCTCCACCGGCTTTGCCGGCTCCGCATTTTGTTTTCCTTATAACTCTGTACCGTTAGGCGGATTCTTTTCAAATTTGGCAGGTTTATGCAGTAGCCTCGGGGAATTTTTTTGAATATGCTGCAGTGACATTTCAACCAATCAGAGAGGTCACATGACCAAAAATGTCTTTTTTCGATGGGGAAGCTTGTCCGGATGATAACTTGAAAGGGATTGTATCAATTCACCTGAAACTTGGCAAATACATTCATTCTATTAAAATCTGGAAATCATTAGATTTTGGCATTGATTGGTTAAGAAATGGCCGAGTAATTAATGATTAATTAATCATTATGAATTTTCCAAATAAGGAAAACACAAAAATGTTTATAACTCGAAAACCGTGCTAGATAGAGCGATTTCGACAAAATTTTTGATCCGCAGGGTATTCTGCAGAGTAGCTATCCCGATTTTGAAAAAATTTTGTCTCGGCAAAAATGGCGGCCATTTTGAATTTTCCAATTTTTTGCAAAAATTGCAAAACATAAAAATGCTTATATCTCGAAAACCGTGCTAGATAGAGCAATTTCGACAAAATTTTTGACCCCCAGGGTATCTCTGCGGAGTAACTATCCCAATTTGCAAAAAATTTTGTCCAGCCAAAAATGGCGGCCATTTTGAATTTTTTGCAAAAATTGCAAAACATAAAAATGCTTATATCTCGAAAACCGTGCTAGATAGAGCGTTTTCAACGCAACTTTTGACCCGCAGGGTATCTCTGCAGAGTAGCCATGCCAATTTTCAAAAAAATTTTGACTCGCCAAAAATGGCGGCCATTTTGAATTTTCGAATTTTACGCAAAAATTGCAAAACACGAAAATGCTAATATCTCGAAAACTGTGCTAGATGGCGAATTATCTCTTTAAAGTATTGCAGATAGCCAATTTTTCTCAAATAATTCATTCACCTACTTTTGGAAGAGCTTTCACATGGTGAAGTTTCAGACCTGTAGCTAATTATTCACCTACTCAAAATGAGTAAATACTAATTATCTGTAAAAGTATTGCGGATACCCAATTTTTATCAAATAACTCATTCATCTACTTTGGGAGAGCTTTCACATGGTGAAGTTTCAGACCCGTAGATAATTACTCACCTACTCAAAATGAGTAAATGCGAATTATCTCATAAAAGTATTGCAGATAGCCAATTTTTATCAAATAAATGGTTCACCTACTTTTGCAAGAGCTTTCACATGGTGAAGTTTCAGACCCATAGCTAATTACTCACCTACTCAAAATGAGTAAATGTGAATTACCTCTAAAAGTATTGCAGATAGCCAATTTTTATCAAATAAATGGTTCACCTACTTTTGCAAGAGCTTTCACATGGTGAAGTTTCGGACCCATAGCTAATTACTCACCTACTCAAAATGAGTAAATGTGAATTACCTCTAAAAGTATTGCAGATAGCCAATTTTTCTCAAATAACTTATTCATCTACTTTTGGGAGAGCTTTCACATGGTGAAGTTCCAGACCCATAGGTAATTATTCACCTACTCAAAATGAGTAAATGCTAATTATCTCTAGAAGTATTGCAGGTAGCTAATTTCTCTCAAATAACTCATTCATCTACTTTTGGGAGAGCTTTCACATGGTGAAGTTTCAGACCCATAGCTAATTACTCACCTACTCAAAATGAGTAAATGCGAATTATCTCTAAAAGTATTGCAGATAGCCAATTTTTCTCAAATAACTCATTCACCTACTTTTGGGAGAGCTTTCACTTGGTGAAGTTTCAGACCCATAGCTAATTATTCACCTACTCAAAATGAGTAAATGCTAATTATCTCTAAAGGTATTGCGGATACCCAATTTTTATCAAATAACTCATTCATCTACTTTTGGGAGTAAATGCGAATTATCTCTTAAAAGTATTGCAGGTAGCCAATTTTTCTCAAATAACTCATTCACCTACATTTGGAAGAGCTTTCACACACAAAAATGAAAAATTGTGAATATCTCGGAAGAGCTATTTCTTCCCCTTTAATGCTCGGCGGGAGATACACACCGCGGCAGTGGTCTTTTGTCTCACCAAAAATGGTGGCGATTTTGAATTTTCGAAGTTTTTGCAAAACACCAAAATGCTTATATCTCGAAAACTTTTGACCTGCTGGATATCTCTGCAGAGTACCCATGCCAATTTTCAAAATATTTTTGTCTCGCCAAATATAGCGACCATTTTGAATTTTTGAATTTTTTGCAAAAATTGCAAAACACAAAAATGCTTATATCTTGAAAACCGTGCTAGATAGAGCAGACTGCGCTGACTTTGGTTGCCACAACAGTATAAGGCTAGAAACAGAACATTTTCTTAATACTTTAGCACTCACCTTTATATCCTTTTCGGGACGATAGCAAAAACATTATCTTTTTTTTTGCGAGCGATCCTCTAGTTGGTCCTAGAGGTTTGCCATGTCAAACCAAAGGAAATCATGTAAATAGGTGGCACCTGGGTTAGGGGTGCATTAAGATGACACTACAGCTCACACAAACATATTAATGCCTGCAGGATGTAGGGTAGGGAATTCCTGCAGTGTCATTTGGGTTATTACTATCCCCCATCCTATGTAGCACTGAGAACTCCATGTTTACAGGAGCACCCGAGGCTAGGGTGTTGAATACTGATCCTGATTATACTTCAAGACCATTCATTGCAGTGCTGAGGCCTGATTCACTTGCACTGAATGTAACCCGAGGAAAATACAAATAAGTCAATGTGTAAGTGAATAAATTGACTCCTGGGCCTGGAGTCAATTTATTCACTTACACATTGACTTATTTGTATTCAAAGGAAATCATGTGCTGTGAATCTTATGATGTTGTTAGGTGTGACGTTGGACCCGACCTTCAAGGTCAAACGAGGATAGCCAAAGTGTTTATAACTCGCTTATTATTGGTCCTAGAGGTTTGGGATGGTAAGCCAATCTATAGGAAATCATGGACTGGGAATTTCCTGGTGAGGTCAGATTTGACCTTGGGCCACCCTTCAAGGTCAAACGAGGATAGCCAAACTTAAAAGTGCTTATAACTCACTTATTATTGGTTGTAGAGGTTTGGGATAGTAAACCAATATATAGGAAATCATGGACTGGGAATCTTCTGGTGTGGACGGATTCGACCTTGGGCCCCTCCTTCAAGGTCAAATGAGGAAAGCCAAAGTTAAAAGTGCTTATAATTCGATATAATTGGTCCTACAGGTTTGGGATGGTAAACCAACCTATTGGAAATCATGGGCTTGGAATCTTCTGGTGTGGTCAGATTTGACCTTGGGCCCCTCCTTCAAGGTCAGACGAGGATAGCCAAACTTAAAAGTGCTTATAACTCACTTATTATTGGTCCTAGAGGTCTGGGATGGTAAACCAACCTATAGGAAATCATGGGCTGGGAATCTTTTGATGTGTTCAGATTTGACCTTGGGCCCCTCCTTCAAGGTCAAATGAGGATAGCCAAACTTAAAAGTGCTTATATTGGTCCTACAGGTTTGCAATGTCAAACCAACTGACATGAACCAGCAGTTAAATGGGGGATTGGATGGGTTCTCAAATGTTTAAACCAGTACTCTTACAAATTCAAAACAAAATTGCTGCTTCAATGGACCCAGGCTAGGCTGTTGATCTCACATTGCTGGACCTCTCAGCAGCATTTGATACTGTTGACCACTACTGACACTGTGGTGATGTGGATCAAGCCCCATCTCACCAACCAAAGACAGAAGGTCAAACTGGGAAATAGCTTTTCAGATGCCTTCTCACTCCCCTATGGTGTACCTCAAGGTTCTATCCTGGGTCTCCTCCTTTTTACCCCACAGCCCTTAAGGCGGGAAAAGTTTCGCCGGGCTGTATCTCAGAAACCGTAAGGTGTAGGAAGTTCATACTTGGTAGGGACATTGGTTAGGGGGTGTAGGTGTGCAACGTCATGGTCTGACCTTGATTTGACCTTTCACCTTGCCGCAGTGACCTTGAGTTTGAAAATCTTGTCCGGACTATATCTCGGCAACCGTAAGGGGTAGGAAGTTAATACTTGGCAGGTACATTAGTTACGGGTTGTAGGTGTGTAACGTCATGTGACCTTCATTGACCTTTGACCTTGCTGTAGTGACCTTGACCTATGAAATCTTGTCCGGGTATATCTCAGAAACCGTAAGGTGTAGGAAGTTGATACTTGGTAGGGACATTGGTTAGGGGTTGTAGGTGTGCAACGTCATGGTGTGACATTGATTAAGCGTCCCGCAAGGGACGCTTGTTTGTGTATGGGAGAGCTTCTGGCTCCGCCGGCTCCGGCGGCTCCGCCGGCTCCGCCGGCTCCGCATTTTGTTTTCCTTATAACTCTGTAACCGTTAGGCGGATTCTTTTCAAATTTGGTAGGTTTAGGCAGTAGCCTTGGGGAATTTTTTTGAATATGCTGCAGTGACATTTCAACCAATCAGAGAGGTCACATGACCAAAAATGTCTTTTTTCGATGGGGAAGCTTGTCCGGATGATAACTTGAAAGGAATTTTATCAATTCACCTGAAACTTGGCAAATACATTCATTCTATTAAAATCTGGAAATCATTAGATTTTGGCATTGATTGGTCAAGAAATGGCCGAGTAATTAATGATTAATTAATCATTACGAATTTTCCAAATAAGGAAAACACAAAAATGCTTATATCTCGAAAACCGTGCTAGATAGAGCGATTTCGACGAAATTTTTGACCCACAGGGTATCTCTGCGGAGTAGTTTTCCCAATTTTCAAAAAATTTTTGTCTCGCCCAAAATGGCGGCCATTTTGAATTTTCGAAATTTTCGCAAAAATTGCAAAACACAAAAATGCTTATATCTCGAAAACCGTGCTAGATAGAGCGATTTCAACGAAATTTTTGACCCACAGGGTATCTCTGCAGAGTAGTTATCCCAATTTTGAAAAAATTTTTGTCTCGCCAAAAATGGCGGCCATTTTGAATTTTCGAATTTTTCGCAAAAATTGCAAAACACAAAAATGCTTATATCTCGAAAACCGTGCTAGATAGAGCGATTTCGACGAAATTTTTGACCCACAGGGTATCTCTGCAGAGTAGTTATCCCAATTTTGAAAACATTTTTGTCTCGCCAAAAATGGCGGCCATTTTGAATTTTCGAATTTTTCGCAAAAATTGCAAAACATAAAAATGCTTATATCTCGAAAACACTGCTAGATAGAGCGATTTCGACGAAATTTTTGACCCGCAGGGTATCTCTGCAGAGTAGCTGCCAATTTTCAAACAAAAAATTTCTCGCAAAAAATGGCGGCCATTTTGAATTTTCGAATTTTTCGCAAAATTGCAAAACACAAAAATGCTTTATATCTCGAAAACCGTGCTAGATAGAGCGATTTCGACGAAATTTTTGACCCGCAGGGTATCTATGCAGAGTAGCCATGCCAATTTTCAAAAAAATTTTATCTTGCCAAAAATGGCGGCCATTTTGAATTTTCGAATTTTTGCGCAAAAATTGCAAAACACAAAAATGCTAATATTTCGAAAACCGTGCTACATAGAGCGATTTCAACGAAATTTTTTATCTTCAGGGTATCTCTGCAGAGCAGCTATCCCAAAGAGCTTTCACTTGGTGAAGTTTCAGACCCATAGCTAATTGCTCACCTACTCAAAAAGAGTAAATGCGAATTACCTCTAAAAGTATTGCAGATGGCCAATTTTTCTCAAATAACTCATTCACCTACTTTTGGAAGAGCTTTCACATGGTGAAGTTTCAGACCCATAGCCAATTACTCACCTACTCAAAATGAGTAAATGTGAATTATCTCTAAAAGTATTGCAGATAGCCAATTTTTCTCAAATAACTCTTTCACCTACTTTTGGGAGAGCTTTCACATGGTGAAGTTTCAGACCCATAGCTAATTATTTACCTACTCAAAATGAGTAAATGCTAATTATCTGTAAAAGTATTGCGGATACCCAATTTTTATCAAATAACTCATTCATCTACTTGTGGGAGAGCTTTCACATGGTGAAGTTTCAGACCCATAGCTAATTACTCACCTACTCAAAATGAGTAAATGCGAATTATCTCTAAAAGTATTGCAGATAGCCAATTTTTCTCAAATAACTCATTCACCTACTTTTGGGAGAGCTTTCACTTGGTGAAGTTTCAGACCCATAGCTAATTACTCACCTACTCAAAATGAGTAAATGCGAATTATCTCTAAAAGTATTGCAGATAGCCAATTTTTCTCAAATTAATCATTCACCTACTTTTGGGAGAGCTTTCACTTGGTGAAGTTTCAGACCCATAGCTAATTACTCGTCTACTCAAAATGAGTAAATGCGAATTATCTCTAAAAGTATTGCAGATAGCCAATTTTTCTCAAATAACTCATTCACCTACTTTTGGGAGAGCTTTCACTTGGTGAAGTTTCAGACCCATAGCTAATTACTCACCTACTCAAAATGAGTAAATGCGAATTATCTCTAAAAGTATTGCAGATAGCCAATTTTTCTCAAATAAATCCTTCACCTACTTTTGGCAGAGCTTTCACTTGGTGAAGTTTCAGACCCATAGCTAATTACTCACCTACTCAAAATGAGTAAATGCGAATTATCTCTAAAAGTATTGCAGATAGCCAATTTTTCTCAAATAACTCATTCACCTACTTTTGGGAGAGCTTTCACTCTGTGAAGTTTCAGACCCATAGCTAATTACTCACCTACTCAAAATGAGTAAATGCGAATTATCTGTAAAAGTATTGCAGATAGCCAATTTTTCTCAAATAACTCATTCACCTACTTTTGGCAGAGCTTTCACTCTGTGAAGTTTCAGACCCATAGCTAATTACTCACCTACTCAAAATGAGTAAATGTGAATTATCTCTAAAAGTATTGCAGATAGCCAATTTTTCTCAAATAACTCATTCACCTACTTTTGGGAGAGCTTTCACTTGGTGAAGTTTCAGACCCATAGCTAATTACTCACCTACTCAAAATGAGTAAATGCGAATTATCTCTAAAAGTATTGCAGATAGCCAATTTTTCTCAAATTAATCATTCACCTACTTTTGGGAGAGCTTTCACTTGGTGAAGTTTCACACCCATAGCTAATTACTCACCTACTCAAAATGAGTAAATGCGAATTATCTGTAAAAGTATTGCAGATAGCCAATTTTTCTCAAATAACTCATTCACCTACTTTTGGGAGAGCTTTCACTTGGTGAAGTTTCAGACCCATAGCTAATTACTCGTCTACTCAAAATGAGTGAATGCGAATTATCTCTAAAAGTATTGCAGATAGCCAATTTTTCTCAAATAACTCATTCACCTACTTTTGGGAGAGCTTTCACTTGGTGAAGTTTCAGACCCATAGCTAATTACTCACCTACTCAAAATGAGTAAATGCGAATTATCTCTAAAAGTATTGCAGATAGCCAATTTTTCTCAAGTAAATCCTTCACCTACTTTTGGCAGAGCTTTCACTTGGTGAAGTTTCAGACCCATAGCTAATTATTCACCTACTCAAAATGAGTAAATGTGAATTATCTCTAAAAGTATTGCAGATAGCCAATTTTTCTCAAATAACTCATTCACCTACTTTTGGGAGAGCTTTCACTCTGTGAAGTTTCAGACCCATAGCTATTTATTCACCTACTCAAAATGAGTAAATGCTAATTATCTGTAAAAGTATTGTGGATACCCAATTTTTATCAAATACTCATTCATCTACTTGTGGGAGAGCTTTCACATGGTGAAGTTTCAGACCCATAGCTAATTACTCACCTACTCAAAATGAGTAAATGCGAATTATCTCTAAAAGTATTGCAGATAGCCAATTTTTCTCAAATAACTCATTCACCTACTTGTGGGAGAGCTTTCACTTGGTGAAGATTCAGACCCATAGATAATTATTCACCTACTCAAAATGAGTAAATGTGAATTATCTCTTAATAGTATTGCAGATAGCCAATTTTTCTCAAATAACTCATTCACCTACTTTTGGCAGACCTTTCACACACGAAAATGAAAAATTGTGAATATCTCGGAAAAGCTATTTATTCTGCTTTAATGCTCGGCGGGAGATACACACCACGGCAGTGGTCTTGACAAAAATTTTTGTCTCCCCAAAAATGGTGGCCATTTTGAATTTTCAAAGTTTTTGCAAAACACAAAAATGCTTATATCTCGAAAACCGTGCTATATGGAGTAAACTCAACAAAATTTTGGACCTGCTGGGTATCTCTGCAGAGTAGCCATGCCAATTTTCAAAATATTTTTGTCTCGCCAAATATAGCGGACATTTTTAATTTTTTTATTTTTTGCAAAACACAAAAATGCTTATATCTTGAAAACCGTGCTAGATAGAGCAGACTGCGCTGACTTTGGTTGCCACAACAGTATAAGGCTAGAAACGAAGCATTTTCTTAATACTTTAGCACTCACCTTTATATCCTTTTCGGGACGCTTTGTTTTTGCTATGCAAAAACATTATCTTTTTTTTTTGCGAGCGATCCTCTAGTTTTACCTGTGACCTTGCTGTATTGACCTTCACCTATATAATCTGTAGGGACATTGGTTGGGGGTTGTAGGTGTGCAACAGCATGGTGTGACATTGATTTAAACTTTGACCTTGCTGTAGTGATCTTGACCTATAAAATTTTATCCGGGCTATATTAGGGGGTGTAGGTCTGCATCATGGTGTGACCTTTAACTTTGGCTCTGCAAATGTGTGTTCCCTTGCAAGATTTGAGACATGTTTGTCTTATGACAAAGATATATAGATTGCTGCAACTGATTAGTATAATGTGCTTTTATTGCGAAAAATACACTTACCATTTCCTGACCATAGCTATATGTTGGTGCCATCCAACTCACTGGCCAACGTTGAGAAACGTTTTAAGAAACCTTAAGAGGCCAGTGAGTGAGTGTGAACTAGCATGTCCCCCTAGTGGTCATGTGACCACGCTAGTAAACAACCTTCATTATTTTTGTTGGCCATCCCAGAGTGTGGACGTATTTTTTTCTATTGGGATTTTTATTAAGTTTGATGGTTTTTTGTGGCTTTTTGAGTTCTGTGGTAAGACATCTGTGTTGACAATGTCTTCTCAGGACGAAATTAAAAAAGCACAGAGGGAAAGTGCTTTTGTGGCCATTTTATGGTGGATTGAGCGCCACTATTTGTAAGATGGCGGCATTGATGTTTCGTTGTTGGATGAAGAGGATTCCTCTATTCAGAATTCAATTTTTCCTTCAAAAGGCTTGTGTTTCATGAAGATGAGCCAAGTTCTTTTATTTTTATATTTTTTGTCCACTAGATTGAAGATTTACAACAATTTACACTGAAACTGTCGGCAGTCTTACTAGCTCCGGCAGGGACAGTTTACAGGTTGCTAGGCAACCAAGGAAGTCGCCATGAAAGACAATTCGATTGTTATAAACCTGTTCACTCGTCGGGTTCATTTAGCCGGGAGTTTGGTAGCAAATATCTCACCACGTCATTCTCTGCCGAAGGGGTGACTGGATGGAATCCCCTTTGGGGTCAGACATGCTCTTGGACAAGTTCCGAATGCAGATTTGATCTGTTTCTCCATTTATTTCTTCCGATGGACTTCAGTCGGAACTTTTCACGGAGGAAAATACCTGAATGACGTCATCCGAACACAATCGAGTTTCCATACCTCCTCAAAGGTCTGGAATCGGTTTGACAGATGACCGGAGTTGTGATTCATCTCAGCAATTGCCTTTTCAGTCTATACTTTTTTACCGGTTTTTCTGCTGGAAACCGGCACCGGTACATATAACTAGTAGCCATTGTCAATTTATTATTCAAGAGTACATGTTCTCTGGTTCTCTGCAGCAGCTAGAGAGCATGTCAAATCTTGGATAAGAATTATTGGAAGTGGTCTAGCAGGACCTCTGGCAGGATTTCTTCAAGGATCTATAAGGATTAGCTACTTCTCATAGAATATCAGCAATTTCTTGGTTTGTCACCAGAATATTTGCAATTACAGTCCTCAAAGATCCTGAATTTTTGCTCACCAGGAGTGTTTCAGATCTTTCAGTGCTCTAACATATCTCTTTAAATATTTTAGTGGGATAAGGAGTGCATTTTTCACTGTTAATGAAGTTTTTTCTTGGTGGACACATGTCAGATGCCCCGAAAAACTTCATTTTGTAATCTCATGTTATGGGGATTCTTATGTTAGGAAGGGCCAAATCTGACATATGACTAGAAACGTCATAAAAGGCACTACAACATATACTTTTGTCCCTTTTATGACAATTCTTCCTCTTACTCTGTTCCTCAGATAGACATGGGGGAATTAGAAGTAATATAAGTTAGTAATGTTTTTAATGGAGTAATTGTTTAGGAGGAATGTATGTCCAGTTTCGCAGATATACAATTTCTTACTTGTTCAGACAGTAGCAGGACTTTTTTCATCCATTTTTTTCACGGAAGCGACAGTAGCAGGAAGTAGTTCTGATCCATATGCAGAAAACATTTGTGGACATGGGTTTTGAAGTTAAAAAAAAAAAAAAAAAAAAAAAAAGGGCGAGAGACAACAGTTTGATAGGAGCTGTTTATGAAATGATCGACAAAAGGGCGATAACACCAGTAAGATGGGGATATCGCTGCAATTTTACAGTTTATCGGTTGTCATAAGCTGGGAAGAGATGGCTACCACCAATAGTTGAGGTCAGTTAAACAGGCCTTTACATGTACCTTAATTTCGCAATATTGGAATATTTGTTTTTGTTTCTAGTAAGTGAATGGAGGTATTTGTACCTTTCCTTACAGTGGCATTCTTTCGTAGCCGGATTCACGCGAATTTTTATCTTCACTTCAGTGTTGATGACAGATCACACCAGTTCATTGTCTCTTCGCTATGTCAGTACATGGTGAAACTGTGGGATCTATAAGAACGCATCATGTTTTACCAGTATATAGACCATTTCATTGCCTGGCTCTTTGAAATGGTTTATTTTCGGCTCTGCTGGTATCAAATGATAGTGAACATGATGGCTGTAGTAGAAGGCATTCGGTGTCACCACTTTATATACATTTGGTACATGTCTAAAGCCAGGGTTGGATCATGATTTATTATATCAAGTTAAGTCCCAGTCTCAGGGTTTTTATTTTGAATTGCAGATTCTCCAGTTAATGGTTTCTAGGAAGCCATTTTTCTGGTTGGTGGCATGGCTTCATAGGATAAGACAAGGCCATTGGGTCATTTTGGTCAAGGCTATCTTCTAGAGTTCCAGAGATCTTGTGATATTCTCAGGTTCTCAGGGATCATCTTCAGTGGTGGACCGACTTTTCAAATTTGCAGGAGCTCCCATTACTTCATCAGAAGGAGCACAATCTCCTTCTGTTATTAGATGCTTTCTTTTAGGGTTGGGATGCACAATTATGGCATCAAACAGCCAGTGGTCTGTTGTATCATGAGGGGTCAAGACTCCACATTAACAGTGCTACTACCTTTAGAATCATTTGGAAGTCTGATTCGGATTCTAAATCTGTTGATTTCCACAGACAGTTCTTCAGTGGTTTCCTATCTGAACAGGTAGGGAGGTACCCACTTTCAGGAATGTGTTTCCTTATCTGAAGAATCATTCCTTGGACGAATGCGATGGGTTCAGATTCAGGCATATCACTTCCCAGGGTATACAAATGTTCTAACAAATTCTTTGTTCATGAGAGTCAAGGTGATTCAAATTGAATGTGTTTTGGATGACTTTTGAATCTTCTATTCTGATTCAGGTGTTCAATCAAATCTGTCTTTGATTACAATCACCAATGATGGATTTGTTTTGCAACTAGTTTGAACCACAAGCTTGTCTTTTTCAACTTTTCTTGGGATGGACTGGACAGTTTGTTTGGTCCTGTGACCTTGATTCTTCAGGTGATGCAGGTGAATCATTTGGCTTCTAAGGCTCCTTTGGTTTTTCAACCTGTAGTCATTCCTGTTTTGGAACCTTCTTTAGATCATGCTTTGGTGCAAGATAGGTTTCTTTGTCCAGTGAGAGTCTTGAGAGGTTATCTGGATAAGTCAAAGATCTCAGGAAAGTCAAGAAAATTCTTTTTGTAGCTATTAAGAATGGCTACTCCAAGATTTAAGTGCAGAATCATCTGGATTGCATCAGAGGGGCTAGGGATGTCTTATTTTTGGGATCTGGTGGATCTGTTCCACAAAGGTTCCTTTTTAAGGCTTCCCTTGCTGGTGAGTTCAATCATTATGCCATTGGTATCCAATAACCTGAATCTTAAGCTTCCAGTGTATGTGTTTCCTTTCTTAGACTGTGGGGCTTGGGGATCAGGTGCATTACTCATTTCTTGGGAGGATCTGGACAGCTTTGTGTTTGTTTCCAGTGGTTCTCATTCCTCAGGTGACTCAAGATGATCACCTACAGGTGCAGAATCATCATGATTGCACCAGGATAGCCAAGGATTCTTCAGGTGATTTAGAAGATGACCACCTTCAGGTGCAGATTCATCATGATTGAATCATGATGGTCATGGTGGATGTTCTTGGTTGTGGGACCTGGTAAATCTATGCACATCTGAGGCTTCTTTGTGGTGAACTTCTCAGATACTTCTTTTCTAGATGTAGCAAATTTCCTTAATTATTTCTTTAAGGAAAGGAATCTTAAGCCATCTACTATTGCTGGTTTCAGAATAACAATGGTAGATTGCTTTCCTTGAAGGAGAATAAGTCTCTAGAACTCTTCAGCTGTATAGATTGTTGACATATTTCTATAGAGACAATCCAGTAGTCAATAGGTTAAGCCTTCTTTTCCTTTTGTCTCTGGTCTTGTTTGGTCTCACCAGACAGCCGTTTGAGCCTTTGGGGAAGATTTCTTGGAGGTTATTAACTTTCAAGACGGTCTTTCTTTTGACTTTGGCATTAGGCAAAGGAAGAAGGGTATTTTCGTTAGCTTTGTCTTCCCTTACTTTGAATGAGTATTGCTCACAAGTGGCTCTGGCCATTTATTAGCCAAGATTCAGTTGGCTTTGGATGGGCCTACTTCAGTTAAGCCGGTCGATATGCCAGCTCTCAATCACTGGGACAGCAGTTTTACTCAAGATAGATCTCTTTGTCTTGTGAGGTTTTGAAATACTTTTACTTGGGACAAAGGATTCAATGAGGAATTATTATGTCTTGTCTGTGCCTAGTTAGGAAGGCTTTACAGCAGATATTTTCAGGTCTACTATCTTATCTTGCTGTAGGCAGACTAGCTTTTTGACTGAGGAGAAGTCAAATTCTGACTCTCAACAGCAGCGAGTCAAAGCAAGAATCTTTAGGTTTTAGTATAGTGTTTCTGTATATGAATTTTCAGATGCCTGTTACTGGAAACCATAACTTTTTCACCAATTTTCAGTCTCACCTGCTTGGTTTGCTTGTGGTCAGACTTTGATGTTGTGTCCTACAGTTTGTTATCTTATAAGTATATGTGTGATACCTATTTTGATACTTTAGTATACATTTGCATCTGTATGTGTGTCATACTATCTGTCTTTTTATTAGGCAGAATTGTTGACTTCATTCAGGCTTGGAATTACACAATATGCTGATGACACTTCCAATATTTGTGTCACCTGTGTGGGTGTTGGATGTTTGTCTAGATGCAACATTCAACTGTGACAATGACTGTCAGTTTGTGAGAACTTCAACTACATACTATGATTTAGGGGATCTGTATGGTATGTGGTGACTGTTGGAAGTTTATATGTTGTGGTATGCATGTAAATTTCAATGTAAACTTCTCATAATGTTTTAGTTGTAGGCTAGGTAGTGAGTCTCTGTTATGATTACTTCCTTCCTACAACAGCAACAACAACAGCAACAAGGCTGTGTTGTTTTGTAGTGCTCAACAGTTCCACTGCCTCATCTGGGAGGTTAGTTTGGATCTGAATGCCTATAGGTTTGTGCTGTGTATGATAGCTGTGCAGAGTGGTGTACTGGGTCTTTAAATTCTAGTACTGCCCTCCTTCCATGAAGGCTGCATTCAGCAATGGTCAGGAAATGGTAAGTGTATTTTTCGCAATAAAATTGAAAAATTTTGTTGTAATTTTAATTTTTATTAGATAAATACTTACCATTTCCTGACCAGGATAGTCCCCCCCTACCTCCCCGCAGATTCAGTACTAGGGGAGTATTTTCTGCAACAAAAATAATGAAGGTTGTTTACTAGCGTGGTCACATGACCACTAGGGGGACATGCTAGTTCACACTCACTCACTGGCCTCTTAAGGTTTCTTAAAACATTTCTCAACGTTGGCCAGTGAGTTGGATGGCACCAACATATAGCTATGGTCAGGAAATGGTAAGTATTTATCTATTAATAATAAAAATTAAAATTACAACAAAATTTTTCAATTTTGTATAATTGTATCCACTGGAAGCATCCGGTGGATACTTTGGTTTAGCGTCCGCTACGCCGCCGCGCGTAGAGAGATTTTCAGCGTTAACGCTCTAAGAGGAAAACAACAGCAGCTAGGTTCACCAAATTTGCAGGATATTTTCATTGGGGGGTAAGCTTCTCTGGGAAGGAAAATAGCCTCATTCTGAAAAACAAGATGGCTGCCACGGGCATTTCTTTGAAAATAATCTACATTTTTCTACTGGCTATTCCTCATAGGTAGAAGGTTGAATCTCTTCATAGGTGATATGTATGACACATATACATGTCCTCTATAACCTTGCACACATTTGACCTTGAAGCTCCTAATTCAAGGTCATCCACAGAGTGCCGAAGTAACCCACATAGCGGACTTTAAAAGTGCCTATATCTCCCTTATTATTGGTCCTAGAGGTTTGCAATGTGAAGCCAACCTATAGGAAATCATGTACTGCGAATCTTCTGATGTGGTCACATTTGACCTTGGACCCCTCCTTCAAGGTCAAACAAGGATAGCCAAACTTATAATTGCTTATAACTCGCTTATTATCGATCCTAGAGGTTTGGGATGGTAAACCAACATATAGGAAATCATGGGCTGGGAATCTTTTGGCGTGGTCGGATTTGACCTTGGGCCCCTCCTTCAAGGTCAAACAAGGACAGCCAAACTTAAAAGTGCTTATAACTCGCTTATTATTGGTCCTAGAGGTTTGGGATGGTAAACCAACCTATAGGAAATCATGGGCTGGGAATCTTTTGGTGTGGTCGGATTTGACCTTGGGCCCCTCCTTCAAGGTCAAACGAGGATAGCCAAAGGTAAAAGTGCTTATAACTCGCTTATTATTGGTCCTAGAGGTTTGGGACGGTAAACCAACATATAGAAAATCATGGGCTGGGAATCTTTTGGTGAGGTCGGATTTGACCTTGGGCCCCTCATTTAAGGTCAAACGAGGACAGCCAAACTTAAAAGTGCTTATAACTCGCTTATTATTGGTCCTAGAGGTTTGGGATGGTAAACAAGCATATAGAAAATCATGGGCTGGGAATCTTCTGATGTGGTCGGATTTGACCTTGGGCCCCTCCTTCAAGGTCAAATGAGGATAGGCAAAGGTAAAAGTGCTTATAACTTGCTTATTATTGGTCCTAGAGGTTTGGGATGGTAAACCAACCTATAGGAAATCATGGGCTGGGAATCTTCTGGCGTGGTCGGATTTGACCTTGGGGCCCCTCCTTCAAGGTCAAACGAGGACAGCCAAACTTAAAAGTGCTTATAACTCGCTTATTATTGGTCCTAGAGGTTTGGGATGGTAAACATATAGAAAATCATGGCCTGGGAATCTTCTGGTGTGGTCGGATTTGACCTTGGGCCCCTCCTTCAAGGTCAAACGAGGATAGCCAAAGGTAAAAGTGCCTATAACTTGCTTATTATTGGTCGTAGAGGTTTGGGATGGTAAACCAACATATAGAAAATCATGGGCTGGGAATCTTCTGGTGAGGTCGGATTTGACCTTGGGCCTCTCATTCAAGGTCAAACGAGGACAGCCAAACTTAAAAGTGCTTATAACTCGCTTATTATTGGTCCTAGAGGTTTGGGATGGTAAAGCAGCATATAGAAAATCATGGGCTGGGAATCTTCTGGTGTGGTCGGATTTGACCTTAAGCCCCTCCTTCAAGGTCAAATGAGGACAGCCAAACCTGAAAGTGCTTACAACTCGCTTATTATTGGTCCTAGAGGTTTGGGATGATAAACCAACCTATAGGAAATCATGCACTGGGAATCTTCTGGCGTGGTCGGATTTGACCTTGGACCCCTCCTTCAAGGTCAAATGAGGATAGCCAAGCTTAAAAGTGCTTATCACTTGCTTATTATTGGTCCTAGAGATTTGGGATGGTAACCCAACATATAGGAAATCATGGGCTGGGAATCTTCTGGTGTGGTCGGATTTGACCTTGGGCCCCTTCTTCGAGGTCAAATGAGGACAGCCAAACTTAAAAGTGCTTATAACTCGCTTATTATTGGTCCTAGAGGTTTGGGATGGTAAACCAACATATATGAAATCATCTGCTGGGAATCTTCTGGTGTGGTCGGATTTGACCTTGGGCCCCACGGTCAAGGTCAAATGAGGACAGCCAAACTAAAAAGTGCTTATAACTGTCTTATTATTGGTCGTAGATGTTTGGGATGGTAAACCAACATATAGGAAATCATGCACTGGGAATCTTCTGGTGTGGTCGGATTTGACCTTGGGCCCCCCTTCAAGGTCAAATGAGGATAGCCAAATTTAAAAGTGCTTATAACTCGCTTGTTATTGGTACTAGAGGTTTTGGTGCATTGTCTTTACGGTGGATACAATTTGCATCGGTTCTCCGATGCGCTAGGTCTAGTTGTGCTGTTTCCATTGACAGCTATACTCCAATTAATAAAATTTACAGCTTTGCAATATTTAGTTTACTAATTAATGCTGTCATCTTGCTATTGAAATGTCTTGGTTTAATACTTTATCTTTACATACATTTTCTTTCTTTTAGATGTGATTTTCTCTACTTAAACATTATTTGGAGCTTTATATAACTGACGCTGCTCTGAAAGTATCCAGATCTTTGTACTGTTTCACGACGTCTATAATTCATGTTATTGAAAATTATTTTGCCAGGCTGTGGGATACAGGCATCTCTGATGCTATTTTTATCCTTTACACTACCCCCCCCCCCCCCCCCCCCCCCAATAAAACATTATTTCCAATTTCAATGTCAACCACCGTCTGTATGCTGGTGACACCCAAATATATCTTGCACTTGACCATGGTAACTTTGATTATAATATTGCTGAGCTCATTGTGTGTCTTGCGTCCAAAAGTGAATGGATGGTGTAAAAACAGGGCTGGATATTAGAGTAAAAGGGGAATCGTAATATTTTAAATTAATTTTGCAGTTTAATTAAAAGGGATGTTTGTATAGGATAAATGTACATACTAACAATATATAATCCTAATAAAAGTTTGTTTATATAATGAAATTGTTTAAATATAATCTCATTACCTTCAAGGCCATTAATTTCTCCCAACCTTCATACTTATCACCCTTAATCAAAACCAGTAGCCTTACTCGTGTAAATTGTCTACCTCTTTCCTCAGTTTGTCCTAAGAAAGCCATTGGTACGCAAGGTTTTGCAACAGACTCCCACAATCAGTCCAGTCACAACAAACAATAACACTAGGGATTCCAAAGCCAAGTAAAAACATGCTTCTTTAGACTAGCATATCCTCCATCATAGTGTATCTCCCCCAGTGGGCGCTGAATTGGACTTCAGCTAGACATGTCCCTGGACCTTCCCTTTTTGACCTCAAGCACATAAAAGGATGTTGCACCAGTTTTATGCTTATAAATGTTTCTATTTTGCGCTATTCTAGTCCAGTTACCTGATTAATTGTTTTGTGTTTTTTTTCAGTATCTCTGCTGTTACTAGTTATTATCATCCCGGTTGTTGCTATTGCAATTGTCATAGTCCTCGTAGCATGTCTGTGTTGTCGGCGACGAGGGAAGTTAAAACGCAGGCGATCCACAGGACACAAAAGATATAATGGCGGTAAGTGAAAAATGGATCAAAGGCCAGCATACTTTGATTCACCTTAGTTGCTTGACATCTTTGTGGTTGATGGTATAACCTGGTACAGTCAAATTGTATGATAAATATTATCTTTTATTGTCCACCATGTGTCGTATTTGACCCGTTTAGGGGGATATACTGAGCGGGATATATTTTTTTGTGTACAACAGTACCTCTGTACCATGGATAATGAGTGTAAATAACTTCCAGTTTTTCAACAATATCTCAGAAATATTAATCACTCATGAAGATTAACAATATAATACTCATGCTATGCACTCGTATAATATTGTTATCTTCATTTACGATATATTTTTTCTGTATATGTTATTTGTGAAGTTTTCCTATTGTATAACTACTAAAGCTTAAAAATAGGATACCAAAGGTAATTATCATTGAGTAATAAATTTTGATAATTATTACAGAGGAATGGTGTAAGAAAAAAATAATCATATTGCATGAATAAACCTGGTGAGCACCTTCTTTGTTACTGTGTGGTATATAATGCAATTAGAGCTATTTTCTATGGAAAGTTGAAAAACCCTGAGTTTCATAGTTGGAATCTAAATGGATCAAAAGAAAAAAAAAATTGGTGCCACTTCGATATTTCTGTTTATTCTAGAATATTGAAGGCTGATACACGTTTATGATTATAACTGTGTATTACTTATGCTTGACCATGTAATGAGATTTGCTTGTGAATATTTTCTTTTGTAGTGGCATAATGCATGTCACTTTTAGAAATAAAATGAAGTGAAAAGTTAAAAGAATCTAATATTAGTAGAGATTTCAATATTTGTCATGCATCTGCATGTGACAAGATTTGCAATTCAGTTAAAAGAAACTCTATTTGAAATCTCTTCCTATTAAAATTACACTGTCACTACATATCTTTAACCTGTTTCAAGGTTGACGAGTAACCTTGCATTCAGCCTGATAAACCAGAAGTCTTTATAGCCAGTTATAATTTATAAAGCTGAAAAGACCAATTTGGGATTCTTTATGATATATGGTCAGAGTTTATTTAAATAATTACGGTGGCTTTGTTGATAGGAAATTCAAATTTGACAGAGAATATGTGCATACTACTGGGAAATACTAGCTTTAATGTGGTACATTGTCTGGGTTTGTTTAAAATAAACACACAAGTCTATCTGTGTACACATAAACGTGTGTACATTTGTTGGGGGTATTTCTTTATGTGCATGGAACTGTTATAAGAATCTACATTATAATATATCCTTTGTACTTGACTTTATTTACTTAACCAATTCAAAGTATGACCTCAATTGAAATTAGTTTAATTTATAATAAGACAAACTTCCATTCTTAGTTGGATTTAACCACTCTCCTGTTTGTGCAGTATGTTTACACAGAGTAGAACAATTGATATGGAAAGGGAAAGAGTTAAAAGTGACTACTAGCCATGTCTGACCTCTATACAGTCCAATGTTTAAGTCCTAGCCAAGGTTTTATGTCCCTTTCCGAAGCAAGGGACATATCAGGACAGGCTGTCAGTATATGTCACTTGTTGTCATAGGGGCATTCAAACCTGTCTTCATAGAGGTGTATAATGTTAAACATTTGGTTTGAGAATAAAAACACTTTTCAGTTTTCCTTTTGGTGTATGTAGCTGTAGAATCCAGGGGCCGATTTCACAAAAGGACTTCAGCCCAGATTTAGACTTAAATTTGAGACTTTGGTCTTAAATTTTGTCTACAGAATGCTAACTCTGTGGTCTTAGACTTAGTGGATTTCACAAAGCAGCTAAGTCCATGAAATTGCTAAGTCAGTGGACTTAACTTTAAGTCTGGTAGGTAGTGGGCTTAAATTTTGTAAAGAGGACTTAAATATTGCTGCCATAAACTTTTCTTCACTTCAAGATTTGAAATGGCTGTAAATAAAGTATAATTATACGGAACATCTCACTAAAGTAGTCAGAAATAAAAGGTCACATGACACAGAAAACCACTGTGGTTATATGATAAGCTTGGACTTAGCTAAGTCACCCTTTGTGAAATCCATTTAAGTCCCAGACCTAGCTAAGACTAAAGTCTTTGGCGAAGTATAAGTCCCTTTGTGAAATCAGCCCCAGGACAAAAAGTCAGTGGACAAAATGCTGATGGACAAAATGCTGGTCAAAATTACAAGGGAAGAGAAAATACCAATCTCCAAAATGCGGGCCATTTTGGGGGCAGGGAGGACAAAATGCTGGTCTTATCAAAACACTTAATATGCTTTAATATTTATCTCTTGGGATAATTAGATGACATTAAAACATACTTTTAAACATTTCAATGTTAACCCTTTCAGCAGAAAACTGCACCAGCTAGTTTAACTAAATTTACCGGATATCTTCATTGGGAGGTAAGCTTCTCTGGGACTGAAATTAGCCTCATTCTGACAAACAAGATCACCGCTGCAGGCATTTCTTTGAAAATTATGTACCATTTTCTACTGGCTAGTTCTCATAAGTAGAATGTTGAATTTCTTTATAGTTTCAATGTATAACAGATATCCCTGTCATCTACAACCTTGCAGACATTAACCTTGAAGCTCTTCATTCAAGGTCATCCACGGAGTGCAAAGTACCCCATGTAACGGACTTTAAAAGTGCCTGTATCTCCCTCATTGTTGGCCCTACAGGTTTGGGATGGTAAACCAACCTACAGGAAATCATGAGCTGGGAATTTTCTGATGTGGCCAGATTTGACCTTAGACCCCTCTTTCAAGGTAAAATGAGAAAGACCAAACTTAAAAGTGCTTATAACTCGCTTATTATTGGTCCTAGAGGTTTGCAATATGAAACCAACTTGTAGGAAATCACGGGCTGGGAATCTTCTGATGTGGTCAGATTTGACCTTGGGCCCCTCCTTCAAGGTCAAACTGGGATAGCCAAACTTAAAAGTGCTTATATCTTGCTTATTATTGGTCCTAGAGGTTGCAATGTGAAACCAAGTTATAGGAAATCATGGGCTCAGAATCTTCTGATATGGCCACTGGCCAGATTTGACCTTTGGCCCCTCCTTCAAGGTCAAGTGATGGTCATTGGCTTTGGTAAATTGTCTTTCCGGTGGATACAAATTTGCATTGGTTTTTCGATGCACAAGATCTAGTTTTTTCATACAATTATCTCAAGATAGGAATTAAAGTGTATTAAGTGTTTTAATAAGACTACCACTTTGTCCTGCCTGCCCCCAAAATGGCTGGAATTTTTTTCTGTCATTGCAATTTTGACTGGTGTTTTGTCTAGCGTTTTGTCCACTGAGGTTTTATCTGTGCACCTTAACTGTGATATCTACAAAACTCTATGAAACAACAGGCTGTTAATGTGTTGCATTTCCTCTGTGTCAAACTGAAGTCCTGTAGAAACCCTTTTATTATCCACCACAAGTCATATTTAACGTGTATACAGAGATATACAGAGCAGGATATATTATTTTTCGTATACACCAGCACCTCCATACCATGTGTAATAACTGTCACTGATTTCCATTTTTTCCACTCATAACTCAGAAACTGTGTAATCAACAAATATGTATTGTATACCATTAGAAAGATCTTTTTACAGTACTCTTCCTCTTTGTTTTTGCATAAAAGTCCATGCAAAAATGGCAGAGAAATCGCAAGTTAAATATCAAGTTTTTGAAATTCACTAGGACCCCTGCATACATGACAGCCTTTTTCCCACATTCTCTATTGAAATATGGATATTATTAATTTTAAATTACACCAAATGGTGGATAATAAAAGTAAAACATTGCTCATTAGACAGAAAAAATGTGTCATAAATGAAGATAACAATATTAAATGAGTGGCCGTAGCATGAGTATTATATTGTTAATCTTCATGAGTCATTCAGGAAGTTTTCTTATTATATTCACAGAAAAGTGAGTGTAGTGTTTGCTAAGCTTGTATTTTGTACATGAACTTTAATTGCAGTCATCTATAGTTTACAAAAATCAGTTTAAATCTTAACATTTTCTGAAATAACCATCTAATTAAGGATTTACTTTCTTTGAAAGCAATAACCTTTTAATCAAGGGATATTACAAATAATTATCCATTAACTAACTCCAGAAATCAAAGTTTAACCAAATTACAATTTTTTTTCTTTTTAAAGATTAAAAATAGCTGTTGAATTTGTATTTCAGACAGTTACAAAAATGCTACAAAATCTTGCCAATTGGGAAATAATTTTGAACACAAATGCAACCTGGAAACCTTTTTAAAAATCTTTCAGCCAAACAAAACTATAGCCTGTTTTGCCAGGCTATATATCTGTACATATAATTTGCTTGAACAAGTCCTTATTATGTACTTCCCACTACCCCTGGATTGCCTTGAAATATTTGCCCTTTTAATACTTCTTTTACTTTTCTGATCTGTGTTCCAATCACTTAACTTTGAATGGGAGACAATACCCCTGAGGACAAAACCCCAGAAAAATATGGCCACTAGAAAAAAAGACTGGAGCTAATTTCAAGAGGAGTGGACAAAACCTTGGAGTTGTAATTCTAGAAAATTTGTCATAAGATAGAACACATTAAAAGGAATGTTTTATTTTCTTTTATTAAATAGCCAATTATACTTTAAATCAGGTGGAAAGGGATTATCTTTATCTGCTTGATAAAAGTCATATCATAAATATTGACATGGACCACTTTTTATAATTCCACTCTTACTGATTGCAATTTTACTAGTACTTACTTTCACACAGAGTGGTAAACATACTTTTTATTCTTTATTACAGTATACTAATGCTGAGCAAAGTCACAAATAATGTCTCAGGAATATAATATGTAATGATGTTGCATAAATATGTCATAAAATGTCACATGTCATGAAAGCTTTATACACAAGACTTTTTTCCAATCACATGAGGCATTCTTTCCACGACACATTTTTTCCAAAACACACATTGTCCTTCGGACTGATATTGTATTGGATTGTCTTTTGTTATGATAAAATTGTTAAATTGAGAGGGTTGTTTAACTTTTATTATCTACCGCTTTTTTTAGTATTAAGTAAAATAAGTCCATATGTACCAGAAGAATACAAAATATTAGCTCCAAAATATATCCATGGTTTCAGGCACCAGTGAATATAAAAACTTTGCCATATGTCTTATCCACATCTCCGCCATTTCTGTATAGATATTAATGGACACCAACTGAAAAGAGTAGAACATCTGTAAAGATTCTTTTCTAATGATGTTATGCCCAATGAAATTGCCAATTTTGCAAAATAGACAAAAGATTGACCAATTTTCATGAATAGGCAACTGACTCGCCCATTGTGTGAAATTGGCAATTTATCCAGCATTTGATTTCCCAGTTTGTGAAATGGGTGAAAAGTTAGTTGCCTATTTCACAAAGTGGGCATAACTATGGATTGAGCACAGCATATACATCATATTTAACAGTGACATTGATGGATTTTTCATACTAATTATGCATAATAAGTGGTAGCTGGGAATTCAAAAAAAAAATTCCAGTTTGTATTTCCCAGTGTGTGGGTCAAATACAAATACCTTAGTTGTCAAAGGCTTAAACCCCATTTACACTTAGTCTACAGGCAGTATCACCCGCGGTAACCCACATTTGGTGAAATGTCCCTGTCCTTGGATCACCGCCTGACATCTGTAGATGACCTTGGGAGTCAGTGGCCCACTGTCCCAGTCCTTAAGCGTCCCGTAGATTTGAAAAGTTTGAAAATTCCATCTCGTATTTCGTAACCTTGAGTATGCTTAGATGATTCCGCACATGCGAGTGTGAATTTCTTTCTACGGAAACTGAAGGTATGGTCCAGGGTGAACATAAAATTGTGATTCGATCGTCTTTCGGTGTAATACAGTGACATAAGGTGAGTTAAAATATTGGTTGTTCCACCACTGGACCGTTCACCTGCTACCCGAAGGTGGATTGAGGTTAATGGAGGTTGTGTCTTGGTGACCAACGTACTGTCATCTGGGGTGGGTCCGCCACCAAGAAAAACATCTAACTGTGGGATGTACCATCTGCTGTGTGAATGGGCATGAAGTGAAAAAGATGGTATTTACTTACTGATGTCTAGTAGTTTACAATGTCAAATCATGACTGAGTAGTATATGTACTCATCTCCTCCACAATCAAAACTAACCATTCTGATATTGCCTTGTAAAATGTGTTGACAGGGATATGTTTGGAAATTATCAATTAATGCAACTTGACATAAAATAATAGCACGAGCACTCAGAGAGTACAGACCTCTGCCAAGGCATGAAAAATTCGGATTATTTTTTTGTATCTACTTGGTTATCCAGACAACTCTCAAAGTTTAAGTTGGACCAAGACCCATTTTCAGATTTTTTTTCATGAAGTTCAAACAGTAGTATTTGCGTATTCCTGCTAACAAACAGACAAACAGTCATAAAAATAAAACCTCAGTAACAGAGGTAGTGACACCCATAATTAAAGAGTGAGTTGGATAAATAGAAGGATAACAGTAATTTATTTCAAATTGTCTATCAAAGTATTACATAATTATGAAAATTGGCACTTGATATTCTCACACGTAGAAAAACACTTGATTGAAAATGGATGGCTCAATTTGCTCTCATTTTACGACCTGAAAAATGATGTGGCAAATTATAATATTTACACAAGTCTTTTCACCAATGTTATGCTTTCTTTATTTTTGTTTTGCAGATTATATGTTGGAAAGAGACATCTATGAAGAATTAAAGTAAGACATACTGGATAAAAATTTCATTTTTACTTTATTTTTACTCGGCAATAATGTTAATGTAAATGTGTAGCAAAATTATATCATTTAACTCTTAAACTACACTGGAACCATTATTATCTGAATATGCTTGGTCTAAAATTTAGTTCCAATAACAGAAGGCCTTCGAAAAGATGTAAGTAGCCTTGCTATAAGCTCAAGTTTCTTTGTAATTAGGGAAAACTTTCAGTTTAGATAATAAAGATTCAATTTATATAATGTACTCTTACATATGTTGGCTTTACATCAGCATACTACAAATTTCTGTCTGATGAGCTTATATCTCCTAACATGTTCAAGTGTTTTATGGATACCAAATATATGTGTCTATGTTTTAAAAAGCTATTGTACAAATTTAAGCAAGGCTAAGATATTAGATGCATTTAAGTGCTATACACAAGGGAATATTAAATTTGAGATGGTACTTAATGTGTCAATTCAATCTAATGGGCTAAATTCTTGTCACAATACCAGGAGGATATGTTACTTTTACTAGCTCTTTATTCTAAAGAAGAGCTATCCACACGTACTAATGCCACTTGAAACAAAAGAAATAGTGTAAGTTTTTTGAATAAATGTACTATATGACACTCATGTCATTTTAAAGGTCTTCATCAAAAGAATGTTAATGTCTTATATAACTCTCAGATAAAGTTTGTAAACTTGAAAAAGAGGATTTGTATTTTTTTTTTTTTTTTATCAAAGTGACTTGGTATTACTAAAATATTATTTGAACATTCAAAATAATTTTTTTCTTTCAGAGTTAAAACAAAACCTCCGAAACTACCAAGCAGAAATAATTCTCTTAATGAGCCCATGTCACCCATGAGGCAGAGCAGTAACATTACAGGTCAGTGTTTTAAATTAGCTGGATGACATCATGGGCAGTTTAATTATGTTGCCATAGCATGGAGAATGCAGTTTAGTGATATCGGCACCAAAACAATCTGTAATCCAACAAAATCCACTCAGACATGAATCAGACTTATCTGTGTCTCCCTGTTCAGAAAATATGGCCTTTTATCACCACCAAGCCGCTCTCCTTGGCAAGTCTTTCAGTTAAGGTGACCTTAAATAAGGAAATTATTGTCATTTTAGTTAAAGCTTTCCATTGAGTATCCAGTAGAAGTGAATGTTTTGTCTTAATAAAAAACCATTTCTTCCACTTCACCTCTTTTAGTTAAGCATCCCCACGTTGTACCTTTGCCACATTGATACTGAAAATCCAGGATTACTGAGCTAGAATATCCCTTGTCTATCACTTTTTGAAACTTCTTTTGTTAGTTTAGCACTCTGTGTTCCATCATGTATGGGCTAGAAATTGTGACCGCAAAGCAATAGATAAGATAAGATTCCTATCAGCTTATTTTATCATGACCAGGTTAAGGCAAGGTATGTTATGCAAGTTTAAAGGATAAACTGTTACTCTAGGTGAACCAAAAACGGGCCCATTAGGGTTTGCACCCACTTGGTTGTGCTCAAGTTGGATCAACTGTGGTAGCCTCCCAACTGGAACCTAGTGAGCCATTTGTAAAATTTTTGACTACATTTTAGTATGAACATGCATGCGAGACAGGAGGTTAAGTCTTTTAATTTTTTTAAGGTCACTTCTCACTTATTCGTTTGACTGGCAACATTCATGACTGCACATTGTTGATTTATTTATTTGGGGTTTTACATCACTTTCAACACTGTAATATCATGACCGGTAGTTGGAAGGGAAGAGGAAACCAGTACATACAGTTGGTCAAGGTTCTGTACTGTAAACTGCCGACCAACAGCAAGCAACTACCAGCTTCCCACTTGAGGGAGTGCCGGGAACCGAACCCCGACCTCAGAGGTGGGAGGCAAGAGTGTTAGTACTCTGCCACCATGGCCCCCTGCACTTTGTTGAATAAATAGACAAAAATGTAAGAGTAACATTTGGAAAGCTCTGGGTATCCGTCTATAGATACATGAGAGAAATCGTCACTCAATTATAATTTGAAATCTTGGCAGTGAAACAATTCTGGCAGAAAATAGATGGGATATGACCCTTAAAAGACCAAAAATTAACTCCATGATAGTTTCAATCATTGTAAGACAATTACAATTTCTTGCACAAGGGATTTGCATTGAGTATAATGTACTTACTTGAGAACTCGCTAGCACTGGGACGGTAAGTGTGGAAGGGTCTTAACCAATTCTTCTGTAGAATACCCCTTTATGTAGAAATAAGTGTTTCATCCTCAGACATCCTTTGCATTGGACTTTACTCTTGTTATTAGATAATCCTATGAATAATGAAAAAGTGTTTTCTGGTATCTTGTGATTCAACATACAGAATACTAATGTTGTAAATGGAAAACCTGTTATCTGGTAGTTAGTTGGCTTTTGTGATAAAAAACCACCAAGCAGTTATAAACTTTTGAACAACATTCAATATAAATTTTTGTGTAATTTTTCTTTTAGGTTTTCAATAATATTAAATGAGAATATAAAAGGCTAGAAATCTGATGGAATAACGTATTATTTTGAACCTTCTTGGCTTGTGGTAGCACAAAATACAACATAGATTCACTAAGTTGATGAAGCTGTCCGCTTTATTTGTAGTTCTTGAAGAGATTTTATCTACAATTTCAAATGTGTTTTTAGAAACCAACGACCAGTTTTTAATAATTAAAACTCACTGCAACTCTGCACTATACAGTATTGGTAGTCAGACCCATATAAACAATGTCCCCAGATTTTTATCAGTTATCAGTTTACACAAAAAACAAAGTCCCCTGCCATTTAATGTATCTAGAATACCACATAAGTGCAAAGCTTTACAAGGGATAAATTGTAGCTATTGTAGGTATTGAGCTTGGATAGTGCTTGCCAATGGATTATTTAATGAAAGTGAAATTTTAGATCTGTATCCATTTTGTCATAAGTAGTAAAATAACTATAACTGAAAATGAATACTGATAAATTTCTTATGAACTGAGAAGTCTTTCTTTGGCTAAAATTTCTAAATATACAATATTAGAATATAGACTTTTAGCCATTGTCATATACAAAGCATGGAAAATATTTATGAGACCCAGAAGCCTGAATCACTATAATTGGTGTTACATTGTGTCTAAAGTCAGTGTTAAGGATTTAGATCTCATTCACAAGCCAGAGTCATATTAGCACAGTCCATTAGATTTGCCATTTTTGAGAGTTGAGCACACACACTGATGTTACAGCCTTTGAATAGATGCCAAACTTGCTAACCACAAAGCCAACAAGGTCCTCTACATTGTATATAATAAAAATGTATTTTTTGTCCAAAATGATGCTTGTTTTCTCTGAATATCACCCAGATATTTTGTAATAATGAAGACTTAAAATGTCTTTATTTTATTCATATTATCCCATTTTGTCATGTTATTTTTTTTCTAGCTATTCAAACCATGTATCTCACACAGTACCCCAGGCCTTCAGAAAGTGATGGTGGGGCATCGGGTGAAATTCCACCCTCTCCCAGGGTGAGCAGTGAGTGCCAACCGGCTGGTAGGGAAGGAACAGACTACCTGGTACCGGTTAACACAAGCATGCAAATTACAGTCAATCAGAACTCTACACCGCCAGTGGTGGAATATGAAAAAGAGAAACGGTTGGAGAATATTTCCGAGGAGGAAAAAGCTGAGGTTGAGAAACTGTTGCCCGCACCAGAAAATCATTATTTACCAATGTGTAAAGACTAAGTGTATGTTCACATGTATGCGGTTACTGACATCCAGTGACTGATTTGAAATTCATAAATATAAGTTTTGTGTTTACATTTGTACAAAATTATGATTCATCAAAAAGATGAACTCAATACAAGAAGTCTTTAATTGCCATCAGACTATTGTGCATCCAAAATTGCAGCCTGACACACATAAAAAAAAACTATTTATGAGTTACAAGGAGGCTAAATATTGCTATTACAACTGGTTCATGGGATGACGGGAGTTGCATACATGCCGTTGTGTACATACACTAAGGTAGAGGAGAGTGGGGTTGCGTGTGCATTGTAGACAAGGGAATATAGTTCTGATAGCCTACCTGTGAAAGAGTGTCTCAGTGGAATAGTGATTAACAGATTTTATATTTAATCATTTGACTCTAATCTCTGCAAGCCTGGGACTAAGTCTTAGGCTTAACTTTTGTAGACACACATAGCCAACTTAAGTCTAAGATTTGGCTAAGAGCTTTCAGGAATAATGCCCCTGGGTTTTAAATCAGCATATGCCAGCATATGGGATTTTGTCATTTTTTCCATAAATGTTCAGATGTTCTGCAGAAATATGATTTTTTTTAATCAAATATGGTTCCAATTTGAGTTTATGAAATACAAAATTGAAATACTAGCTATATTTTTAAAAAGGGATAACTATTTGAAAAGTACCATATTTTTCACAAATGTACCCGTTGTGTGAACGAATTCCAAACACCAGCAGACGAGGCATTTATTTAAATCAGGCCTGATCTCTTTTGAAATAGCATATAAAGCAAAAATTTACCCACAGGTATCAAATGAGTTCAGATAGTGAAATAAATTGCCAGTAAAACTTTAAGCCTGCATAAATCTCAGAAGTAAAAATCAATCATCTGTGGAAATTAGTTCCAGCAAATTTCTTAAAATTAGAAAATGATTTGACAAATTGTTAATCCAGCTAAAATATCTAAATATACATGCAGAGTTTGAGTAAATGGTGTTAAAATTGCAATCAAGGTGTCGAACACCAGGGACTGGAATCACAAAAGACACCCGAGTCTTAGCCAGAATTCTGCTAAAGTTTATTCCAATCGTGCCTTTATTTTTTAGCCGAGGTTTTGCTCAAGTTAAATATTACAAAGAGAAATCTTAGCTGTCACAGAAAAGAAAATTAAGCGGTTATAGTTAAAATGTTTTGACAAATGTGAGATAGTAAGAGAAAAAATGTAAGTCACTCAGTCAGCAATGCTGTATTTAAGCTAAGTGGAATAAAACTCCAGGTTTCAAAAAAAATCTTATATTTCAGAAAAGAAAATTTTATATCAGATTTTAAAGCAGATGTTGCTTTGAGCCCAGGAGATATTTGGAAATACACTTTCATCCATAGCTATTCTAAATTGACAAAAAAATGGTAGTAATACTCAACTGGTATGATTCCAAAGCACTCTTTGCTTTTGTCTGTTGCTTATGTTCAATGATAATTGTATTAATGAAGTGTGCATTCAGTGCATTTCTTCTATATACAATAGGAAAACGTCCCGAATGACATATACAGAAAAAATATATCATGAATGAATATAGCAATATTATACGAGTGCGCAGCACGAGTATTATATTGTTAATCTTCATGAGTGATATATTTTTTCTGTATATGTCTGATGAGGGGTGTTTTACTTTTATTATCCACCATTTTGTGCGATTTATGGGTCAAATAATACGAATAGTTTATGAGAAAACGTGAAACAGACTGTCAAAAAGCATGAGCAACACTGAATATAAAACTTCAATCTTTAACTTGCAATATCTCAGTCATTTCTGCATGGATTTTTATGCAACATACATCAGCAGAAGCGATACAATAACACCTTTCTAATAACATACATATTTGTAAGTTGCATACTTTCCGAGATATTGTTGAAAAACCGTAAGTTATTCACACTCATTATCCATAGTACCGGGGCGCCGGTGTATACAAAAAAAATACATCCCGGTCTGTATTTCCCCGTATTTAGGGCAAATACGTCGCGTGGTGGATAATAAAATACAAAATGCATGTATAGTGGTTTGTTTGCAAAATGTGTACTTAGCAGCCGCTCAAATAACACAGATCTTACAGCAAATTATCTCAGTCAATATCATGCTTCATAAATGTATATATTCATTAGATTATCATTTTACATATGAAATAAAGCTTAAATGTATAATAGACTTCAGATTTCGCTGTACATGTGTTGTACACTGTTATAAATGTACAATACACATTTGATAGATGTAAGATTAGTATTTTTCATCTGCTATACAGTGTCATAAATGTACAGTTAACATTTTATAATCAGTTATTTTTTTGTGTTCTTCAATCATCAATGCATGAAATCATCACATTGTGTAAAAGTCGTATCTAACCAGACATTTACACCACTTAATCCCCGTAGTTACAGCTGGTAAGGCAAATCCAATGAACTACATTGTTCCAGAAAAGTTTATCATGGGTCCTAGGCTAAAGAAAATCTGCAAGACCATCTTTTAACTTTAAGGTTTATTCATTGTGCAACAGATTTGTCCTGGCCATAGTTTAAAATTTTCTATTCATATTCAAACAAATTATTCATCCAAAATATGTGCCAATTAGCTAAAAGTTGTCCCACTTTTTGGTTCAGTTCTCAATTTCTCAGTCCCTTACTCGATAACTTCATTGTTAACCAATCTATGAATTGAATGTGGGCAATATTTGAAAATTTGGATCCATGAAATATAATTTTTAAACACAGATAGCTTAAAACTTATGGACGGATTTTGAGGAAATTTTCAGGATATGCAAGATAGAGCAATTTCAGTGATAAAAAGTTTACCATTCCAAATAGACATTTAGTTAATAAATGGTGTGGCTTTTAAAATGCCAAACAACTAACAAATGTTTTCTCTCAGTAAAAGATCACAAAATGAAACTGAAACTGTGATTACAAAGGTATTTTTTTAAACAAGTCATATGCATTTCTAGCACCAAAGGATCACAAGGTGGAAACTGAGATGTTTGTATACACTAAATATTTTTCCTGCTGTATCAGATGATTGATTGAAGTTTTTCCCCAGGACATCTGTTTTAAATTGTTATGTAAACTGTCACCATCTTTGAAGTTATACATATTTTTAAAACTTCATAAGCAGCTATTTTTCGGAAAGGATGATGCAGTCTTGCAGTGAGTAATAGCTATTTTCTCATTTGTAGCTAAATAACAAAAGAAGTAAATGTCAAATATCTTCAAAAGTATTAAACTTAGGGAAATCTTTTCAAATATGTTGTCCATCTACTTTTTGGTAAGCTATCACATAGTAAAGTTTCAGACCTGTTGTACCTTGGATAGCTGAGTAATAGCTACTTTGAAATTCTGACTGTTGAGTAAAGCCGTTGTAACTCCAAAACTATTGCAGTTAGAGTGTTTTCCTAAAATATGTTGTTTAGCTACTTTGTCCTTAGCTATAAGATGGTACATAGTTTGGGGTTCTATTGCATGCCATAAGTGACTAATAGCTATTTTCTCATTTGTAGCTAAATAACAAAAGAAGTAAATGTCAGACATCTTCAAAAGTATTAAAGTTAGGGAAATCTTTTCAAATATGTTGTCCATCTACTTTTTGGTAAGCTATCACATAGTAAAGTTTCAGACCTGTTGCAACTTGTATAGCTGAGTAATAGCTACTTTGAAATTCTGACTGTTGAGTAAAGCCATTGTAACTCTAAAACTATTGCAGTTAGAGTGTTTTCCTAAAATATGTTGTTCAGCTACTTTGTCCTTAACTATAAGATGACATAGAGTTTGGAGTTCCATAGCATGATATAAGTGAGTAATAGCCATTTTGTTATTTGTAGAGAAAAAATGACAGAGGTAAATGTGAAACATCTTAAAAAGTATTAAAGTTAGGCTAATCTTTTCAAATATGTTGTTCATATGTCTCAAAAGGTAAAAGGAAGAAATGATTCAATTTTTGGTGTGTTCCGGATCACTATCTGGATCTTCTGGATCAATGAAATGTAATATTTAAAGACAGATAACTCAAAAACTTATGGACGGATTTCAATGAAATTTTCAGAATATATCTGAAAAAGTAAAAGTAAGAAATTATACAATTTTGGGATTGATCTGGATCATGATCTGGATCTTCTGGATCAATGAAATATAATTTTTAAAGACAGATAACTCAAAACCTTATGGACAAATTTCGATGAAATTTTCAGTATATGTCTGAAATGGTAAAAGGAAAAAATAATTCAATTTTTGGAGTGATCCGGATGACTGTCTGAATGTTCTGGATCCATGAAATGTGATTTTTAAAGACAGATAACTCAAAAACGTGTGGATGGATTTCAATGAAATTTTCAGGATATGTCTGGAAAGGTAAAAGGAAGAAATGGTTCAATTTTTGGAGTGATCCTTATCACTATCTGGATCTTCTGGATCCATGAAATATAATTTTTAAACACAGATAGCTTAAAACTTATGGACGGATTTTGAGGAAATTTTTAGGATATACAAGATAGAGCAATTTCAGTGATAATTAAGTCATTCACCAACTATTGGGTGATGTACCACATGGCGAAGCAGATCTATAGCTTTTTGAATAGCTGAGATCTCACAAGAAAATTTATGTTCCACTGTCTTTAGTACATCTAATTAATACGGCGGGAGATACTGCTGTAGTACTGCTTCATTTTCAGTCATACAACAGTGGTATTGATACAATGTCATTACATATACCTGCATGGATCTACTTTTTTATTGTAATGTCTCACCTCAAAATATTTTCAAAAATTGAACATTTGTTCTCATAATATTTCTAAAGCACTTGTATTTCCTATGTTCAAGAGTTATTGCCCATGTTGACATGTGATAAAACGGATAACTGAGATGGGCTGTTTTTACACAAATACTGTATATTTGGATTCCATGTTTAACATAGTGTGATGTTTGTTTTTTTTTACATAATTTTCAGTTGAAAGTTTCAGGATATATCACACTGTTAGTTCAATCAGGAACAGGATTTAGTATTGTAAAAATGATTCTAAATGTATTTACTTTGTTGTTTTTTGCACCAAATAATGTGGCAGTTGACAGGTTAGATGCTATAAAAAATCTGATTAGATTTTTTGTGTCATTTTCATTGTACATAGTTCATATTTTATTCTTCCGGTTTTACTTTGGAATATTTGCCATACTAAATCTGTGTACATGTAAATATCTACTAGTGTTGGTTTTGAATCAAAATTTCAATATTAACCTAATATCAACTTGTTTGCACTTAATCTCCTTAATTTTAAAAAATCCAAGACACAATAAACCAAAAGCCTGTTCTATAAGAGTTACCCCATTAACATAGCCTTGTCATACCACATAGGCATGAACAAGTCAGTTTCTAAGTTTTTCTCTCCAAAGTGTTAGCCGTCTGAATTCAGATGTTTTAAAAGTACCCATCACATTACATTCAGTAGTTAACGCTCGACGATAGGAGAGGGTTATTGTGATCAGTTTGTTTCTGTCTGTCTGTGCACCGTTTCACCCTTATAACTCAAAAACTATAACACCAATCAAGCTCAAATTTGGTGGGCAGGTATTTTATGGGGTACAGATGGATTTTTCCAAATTTGGTGTAATTTGTGTGAAAATTAAAGCCAGGAGAGAGTTTTTCTTATTTTTAATTGGGCTTTTACAGTGAAATCTGCTTCTCTGTCTGTGCACCATTTTGCCCTTATAACTCAAAAACTATAACTTCATTCAATCTCAAATTTGGTGGGAAGGTATTTTATGGGGTACAGACGGATTCTTCCAAATTTAGTGTAATTTGTTGGAAAATTAAAGCCAGGAGAGAGTTTTTCTTATTTTTAATTGGGAATACACAGTGAAACTGCTCCTCTTCATCACATACGTGAAAAATCAATATTTTGCTTTCTGATGATGTCATTACTCAGTGATGTCACAATGCAACTGTCATTGTGAGGTCATAAACCTAGCTTGTGATACTTGCTGTCTTTAAGTAAAAATATTTCTTCTCATTTTATGTCTTGAAATTGACATAAACATAATAAAGAGGGAGGTGGTATATTCATCATTTTTATTAATTATTATTTCTGTTTTATTTTCTCTTTTTTCTTTCAATTCCTTGACAGTCCATCACAAAAAATTACCATGCGTGATTTTCACCAAGAAGTGACCTTTAAGCAATATTTTTACCTCCACCAGCAGTTTATGTTTTTGTGTGCTTATTGTTTATTTTTTTATTTTATTTTATTTATTTTTTTATTTTTTTTTTGTGTGTATGTGTGTGTTTAGATTACTCCAGAACTAATGAACAGATCGTTATTTAATAATTTGTGGGTAGGACCTGACTGAAGGAAGAAGTTACCAAAAGAAAGATCAGGATCTTATGTTGGATACAAAAAATTCATGATTTCTCAGAGGTCCCATTCCAATGTATTTTTAATGACTTTAGCTTTCTACTTGATATTTCTGTGAAGATTAATTTACATGTTTGGTTTCATTTTTTTGTCTTCCTTACAGTATTTTATATCACTTGAGAGACTGGTCACATGGAGTCGAGCGTTTTGCTCTCTCTGAGTGCATCTTGTTTAAACATGATATGAACTACAAGTTTGTGTGTGAAGAAAAGTGCTCACAGATTTCTTGCAAAATGAAATAACACTTTTAATATTGATAGTGAGGCTCAAAACCATTATGGATCAGTATTCAAATATTGATGTATCGACACCAATACGTAGTTTGTGGTATATTTTAGTCATTATTGCCCATGTGTGTAAACTAAATGCAACACTGGATGTTCAGTATTTACACATGTTATTTGCAGTGATGATCCCAATTTGTTGGGTTTTTTTATTTTATTTGTGTAATGTCATGTAAATATTTTTTTAAATCCAAAATTAAAAGCAATATGTTATGTGTATAAGTTTTTAAAATTGTACATTTTATGTAAGTTTTATGTTTAAATTGTACATTTTTATCCCACAGTCCCTAAGGGCTGTCGGGGTATTGTATTCACTCATGGTGTCTGGATGGGTGGGTTCGTGGGCGGCGGGAAAAAAGGTTGTCCGGGTTGTATCTCAGAAACCATAAGGTGTATGAAGTTGATACTTGGTAGGGACATTGGTTGGGGGTGTAGATATGCAACATCATGGTATGACCTTGGTTTGACCTTTGACCTTGCTGCAGTGACCTTGACTTTGAAAATCTTGTCTGGGCATTATCTCAGAAACCGTAAGGTGTAGGAAGTTGTTACTTGGTAAGGATATTGGTCAGGGGTTGCAGGTGTGCAGCGTCATGGTGTGACCTTGATTTGACCTTGTTATAGTGCCCATGAGTTTTAAAATCTTGTCTGGGCTATTTTTTGGATTCCATAAGATGTAGAAGATTGACACTTGGTAGGGACATTAGTTAGGGGGTGTAGGTGTGCATAATGGTGTGACCTTTAACTTTGGCTCTGCTAAAGTGTGTTCACCTGCTACATTTGAGATATTTTTCTCTTATGGCAAAGATATATGGATTGCTGCAACTGATTATTGCAAGCACTTTTACCTAATTGTGCTATTTCCATTGACAGCTATTGTCCAATAAATAAATTTTACAGCTTCATAATTTTTAGTTCACTGATTAATGCTGTCATCTTGCTATTGAATTGTCTTGTTTTAATAATTTATCGTTACATACATTTTCTTTTTCTTAGATGATATTTTCTCTACTTAAACATTATTTGGAGATTTATATAAATGACACTTCTCTGAAAGTATCCTGATCTTTGTACTGTTTCACAACTTCTATATCTCATGATGTTAAAAACTATTTCCCCAGGCTGTGGGGTACGGGTATCTATGATGCTATTTTATGTCTATGTATTACTTACACCAAAGCTGCCTCTAGTAGAGATTGATAGTGCAATATAATCAATGTTAAAGTTAATGAGTCTAAGGTGTTTTGTAGCTTTTATAAGTACTTTTGTAATATCTCAACATGTGTATCATCTTATCTTCACATTTTTCCATTTACTAAAATTTGAACACCCCTCTACCCCTAGGCCCTAAAAATTCAAGCTATAATATCACATAAACAGCAATAAGACATTGAATGCCTGTGAGCACCAATGTCGATAATTGTTTCATGTTAAGGTTGAAACTGGTATAACCTACTTGTGTATATGTAACAACAACAGCATGATACAGAATTGTTTTTATTTTGACAAATTTTCTAATTGTTCTTGCATTGGTAGGAATCAACATATACAACAAAATGCTTCAACTAAAATTAACACAACTTTTTCCTGGTCTGATTTTGAAAATATTTTTTACCATTTAATTCAGCCCTAAGACAGTGTGTATTTCAGCTTAATTTATGGGTTTGGTTTGGCAGGAGTTGGCCTTCGGTGTGTGTTTGCAACAGATGAACTGTGCCAATTATGACCCTTTCAGTAAGTTTATGGAAAGTGTTTTCTGACATTCTGCCACGGCAATTCACCATCCTCTGGAGAAACATATGGACACAAATTGTGTGGTTTGCAAGACTCATATTCCAATTCCCATTGCTGTAATTGTTCTAGTATGAACGTATGTATCAAAGTGTGTAGAATTGGTTGAAGTATAAAACTTAATTACATAAAAAAGTTTAAATTATATACAGTTTTTTTTTTAAAAATCACATGGAACATAGACTTGCTCCAAGTCTTTGTATTTGTATCCATCAGTATCCAGAACAGTTAAATTTAAATTGGAAACTTACAGGAGTTCATCATACCACAAGCAATCTGGAGTATGGGGGGATCAGTCTCTGAAAAAACAGGGCTGTTTCTCCAAAAGTCATACAGTACCCATATATTACACAAAAGACAAAAGGACTTGGTGAAAGTCTACATGAAACATTGAAGTATGTGGTTGAAACTTTTTTTTAAATATCCTTGGTAATTTCACTCCCAGGTAATTGCCAGGCAGAGTCTAAGCCAATTACATTGTTGATTTGTACTGTGTATAAAAGCTGTCAAAGTCATGTGCCTGTTAAAAAAGTATAGCTTGGCAAAACTATAGCACACATATTCTTTGTCATGGATACAGTAAACCTCTGGAAAAGAGTAAAAACTGCAATATTTGCCACAGAAGTGAAATTGTCCCATGAGACATTAATTTACATAGAACAATTTGCTTTTCTTATGAGGGGGGTTCCACTATGGTGATTGACCTCCCTGATTGTGTGGTGATCCCAAGAGTTTGCCATTCAGGAGGTAACTGGAACATTCATAAATTAACTCGGAATGTCCGTAGACTATTTGGGACTGTTTTGGGACTGGGATTTTTGAAGCGGTAACCAAATGATACCCAATCAGAACATTTGGGAGGTATTCCCGATGATATTAAACAGTTTAATATTATCATATACCCATCACAGACCCATCTTAAAACTTGTCATACTGTTTGTAAAGTCATCTTAATTTATCCTACAGTGATCTTACACCTATCTTATTTTCCAATTCAAGTCGATCCTCCAGGCATCAGAAAGCAACTACCAACTTTCCCACATAGGGTCTGGTGCAGGGTTCGATCCACCAACCTCAGAGGTGGTAAGCGAGTGTGTCCTTGGGCCCCTACTTCAAGGTCAAATGAGGGTAGCCAAACTTAAAAGTGCTTATGACTTGCTTATTATTGAAAAATGCTGTTTATCTTTGAAACTATGTTAGTTGGCCTTTTCCAGTGGATACATCTTGCATCTGGCAACAGATGCATCCTTCGTCTAGTTGTAGATGAAATGTACTTTTTATGTGCAGGTGCCGAATGAAATCCAGATAATACTTGGGGGCTCAGTGTAATAGGTAACAAACTCACTGCCACCTCTGAGGTCAGCGGTTCAAACCCCAGACCTGACCCTGTGTGGAAAACTTGGTAGTTGCTTACCTATGCTTGGCAGTTTACAGTGTAGAATCTTGACAAACTAGTATATACTGGTTTCCTCTGCCCTTAAAACTACACGTCATGGTATAACTTAAACAATATATTTGAAAGTGACATTAATCCCGTATAAATAAATTAACACTTTCAAATTCCAGATATTGATATGTCTTTTCAAATGTATGAAGCAATTTTACAAAATTTTCTAGGTAAAGTCAATGAGATGGCATCTAATATTTATGAAATCAGAATATAATTTAAATAAATAAGAATAAAACATTGTTGTATCATTGTCACATTTTGCTGTTCCCATACTCAGGTGGCACTCTGCGAAAATAAAAGCATTGACTGTGTGAGTTGGCCTTTTAGTGTCTCTCCCATATGATGAATTCAGATTTGTTTTTGTGGCTACAAACTGAGTGAAACAATTGAAATGAATGAAAAAAAGTTTTGGTGAATTGTCATAATGTACTTCCCCACTTTTTCAGAGGTTGTAAAGTTGTCCATGTATTAAAGTAAGAACGGATATGTTCTATTACTTTTATCAGGTGTGACATTAAAACTTACAATAGTGAAATAATACACCTTTGTTGGACTACTTTTAGTTCGTTCAGTTCAGCTGAAATATAATAAAAATTGCTTTTTGTCTAGAGATATGTGAAAGGCCGGTTTCCTAGTACATGTACATGTAATGCATCGGTGTTCCAAAAAGCCATCCATGTGTAAGTTGTTTCTTTGATTTGAAGTGTATTATTTTCTTCAGTACTTTTGCCCCAGTGCTTTCAAACACACATTAATTTATTGCACAAATGTTTCCTTTGCCAAATGACTGAATTGCATGCTGTATTTTCTTCCAGTCTAATTTCATAATATCGTGCTTTTGTTTTGTATCTACTGGTATATGACAGAGAACTATTTTTTCGTCCCTGGCTCTTTTTAAATGAATTATTACATCATGTTGGTATTAATCATTGACAATACTATAACATACAGGTTATTTCTTAAAATAGTTCATCTTTTTTTTTCTGGTCATGAACAAATGTTACTTTCTTGTACATCAGTGTTATAAAAACTTTGACTTCAGAAATATCAGTTTATCTCCAACTGTGTGTACGTGGGTGCCAGTTTATGTCTGCACTTCAAGGATTTCCCTGAAATTCAAACCTGTTGTAAATATATATTTCTCTGTGTGTGTCAAACTAGACTTTCACCAAGTCCGGTTGTCTAGTGTGTAATATACGGGTAATGTGTGGAATTTTGAAGAACAAACTGCCCAGACTAATTTTGACTTTGTGTTTTGAGAAACTTCCCCCCCCCTCCCCCCCATTCCAGAATGCTTGTGACATAATGAACTCCTGTAAGTTTCCAAAATTCAAAAATTTGACTGTTCAGGTTAATAATGGATACAAATACTTGGAATAAGTGTAGTGCTAATGACAAAGTCTCGATACCATAGGAACAGTATTGCATCAATAATTTCCATCAGAGCCATAGTTAATATTCATTGTGGACTGCTGAAAGATCACCTTGCACAAGTAGTCCGTTTAGATTTCACAACGTATTCATACAAGACCCGAGGAGTGATCTTTGGTGAGGGACATGTATTTATAATGTCCACACTCATTTAACTTCTGGCAGTTTTCCTTTAGAGAGTTTAAGTCACAGTTTTATGTGCCATTCAACAGCAATGGTCATATTGGGACAGGTACTGAGCAAAGTTAAACCAGTTAAAGAGTGCCTCTAGTAAATAGAAGGTCCTCTGTAGCAAATCTCGCATTTATTAACCTAATTTACATTTCTTAATCTAGTTTAAATGTTCCACTCACTTTATCTAAGAAATAAATAAAATACGTGTAGTAGTTAATGCAAGAAGTGTTTGAAAAAAAATCATATTTTGTGAAATGAGTGCTTTCAGGCATTAGTCAAAGTGACTGAAACTTGTCATTATTTTACCAAAGGATTGCTTTTACATTTTGATTGTGACACAGATCTATCTGCTGGGAAATCAGTGCTTCAAACACACTGCAGAAGCAGTCAAATCAGGTTATAGTTACATTAGATAATGTAGTGAAAGTTTACTGTGTAAATACAACTCACGACTATCTCCTTATTAGGTAAGACTATCTCAAAATTACAAGATAGGCTTACTTTTAATCACAAGATTGATGTTTTCATAAGGTGTAATAATAATAATAAAATGGTATCCATTTTGTAACTGTAAGATTCTTGTGATTACAGATTTCATGTGTGTTTTAATTTAATTACATTTCTATCACATAATTGCAATATACCATTGTCTTATATGTATAAGAATCACAATGTTTGGTATTGACCCTTTCAAACAGAATTAGATGTATGATTATAGAGATTAAATCATTTTTGTGTGTATTGTATATTTGTGTTACAAGGTTTGTATCTATTTACATTTGTTACATGGAAATACTCCAGATTGTGTATTTGTAATGTTGCCAGTTAATGTCATGCATCATCGACTTTTAATGAGTACAAAAGTGGTACTGGAACAGTCTATGCAATCAAATTTTTGTTATTGATAAAAATTTTAACTTTTCTAATAAACTTGTAAAACCCACTTTTTGCTTGTGTTCCACCCAAATCTAAAATGGGTGTCAGTCAGCCTGCACCTGATAGTATAATGTAATCACAACTATCAACATATAGCCAATAACCCTGTATGATTACATTCATATTACTTCAGCACATGGACAAAGATGTCCGATTGAAATGTGAATCCCAATGAAGATATATCCTATCCAAATACTGAATGGATCAAAGAAGAAGCAAAAGTACATGAGCCTGTGGCTCACAACTACAGTAATCAAAGCTGTGATCTAGGTATAACATTCATAGTTATAAAAGAAGGCATTGATAAGTCTTATGAATTTATTAGTGGACCCATATAGCTAATCTTTTCGTGGATTTCTAGATTAAATTTTCACAGAAGGGTGTACATGATTAGTCATATCACCACAAAAATGAGTCGTAGTACCATAAAGACTATAGTCATAAACAACTTACGACTAAACAGATTAGTCATGGCTACTCAGAACAGAAATGCTGACTTGCAAAGGATTTAAACATCTGTGGAAATGGGATGAGCGTCTACAATTGCAACCCTATGAGAGCCGAACTGGGAAATTAAGGACACAAGTTAATAGTATTGAAATCCTTTCAAAACCTTTAAAAAGGAATTTAAACCTCAAAGTGCAAATCCTCAAAGGATTTCACCCAAGCCTGACATTGGTGCTAATACTACATTGGTCTTGCAACAATACTTGCTCAGACTTGCAATTTTCTTTTGGTCAAATTTGTATTTATTCTGTGGTAATAAAAAAATGGCATCACTTTAGTACTTACTATATTTATAAAACAATGTTATGATACAAAAATTCAAACATTTATATTTTCAATTATTTATCATATCGTACCAAAGAGGTACCAGCTTTCCTGTTTAAGGCAATAGAGATTCAAACCTATGACCAAATGAGAGATGATCAAGCTCTGTCAACCATTTTATATCTGACACAAATGGCTTACGGATGATCAACTATCGACATATGCAAACTACTACATTGGAGTCCTTTAACTCAGGTTTTTAAGACTCCAAACTATGGTTTCATGTTACCTGCCAATTTATTTTAAGGCATTAAAAACAATAACACGATAATGCTATGATATAACCAGAGAATTACAAAAAATAAGAAAAAATGGTTAAACAAAAATTCTTGCATTACTTGAACCTTGAAATTCGACGAGAATTATTTCTTCATTAAAGTTATTGCACCAAAAATATCACATAATAAGGATGTTGTTCTGCTGTCTAATATTTACTAGGTTGAGGTAGTTTCTTGATCTCTGGCTGCCAACGACTGAAATTCTGTAACAAATATTTAAACAAGATTAGATTATGCCTTTCAAGTATCATAAATATACTGCTTCTCCCCATAATAAATTTCCACTGACTTTGTTTTATTTAACTTTATACTACTGACCACTTCTATAATAGCAAAATGTAGTAAGCTTCTATTATCACAAGCCCAAGGTTTACAATGCCTTTGCATGTTTTACCTCCACCTTAAACCCAGTTGTCATAATATGACTGTCTGCAAACTCATGCCTAACAAATTTCCTTTAAATTGGTCCAATGATGATTTGATCTCAATATGTACTTTAAACAGAATTTAATTACTTGTGAACAGAGTTTAACCGTATAATACCTTCAAATGTGATTTTTCCGTCTCCGTTTTTGTCTGTTTCATTGATTTCCTTGTAAACTTCTTCTGTAATGTCCTGACCTTGACCCCGTAGAAATTCCAATACTTCCTCGGGGGCAATATATCCATTTCCGTCAGTATCTATTGCTAGAATATAAATAGGTCTGTGGTGTAATGGATACACCCTGGTTTTAGTCTGGTCAAATGGAATGCACAGCATCATTGGTCAAATGTCTACCACGTGATCTACAGGAGTATTTTGCACATCTAAAACCTCCATGGAAAACTTTTACACTGTTTCAAGTCTGAATATGATCAATTAAATCTATTAATTTTTGGGTATTTTTATTCAGGTTGAGTCTGGAAACCCTTACAGATTTTAGTTTACAAATTTTAATATATAGAAGTGAGTTATAGTATTATATGCTATACTGTAAAATGATTTCGTTGTTGTTTATACTTTAAATCAATCATACCTCACGTGCAAAAAGTTTTCTAGAATTCAAATTAATAAATAGTTTATTCTACTGATTTGTGGTTGAAACACATGTCTCCTTCTTTGTATAGGTCAAGGACACACATTATGAGTACTTTGGAAACACTCCAGCTGCGTACTCACACATGCCAGCTTTGGCAAGTATGAAATAATATGTACAATTTAATTTTCATATTTTAAGCACAGCGTGGGAATGGGCCGGTCCCTGACTCATATGTACCTTCAAATATCTGCCTGAGCTGTTCCTCACTGTTTTCTAGATCTTCTTCTTCACTGGAATCTTCCTCTGTTTCATTCTCTGTGTTTTCCTCACTTGTGCCTGCGTGACTATCTTCACTTTCTTCATCACTTGAATCTGCAGATAGGAAATATTTGACATGTGTCGCCCATTTGCTACAATTATTTATAGAACAAAACCCCGAAGATTGTTCAACATTCAATTTGGTGTATGTTTTCTGCAATGAATATTTGATTTGATTGAGTTTAATGATTAATATTGGGTCAAAATTTGTGTGAATGTTTCCTCAATATTTATTCAGATATTTTTGACAATTTTTGCATTTATTATCTTATAAAGCTGAAAAGATCAAACAAAATGTTCTTATTTGTCATACTTGTCCCTGAAGGTCTTTAGCCCGCCACTGGGATGAGGACCCAATGACAGGTCATGTTACCTGGAGCCATATGTGTACCACACCTAATAATTTGATAATAGTTAGAGAATTTATCAAAAAATTTAAATATTGGTTCATTTCAGCTCCAATGATTCCGTTGTCAGAGAATATAGACACGGTATGTGATATCAGTTCCAACTTTGCTATCAGATCATATTCCCTTGACTATTGCTTCCATCAATTATTTTGTTAGTTCAGAACACTGGGTTAGAACCATAGCTATGTGTTGCAATATCTTTGGTGTGCATGTGTATATTGTACAGTTATACCATTGTTTGTTTCATCAACTGTGTCAGTGTTTCTGTCTTCCTCTTCTCTGCGTGTTCCCATGGGCTTTTCCATCAGATGGATGAAATCATTGAAATCAGTCAGCTGCCCTGGGTTGAAGCAGAACAGTCAGTAGCAAATATAATATTTTCATACTTTTCTGTTAGGATTTTTATAATGTATAAGTAAAACAATCTAAAATATAAATCAAGGGTCAACTAATCGACAGACAGTGGTTGTCATCTCTCGAGTTTCAAAAGTCGACTCAAAACCTACCTATTTCAGAAATCATTCCCACCATAGCTTCTCACTACCGAACACCGGACCGCCTCCCTGGCAACGGCTCGGAACATGTCTAATGTCTCATGATTTATGCCTTACGGATTGGATGGTGTGCCTTAGAATCCGTTGATATGGAGATTAAGCACCTGGACAACTGATTGATTGATTGATTGATTGATCAGAAGATGAACAGGGATTAGAAGTCGAGTCGGAAGAGACAGGTCTTGAGTTTTCTCCTAAAATTAAGAAAGCTTATTTGGGATTTAAACTAAACTTATTCCATGTACATGGAGTAGAGACTTGGTACCCCACTGGAATGATTTCTGTACAAACTTTCCAATTTTCGCAGCTCCATTTTAAACAACTGGTGAGAACAGCCATAAGAGCAATAGAATAGTCCAAACTGTATATTAAAAATGCGACAGTCTGTCCATTCACTTGAAATTCCTAGCCTATCAAATACTTGCAATAAGATTTTGTCCCTCTGTGGAGCTGTACATGGAATCCAACTTTAAAGCTAATTATAAAGATAAGGTGTTCTTCTGGATATAATACTAGCTGCATTTTAAATCAGGAAGCATCACCATGTAACTGAACAAACTACGAGCTCAAACTGAAAGTTTCATGTTTGATGCAGCATAATATCTTTGCAAATTTTTTGCTGTCCCACTGTTGGACCACAAAACGTAAAGTGCCGCAAAATGTAAAGTGGGGTTTCAAAATGTAAAGTGCTGCAAAATGCAAAGTGGGGTTGCATATGTAAAGTTGCAAAACATAAAGTACTGCAAAATGTAAAGTGGGGTTGCCGACTGTAAAGTTGCAAACGTAAAGTACTGCAAAATGTAAAGTGTGTTTGCAAAGTGTAAAAAGAGGAGTTAAACTCTAAAGTTTAAAAAAAAGTCATCAAATTGTAAAATTGGGGTGCTTAAATTGTAAAGTTTGGGTCACCTCGAAAAAGATAAGCTATGCTAACTACTAAAGGTCATTTTCAACTCATAGCTTAAAAAAATGATGATTTTTTTTTTGCTAAAATGTCCAAAGTGTGACTATCCTTTTCCACCACCTAACTTCTTTTGTTTAGTTCTCCAGTAAACATAAATGATGGTGTACCATCCAGCTAACATACTCACGAGAACTGCAAGCCAAGCTATGTTTCAGGTTGGGGTTTTCAGGAATGATTTCAATCTTACAGCCAGTCCACTGTGTGTACCAGCATCACTTAAGATTCTTAAAACTGATACTCAAGCAGTAACAAAATAATCAGGAATGAGAATATTCACCCAGATATCTGATAAAAAATACAAACTTGGGGAAGGAAGTGTTCTCACAAAAAGATGCATCATCCTTAAAGTGTTTCAATACACATTGCAACAGCTGTTGGCAACTGATATCAACTGCTGCAGCATACATTATAATCAGTACAGTTACTTCAAAGGGAAGATTCCAAGAGCTCATTTTTCTAGTTTCTGCACAAGGAACATCAGTGCTTCCCTATCATCTGAGTCACTGTCAAGGAGGCCTCCTGTACACTCAGTGTCAGAATGGATGTCATGTCCAACACCATGTTGTATGTACCTATTACAGAAGTCAATTTCAGCCTAAGGACCAGTACCCTGACCAATATCCTGAGTTTTGAATATATTGTCAACACCCCATGGTTTGCAGCACTTTACACTTTGCATCTTTACTTTTTTCAACCCCACTTTACATTTTGCAACATTTTACATTTTTTCAACTTTACATTTTGCAACCCCAATTTACATTATGCATTACTTTACATTTTGCAACTTTACATTTTGCAACCCCACTTTACATTTTGCAGCACGTTATGTTATGTGGTCCAACACCATTCTGTAAATATGACCAAATCCAGTTATCTTGGCTGCTCACTCTATTTCACAATATCTTTTCGAAAGGAAGTTATACAAAACAAATGTTTGAAAAGTGATGTTCATCAGATTCAAAAGTTGTGTCATGAAAGTATACATATCACTTGTTATGTTTTGCAATGTATTTCAACATCCTTGTGTTTAATATGCTAATAATTTTTTTCAATTTATTAACTATTTATACTCATCTGTATATTTCATACTGAAAGAAAAGTATGATTATTTCCAAAGATAGATAAGGGAACCTAAATCACAGCAAAAATTATTACCCCACATATATGCAACTGCTAACAAAGCATAATATTTTGCACATTGTTTATGTGTTATCACCTGTGTTCTCTGAGTGGTCAGCATGTGCCTCATGATCACTCAGAATATTTTGCACTTCCTGTCTTGTCAGGTAACCATCTTTGTTGGTGTCCGCTTTGTTAAAGAGTTTCCAGTAGTCTGTAAATATTGTGTCCATAGAAAATGGACATGATAAACAGATAAAATGTATTTATATATTAACAGTGATCACCATTTATTTCTTGCGAGCATAACTTTAAACTCTACTCACTGTTTCATTCAGGGCTCACAGATTATTATTAGTTGTGCAGTTCTTAATTTCTGCACTGCTATATTAAACTTACATGAAATCAGTTCAACAAATTTGCATATAACTAATCAAAATATAGGTACATGTATAAAGCCATATATCTCTGTATCAATGGTCCTAATAGACTATAGATGTTGAATTTATTATTGACATTATTTTGTGTCAAATGAGATGTCTGTTGTGTAACAAAAGCCAAAAATTAGTGCAGGATGATTGGTCAAGATTCTGAACTGCATGTCATTGAATATATTTGGTATTAATTGCCAACTATCAAAGTTAAGGTTATAGTTACGATTTAAACCCACAACATAAGACTTTAGAGATGTGAGGCGAGTGTGGTACCCATGCCACGCAAAGTACTACGCAAAAGTAATATTAGGGTTTCAGAAGGTGAAGTGATGTCAGGCCAGACCAAATAAGCCCATCCCACATTCTGACATGAGGTGTATATGAATTTATGGCCACTGCAAAGAGTTCACATGATCATATGAGGCTTCTCTAACCTTTCCACACATACAGTTCTAATCTTATATCAACATTCATTCAATGGGACACACCAAACTTAGGCTTTACATCCTGCTCAACAGCCAAGCCCTCAACATTGCCATTTGTGAGAAGGAGTAATATTAGGGTTTCAGAAGGTGAAGTGATGTCAGGCCAGACCAAATAAGCACATCCCACATTCTGACATGAGGTGTATATGAATTTATGGCCACTGAAAAGAGTTCACATGATCATATGAGGCTTCTCTAACCTTTCCACACATACAGTTCTAATCTTATATCAACATTCATTCAATGGGACACACCAAACTTAGGCTTTACATCCTGCTCAACAGCCAAGCCCTCAACATTGCCATTTGTGAGAAGGAACCCCTCACATAGGTTCCAGGCTGTGATAAGATACCAAACTTACTAGCCATTAGATCATGGAGGATCTCTAGGGACAATCCAGTAATATTTGAAAATATTATCCTCTCTGGACTAACAACAGCCATTTGTTTACAGATTGTGTTGCAATACTTTTGAGCAGCTAAAATATCTGAGAGATCGTGTGCCACAGATCAGAATTTGATGTGATAAAATTCATTGTAAAACACAAATTGAGACAGTGTGCCAATTCCGTGTCAAAGTTATAGTAGATTCAATTTGGAACACCTTATCAGAAAATTGTAAATGGGACATTACAAAGGGTGTAACTTACCCAACAACTTGTCCTTTGGGACTGTTTCTTGGAGCTGTTTGGTACTCGCCTACAACAAAACAGATAGTGATGGTCCTCGTTGTTTTGATCTAACACACTTACAGTGTACTTATCATTTATAGATGGTACTATTTTATTCAACAGCAAATCATAAAAAAGTAATCAAGCCCACCATATGGTACAGGTAAATAATTAAAAATGGACAATATTTATAGTTTTTAGTTATGCCATCACGGTGGAAGCAGAACTTATTGTAGTTGTGACACATATCACAAATATATGTGAAGAGTGGATACTGCAGTTGTAACAGATTAGTATCTGGAAAATTTAAAAATGGAACCATTCCTTTATGAGAAATGTAAACAGCCACCTTTAAGTTTTGCACCGTGGTATTGTAGTCTATTGCATTCATGTTCAGAGCAATATCGCCTTTACTACAGGACTCATCTATAACTGACACAAAGGTACTCGGCGTGAGGTAAAACACTAAATAAATAAATAAGCTTGTGACAGGTTTTTCAGACATTTTAAGAAATCTACTATGTGTCCGAAAAGCTGCCTTGTTGTGGCATACAGGTCCTGCTAAATACTATTCCCGACTTATGTACACTACTTCTGGTTGTTTTACTCTGTAATAAAGGATCTGGTATATGGCCACCATTTTGGACCATTAGTATTTGCAGTTATACGCAGCAATAATAGAGAAAAAATAAACCAAATATACTTTAGGTCAACTCATATGGTGCGCACTTTGACATTATGTATTAACACTGATATAAAAAATAAATAACTTAAACATAATCACGAAGTTTTACATTCATGACAATACTGTAAGATTAGTAGATTGGTACACCATTCTCAGTCAAATGGGACAATTATAAAAATAATTAATTAAGGTGTCTCAGACATATTTGGCTGTCAGTTAACTTATTTTAATTTTTGGGCATCTTTTTATATGGCTGAAGCAAAGACAAATCTGGTGATATATGGTTTGTTATGGTTTTGATGTACTTTTATTGTTGAAATTTACCATTAAAATATGAAAATGGCCCCAAAATACAGTGTCCAAAGCCTGGGTAATAAACTTCCAATAACATTTTTTTTTCAGTTAATGTGGTTAACTGGGGTTAAGTCAATACTACTTAGCTTCCAGTTAATCCCCATCATGCAAATATCAAAAGTTCTTTTAAAAGACATCAACAAAATAATATTTTTTACCAAATTTGAAAATGTCCAAAATATTCTTGTGATTTATGTTACCGTTATAATGCTTAATTTTTTCACAATTGGTAATTTTAAAAGTCTAGCTTTTAGTGCAAATAATCCCTTAAAAGTTGATTATCAGAATATGAAAGCAATATTTCAGCAGAAGACTACAAATACAAGCAATTCTTAAGGAAGTACCAAAAAGTAGAATTCTGTATTTTCTCATGTGAATTACGTTACCAGTCATTTTTAAATGCCTCAAGGTGTGAGGATGACAAGAAGACTATAGATGACAAGCAAATGTTGGCCCTTGTTTTCTATTAGAATAATAGCAATATCAACACAAAGCTCTGAATTTTATATTTGATTTAGTATAATTAAGGAAATTACGTTACTGTGAATTACGTTACCCTGAACTGACAAAAATGGGTAATTTTTCCCCAAGCAGTTGACTGCAGCAGGTTTAAGTATTTCTAACAGCATGGAAAAGACCACATGGAAGAAATGACCAAGTTTAAGCATAATATTATTTTATATTCTGTTGCACACATTGTTTGTTACAAATAACTATTAGGTACTAGGTTGTTATGTCATAGATTATTTTTATGTACCTTGTCACAGTGTATGGCAGAAGTATGTGAGCAGATATAAACCTTTCAGCCAGAGCAGTATTAAAGATTAGTATGCAATGAACACTTTTTAAAAATTGCATCTAGCATGAAGTAATGTAATTCACAAAGTAGTAATGTAATTCACTTGTATCAGTTACATGTACTTGACTTCAAATGTAGCCCAATCTGATGTTTATAAGTTCTTATAATTAATATGAAATTTACTAGAATTTATGAGTTACTGATTGAGTCCTTTATCATTGACAACAATTTGTTCTTTGACATTTATGCTCCCATTGACTAGAGTCAATTGTTGCAGCATGGAATCAACTGGCGGAAGGGTGAGAAAGATGGAGGGTATTTATTTCAATAATTTCAATAATTTGTAGTTCATCTGTAGTTTTGCTTGAACCTTAGGATGCATTTTTCCTGTACATATAAATTAAGAGATACCAGAATAAAAATTCAAAGGGCTTATTAAGAATGAAATGAGCTCAAATAGATGCAAGTAGTTACACTACTGATGCACAAGCAAAAATAATGCCGGAGTGTGGGAAAAATGAAGCAGAGAAGGCTAAAGAATACTGTATACTTACAAAAGACTAGGAATGGAGTGCTTCATTAAAAAGGTTAAAAGTTCACTGAAACATGGTTTTGCATTGAAACCTAAATATGAAGAATGCCCAGCTTTGTTGTCTGATTCCCTATACAACCAGTTAAGGGCTGAGAATGTGAAAACTTCATGCTGTTGTGCCAACAGAACCAGGCTATGATGGTGTCAGAAAATACATCCACCATTTGTAGTCAGTGTTTTGATGGTGGACATTTTAAGACAATTTGTGATGCCTTATAGAATATATAACTAACAAGGTAATGGTAAGTGCAATAAAGACTAGCCAAAATCGATTTCACCTACCATTCTCAGAAACTGATTTTGTAGCAGCTCAAAACAACGACTTGTGAAACATTGATTTATCAAATTTCTCAGAGTTTGAAATTTCATAAAAGTTAGTAGTTTGCAAAATGTCAGTTCAAAGAATGGATGTTCATTCAAATGGGCAAGAAACTGGGATGCAATTTGGGTAGAGGGTAAGACCATATTATGTAAAGTTAGTCAGCCCACACCTTCTTAACTATGCACATTGACTTTTCAAGTTCACTAATATACAGATATTGGTATTAGCTTTTTTCATGTATACATGTATACTGATTGTCTTCTACACCACCATAGAATAATAAGACACTGTTTTAATTATCTAAGAGCACAATTTGACAAAAGTGCTGGCATTTGCAAACAAAGTAAATGAATTACGTTACCATTTCATGGACATTTGCTTGTTGTTATAACAGCTTCAGATTAAATGTAATCTAAACAAAAGTTAAATAATGTCATTTCTAACATTATGTTATGAAAAATAACCCCCTTAAACAAAGTAAATTAACAAACATTTTTGTAATTACTGCAAAAGACTGATAAATAAGCATTCTTGTTTGGTATTCATGTTCATTTTATCCTGTTAAGATGCCCATTCTTGAACATAATACACCAGAAGATGCATTTATAGCTTTAAAGAGTTTACACACAGTTCATTGACTCTTTAAGAATCTAGTGATAGTTTCAGAATTTTATATTCAACTGTGTCTACCTTGCTCTACTTGCTTTCTTACTCCATGTGAATTACGTTGCCAAACATAGAAATTGTAAATCATTAAAATCAAAGGTATTATCACTGTTGGTTTCTTGTCCAATATGTTTTAAAATATCTGTTGATGTCTATATTTTATTTGTAAATAACTGTTAAGACAACAATTGAAGCATTCAATTGACATGAAGTTATTTCTGTAACTTGCATTGTGTTTTACAGATTTTTTTCAGCCATACAGTATCTTTCAAGAAAAAAAATATTTAAATCAGATCAGTGATATTTTATTTGCTTCACTATGTTTTATTATTAAGTTTACTACAGTTCAGAATTAAATGCAGACTATTATTTCATTTATATAATTTTTTACTGGTACAATCACAAAGCCAGTATGAAGTAACGTAATTCACAATGCAAGTTTTTAAAACATTTGGCAGTATGTATACAAAATGGTGCCATAAAAATATGTAATTGATAGCAATGAAAAATTTTGTGGCAAGATGCTTTACATGCTCTGTTACCAAATAGAAATAATAAGAATAAATTTTATCACCATCACTGCTGTGCCGCAATTTGGCCTCAAATTGTCCCATTTACTTGAGAATGTGTGGGTACCTTATGCAAAGGCTGCATAAAAATCAGGTGAAGATCACCATAGGTGTACCAGTTCCCTTTTCGTAAAAGTTTAGTGGTGACCCGTCTATTTGTGCACTTACAATACCTAATGGGTACTACTAAAATATGAAATGCATCGAACCACAAATGAGTCCCGCCAAATTAAATATTTTCAGCTTGTATGTAGTTTTGTCAGGCTAGCAGGGAATTAAGTGAACTGGGTATAAGGTGCCGTGTTCACAATGTGCCAATAGGGTATTTATAGTACAATGCTATTGGCTGACATTCACTTTATTGTATTAAAAGGGGCAATTTAATGTCTGGAATTCACAATGTGAATCTTAATCCATTTTGTGGGGATTTTCATCTGGTTCTGGAGTCATTTGTGAGCATTGTTTAGCATTTTGGAGCATTCAACATGTTTGCAATGTGAATTGGCTATATCGTTGAATTTTGAATGCAAAAACAACAATCATCAGGAGCATTTCCTGAATGAAGAGATTGTTTTCTGCTTCCAATGAAATTCTCTTCTCATTAGGGATATCTGTAAGTTAGGACCCGCGATTAAACTACGGGAAGCATTTGGAAACCAAGTGGAACATTCTGTAGCAAATCATGTGCCGTCCCGATAAGTTCAAACTGTTATAATTTCTTGTAAACCTTCTACAGTCTTCAATGATCCTTATTACAGTTTATGTTAAGGAAGTCTGTGTTAACTATCTTAACATTCATTAAAACACCCTCTTCTATCTTAAGTCAATCCTTGCGATCATAAAAGCCTTTGTGGGGTTCAATTAGATTGATTTGTAACCAATCACAATGTTTTCAGGAACCGATCGGAAGTCTTCAAAAAACCAATCCCAATGTCACTCGAGAAACCTATCATAAAATTTACCGCCTCATTGGGGGCAATAGCCCCGATCCACCCACTTCCTCAATTTAGATTTATTTGTTGTTTTACGTCGCGTTCAACAGCCAGGGTCATATTGCAACTTGTAGTTTACGGGTGGAGGAACCAGTGGATACTACTTGGTCAAGATTCTGCACTGTAAACCACCGGGCATCGGCAAGTAACTACCAACTTTCCAACATGAAGCGCCCGGCCCGAGATTAGAACCGGCGACCTCAGAGGTTGGAGGCAAGTACTCTAACCACTACACCACCGAGCCCCCTCCCACTTCCTCAAACAGGAAGCATGTTTACAATTGGATTGCCACAATGGAATGGCTATATAAGCAGTTCTGTGTGGCTTTGAACCCCAAATTGAAAAGAAAAGTAGCAGGAGTTCATGTTCATGTCAGGAGTAGTTCAAGTCATTCCTTAACCTTTGGGAACAGTTCTTTATAGTTAGGAGTAGTTTGCAGAAATAGAGGAAAATGAACTCCATCTAAACAAGAACCTAACACTTAGAAACTCCAGAATGGAGTGGTAGAAGCCAAAATCAACAAATCTCAGATATTCAAGAGTGTTCCTGAAGGAATCATATTAGTTATTGAGTAATAGATACAAAGTACTAACTCGTAGATACAATTTAAATACATGTGCTAGTGAATTAATCACTGAAGTTTGTGGTTTGTATGTATATGAGGAAATAACTTTAATATAAAAGTTCGTAGCTTGAATAGACAACTTAACAAGAACACTTGGAGAATATAGACCTCCACCATGGCATGTAATAATAAGTAAATGGGAAAATCTCAATTCCTTTTGTATTCAGACGGTGATCCAAATCAGTCTCACACTGTAATGGGATCTAACTTAGACCAAGAACCACCTTCTGATTTTTTTTCATGACGTTCCAGCCAGTAACATTTTGTGTAATCCTGCTGACAAACAGACAAACTAACGGTCATGTTATTAACAACTCCTTGGCAGAGGTAATAATGTGTAGATATAAATTTGCAACTTAATCGTAACTTTGTTAATGCCTTAATAAGTACTTACCATTCTGTATATTTTAACTAAAAACAGCAAAACTGTGAAGATATCCAATAGTAAAAAATACAAGCGTCTTGTATTAATAATAATAATAGAAAAACCAACGTTGTGTGAAATCACAGTACCAAATAACCAAAATATGTTTTCTCTTTGTATTAGGAAGAATTGTGGCTGGAAAAAATATTCCATATAAACTAAAACACGCAAGCAAATTTTTCAGTAGCTGCCTTTGAAAGACCTAGTGTAACAAGCTTGAAAGGCTTCCTACAATCACAGCATATCTTTTGTTGTGACAAACCAGTACAAATCAATAAAAAATAACTACTCGGTGAAAACAAACTCATCTTTTATTTACAGCAAATTTACACAGTAGGCAGCTACTAATTCACTGTGTGTGTGAAGATGGTATAATATCCTTTGATGTTACATTATTAATTAAATCCCATTAAGCTGTAAACACCGATACACTCGCGAGTTTTTATATTTCCACAAACAATAATTAGCTTTAATCAAAGTATAAATTTACAGTAAAATTTTAAGCAATAAACAGAAATCGCTTTCAGGCTTTAAAATTGTTTGCTGTTGCTTTTACTTGCAATATATGGGGTAGAACCAACAGTGAGTCATGAAAAGCAATTTTGTGTCAAATCTAAGATATTGTATGAGTTTTTAATTTGATTGGGATTCACTTTAGGCCTCAGTCTGAGTTTTGACTTATATCTTTTCCTTCTGGGGGACACAAGCTACAAGCAAACAGGTTTGTGTACTTTCAGTTGTGGATCATTGTGGTACAGTCCGCTTCATGTCTCTGTAAGATGCCTTCGAAATGCTTCAATGGGATTCTTATTTGGTCAGGACACCTTGCGACAAAACACAGGATGTGATATGCATTTGGAACCACTTTTTGAAAATATTTAAAAATCCCTCTGACTGGCTCTATGCAGCTGTGCTACAATACAAATTCTAAAGTGGTGAAGGGTGGTGGCAGGATAGCTATATGAGGATATATGGTGTGACTTGTTTTTCAGTATGTATTTCTAAGATACAAGGTCCCTTTTCAAAGCCATATGGATGAGGTTGTAAGCCTGAAATACAAAAAAATGTATAGATAATCTAATCTATCTAATCTAATGTGGACTTTTATAGCACTTAATCTCCATCGCTGATGGACTCTAAGGCGCAACTGAACATAAAGCAAGGCAGTTAACATTAATCCGAGGACATAGCAAGGTCATACCAAGGAGACACAGGGTGACAAGGGAGGCTATGGCGGATAGGCTTTTGCAAACAGGTAAGTTTTAAGCTTCTTTCTGAAAGAGGCAACTGATGCTGCGCTACGCACATCATGAGGGAGTTCATTCCAGATCTTAGGAGCATCAAAGGCAAAGCTATGATCAAAATGTTTGACAGACTAGAAGACTGATGAGCGAAAAGGAGAAACAGTAAGGTATTGACGGTCTGGGTGACTACGCCTGGTACTATAGGAACAACTGCTGAGAGACAGGAATGGTTGAAAATAGGAAGGAGAACCACTATGTAAAAATTTGTAAACTAGTGTTGCAGTTTTGAACATACATCTATACTTAACAGGCAGCCAGTGGAGTTGCTTCAGAATGGGTGTAACATGAGCATACTTTCTCTGATTCGTAAGAATACGAGCAATGGTATTCTGAATACTTTGCAATTAATGTAGATTGAAACATGACAAACCCCTAAACAGAGAGTTACAGTAGTCCAGACGGCTACTAACCAAGGCATTTGCAGCTAGGACTGCCACTTTTGGAGTAAGATACTGTCTTATTCTACGAAGGTCGCGCATCTGAAGAAAGCATGCTTTGTAAGTCCTCTTGACATGTTCAGACAAAGAAAATTCTGCATCAAACCACACACCTAGATTTCTGACAGAATCAACCGGATGAAGAAGGCTACCAAGAATACTAGCAGGAAAATAGGAGGAAATCTTCTGATGCTGAGCCTCAGAGCCAAAGACAATAAATTCAGTTTTTTCTGGGTTGAGCTTCAGTTTACTGAGAGACATCCATCGTTGGCAGATACGACCACATAGAAAGCTGTGACCTTGGTATTAACCTTTTTGCATAATATATGCTACCTGACTGACTAATGTTGGGAAGCTTGTTTTTACTTGCAATATTATTTTACAGGTAAAATCTCTGCTACAGTTTTCATTTTGGCCTCAGCTTTGCTTATGATGCTCCAAAGATTTGGAAGGATTTGCCTGATGATGTATGTTTGGCCACTTCTCTCCACTCATTCAGAAAGAAGCTCAAAGCCTATCTCTTTGCACAAGTATATCCACCCTAATTTCTGCTTTTTCTGGTATCTCTCTGTGGCACTGACCCCTGCTATGTCTCGGGTTAATGGTTATAGTTTTCTGGTTTTCTGTTTGGTATTCCTGTAATCTGTCTTTAGATGGACGTGCTGTAAAATAATATTATAATTAGAATTCTAGCTTATGCCTATGTTGCACTGGTAAACTTAAATTACAACTGGGCACATGACCCACACATTGAAGCCAGTCACTGCTTATGTCTGCCAATGGAACATAGGTATTTATACTTATTTTGTGAGTCTTAAATTTAGTAAAAATCTCATATTTGAGACGCACATCATATGAGTTTTGGCTGAATCGTGAAACCTTTACTGCCCCCCTGCCAGAGCTTGGCACAACTTGCACACAAAATCCTTATTGTACTTGTTTAAAGTGTTTTTTGTTTTATATTGATATCTTTTGATTAGGATATAAATTGACAAAATATCACCTTGTAAATGCATCATAACAATTAGAAAGTTAACTACATTAATACTGTAAAGTGCTCATTAATATATTTTCTGTATGTACTCGGGAGATCCAACTTGGCACAAAATTCGGAATTTGCACCCTGGAATCGCTGAAAAATAAACAATGCATTCATGTCCGTCGTTAATTCATCTAGCATCGTTTTTACCTTTTTGATATTTTGAAATGCATGAGTCTTGCTGATGACAGCCAATCATGGATTAAAATTCCTTAGCTTTGTTTGGCGCCAATTAAGATATAGTGGGGAGCAGTATTGAGTCCTGCCTCATGAGTTCATTAGAAGTGTTTACCTCATCTGTTTTTATTAACATACCGTTATGAGAATAACATACTGTAATAAGTAGAAATTGTAGCTAGACTAAATTTCGCTAATTCCCAATTTTTAAGATATACACTAGAATTAATTTCTACTAATAGTTAATTTCTAGTTAAGATATTAATATAGGCTTAAAATTTCACAAGAAATTTTGACTGTCTGAGTTCATTAAGTAAAACAGCTAAAATTAATGCCCAGTGAAAAATCCACCTTTTTCAGTATTTATTTCACAGCATTTTTTGAAAGACCGAGGTTACTATTATTGTTGCATTCTTGTGAACACTAAAAGCAAGCGATTCACTTCTAAAACACCTACTACTTATATATTGATATACCCATAATTAATCAATTAGTTTATGAATGTATAAACACATGTTGTTCACTGTTTAAAAACGCATTTTAATTAAGCTATATGAAAATTGAAAGCAATAATTTCAATTTGTTTTCAGTATTTGAGTTGTAGGTTGAATGTGCGCACTGAGCACAGAAAAAATTCTAGTATTTATATGATGATAAATTTCTGTGCAAGATAGGTTAATTTAAATATACTCTAATGATTCTTAAGATAGTATCATTTTGATATTGCTGACGAGATAAAATTATCTTTGCACCATGGAATAAATAGACTTCTTGTGTTATAAAGGCCACATAGATGTTTGTATTATTGAAGTTGAAATATTGTTTAAATACTTTTTTTAAAATATGGACATTACAATATTGGCAAGTCTAGCTTTGCTCAAAATGAGTAAGTCTACCTTTCAAATATTCTGTATTAATTTCTAGTACCAGTTCTTTTTAATAAGTACCTTTCTAGATGAAGACATGACCATGAAAACCTTATCAGACACAGAACTTGGTATAACAAAAAAATCATTTGCAGCAATGTACAGATGTGAAAATGGAAAGATAAATTTAGACTACAGTTTGTCAGAAAACAGAGGGATATTAAAACACAGGGATTCTAAAGAAGAACATAAGATAAATAACATCAAGACTGTTTCTTTCTTGACTAAATCATTGCAAAGATATATAAGTAGAAACAAAAGTTATGACACATTCAATGAGAGCACTGATGGCAGAAAATATGGCAGCTATGCAGAAAAGGCACGCAACTTCTTTAAGATGTTTCCTAAAAAGTCAACGATTGATGAAGAAGAGGACTCTATTCCAATGGATGAAGATCTTGGGAAGGGATTTCTGCTGGTTGTTCTTACTGATGTGTTGTTTTCATTGGCTGTGATTGCCGCACAAATGACATCAAGCATTCAAGCAGTCTATGATTTAAATATCCTGCGACTTTGCCTGCAAATGGCCCTTTCATTAGTTTTAGCTTACATTTGGGGTGCACCAGTGTTTGTCAAATGTGGACATGCAGTTTTATGTATTGCAATTGTTCTTTTTAACTGTGTTTTTCAAGCCATGTACTTCCGCTCTACTGCATATCTTGCAGTCGGCGACATGGTTGGACTGTCAGTTGGTATAATTATTATTCTTGCTGCTTTAGTAGATGGCTGTTTCAGGCAATTAACTTGGGCCACAGTTGTATCAACCCTTGTATGTTGCCCAGGCATCATATTGTTAATTCAACCATGGAATGCAGGGATGGATATTCTTGTGCCAGTCATTAGTCCCTGTAGATTAATAGTGGAAAAGGTTTATTTGCATCACCTCTCTTCATGGCATGGGTATAATATAACTGATGTTACCATCAGCACTGATATTTCTTTAATCAATGATACATTGACAAACATGCCTTCCGTTACAAAGCCCACAGGTATATCCCCTGTCCAAGAGTTTTTCATATTCCTTAACCCAGTAATCGGCTACATCATGACAACAGTTGCTGCAGTTTCATTTGTTATCAATGCTAAGATTTCTAAATACCTTGTCAGTATGTACCATCCCTTGAGCATATCATGTTGGGTGAGCAGCCTTATGTTTGTCATTGCACTTGTAACCTCCTTTGATACAAATACATTCTCTTTCCCAGCAGTTGTAAACTACTTCAGTAAAGGCTGGCTATGTACCTTCTTTAAGCTTGTATTTATCATTGGAGCTGCCTCCTACCAGATAACCTTTCAATGTTCCTTATCATACCTGCAGGTCTCCCAAGCAGCTGTTGGGGAGGCACTGAGCCTGGTGATTTTGTTTCTTTGTCAAGTGACTTTTTTGACTGAGGTACATCCAACAACAAATACATGTATTAAAGCCATTGGGTTATGCTTTACATTTTTTGGAGCTATCATTGCTCCGATGATAAAAATATATAGACGATATTTAAAATCTCATTCCATAAATTTCATGTCTTGAAAACTACTTGTTTTTGGGCGATGGTACGTTATATGCATTCTATGCATATTTCATACCATATGACAGGGACAAATCCTGAAATATACCATTTCCAAATCTTAATGGTAAACTAATGACAAAGGAGTATATTTTCATATGCACTAATTCCAACTCTAATGCTAATAATTATATTGATGATTCAGTAACCTTATGTGTATATTAACACCTTCATGCATCTTTGGTGTGATGTTGTTTTGATGTAACAGTACAATTTATATAATAGTTACACTGGGACATTTGTATTATAAAAATATGTCAGTGGACAGCAAAAATATAAATATACCTAATTTTGTTAAGATGTGATAATATTAAGCTTACTTAATAACATATCAATGGATTTATATAGCTAAGAATACATTACAAATAAGAAGATGAGTCAATGTCTGTGTTTATTTAAAGCCTGATTTATAACATTTAAAACTGTATTCATGAACTATTAACCATCTGTTGTGAAACCAACTTACCAACTTACACTTACCCACAAATGAGACAGACCCTCAACATTGTCACTCGTTGCAGGGAAAATCACACAGTAGTGACAGGCTGTTACTAGACACCACGCTAGCTAGTTGCTAGGCACTGAAGACTGCACAGAAAAGCAGTTTATAAGAAATTAATGTCAAAGGCACTAAGGCCAATTATCTGAATATCACCAAGATAACAAACTTCACATCCTGACACAAATAGTCTACCTCCATCATTATATTTCTCTTCTGAGTGTGTTTATTCATTTATCATTCTGTTTGTGTGTTTTCTGTGTTCTAAAAGTAATGAACAGATCTTTCTGACTTTTTTGGTGTGGGAAAGGCATTAGCAATAGAATACGTGATTAAATATTGGAATAGATCTGGATCATATTCTGCATACAAAAAATTGTATTCCAGCTCAATGAAGAGTCTGTACCCACCCTTACCTTTGTTGTTGGCTTGATTTTTGAGTGGACTTTTAACTTTCTCCTGCAGGAATAGTGTTTCATTGTTTAACTCGGTTATCAAAATGTGGCCCAGTGATGGGCTTATTGAACCAGTGGTGATTTTGTATAGTACTCAAGGCTGTTTGATCCACACTCATGATAGCCCCAAAATTTAGAATCTAATGTCAACAAGGCAAGATCATTCTAAAAGTTTATAAAAAAATTTCAGATAAATGAAAATAGTTCTTATTGTTTCGGAAAAACACAAAAACTTATGTGGGTGTCCATAGGAGCTGACCCTACAACTGACTCTATGACTCTAGGGTCAGTTACAAAAATCCAAAAAAAAGGGCGGGAAAAATCCTGGTCGGCTTTACCTCCCCGTCAGGACGTAATACATCCAGGCTTGTCTGGATCTAAAGGCTGACCTCACTTGGGGTCGGGATATTTTCTCCATGACTAGACTGGAAACTACCAAGACAAGCCGTAAAACCCCTGTAAAAGCTGTATTAAGCCTCGACAAACCGTACTGATAAACAGACAAGACAGGAGAAATATATAGAATCACCACGACCAGACGTGCAGTTGGTATTGCCATTACAGTTTTTGGTGAATTTCTGAGAAAAAAGAGGATCAAGAGTCAACCAATGAACAGCAAATCTAAAACTACGTCAAAGCTGAATATTTGGACCCCATCACGTCAGGTTTTTGATTTAATATTACTTATAAGAAATAAATCAGTGTATTTCTGCTTCAGATTGTGACCAAAAAGGCCTCTTAAAATAGAAAATTTTCATTAATAATGCCACATCCTGTTTAAACAAGCAGAGAGAGATGTGCTTCTGACAATATCTCACGGGACAATGACAATCCTCTTGCTTCTTCCTGCCTTTTATACTCCAAATTTGGACCCTATTCTGGATATAAAGGTAAACATGCTTAGTTCTGGTCACGTGATGGGATCCAAATATTCTGTCTTTACTTTGTTTCAGATTTGTTGATTGTTCAACACTTGATCCTCTTTTTGCCCAGAAATTACTCTGTTGAAATAGGCTGTCAGTTTGATTATTATGTGACCAAATGAAACACTCTTTCAGGTTTCTTAATTACTTACAGCATACATGTGGACCTTTTTTGTCCACTAAGTCACCTGGGTCATCCAGGAGTCCTTCACACAGGAAAGTCATAACAGGACAGTTAGTTGGGTTGAATTGCCATGCAAACCACTAGACAAAACATTTCAAGGTTACTGGTCATGTGTTCCATTTATAAATAGAATGCCCGGTTCAAACTTTTACTTCCCATTGAATTGTTTTTAATGGGAAGTAAACTCGCCAGGTCTATTTCATTTTGGAACAGGCTATTATTATTTTATCACATATTGTAGCAAAAGCACTTGGAGAGTGCAAACCTCTCCCAAAGCCCAACACCTCCAATATTGCTTTTTGAGTGCAATGATAAGTAAAGCCTTCAAAACTTCCTAGATCCAGACATCTATCTACATCACCAGATAAAGCTTTATAAGGTATTTGGAGACGAACAAACACATGTGACCGAAAGCATATCCTATCGTAACTGCACCTGTAAAAGTGTCTGAAGGTATGATACTTTATTTAGGTTATAAATTAGGAATTTCTATATTCATACCTGTTATAACATGCTTGCTTTTGCAAAGCATAAAGATGTCTCACTTTGCTCTCACTCCTGTGGTCGTGGGTACAAATCCTTCCATGGCAACTTGTGGGAAGAATAAATGTGATAAACTTTCATCTGTTGGATACAGTAGGTCCTGACCCCACACAATTTCAATACAATTAGATTAACAGCCATTCCATTGGAACAGTTGCACTAGGTTTAAGACTTATTGGTTGTAGGATATGACTGAAGTGCATCCTGACTTCTTTGATTTCCTTGCCAAGAGGTATTAATTCGTGACCATTTTGTCTGTTTCTTTCTTTGTAAGCAGGATTACACAAATGCTACCAGTCACATCTTCATGAAAAAAGTGAGAAGACCGCCTAGATATGAAAAATATCAAAGATCCAAATTTTCCAATTTACTTATTATTGAGTAGTTGTTTTTTTAATGTTACATTTCTTGTTACCTCCACCAAGGAGATATTAAATTCATGCCCATTTATTTGACTTGATATCTCTATGATAATTCAGTCTTTAGATCCCAACTTTTGGAGTTGGGATGCAAAATTTGGCTGATCTTTTTTTTTCTAAAAAAACAAGCATATTTGATATTCTATAAAGATCAGCGAAAAAAATTGCTAAAGTTAATCCAAAAATTGGATTATAATTAAGGTGGTTTTTCATAAACAAAAGATCATTTTTGGATTAACTTTATCTCACCCATGAAAATGGATTTCATTTGGGATTAAATATAATTGAATCTGCTGTACTTAATCCAAATATTAGCGATTTTATGATACACCAGACGCCCCAATATGGTGACATAAAGACAAGGACATATTTTTGGCATACTCCCGAGAGGTGCCCCCAACATAGAAAAAACAAGTATTATTATTATTATTTAACCCAATATATGTGACTACTGCATGTTTTGTAAAATGACATAAAATATGTATGTATACATTATTATTAGCACATGTTGCAAAAAACGATCAGATCCAGATAAATTCACCCCGCCTCTACCTCACTGCAAGGTAAAACACCCATCTAAGGTCAAGCAAGGTCAACCAAGGTGGATCCAAGATACATTAACATATACACAATAATAACAATAATTACAATCTTTGTGATAACAAATAAAAGAAGAAAGGTCAAAATAAACATGAAACCCAGGTGAAAACAAACCACAAATCAAGACCCGGATAAAACCCTCCAGCAGAATGGTCCTGGAAGAAAGCCCCTCCCCAGACCTGATCCAATATCAAGCCAAATAGGAGGAAGCCCCAACCCTAAGAGAAAAACCCACAACCAGGATGAGGTTAAAGGTGAAGTAGGATGTGGTAAACCTAGGCAACAGCAAAATGTAAATACAGGCATTGCAAGTAGTAATATCAATATATAAGTGTTACTGCCATATAAATAAAGGGGAGCTGAAGAACTGTGGATAACTAGCGTGACAAATTCGGCTGAACTGCAGAAACCCCCTGATGGACGTGTGATTATGCAAATTAACAGGTGAAAAGTAATTTCCTGTTATTTATGAATATGTATGAATTTCAGATGTACAGAAATCAATATGTAAAAGACTTAATTCTGAAGAGATCGACAGTTGGTCGAAAAGCAGGAGGGGAGTGATAGCATGAAAGTTTCACTGTATCTTTGGTCAACAGGTCAACGAAATAGGTGTAAGAACTACAATATACTAAAATATACTGTATCTGTGCTCGACAGGTCTACAGATAAATGTGAGATACTTAAAGGAGAAGTTGAAGTCAACAGGTTGCCTAATTTACAAGAAATATATTGTCGACTTAAATACGATTTCGGCAGGTCAATAAAATTCAGAAAAAATTCACAGCATGTGAAGCAAATTTTGGCTATGGTTGAGAGGTTAACAAAGTCGATCATGTCGACAAGTCAACTTTTTGAAAAAAAATTGGAAATGATGATTTGACCTGTCGACCTTTTTACCCAAATATTTTCTTTCCTTTGCATTTGTACTACTCAGCCAGTGAATTTCGCCACCTGCCATTTAAACCCTCAAAGACCAGCAATATTTTTGTTTAAAAACATGTAGCCAACGCTTGTAATATTAATATGCAATTCATCGATGAAAATGAAGTATAAAAATGTTTTGATATCGTCATAAAATGCAGATGACGAAATTCACTGGGTGATGAAATTCACTGGCTAAGTAGTAATGAAATCTTGTTACATATGTCGACTTGTCGACCTGTCAATCGGGACCTTTTCCTCAGTTGATTCTGATCAATGATACCTCTTACATATTCACAAACAACAGCAAATTACTTTTCACCTCAAAAATGCATCATTCCCAAGGGGGCAAAGAATTAAGTGAAAAGACCCAGATTGGGTTAAACATTATTTTTATTCAACTACATCGTTTTATATAACAGATAACATAATGTACTCATTCAGGGAAGACATTTTAGAATATGAAAGCAAAATCTCAGCCCCCAACCCTTTGCTGCAATATAAAATTTTACATTTAACTCATACTTGAGCTGGTCCTAATGGGCCTGCTTGTTATGGGCCATAAACAGAACCCAAAAAGTGATTTAGAATGACTGGCCCAATGGAATTAGATTTGATGGAACAAACCCTAGACCAAAGAAAGTTAAAATTTTGTGTTGTGTACCAACTCCTTAGAGAGCAGCAAAGAGTGTGGTAGATACCCCACAGGCTGTAAAAGGGGAATACATTTAGAAATTTTGAAAGGGAATATATCCTGGAGGGTGATAAAATTCACTGGCTAAGCAGTGATGAAATCTTGTTACATATGTCTACTTGTCGACCTGTCAACCGGGACCTTTTCCTCAGTTGATTCTGATCAATGATACCTCTTACATATTCACAAACAAGAGCAAATTACTTTTCACCTCAAAAATGTATAATCACACTTCCATCAGGGGGATTCTGCAGTTCAGCCACAAATTCGTCAACAAGTGACAATTTTTTGTCAATATTTTTGAAACTATGTAACGTATAAATATATTAAATACATCATAAGATAGTTATTTTACAGAGCATTAAAATCAATGACATGGAGGAGAAATGACAAGGTGCCACTACATATGGGACAACCTTTCTGGTCATTCTTTTTTTTAATATGTAGTTAGTTTTCTTGTTATTATGGCAGAATGGTGGATAATAAAAGTAAAACATCCCTCAGAAGACATATACAAATTATATAATACCTATGAATATTAGCAATATAACATTGTATATCCCATAACATTACAGTAATTGCTCCTGCAAGCTGCATAATTTGTGCCTCATAAGATGACAAAAAATATTCAGTAATATTCAATGATATATATGGATCTGTAATGAGACCCGACAGCTCCTTCTATTTGATAAACAGCATGTAAGATTGTTATTTGAGATACTATTTACAAACTCTCACCAAAGTGTGACTTTTAGCAAATTTTATGCAAAACTGACACAAGGAAAGAGAGATCTCTGATTTTGGAAACTCTTACATCTGATCAAATAAGTAAGATATCTCTTCTTCAATAAACATATTGATCACGAACTTTTCAGTTTAAGCAATTTGACATGTTCATTACTTGACAAGATGGTCCTGCTTAAGAGGTGACCTTAAGCTTTTACAATCTTTACTGTTGTGTATTTTGATTATGCAAGGAAAATTAATATTTCAATAAAGAAAATGATCTAAGTAATGTTAACACTTATCAATAGTCAGAAAATAATAAGGTACACACACAATATTCATTGGTGGAATATGAGATTTAATTTAAGCTGATATTCCAAGGCTGACATTTCAAGGAAAAAATTTTCTTTCAAACCATTGACACGTATTTGTTCACAAGAGAAACATGGTTATCCTTTTACACCAAGAACGCCTCTTTTGTGTTTCTGGTGACTAAACATGTGTTAGCTACTAATAGTATTAGCTATATAACTCAACTAGCCAAGTACATCAAATCCAATAGTAATTAATGTTTGTATAATAACACACATACATGCGTTTATACCATAGAAATTTTTCTGCTATTGTGTCTAGGGATGAATTGTAAGAGAAAATAGTTTGTGTTTGTATATGTATATATTTGCATTGTCCAAAGAAACGGACACAATTTTTGATGATATATTCACTCATAATTTTGAATGAAGTTTTGAATGATGTAAAACTTAACTGGAATATGTGCCTTAGTAATGTGTGTCTTTATAAGCCAATTTCGCTCAGCTTGAAACTAAATGGTGAGTAAATATTTAAGCTAATGCTGTTGACTATAATATTTTGACAAAAGTTCATTTGAGCACAGTCATAAGATTTCAATGCAGAAAGATAAACTCACTTACAACACACATTTACTTAGTGTGAGTAATATAGATTTTACATACTTCAATATTCCATAATATCCATCACAAAGAGGACTTTGTTGACTTTAAAATAAATATTTTGTTTCATGAAGTATTGTGATATGCTTTTATATCTTGATAAGCTTATTATAATAGTGTGACATTTCTCTTCATTTTCATGAGCATAAATATCATGTGGACAATGCATTTGAATGGATCTCTTTCCCTTTGGCAGATATTTATAAATCCCATGTGTTAATTTAAAGCCTGTCACCAGGGGTGTTGATAAATAAATGGAAAGAAATCCACTTATTCTGTGAAAGCTACAATGAACATGGATAATACATCCAATTGATTTTGACTAATTGGTGCCAAGGGTGATCTGTGCATATTGTTTTTTTCAATCTTACACTAAAACTCAGTTTACGTTTTAAGAATAAGTATTTTCATAATTTCTTTTCATCGAATACACAAAGTACCCTATCAACTATCTTGCTTATTGAGTCTAATTAAATAACTTCAAAATGAAGTATATTTGTTCTAAAGTGTAAACATAATAAATATATATTGACCTCAAACCCATTTTCACCAATTGCAAAATATAGTGATCTTTACCAAGACAAATACTTTCATTTGATTTATTCAACAACAACGTGTGAATTTGTGTGTATTTTTATGGCTTCCTTTTTTCCCTATAAAACAGAGACCGTCAATGAGGTTCCACAATGGATAGCCCTAAAGGTGAAGCATTATTGGATGTTGACGAAGCTCTCCGTACACTCATAGATATCAATAACTTAGAGAATGTCTTGCCAAGAGAAGGCTCTATATCTCCGAGAGAGATCCCTCCCACTCCCATGTTATTACTTGCTTCGAGAGAGAGGTCTATTGTGGCAGATGAACAAGAAATGGATGATGATGACATTCGGACCAGAAGATACTGGCAAAAATGGGGGAAGCGTACAGCCAGGGAACTCATAAAGTTGATCGAGAAAGAGAAAATTCATGGGAAGAGACAAAAACAAAGGGAGCTGACCTATTCAGCGAGAATGCGGGGACCCCATTATTACAATGAGAGTGACACAGAATCAGAAGGCACCGAGATATCACTGCTTACTTGCAGCTCACTTGCCAGGTTTCAGGATACAAATGCAGCCAAGAAATCCCGAAGACAAAAAGGGTCAAAAGGTAAAGAGGAGACGAAAGACCAAAATCAACAGAAGCAACCGCCAACATCTTCCAGAACCATGGGAAGGATGATTGAGAAACTCATGTCCAAGGATGTCTCTCATTTGACTGCTTTTGTTGGTGGTGGTATCAAAGACAAAAGAGAAGAGGAATATGAACAGGCGTTTAATGCCACAGAGAGAGAATTATTGTGGAAGACTGGATACACTCGGGGCCTGCATGGTAAACAAAAGAGTGAGTCAACAGGGAATATAAAAGAGGCACTGCCGAAAAAAACAATAATAAAGAAAGCAGCCCCAGTTTTAGTGACTACAACAACAGGAAATAGTAGACACGGGGCAACAAAAGTTCGAGCACCTTCTCCCAAATATATTGCAGTACAAGTGAAAAGTTTGCACAGACCAGAATCAATAATTGGCATAGATGGACATACATATTTTGAGGTGAAGCATCAAAATAGTTCTATAGGAGGTAGCATCAATTCGGCTTCACAGGTAAAGAGTGTCTTTAGCACGAGGCATTCGGCAAAGGCTGATGCAGATACAGAGGTGGTTAAAAAGTATCAAAGGGGGCTCCATGGCTTGCCTGATTTTGAGGGGAAGTTTACAAAGACGGTGCGACAGAAGATCAAACGCACTGTGTCAGCTGTAAGGCGAAAAACAGGTTATGGGGATGATCTGAATATGGTTGGTATTGTGCCGCAAGAAAAAGGAATCTATACCTCAGCAGATTATGCTCGGATACCTAAATATCCTCAACAAGTTCTTATCACCCCAGAACTGTCAAATGTCATCAATGTGGATATCCGCAGTCGTATGGGAAGGCCAAGGTTTCATGAGATTCGGAGAAAGGATATTCGTTATTTTGACAGTCAGAACCCACCCTTGGATAAGGCCAACCGGAATCTGATCATATTCAATTGGTTGTTGACAAACAATGAGGATGACTATGAATTTAGTCTTGAACCTGAGATCTTTGACTTGGAAGGGGAGGAACGTAACAAGAATTATGGGGAGGTTTTGTTTCACAATGACGTCATGAAGAGAGCTGCCACGGCTTTAAGCCGGGTTTCCACTGCCTTTGAGGATTGTAGTACTCTCAAGACTCGGTCACATAGTGACTTTACAGGAGATGTAAGCGGCTTGGACGATCAAAGTGGGGATAATATTTCTTCAGCCAGTTTCAGTGACTTCTCATTGGATAATGATTAATTATTGATTAAATAGTTTGGTGTATATAGTTATTAAAATATGTTATTGGAAAATGGTGCTTTAAAAATGTGGTATAAAGCAGGGGGTAATTGATTTGGAATAACAGTTACAGATAACTTTTGCAAAATAAAAACTGGTTGAAAAAGTGATCTCATTTTTGACATGGTGAGTTTTTGTTACATGTTGTAACCAGTGGATCAGGAAGCCTATGCGTTATATTTTGGCTGAACCAAATGAAGAAAATTTCTAAAATGATCAAACAAATGTTCAAGATCAGACCATAAATAAATACGTCATGGTAATTTTAGGTTAACTGACAATACATAACAATCCTGAAAAGGTTTGACAATTTTTTTTTTCAAAATAAATTGGTTTCTTATGGGCTCATATGGTATTACATATTCTTTGTAGACAGACAAATCAGTATCTCTGATCAGTTTCAACTTTATGTGGGTGTTCCACCACACGACTAAGGCTCCCGATTAAGGGTTTTTGAGGGTCGGTTTCAGAAATTTGCTTAGTCCCAGGCGTCCTGTAAGGGTCGGTTGTGGTCGGTTGTGGCCGTGAGAGAAATCAAACATGTTTGATATTTCTCCCGACCCCAACCGATTATTTTTCCCCGCCATAAACAAAATGTACAGTCCCAGGCTTCCTCAGGCCTCCTCAGACCAAAATTACACAGTCCTATGCTGTCCCAGGCCGCCTGCGACCCTTAGTCCCCGACCCTTAGTCCCAGACCTCTATCACTTAGTCCCAGGCTTCCTGCGACCCTTAGTCCCATTGCCAAACAAAAATCGGCGATCCTGGTCTGGGGACGCCTGGGGACGCCTCAGGACACCTTGTGGGGTCGGGACTTAATCCTGGGTTAGTCAGGGCTTAGTCCCAGGAGGCCTGAGGCGTCCTGGGACCCAGTCGGTTTGTCTACGACTAGAAAAATGGCTTAATCGGTTCTTAGTCCCAGACCAGTTGGGGACAGTCTGGGGCCTCCTGGGGCGTCCTGAGGCCGATCTGTAGTTAATCCCAGACCTTCATACCGATTCTGTCTTCCACCCCATTGGTCAATTTTTTTTCCATTTTTTCCAAGACTACCCACGATTAAGGGTCCCAGACAGGATCGGGGCTTAATCCTTTGGTGGAACAGGGGCATTAGTTTTAACACATAGGTTGTATGTGTATGGTCCTTTTGTCAAAACACTTCCTGGTAAACTACAAGCCATTGACAATCTTATTGAATCATATCTGATCACAATGCCACTAGATCACTTTTATTGTCGCTATTGGTTTTTCAGTTGCAATTTAAATTTTTCATTGCTATTGCAAGTATTTTAGCATTTACCTGTTAGTTTAATTTCTTTGAAAAATTAGAACACATTGATGCAGTTTTTGGGGGTTATGTGCTTATGGCATAACTGTTTGAATAATCGTTTGGTTTTAAAGGAAGAACATTTTCCATAACATGGTATGTATTGAAATAATTTTTTCCGTAAAAGTTATAGCTTGGACAACTTGTAACAAAAGTAGTTCATCATTTCTTTGTTTTTCATTATGCAATATTTCAAAGCTGCTATTTGGCAGTTGATATATTTACAAAGTTGATACTTTGAATTGTGAAAATGTCATACAGGTGTATATTTCAAGTACCATAGTCACAAACACTTCAAAATTTAAAAAAAATTGGCTCAGGAAGTCTGTTGTATTGTAGAATTAATTTTGTCTAGCAACTGCAAAAAAACAACAACACATCTATAACACTCGTGTACGGTGCTATAAAAGGGAATGACTCAATATAATTCCTTTCAGTTCTATCTTTTATTAGCCTTTGCAAAGGCTCACGTTTTTTCATAATTACGGAAAACTTTCAGTTCAGATTATGAAGTTTTAGTTTAGAAAATGTACTCATGCATATACTTGCTTTTACATTAATGTACAGTCAGCAAGGCCAAGTAAATAAGAGGCAAACCAAGGATTGTACATATAAACACAATTATTTATTTTGGGAACTGAGCCTTTTATTACAGACAATACGACGTATAACTATATAAGTTAGTAAAATGTTAAAATATTACTAAGAGGACAACAAAGGCCAAATCCATTATGTAGATAGTAGGTTTTGAAACGTTTTTGCAACAGTGGAAGCAGCTTTAGGAGTATGTTTCAAATATGTGTGGATGGCATTTGAGGACCAGCCACCATGCGCTTTTAAGTTCTGCAGTGGTACATCATTGTCGGCTGCCAGTGACACAGCTGACCTTCGGAATGCATGGAAGCCATACCGACCTGGATCTAATTTCAGAGATATAAGGATTCTGGAGGGGGTGGAGGAAACCATAGGGGCAGAAACTGGAACTCTTGATGAAGGGAGGAGGAAAAGGGGGGCAGAAGAAGGGGCCTTGATCACTTTAAGAAGGGAACGCAATGATGAAACAGGGCACAAGGGAGAGGAGGTAACGGAAGGGATCTGAATGACTTGGTAACTACTGGAACCTTGCATGGCTTAATGTACTCTCTCTCTCACACACACACATCACACACACAGTCTGAGGAGCTAATATATCCTAGCATATATAATTAAGTGCTTTGTGAATACCAAATACCTGTGAACCTGTACAGTTTTGACTTTCTACCAAGTTTAGTTGTATTTCTTTGCTGATTTCCAAAAAAAAAAACGCAAGTCCTGGACCCCATATGGTTTCATGTTAACAACTTAATTCTATGTCATTCTCACTTCTTATGCCCAGGTAAAACAGTGGCGAATTTAATTGTTAATAGGGGCAAATATCAAATTCTTCAATGTTTATGGTGGATTCCTATTTATTCTTCACTTGTCGCCAGTCTTCTTCATTATTCTTCATTATTCGTCACTTCATGGCGACAACAACCTGAGGTTCAAAATGGTCGCCAATATTGGCCGGTTTTAGCAATTTTATGATAATTCGCCACTATAGATAGCATATTCTACTATGTTGTAGCTCTGCCGTAGGGCAGTTGCCAATGAGTTGTACTACTTTCTTGTTCTCAGTAAATTTGCCGGATATTCTTCCTTGTTTTCACCCAGTTCTTCCTGGAAGAATCTTCAAAAATCTCATTTATGATTGCCTTTCCATAGCTAAGGTGTGGGGTAATTGTAATAAATCGCCAGATTTCTTCACCATTCTGTTGGATATTTTAAGTATGATCTTGATTTGTCGAGGCTTAACCTCAAAACGTCGCAGAATATTGTAGAAATATGCAAATGTTTTTGTCATGTGACCACATTCTTCTGCCTCTTTTTGGCGAATTCTGGTGAATTTAAAATTGCCTGTATTCTTTTATAATTGCCAAGATTATCGTAGAACCCTCTCCAGTGTGAGATTTGGGCATTATGTGAACACAGGAAGATTATAATGATTATGAAGAAATGTCAGAATAACTGATGTACACATAGACTTGTTCCAAGTCTTTGTATTTCTTATTCCACCAAAGCTGACATACATGGAATCATTATGAATCTATCATGATTGGTCGGAATTTTACTGTCAATGAAATCTTTTGTCAGCACCAAATTCTTGAAAAAGTCATTCAGTCCTCATATAATACCTAAAGCCTCTCTTACATCCCATCGTACGTGCACGTACGTCCTGGTTACAGAGAAAAATCGCCTGATTTGCAAGGGACCCTCAAGGCACACGATTTTAGAACAAAATATCAAGGTCGCGCAGGCCCTGCAATGAAAATTGGCATGCACATTTTCCCTGCGTGCACGCAAGATATCTAAAAACGCATCTATGCCTCAAGGGTAACTTACGAGAGACTTGCGCATGTGCATTCTCCTTGCAAGTGTTGTAGGTTCTCCCCAATTATTTACATTGTTTAGACATACTGTAAGATACACTCAAGTGTACCTTGCATGTATATAAACCCACTGTACGACCTGTAACTAGTCGCAATTTGTTCTTTGATCTTCAAGAAGTGACACTGTTGATGGGAGAATACACATTGTTTGCAAGTGCAAATCTCTGCTACCCCACTACCAGGCTACGTTCATATTTTTCAACAATATTTGCAGCACACTTACGTGTCTATACACGTACGACGGGATGTAAGAGAGGCTTAAGACAAAATGACTTAAGGAAAGTCTAATGTGCAGAAGATGATATGGCAAGCATGAGAACTCTTCATCGCCAAATCTTCCCAAGGAATTACATAATAAGTATTGATGATATACTTAGTATTGAACACAACATAATAAGTGGTGCTCACAAGAAAGTAAGTCTCAATCACAAGATATTCACCTGATTGCAACTTGGTACATGCTAAAGTAAAATAAGAATGTCCTGATACAGGCTCCATGTAATCTACGTGATTTTTCAGATAAATGTTTGTGGTCTTCAAGGCAGCCATGTCTAGTTCAATTTCGGCAGCCTAGAGCAGTTGCATTCAGAGTTTCACCAAATCGTAGAACAAAAATGCAACACATGTGAAATCCATGATTTGTTAAAGTGGTCATGTGTAACAGCAATAAAAAATACGTGCTTCAAAAATGCTGGTAGCAACCTATCTAATAATCCACATCCCATTAGTTTTGAATTATTTCTCAACTCATACTGATTATAACCACAAAAATGTCTATTCTAATGCAAAAAAATTTCACAAGAACAGATTAAACATACCTAACATATTGCCACATTTAAGCCTATGAATGATCTAAGTTATTTGTTATGTTACAATCTACATCACAATTATTTTCTGAGTTTTATGGCTCTTATTAAGTGCCAGAAGATAAGAAAATCATGGGACTTTGAACTATTAATGGGTGTGTATTTATTTCTTAGTTCCTCTAACAATTCTTGCAGTAGATACAATAGCTAACCTAATATGCAAAATAAGATTAAGTGTGTAATTGTTAAAATGGGATAAAGTTACCGCAAGTTTTTGCTCAAGACTTTTAAGTGGTTGTTCCAGTAAAAGTATTTACTCTTGTAAATGAATATGCTTTGACTATTTCGGACTGTCATAGACTTAAAAGAACTTTTACAGTAACTACTTCATGACAGAAATAAGGATTTTCAAACGGAGAGAAATTTATTAAATCAATTTTAATGAGAAGGATTTTTAAAACGTACAGCTATGCCTAAAGTTTAGCAACTGTAAATTTACTAACATATTAGTTGTCTTCTTTGGCTTAACAACAATTATGGGTAAGTTTTTATTTATTTGGTCTTTCTTACTTTAATTAGTTTAATCTAAGGTTTTATTGTTCTTGTCCACCAGCCAGTAAATGCTTTTAAACAGGAAAACTATTTAATATGACATTCCATTTAACTGCAGAGATCCTTTAACTAATTAATGTATTTAAACTAAGCGTTGCTTACAATCCTAAGTGTCTTTACTTAATCAAATTGTAAGCTAATAAATACTAGAATGTATAGATTTATTAGATATTGCATGAACAACAACAACAACAAAGCGTATATCCATATTAAATATATATATATATATATATAAATATTTATTCTTAATTTCTTAATAGATTGTTTCTTTTTTTTCTAAAAAAAACCCCTCTATTTCCCCACGTTTTAGTTGCAGAGAAGAATTATTAGATCATACCAGTTCCTAAAAATTGAAAACCAATGAAAATGCAAGAACCATTTCAATATCACAAATACTTTCCAGCACTGCCGAATAAGAGTGTGTGATTCTTGCTCATTTCTGATTCTAAACACACTTATTGGATTCGTTCTCAATCCTGATTCCTTATTGGAAAATATGTTCAAAATGTGGAGTACAAGTGCAATTCTATCACTCCATCTAAATCTGTAAATACCAATCATAGCATCCTCGTACATCCCATGGTATATACCAACAAAACTTCAGTCATGACCATAGAATCAATTGAAAATCAGGCTAAACATTGTATTTTATAGACACGGGGTTAAAGGTCAGTTTGGGGCTTCATGTCTCGTTCAACAGCCAGGATCATACTGGTACAGGTCCTTAGCTCTGTCACTTGTGGGAATCAAACCCACACACAGGGAGGGCAGCCTGTGATTATATGTCAAACCTGCTCACCCATTAGGCCACCGAGGGCCTACTTGTAAACTTAGGGAAATCTGTTTACCAACTAGGCCACCATTAGTTTAATAAGCTGAATGTATTATGTTTGACAGGGTTGTTTCAGGATTTACAGCCCTGGGCCGGGATTCACAAAAGGTCTTAAGTTTAGGCATTTTTTTTGCTTAGACAAATCTTAAAGTTATGACTTTTGTCTTAGCTAAGATTTCTCTTAAATTGGGATTCACAAAAAGTGCTTAGCAAAATCTTAGCTGAGACAAAGTTTGTGCAAAAAGTCTTAACTATTTTGAATTCAAATTAACAAATTTTAGTAAAACCAAAACATTTTTCATTGATAAATACACCAAACATTCTCTTTAAAATTATAAAACAGATTTGTTACTTCTTTTTTGTAAAATTATGTAAAAATAGTAATATTTGTGTTTTATTTTGAGTCAGCCATTTTTATGACAATATTTTTACCACAAGAAGGTAAAATGTGGAAATTTATAGGTAATTAAATGATTAAATTTCTATTACAATCCACAGAAATTACTTCTACAGGAAGTATAGATCCCCATAGTATATATGTTGTTTTCATAACAAAGGGTAAAATGTACATACATGCAATGGAATATTTTAAATATGACTTAAGTCTGCCCTGCAGTGGTCTTAAAGTTATGACAAAATCTAAGACAAATTTTTGTCTAAGACCTTTTGTGAATCCCATTTTGTCTAAGCAAAAAAAAGTCTTAACTTTATGACAAAATTCTTGCACAGTTAAGACTTTTCTCTTAAAGTTATGACAATTTTTTGCTTAAGACCTTTTGTGAATCCCGGCCCAGGTGCAGATCTGCACGCATGGCATGATGGCTATGCCAAAGATAATATATTCTGCAAGAAATATGTATTTTGATTTTGTTATTCACTTTATCACCTCTTTATGTGGTTGAAAAACAAAGCTTTAAGTCTGTATATTAACAATGAAGGACACTTGGGTTCAAGAGCACGCTACAACTCCCAGCCATATAATATGCCTTATAATGTTATGCAATGAATACTTTTACAGTGCTTTATCTGTGACATGACAAGAGACGGGATCTAAGGAGCTAGAAGCAGGTTCAGGGGTCGGTTTCACGAAGCCTCCTTAAGATAAAGGTCACCTTAAATTCTAGGATTTCCTTGATTTTCTCCCACCTTTAAAAAATCTCACTTTCACAAAGCCTGCTTCCTTAAAGGAGACCTTGAAAACTCCCTTGAATTTCAAGAAAGCTAAGGACCTACCTTAGATTTAAGGAAGTGTCCTTCAAGGAATGTTTATTAACTTTAATGAACATTTTAAGGTGAATCCACCTAAATATATAGAACTTGAAACATTATTGTCAAACCTACATCCACAAACAATGTCTTGCTGTTTATTTCATACAATTTGGTTGTTTAATTCTTGAAAAATTGATGTTCAAACTTTTGAAGTGAGAAACATATTCATGGAGTTTCATTGAACATAAAGGGCCCCTCCCTTACTTTGGGTAAAAAATTGTTATGTGACCTACTGTATTAATTTGCAAAATATAATCACAACCAATCTGCATTTTACAAAATTTATTAAAATATAGTAATATACATTTACTGACTTTACTGATCTTTAACAGTGTTACAATAAGGACATTGCCTCCATACGGTAATTTAGGTACAAAATAAGTGCACAAGTACACATGTACTTACAGTGAAAGAAAAACATTGGTGTGGTTATAGGTTTTGGAAACAACTCCCAAAAGAAATAAAAATACAAATAATGTATCTGAAAATTAAAATGTACCTAATATACCAAGTTTAAGATAGTTAAAATGCTAAAATACAATTTATTCTCTTAGTATTTAAAATAAATTGTGTGAAGGTTATATAAGTAATGTAGGGGAAATTCCAAGCAGTGTGGTTATACAGGGAATCACCCTTCCTTTGTTTTAAGGAAAATCTTTGGTATGGTGGAATAAAGGATGCTTTGTGAAACAGGATTTAAGGGAACCCTTACTAAAGGTTAGAAATCCCCCTTCCTTTACTTTAAGGAAGGAAAAAACAAAGGAGGATTCGTGAAAGCGGCCCCAGAAGTCAAAAGCAGTAGTCATAAGACAAAGCAAGGTCCGCTTCATGTACAGCAGAAACCCATATCTCTAAGGAGGGTATGCTTTGCTTAAGGTGAGTCTCACGTTTACTTCTAAAGGATTTCAGTGAGACTTTTGAATGTACTTGATGTAGCAACCCATCCCACAAAGATAGAGAGCATCAGCAGTTTGTCAAATGGTTACACAATTCGTAGAGTAATGAATTTTGGTCTTATGTTCTTGAGGCTAAATGTAATATAATAAGGTCAACATGTTTAGTTTTGACCATCTGCCTATTATAGTTATTTCCAGGCAGGGAATTTTAGGTTGCAACCAAGTGTATGAAAACAACCTTTTTAAAAAAGCTTTTTCCCTGTTATGATTTAGATTTAACAAGTTTACTACCATTCGATTGTCCGAATCACCGCTTCATGTGCACTCCACACGGACCCTGTTTGTCAGAAGCCTCTGTTTGTGATGGACACTTGGACTGTGAAAATGGGTCTGATGAGAGTTTTGAGATGGCAGGATGCATTGGTAGGTTTTGTTGATTCTGGTGATGCATGTTTAATAATCTTTTCTCTTGTAATCCAACATGGCAGTTCTGCTCAACATAATCGCTACTGTAGTTCTGTATAAAGTCTGCAAAAAGCCCGAAAATGTGGGAATAAAAGCTTAAAATGTCTTCAGATTTTGGGTTTGTTACAATATTTTAACTCTTCCTTCCATTATATGTGCTGATAAGCGAAGTGGCGGTTTTAAAATCTTATCACGGTATTTCATAAAGTCGCTCTCGATACCGAGATACCGGAACTACCGACCCATCCCTATTATTGTTACACTTACATCCACAAACAATGTTTTGATGTTTATTTCATACAATTTGGTTGTTTAATTCTTGAAAAATTGATGTTCAAACTTTTGAAGTGAGAAACATTTTCATGGAGTTTCATTGAACATAAAGGGCCCCTCCCTTTGGGTAAAAAATTGTCATGTGTTCTACTGTATTAATTTGCAAAATATAATCACAACCAATCTGCATTTTACAAAATTTATTTAAATATAGTAAAATATAGATTTACTGACTTTACTGATCTTTAACAGTGTTACAATAAGGACATTGCCTCCATAAGGTAATTTAGGTACAAAACAAGTGCACAAGTACACATGTACTTACAGTGAAAGAAAAACATTGGTGTGGTTATAGGTTTTGGAAACAACTCCCAAAAGAAATAAAAATGCAAAAAATGTATCTGAAAATTGAAATGTACCTAATGTACCAAGTTTAAAATAGTTAAAATGCTAAAATACAATTTACTCTCTTAATATTTAAAATAAATTGTGCGAAGGTTATAAAATTAATGGAGGGGAAATTCCAAGCAGTGTGGTTATACAGGGAATCGCCCTTCCTTTGTTTTAAGGAAAATCTTTGGTAAGGTGGAATAAAGGAGGCTTTGTGAAACAGGATTTAAGGGAAGCCTTGCCAAAGGTTAGAAATCCCCCTTCCTTTACTTTAAGGAAGGAAAAAAACAAAGGAGGCTTTGTGAAACCGGTCCCAGATTCCCAAAATTTCAGAGCTGTGAACATGGTTTATGATATATTGCAAAAGTGGGAGTCAATTAGAGAACATCTTTCAGGATATATTGCATACTTGGCTCAAGAAAGAGAAGGGTCGATCTTGACACATCTTACATCACGTAAAGTAAGCAATTACTGATGGAATATATGGTCCAGAAATATATTTATTTATTTTTTCACAATAAAATATACAACTATGACACTTAAATAGGTTCCAAAAGAATGTTGAACGGGTTATATCATATATATATTCCACTGTTTAACACATTCATAGCAGCCTCAAAAACTGACCGAGCACATAAAGCTTTTTGACTGGTACTCATTCTCTTGCAAGATATCTTACCACAAGTGAAAAAAAAAACAAAAAAAAACTAAAAAAAACTATGTTCCGACTTTAACATATATAGCAATACATATAATATAAACATTTGTATCACAAATGGCAATAATATAAATAAAAATATTACACTGGTGATATCCCGTTCTATCTGTATTCCTAATTATTCGTAATTCCTTGCAGTTTCTGTGATGGTTTTTTTTTTTTTTTTTTTTTTTTTTTTATTACTATTGGTATACCTGAATGAATTAGCTAAGTAGGCCTAATATGCACAATATAACTTCAATACATTATATTGCATAAGTAACTACCATTCAAACCCTACAAGTTTCATTTTTTTTATATCCTGTTTGTGCTTTCTTGTGAATTAATCTACTTTTTTATTTTGCAGGGCATGTCATAGAAGGACTGATAGCCGTCTGCCTCGGGGTGTTGTCGCTAATATTGATTGGAATTTACGGTATTATTGTCTGTAAATCCAGCAAGTATCGCAGAGCACGTGGTTCCGCAGTGGCAGGAAATAATATGGAAGACGTCATAGTAACTGTGCGATCAATAGAAAGCGAAGGCGCGAATTCCCATCAAAATGAACCCAGTGTTGGCAACATGCACGCGGCCGTTGTGAATACACGACATAGAAACAGTGACAGCTGGGAACATTTCACGAGTGCATTATGAGTTGGCCATCTTATAAGCATTGCCTCTCCCAAGGTCACATGCAAGGTCAAAGTTCATGACAAGAAAAGCCACATTGGGCTAAAAATTTTATTATCTATATGTTCTATGTACATACGTAAAGACATGTAAAATAAAGTAAATAAGATTACACTTAACATAATATGTAAAATTTTAAGGCCACCTTAGGCTAGTATTACAAATGATGAAATTACTGGTAAAACATTAATTTAAGGTTACATTAAAAGTTTAAAAGGTTAAGGTTACATTACAGCTTTAAGATTAGTATAAACTTATAGAAGACTTTAAGGTGGCCTTATATTTGGGTTTTAAGAAGTGATAGTTTGTAGGGTTTAATTGATTTTACTGCAGATAGGACCCCACATACATGTATCATGGTGGAGTGTTATGGACATAAAAATATAAAATCAGTGGAAGAGGGGCCCAGGTATCTAGCTAAAATACTAAAAAAAAACACCTTACGGGATCGAGCAATACGACCCACCCTAAAAAAAAGGACTTGGGTTCAACTCCCCATCCAGTTTATAATTGACGCTTTTACTTAGACTTTTTACTGCTTGATTATAGTTTACCACTTTAAGTTTTACTTGGATATACACTGCTTGACCTGCCCTATGAACTCGCAGGTAATCCAATTACAAAGAAAGACATGTAGTCTGTTTATTTTACATATTAAGTACAACTGATCCCCAACCACCAACCACACTTTGTAGTCCGCTCTATCAATGACCAAATTACATCGGCCTAAAACTAATCCTAACCACCTCTAGTTAATTATTTCTGATTATCCTAATCAGCTAGTTCAGTATTTCTGATCATCCAAATCAGCTAGTTCAGTATTTCAGTCATCTTGCCAACAAACTTGTTACATCCTGCAATTGTGGTTTTAATAAAACGATTCAACTAGTGTGCCAATGAATCCTGTCATTTCAGTTTCCACTGATCTATAATTTTTCCCAAAATTTAGCTTTGGCGTTTGATTTGAATAATTTATATATGATTAAGTTGATGTAAGCATCTCTAAGGCACTGTTTTTTTCTCAAAGGATAGTAAACGCCCAAGATATCACCCACTTGGAGAGAAACAGTAATGTTGGATGGAAGACAAGTCTGAAAAGATTAGTTTGTTTCTGAATGAGACCATTGTTGTTTGTGCTGGATGGGAATGTATAAGCAATACCCCCTTTTGGGGTTGCAGTTCAGTTGCATTAGACTAATCCACGTTAAATAAACTCACCCTCTTGGATCTAGCCAATCAGAGTCCTCCTTCTGTCGTTAGCCAATCACAAGCCTCTTACTATTCCCTCGTGGTGGCTGAGTCAGCTTCTCTCTCAGTTATAATTTGAAGTCTGAAAGATCAACACGTATTTTACAAAGAAGTTGTTTTTAATTTATGAACTTGTTTGGACATTGGGATATTCTGTTATATTGTATAATGGCGACCAACGTCGCGGCTGATGCACTACCGAAACCTGGAATGACATTTTGTAAGAAATGCTCTTTGGAGCATGAAAAGCCAGTTGGGAATAAGTGTGAGCGCAGCAAGCAGGTTGCAAAAGAAACTGAGAAACAAGATTCAAGCCGCGAGAGTCTCCCCGTTAAGAAAACGCCAAAAGGAAAAGTTGGAGAGTCGCAGGATAAAATGTTAGACTTGGTTTTGAACACGATGACAAACGTGACTGAGAAGTTGTCTGCCATGGATGATAGAATTACTGGCCTGGCTTCACGTATTGATGCTACTCCTGCTAAAGCATCAACCAGGAAATCTCGTCCGTGAGAACAGTCTAAAGTAGAGGAGTTATAGACGCAGAGGAAGCTTTGTTTGCTTCACCAACGGGAGCCCCACTTATTCAAGAAGGGGGAACTTCATATGCTCATGTATTTCCTGATACCGCTGTGGCAGTGAAAACTATATCAACACCTGCTAGACCAAAGAAGTAGAAGCATGCATTGGATTTAGGCCTTACACCTCTCAATTATCAACCGGCTGTGACAACACAAGTTACTTCCACAATCACTGCTCCGACTCAGGGGAACTTTGCTACTGGGACTTGTACTCAAACTAGTGTTACAACCGAGATGGCACCTCAAGAGAGCAGTACACAGCAGAATGTAAACGCGAGTTTAGTTACAGAGGAAGTCGCTGTCCAGGATCATAACCAGAACATTGTTTACGGTCACGTTGACCAGTTTGGGAACTTGGTACGTGTGCAAGGCCCTATAGACAGTACAGAGTCACGCGATGTATTTGTGCCTGCAACGGAAAGAAATGTGGTGAGTAATCCAGTGAACCCACCAACGTTAGACACACTACGTTCCAACCCACTCATCCAACAATTGGTGGAAGAGCGCATGGCAGCATTGGAAGTGAAGATGAAACTAGAGATCCAAGGAGGTATGCAGAGACGACGTAAGAGTGGCAGATACAATGTGGCTGATACCCCGCATGTTACCTCGCATCTATGTTGGCCGAATGAAGCGTGTGTCATAGGGATGGCTAGAAAGCGAGTCACGTTTGACGAGCTTTCATTAGGACAGTTTGTAATTGGATTTGTTAATAATGTGATGGACACGCAACATATCCCCACTATGAAACACATGCTTACAGAGCTTGTGGAGACGGTAAAGCTTGCTGAGAATATATCATGGCCTATTGCAAGGGGGGCATTCGCCGCATCAATGCTTAAAATTGAAGATGAAAGCATTGCTTGGAGTGATACACGCACACTAGCCGATAAACGGCTCACTTACTCTCAGTCTGCAGTTTTTGCTGGATCGACCACCATGTCGCCACGTGTTCCCCCTACTGCAGGAAATGGAACTATCAAGAAAATCGCTTGTAAGTGGTACAATGAGGGCACTTGTCCTCATTCAGCCGACCACTTAGATACTTCAGGAACTACTTTATTTAAACATGTATGCCTTTATTGCTTCAAGACGTTAAAGCGGAGTAACACGCATGTAGAAGGCGATTGTCTCAACAGGAAGAAAGTGATCGAGTAGGCCAGGGGAGACTGTGACTGTATTCTAAATCAGACAGTAATGAACAATAATTGTCAACAATGTAAAACATTTGTTCTGTCTAAAATTGGTGTTGGGTTTGACAATAAGGGGTTCTCCCCATGTATTTCTGCGGCTAGGTTTCCACCACATGTATCTGCTAACTTATGTCGTTTGTTTTATTTACATAGTCTTGGTCCTTACAATAATATGAGGGACCGTTTTGTACAAAGTTTTGTGGGTACACCATGTTTTCGCTTTGATGCTCAAACTTGTTTTAATACGGATTGTTGCACACAGTTTAATGTGAAGGTGAGAGCTGAAACTTGTAAGGATATCACTAGTCCTAACAATGATATTGAGGTTCAAAGTAATTCTAATGCTGAAATCTCGTTGGGAGATTTTAACCGAAAAGATTGAAAGTTCAGTAGATTCTCATGATGGTAAAGGTAATGACATAGATGCATTAATAGAGTGTAATAAACCAGTGAATTTCAATTATACATTGGGTTTTGTTACGCCTCCATCTAAGAATTTTATTGCGCCTCATAGCACACCTATTGACATGAATGACTGTCAGGCTTACCTGGAATTAGTGTCTGATGTATTGTCATCTGGTCTTCCCAATTATCGTTCCGTCCGTGTTCCATTAGAATCAGTCTTCAACTGGGAGTACCTACAAGAACACATAAGTTCATGTCATGATAGTAAGTTGATTGACTACCTTATGTTTGGGTTCCCACTGGGTATTGGAGACCGGACCCAGATTGAAACTGATGCAACACAAAACCATCAGTCTGCCTTGGCATATGAAAGCGAAATTGATGCTTTCTTCCAGAAAGAACTGGAACACAAAGCATTATTTGGCCCATTTGATGAAAAGCCTCATGCAGCTTTCACTTGTTCCCCCCTCATGTCTCGTCCGAAGGGTACAGGTAGGAGAGTAATTTTGGACCTGTCATGCGGAGAGAACTCTGTTAATAATCATACTATGAGAGATGTGTATGATGGAGCCCCTTTTAAACTATCTTTGCCATCTTTAGATGATCTTCTCTCTACTTTACAGTCATTGGGTGAGAATGCTCGAATCTTTAAGGTGGACATCTCACGAGCTTTCAGGAATGTACCCGTGGATCCGGGGGATGCTATACATTTAGGTATGAAATGGCGTGATAAGTTCTATGTTGACAATTTTTTAGCCTTTGGGGCAGTCCATGGAACGGCCATTTTTCAGCGCATCACTGATTTTATAAGATTTATCTTAGCACAACAGGGCTTTGTGGTGTTCAACTACATAGACGATATATACGCATGTTGTCATTTTGACAGAGCAAGGGGTGCGTTTGAAGCTTTGAATGAGGTTATACGTGAAGTAGGTTTGCCAATTAATCCACAAAAAGTTTTTGCTCCAACCATTGAGCTCTCGATTATGGGAATCGCTATAAATGTGAAGAAAGGCACGTTTAGTATTGAAGAAAGTAAACTGAGTGAGATCCATGATCTATGTGAACAAGCATTCCTACGAGATTATATGGTGAAGCGTGACTTCCAATCCTTGCTAGGAAAACTGTTGTATATTGCGAGATGCGTGAAGGCTTCTAGGGTATTTCTCAATAGAATCTTGATGGCTTTTAAAGCTCAGTCAGCGCAAGACAGAATAAAGTTAGACCAAGGTATATATGAGAGCCTAGCATGGTTCCTAAACGTTATGAAACAGTTTAATGGTGTAGTGCGCTTTAATAAACCAGCCGTTCAACATCACGTGTACGTTGATGCAAGTCTCACGGGCTTAGGGGGAGTATGGGGATCTCGGGTATACTCTACTTGCGTACCAACAGACGTGATAGGTGAGAGAGCGATTACACAGTACGAGATGTACAACATCTTGTTAGCAGTACGTTTGTGGGCCACTGATTTCACTGATAGAGTAATTTGTGTGCATTGTGATAATGAGAGTGCAGTCACAGTCTGTAACACAGGCAAGACGCGTGATCCATTTTTAGACTTGTGTTTATGTCATTTAACAATGGTATGTGCCTCGTTTAACATTGATTTGAGAGTTCAACACATTAGGGGAAAAGTCAATACTGTGGCAGACGCTTTATCACGGGGAAAATTTGATCAATTGGGTAAAGTCTCGTGGGAGGTTATTAATGCGAGTTTGTATCCTGTGTTTTAGATATTCCGACTGGTATGAACACACTTTTGCAACAAGCACTGGGAACAGTTAATCAAGGCTTGAGACCTCACACTAGAGCACAATATTTGAGACAGTTTAAGACTTTCTTGGCTTTTATACAATATCACAAATGCACAAGCATTGATTCTCAATCTACAGTGTTATGTTTTCTCCAGTTTTTAGTGGGTAATAGTTTGTCTTTCAGAGTCATTAATAACTATGTATCAGCATTGAAGTATTTCTTCATGAGATATAGATGGAGTGATTCTGTGTTTGAGAGTTCACTCATCAAGAGATTATTAAGAGGGATACAATATTCTAGTGTACATAAACCACGACCCAGAGGTCTATTCTCACTGTCCCAGATTATGGAGATATCACAGTTGTGCCATTCATATGAAAGTACCCTGACGTATAGAACAGCTTATCTCATGGCTTTTTATGGCTTGTTTCGCATTTCAAATCTCGCACCAACTACTTTGCGTGGCTTTGATGCTAATAGGCATTTGTTGCGCTCAGATGTGAAATTTGCGTACCCGGGTGTGCATGTACGTGTTAAATGGGCTAAAAACATACAAGCCCCAGAAAAGCAGCATTGGGTGAGGTTGCCAATGGTTCAGAATTCTGATATGTGTCCAGTCCGGGCTGTTTCTGCACTATTACAAAAGTTTCGTCTAAAAGACTCTAACCCTTTGCTTATACTGGATGATTATCAGTTGTTACTGCAATCTCATTTAAGATCACGTTTGGCCATCTTTCTTCGGGCTATGGGATTGCCGTTGGAAGGTCACGGGTTTCACACTTTTCGTAGGTCGGCAGCTACTATAGCTTATGATGTGAATGCCTCACTTACAGCCATAAAGGATCATGGGTTGTGGCATAGTGATGCGATATGGTCTTATATCTCGGATAATACTTCTCAGGCCCTTCAGGTCCCCCTTACATTTTAACGTCTTATCAACAATCTACAATAAATGTTTTCTGGGGTTTGGGCTATTCTCATTTGTGTTCACAACCTTGTTTTGTTACTTCTTGTTTATTATGTAAAAGTACATGGTTGTTATTGTCAGTCTCGTTAGAAAGTTTCACGAGATCTTGGTGATTGTGATACTCATATGCAAATCTCGTATGGGAAGTCTCGCGAGATATTATTACTTATATACGCTTAACAAATGTAGTGACTAATAAATGGTAGTGCCCAAATCTCATATCTTTGAATACGTGTAATAATGCGACTGTATAAGCAATACCCCCTTTTGGGGTTGCAGTTCAGTCGCATTAGACTAATCCACGTTAAATAAACTCACCCTCTAGGATCTAGCCAATCAGAGTCCTCCTTCTGTCGTTAGCCAATCACAAGCCTCTTACTATTCCCTCATGGTGGCTGAGTCAGCTTCTCTCTCAGTTATAATTTGAAGTCTGAAAGATCAACACGTATTTTACAAACCCACCCTAACCCATCCCTTATTTATAGGTTTTAGCCTATTTTTAGTGTTTTATGGGGCTATTCTCATTTGTGTTCACAACCTTGTTTTGTTACTTCTTGTTTATTATGTAAAAGTACATGGTTGTTATTGTCAGTCTCGTTAGAAAGTTTCACGAGATCTTGGTGATTGTGATACTCATATGCAAATCTCGTATGGGAAGTCTCGCAAGATATTATTACTTATATATGCTTAACAAATGTAGTGACTAATAAATGGTAGTGCCCAAATCTCATATCTTTGAATACGTGTAATAATGCGACTGAAATACAAGCATTGATTCTACTGTCCAATCTCACAGTTATTACAATGAAACAATTGTGGGTATATTGCTTCTGCAAACTGGAGGAATGTCCATGATGTTTTCTGTTAACTTTAACAGCAATATGGCAATGCTGGGAAAAATCATCGTTTCTTTCCATATGTTGACATGAGTTGGAGATGAAACCCAACCATGGATATGAGAGATGGTTAAAATAATGGTTTGCACAAAGTTAAAAAACCCGCCACTAAGGTCCTCAATTGCAAGTTATACAATTACTGTAGTAACTGACTAGATCACCTGGCCAGCCCATACCTTTACAAAGGCCCAAAACCTGCACTGTTGCTCATAAATGCAATAACAACATCGGTTAAAATCCTGGATCAATAACTAATTGCAGATCAATCCCAAAACTGAACTACTTCTATTTTACACCAAAATCTACCTACAGTGAAAAATTAAATGCAAATCTGGTCCACGGTTTATTTTTCAGAATTTTGCAAACAAACAGAATCCAATGATAACATAATCTAATCTAGTGTGAACTTTTACAGCACATAATCTCCATCAACTGAGAGACTCTACGTTGCTGAACATAAATGAGGTAAGTAATCAGGAGTCCAATAACATTGTCAGATCATACCAGTGAAGTTGCAGGGGTGACAGGAATGCTATGCCACATAGGCTTTTGCAAACAGGTAAGTTTGAGCTTTTACCTGGAGGTAATTGATTTTGCACTGCATACATTGTCAGGAAAGCCATTCCAAATCTTAGTAGCATCAAAAGAAAACCAATGTCCAAAGAGTTTCACTGACTTTTAGAGTGGGGAGTGCAAAGAGGTATTATCGGGTATTGACGGTCAGGGTGACTATACCTGGTATTGTAGGAGCAACTCTTCAGAGACAAAGATGGTCAAAAAAGCTATGAGAACCACTGTAGAGAAATTTGTAAATCAATGGTAATTGCCTGGCAGCCATTGGAGTCGCTTTAGGATGGATATGACATGAGTATACTTTCTATGATATTTGACTATACATGCAAGAGTATTCTGGATGTTCTGCAGCTTGTCTTGATATAAAACATGACAAATCTCTAAAAATAGAGGTACAATAGTCCAGATGACTACTAACCCAGGCATTTGCAGCAAGGACGGCCGCTGTATGAGTTAGATACTGTCTAATTCGAAGGTCATGCACTTGGAGAAAGCAGGCTTTACAAGTCTTCTCAATGTGTTCTGAGAAATAAAAAGTCTACATCGAACCACACACCTAGGTTTCTCACAATGTCAGCAGGATGAAGAAGAGTACAGAGAATTTGGCAGAGATTTTTGACATTGGGCATTAGAACCAAAAAACAATAAATTCAGCTTTATCAGGATTGAGCTTCAATTTACTGAGAGCCATCCATCGTTGTACATCTTGAATGCAGGCAGTAAGAGCAGCAGAAGCATTCTTGTGAGATAAATGAACATATAATTAGGCATCATCCGCATAACAATCTCTTTGCGGAAGTAAAAATAATGTACAATGCAAATAATCTATAATTTTTATACACTTATACATATGTTATATAAACTTACGTAAATAAAACATGATTATTATAGATCAAAGTTAGATGACAACATTTTACATTTAATCGTGTTATCCCAAGTTATGTACAAAGCGGATTTGTATGAAATTAAAATACACAACATTTAAACACATACTTTAATTGATTAGTTTACTCATGACATAACATAATATACTAAAACATGGTTGTACTATATACTAAATATTTCACATTTTCCAGCACGGACTATGTGCATGATGACTGATAACATTGAACTTAACTGTGCCCACTATGCAAATTACTGAGGGCACTATGGACAGCCAACTCAAAATGATTACAGGACTGGTTACATTTGTATTAAACTTTCACTGCAGAGTGTAATAAAAGTGAATGAGGATATAGAATCAATAGATCCCTTGTAAATTCTAGTGTTAGTAACAGTCATTAAAATCACCAAACATTATAATGCAATTTATGGGCAAAGTATACATTAATATGTTTACGTGCAGTGCTTCTTTAAACTTCTTTTTTGAACAAGCAAACATAATTTAGCACCATATAATATATGACTCCGCATCATACGTATATGAGTTGACAAAGTGTAAATATAGCCTGAAAAATAACACAGGAAATAAAACTGTAAGCTCACAAACATTCCAAAAACTGACAAAACACATCCACACACAAGTTTTCTCAGTTTAATGGCTGGTTGCACACATTTGTATTAAGGGTATATTCACATAAACACGATTTTCCAATTTAAAAAAAACTATATATTTGCTAATTCATGTGAGGAAAGTTATGGGTTATAAAGAAATGACTTTAACTTTCAAATAGCAAAAAAGAAAACCCAACTTATTATTAATATTGCTAAAGAAAAATTATTTTGGCTAAAGGGTAAAAGGGGGTGAACTTGAAAATAGGCAAAATGACTTGAGGTGCATTAGAGGATTTGTATCAATTTTGCACTCTATAAATCCTACTATTATTATTATTAATATATATTTATGGTTTTCTCAATATATATTTATTATTTATTTTGAGAATGCAGTCATATGGGTACAGAGACATTGCTGTCTAAGCATCCTGATAGTAGTAGATTGCTGTGTACAGATGATGGCTATTTGTTTGGGGAACAATCACTGTCACTTCAGTCACTTAAATCACTTGCAAGTGATGGTCTTCATCCTTGGATTACTTGGCGAAATGGTTTTAGTAACAGCAAAAGGTACTGATCGAATAAGAAAGATCATTTCTGATCACTTTAAGTCACTTCAATCATTCCCTCTCGAATACGCTTATTCTGTTGATGGAAACGTACATTGTGGATGATGATCTACATTGACAAGAGGACAACTTTTGATTGACCAGCAGGAACAAGTTATTTGTCATACTTGTTCATGTTCAAACCTGATTGCATAAAAAGCTATCAGTTAAATACAGTTTCACAAGGTATGTTAGCACAAGACAGGGAAAGCTAAAGAAGGAAGTACACAATAAAAGCAAACGTTTGCCAATCTGAAACACGCATACAGAACAACAAAACAAAAAGATTTTGTGAACTCTACATGATAGTTGGATGACTCAAGGCACCAATTTCACGAAATGAAATTATCATCAAAAAGAATGTCCGGTGTTATATGACTTGTTCAACTGGCTATCCCCCTTTAAAGTTCACATTTACAGGTTGTTCTTAATATGCTAATTTACCAAGAACAATAACCTAAATATTTATTTTTTGCAAATTATATATACCGCCCAATTTACAACAAAAGCAGGATGTGCTTGGCTTACTGTAAGCACGCAATCATTCGTGCGCAAAAATTCAATATGCATTTAGTGAATGGAAACCTGTCTTATAAGGAAATAGTGAAAACTGGAATTTTGTTCCAAATTCGTCTATATATGGGAGATACGCTTGGTTGGCCATTCAGACTAAACTCTTCGTATTGATTAAAAGTACTGAACTTGGGTTGAGACATATTGGGTGGATTCAATGGTTATATACTGTATATATTTATGTATAGACACAAATATTTCTACGCATGCTTGCATTTCGGTGCCTCTTTACAGATAGGCATTTTTAGGGGAAGTTTTATTTTCTGAATATTATATTTACAATATAGACTTACAAACGGAAGTGTGTTAGGTGAAAGTTTGCAAATGAAGTTAATCCAGTGAATTACATTCATACTGTATTAATTATAATAGTCTTTTAAAAAGTTGATATAATAATATAAGATATTTAAAAAGAAAGTCTATTTTAGATCATTTACATTCAAATTATATTGTAGATAAATATTATATTTTACAAACATGGATGTCAGAACGCTTGTTTGCTGTGTGTTGGTGTCATTTTTGGTGGTTTTGTCGAGCAATGTACAACAAATTAAAGCAGGTTAGTTTTTAATGGTGTTAATAACTGTATAAAACAGCATATATGTTGATTAATACCTGTATTATTGTTTTTTTTCTGCAGTTTAAACTTAGACTTTTGAATCAAAATTAATGGGGTTTTCGATGAAAGTGCATTTTTACACAAAATAAAATATTTGGACACTTCATTATACAGTACACTAATGAATACTAGATATACATTCTTGTTTTCTTGTTTGTGATTTATTATGTTTTTACTTTAATGTAAAAATGATAATGGTCAAAGTTAAATGATTGAGTACATATTTTTGCACAAACTGAAAGTATGAATAGGTACTTTTAAAAGCTTTTTTTCAAAGACTGACAAAACCTATGATTTCTAAAGTTTTCATTCACTCACAAATGCGGGGCTGATTTACTCATGAACAAGATAATTGGATGACCACCAAGCAAACAGTATATAAATCGAGGTTCAATGTGGGTGGAAAAATATATATTTTTGTGTTGTGTAAGATATATACATTGACAGCTACTTGATACAAAATCTGCCCTAAGTATAGGACATGCAAAGCATGATGAATCACAGGACAGAGAACAAAGTTAATTGTGTATTAAATTACCCAACTCAAGCCTCAGTCGTAATAGGTTCCAATTCAGTTCATGATAGAGAATGTAGAAATCACTGATTATATGTTTGAGTATCATCTAAACTGTTAAAAAGAGCTGTTGAGATTTACTTTTGACTCTTACTTTCCAGTATGACGACAGGATCAAGAGGTTTAAATGATTATAATATTAATATTAATAATTTTGAATTTCTAGCGACCACATCTGGAGTTATGGAGAGTAGTACTCCCGATATGACAGACACAGATGGTACTTGGTTATTGAACACAGTACAACTTCCTGTTACACGAATGTTCTATTTGATCATTTTATAATTTCCAATCTTTTTATAACCCTGTTCTTTCAAACCACTAAATACCTCTTTTGTTTTATGAAGAACCATCAATGGCCGCATGGTTGAAAAGTTTTGCATCTGATCACTTGATTTTCGCATTTCTGGATGTGGGTTTAAATCCTTCTTCAGGGAACATGCAAGGTTTACTGAGTGCTTACACTAACGTGACATCAACTGATGAAAGGGATATAAAACACCAACTTTGAACTAAGGAAGAAGAGAAGCTAGGATTTTTTATTTGGTATAGCCTGATTTTACAGAAAGTTGTGGCTATATGCAATATTTGTTAGGGGTGTGGTATTGTAGATCTCCTTTATGATTCTACTAACAAAATGGTGCACCTGGGTGTACTGACTTATGCATGAGCTTAGGCCCCTGAACTTGGACCTTCAAATTTTTGTTTCATAAATTATCTGTTTTATCCAAAGTATATTATACAAATTTTCAATTATCAGACCTCAAACCCACTCTCCCAGCTTCATTTATACCTGTTATTTAGGCTTTCCATTATCTGACCTTTTTATTATCCAACCTTACTGTTACTCCCCCAAGAGGGTCAGACAATAGAGGTTCTATTGTACATTCTTAGTCTCTCAAAACATTCATGTTCCGGAGCTTGTACTGGGTTTAGAAGTTTCTGAGCCTGCTAGTAATATCCTGCAAAAACCTGTTACTGTTTTTATCAGTTTATTTTTCTACAGAGAAAATATTCATGAAGTGTATGTTTCCATGCATGCAATCCAGTATTGGCAAATATGATTAGGAAGTTTGGGCGTCCACCTGGTTATATTGTCACAACTATTTCAGCAATATTAAACTGCCTCTGTCAAATCACCAACTTAATGGTGATTTGTTTAGATGTACAATCCATATTGCTGAAAAAATTCAATTACCTTTTCTCAAGCATATTTTTGTTCATTTAGAAATAAAACAATGTGTTTTCCTCTCAGCCATCATCAAAATTCCAAATTACACTCAGCTGGAAACACTGGTTGATGTTGTTGCAAATGAGGCACATGGAAACATACACCAACTGGTTAACAGTCATTTTTTAAATATTTCTAAATAAAAAACAATAACATAGTTGCAGTGACTACTTAACTTCACTTAAATATTGGACTTAAATTGATTTTCATACTATTTATCAATAATTTAAATTTATAAATTGATCAAAGTTAAAGGTACAACTAGAAAAGTATAGACAGTGAAAATCAGTCAAATTTCCAGAATTACAGATGCTAAAATTTTCTTGTTTCTGTGCTTTGCAAACAAAAAACACATTTTGGGAGTAAATTATAGTAGTAAATTTGGATCACCAGTACTCGGGGGGGGGGGGGGGGGGGGGGGGGGGATATAGACAGAAAGTTTGAATGTAATATTGAATTAAGAAAATTACTGACCCATTCGTTTTGCCAATTAATTGTGTGGACCAACTTAATCAAGATACCTCTGCATTATTTTTACAGGTGTTATTTGTTATGCTGTGCAGTTGCACATTTTAAGCTTATAATTATAATTACCATAATAAAGATTTGCTTTCCTCGATTCCTTAATACAATTTCTATTGACTTCCTATTACACCTGTTTTAAGTAGAAATCCTTAAAGTAGAAATAGATATAACAGATCAGTAGAGTGCCTTTACTCTTGTTATTTAGCTACATCTTCATCTGCAGTAGCATATATCATATAAAATTTGATGGTTGTGTACGAGTGCGTTTTTATTGCTACTTAAGTTTATTCAGAGTAAATGGGCTCAAATGTTTGGAGTACATCACAAATGGAGTTAGAAATTTTTTGTGTACAAATTAGTATAGATTTTAATATGTATGTTACATGTTAAGTATCACAGTATTTCTCTTATAAGTTGACAATTTCCACCATATCAATGAGCCAAAATCATCATTCCACATACGTATGGAGTCCTACATCTGATCATGTAGTGTTGGCTGGTATACATAAGATGGAAGGCTCACCCTGTTGTCTGGGACATCAGTTCGAGTTTCTGTCTGTTTTATTGAAATGGCAAGGGTCCTCGGTGGCCTAGTGGCTAGCAAGTTTGGCATGTTATTACAAGATGTCACCACTGTGAGCGTTCGAATCCCACAAGTGGCAATGCTGAGAGCCTGTCCCAATTTAACCTTGGCTGTTGAAGGGGACATAAAACACCAACTTTGCCTTACCATGAGATATCAAGAGAGTGTGGTGGCATGGTGGCTTATGCACTGCCTATCACACATAGGAAGTTGATACTTGGTAGGGACATTGGTTTATGGGGTGTAGGTGTGCAACGTCATGGTGTGACCTTGATTTGACCTTTGACCTTGCTGTAGTGACCTTGACCTATAAAATCTTGTCCGGGCTATATCTCGGAAACCCCGTAAAGTGTAGGAAGTTGATACTTGGTAGGGACATTGGTTAGGGGGTGTAGGTGTGCAATGTCATGGTGTGACCTTGATTTGACATTTGACCTTGCCGTAGTGACCTTGACCTTTAAAATTTTGTCCAGGCAATATCTCTGAAACTGTAAGGTGTAGGAAGTTGATAGTTGGTAGGGACATTGCTTAGTGGCCCTTTGGCCACTGGCAGGAGATAATAGTGACAAAATGCAACAGCGGTGTAGAAATCATGTAGTATTAATTAATGTTTTAGTGGTAGATCAACACAACAAAAATTACATTGCAAATAATCTTTTTAAGGAAATTATGAAAAGTTCTTATTCTTAAAAGTCTTACATTTTGTTGAGAAAATGCCAATATTCTAAGAAAGTACTTTTTCTTAAAATAAGTGTATTATTGAGTATAGGCCAGGGATCATTTGACTTTTAATCTAAATGACAACTTTGTGTGTCATCTGCATATAGTTTAACTTTGTTTAATAGTATTTTATCAGAACAGAAATCCCCTCTTGGGTTAATAGTAGATATCATTCTTTAGAAGACCTTTTTCATCAGAGTTTATACTGTTATCCAGTAATCTTGGAGTAGAAGAATTATTTTTTGTGGTCTAATGATATTTGATGTCTAAGTGTTGAACTCTTCTGAAATTCTTTAAACCAGTATAAAACACTGCTTCATTTATGGCTGCTTAAAATTGTTTTAACTCTCTAAGTCTAATATGCATGTCATTATTGTCAAGTTTTTCATCATTTTTACCCCACAGTCCTTAAGGGCTGTCGGGGTATTGTTTTCACCCATGGTGTCCGGATGGGCCGGCGGTCGGGCGGGCGGACGGCGGGAAATAGTTTGTCCGGGCTGTATCTCAGAAACCGTAAGGTGTAGGAATTTCATACTTGGCAGGGACATTGGTTGGGGGGTGTAGGTGTGCAACGTCATGGTCTGACCTTGATTTGACCTTGCTGTAGTGTCCTTGAGTTTGAAAATCTTGTCCGGGCTATATCTCAGCAACCAAAAGGTGTAGGAAGTTGATACTTGGCAGGAACATTAGTTAGGGGTTGTAGGTGTACAACGTCATGGTGTGACCTTGATTTGACCTTTGACCTTGCCGTAGTGACCTTGACCTTTAAAATCTTATCCGGGCTATATCTCAGCAACTGTAAGGTGTAGGAAGTTAATACTTGGTAGGGACATTGGTTAGGGGGTGTAGGTGTGCAATGTCATAGTGTGACCTTGATTTGACCTTTGCCGTAGTGACCTTGACCTATAAAATCTTGTCTGGGCTATATTTCGGAAACTGTAAGGTGTAGAAAGCTGATACTTGGTGAGGACATTGGTTGGGGGTAGTGGGTGTGCAACGTCATGGTGTGACCTTGATTTGACCTTTGACCTTGCCGTAGTGAACTTGACCTATAAAACCTGGTCCGGGCTATATCTTGGAAACCGTAAGAGGTGTAGGAAGTTGATACTTGGTAGGGACATTGGTTAGGGGGTGTAGGTGTGCTACATCATAGTGTGACCTTGATTTGACCTTTGACATTGCTGTAATGACCTTTAAAATCTTGTTGCACCTTTGGGTCTGTCTTTTGATGCAGATTAAGCACTGTTAAAGTCATATTAGAATTCATTAAGAATTTCCTTTTGCAAGTTCCCATTGTAACAGATGGAATTTCATCAAATGAGCCACAGGCTTTTCTCCAACACCACACATAAGCATTCATTGAATGTATTGCCACTTCTGTATGCATGGGTAATATTCAAAACATCCAAACCATAATTCGGCCATTTTTGGTTTACTGATAAATGCTGTCATTTTATTATTGAATTGTCTTGTTTTAATACTTCATCTTTACATACATTTCTTTTCCTTAGATATTATTTTCTCTACTTAAGCATTATTTGGACCTTAATATAACTGACACTGCTCTGAAAGTATCTTGAACTTTGTACTGTTTCACTACTTCTATATCCCATGGTGTTGAAAAATATTTCCCCAGGCTGTGGGGTACGGGCATCTCTGATGCTATTTTTCACTATTAAACCAGGTTCTTTTCCATTTTGCAGAATTCACTGTTATGATACAAAGCTGAATATTTCCTATGACTTTAAGCACTCCCTTAACCTAAACACAAATCTACTGTACAATATTATGCTTATTCTAACATGTTTATAATTAATATGAAGATTTACAGATTGTTTTCAGCAACGTAACCAAATGCCTTTTTTCCTTTTGCAGTTTTCAGTAGTAAAATTAACCAGTTACCTTTATCTTTAGTGATCTTGTTCTGTCTCACGAAGATACTAATTTAGTCTCCCAATAGAATCAAATGTATAAACTATGTGATCATATTATAATGTGAAAGCCATAGACAAGTTTGTTTTTCTATCAACGGACTGTAAAATGCTTTTAATTACAAGTAAGTTTCAGCTGTTAATTCTCAAGATATCTAAATACCAGTATCCAATTTTTAAGTTATGTCAACCCCGTTAGTGGGACCCAGTGGAGGACATAATAGTAATAGTTTTGCTTTTATTCCATTTTCCGACATCACTTCATTTCTGATAATTTAATGAAGAGTATTTTATGTATCTCAGTCAAATGGTGTGGTGTGGAGACTTATTAGGATAACAGCTCGTATGGGTTTGTTAATCACACTTGTGCCGTCATGTTTTTCCATTAGTTACTCAACACTTTTTTTCTACTCATTTAATGGGAAAGTATTTTACATATCTCAGCCAAATTTGGCATGGGGTCCTATTTGGTTAATATCTTTTATGCGTTTGCTTTTTAGAATTGCCAATTAGAATTGCCAATTAGAATTTTTGTAAAAGCAATAAAATCGCATTTATATCATAAATAGTGTAAATCAAAGCTTTTTCGGGTGAATTCTGGACCTACAGGATAAAGTATCCAAATATAGAAAATTACTAAAACCTTGAGTTTGAAAATCTTCTCCGGGCCATATCTCGGAAACCATAAGGTTTAGGAAGTTGATACTTGGTAGGGACATTAGTTAGGAAGTGTAGGTGTGCAGCATCATGGTGTGACCTTGATTTGACCTTTGACCTTGCCGTAGTGACCTTGACCTATAAAATCTTGTCCGGACTATATCCTGGAAACCGTAAGGTGTAGGAAGTTGATACTTGGTAGGGACATTGGTTAGAGGTTGTAGGTGTGCAACGTCATGGTGTGACCTTGATTTGACCTTTGACCTTGCCATAGTGACCTTGACGTATAAAATTTTGTCCGCGCTATATCTCGGCAACCATAAGGTGTAGGAAGTTGATACTTGGTAGGGACATTGGCTAGGGTGTGTAGATGTAAAATGTTATGGTGTGACCTTGATTTGACCTTTGACCTTGCCATAGTGACCTTGACCTATAAAATATTGACCTATAATGCCTTGTCCGGGCTATATTTCAGAAAACATTGGTGGGGGGGTTATAGGTGTGCAACTTCATGGTGTGACCTGGATTTGACCTTTGATCTTGCATATCTGATGCTATTTTATCTCTCTACAGAGATATGTGATACTATTTTATCTCTCTTGTATCTCTCATATCTTTTTACTTGAATCTTGGTTGTTGCACATTTGGGTGTCTTTTGATGTAGATTAAGCATTGTTAAAGTCATATTAGAATTCATTAAGGGTTTTACTTTTGCAACTCCCCATTGTAACAGATGGTATTGCATCAAGTGAGTCACAGGTTTTGCCCCAACTCCACATATAAGCATGTATTGCCACATTTGTATGTATGGGTAATATTCAAAACATTCAAACCATAATTCGACCATACATAATTGTGATATTTTCATTGACAGCTATTCTCCAGACAGTTTTATTCTCCAGAAATTTTACAGCTTCATAAGTTTTAGTTTACTGAATTGTCTTGTTTTAATACTTAATCTTTACATGCACTGCTCTGAAGTATCCCAATCTGTGTACAGTTTCACTACTTCTATATCTCATGGTGTTGAAAAATATTTCCACAGGCTGTGGGGTAGGGGCATCTCTGATGCTATTTTTGATAATGTTTGAAAATAGTCATTATGTCCTTTCAATATACATGTATTAAAATATGCACACTTGTTGGATGGATGGGAGAGGTCTGGAGAGATATACGGGGCAACTTGTTCATCAATGTGTACTAGTCAGTTGCAAGGTCACTTTACTAAAGCATAAGGACAAGGTTGTCAACCAGAAAGCAAATACATACAGAAACAACTGTAAGAAAAGGTGTGTTCAAAGAATAAGTAAAAGAATGTACAGATAAACAACAGTTTCCTAGCTGGATTCTGGCACAGGTACAAATGCACGCATAAATAAACCCTAAACTATTTTGTAATTGATACTTCAGCTACAGTGCCAACGACACAGGGCACTGATGATTCTACAACTTCAGCAGGAAGTGAAAACCAAGAAACAACAACCACAAAAGCTACCACCACAACGGGTGAGTAACTATGGCATGGACTATGGTGTACCTGACCATGAATTCGTCTGCAGCAGTGCACCCTGAAAAATATCAATCAAGGAATGGCTGTTTGTGTGAGCATGGGCAATATTATGTAAAACATTTATGAACATCAACAACATGCCTCACAATATTACACAATAATATATTGAATTTTATAATCCATGTTTGAACTCCCAGTATTTGCTTTACATACTTAGCCAAAAAAATGCAAGATTTCTTGCAATTTATTCTTTATAAAACTTGCATTTCGTTTTTGATTAAGTATGAAATAAATTCCAAATGACCTCAGAAACGGACAACTTCTTGTACCTCTTACCTTCTTTCCAATCAAAATCATACAGCCCTTTACACTGGAGGGCCCCATCCTGCATAGACTTGAAGTAGCAAAGTATTCTTGACTATTCAACAAAATCATATATATCATTAAATGGTGTTGTAATTTATTTCAGACTTGATACTTATCTTATATTACACACTACTTATATATTTCATTTCAGACAGGATGATGTTATTTGGCATTGAATAAGTGAACTTTGTCTTGGTTAGTATGGCATCTATATTGTGATGCTTGATATTAAACCTATGTTCTTTGGCATGGAATTCTGGGTGATATTCAAATTTAATGGATTTTCAATGTCATTTAAGTACATTCCTTACTTATCTTTTTATCATTGCAGAAAAGGAAATGCTGTTCGACATTGAACCAGTGTACATTGCACTGATTGGTATGGGTGCCATGATCCTGTTAATGTTGGTCATTATCATCATCATCATGTGCCGTTATGTCCGCAGAGGTCCAAAGTAATCACAGGTAGGTATTGAAGTACAACAGATCCTTAATCATGTGACCTTCAAGTTTCAATCAAAACCATATGACGCTCCACTCTAATGCAGAACTGCCATTAATTTGTTCCCACATTTAAAATCAGTATATCCTTTAAAAATATGCATGATGTGTACAAGAAGGATTTCATTTTAAAGATTTTAATTAATTTTGTAAAATCTGAAGAAGAAATAATAATTTGCATAACTCATATGTACTGATATAAATATTGAAAACGAGATCCTGTAGCCCTGTTTTTATTACCATTTTGTTAATGGGAACTTATGAAATTAAAATGTCATTTTAGACAATGCAGTTATTTAGTAAATGCATTTTAAAAGAGATATTATGTCATAATAAATACAGTGTAAGATGAATGATCTTCTACTTTTGCCTTCTGAATTTGCCTATATTGTCTTAGAGTCAGTCTGTTGACAGAGTTTAAGTGCTGTAAAAGAGTATTTATGACACTTCATGTACATAGTCTATAATCTGCAGAATTAACCCAAGCAGCATTCATTTTATTTATTTTTATTCATTTATTATAGTGACATGTAACAGTTACATATTATGCATGAAACAATAGTAATGACACATAGGTTACCCAGCCCTCAAATGGGCTTCTAAGTCACTATGATTAAACCATATAAATAGAAGTTTATGACTAGAACCTGTTAAGCGAATTGCAAGCAAGTTTGCCATTTAATCACAGGCTGTCATCTTTGTGTGACTACCACTCCCACATGTGACAATGCTGAGGGTCTATCCCAGTATTACTCATACAGAAGTACAGTACATTAAACCCTAACTTTGACTCTGTCTTTCAGAAACAAACTAAAGCCTCTTTATTTTTAGACATGCCATCTCACCAACAGAACTGTCTCCCTCCCAAAAATACTGTTTTTGGTGTTGACTGTCTTCTTGCTGTTTGACTATCCCTTGTTTAACAAAATATCTGTGCCTTAAAAAGTGGTCTCTGGAACTTAGAACTACATAAAAAAATTCAATTCAGATACACTATATAAAGGTATTACTCTTGTTTTTTTTCTTTCAGAACATCTGGTGAGGATAAAATGCCTGTGTCATCTGCATAATCAACATCATCTTGCCATCATAGATAATAGAAAATAGACTGCTGTTTTCATATGTAGTGTCAAGTAAAGCAAGGGTAGTTAACCTTTTGCATTGCAAAAATGTTGGTTAATTTACTGACAACACAATTATTAAGATGTGAAATGGAAGTTTGCAAAATTTAAAAGTTCATTCTTTTAGTTGATCTATATCTCAAGCAGATGGTTTTTTTTTGTTTTTTTTTTGTGCTGTATAAATTTAGTAACATCATAAACAGATTTGTGTTTTCCAGTAAACTATAGTTGGCATATGCTTTGCCCAAATTTTAAGTACACTTGATACCTTTCAGGTATTATGTTTAACAATTTGTCAATATTGATTCTTTGATTTATCAAATGATAATTTTTCTGGAAAGCTAGTAAAAATTTTTTTGTCAGATTACATGAAATTGTGTGGTTAAGAATGAATTCAACCATCTTTGATTGATTTCAATGAAGAGTTTAATTCACTTGAACATTTTTACGCAAAATAAATTCTGTAGTGGTATTTCAATTAAAATAAGATTATAAGGTAAAAAAAGAGTATCAGTTGAAATGCAGTACTGTGATTATTACAAAAGTAAAATGTAATTTAGTATGCAAAACAGGAACATCCTTCAGTAAAATATCATTAGCTGGGTCTAATAAAACAAACAGGACTACTGCCTTGTTTATATATGTCCGGTGTTACAACAAATGTGTGTTTTTAATAAGCAATTATACTTTTACTTACAGATTTCTCTATAATACTAGATCATAAATTTGAGATATTTTACAAGTCTAACGTAGGGGGTGTTCTCATCATGTTGCCATTAGAAGAACTATTTAAATTAAAAACATATGTGTATTGCTGCTTTTTGAAGTTTCATTGATACCAAAGACAGAACAGAAATGCTGAAGTATTAGTTGATGACATTGCAATTTTGTGAGGGTATACAGGGGAAGTTTGATCATTTTCCTTGCATAGATTAAATGCCTTGTAATTGTTATTGTGTAATAGCTTTAAAAGAGTTTGTATCTGTGCTGAAGTTATAGAGACAACAGAAATTTAAAGTTTGTGTATTAAGTGTCTACATACCATACTCTTGACTGATAAACATATTGTAATTTGTTGTACAAGTATGTTTTAAATTGTTAATTTTTAATGCAAATTATTTGTAAATAGCATTCTTTGTCTCTTTGTATTAACTGTGACTTTTTATTTAGCAATTCTAGTTAATTACAGTAACTGCCATGTTTCTATGTTATTGAGGGAGAAATGTGACTTTGGCTGACTGCTGCTAGTTAAACGGTATGCAGATGTATTATCTAAAAGAATAAGGGCCCAGAGTGTTAGAAAGTTTGACATCTAATGTCAGTCACCTCTGTGTGGGTTGGACTGCCACAAATTGCAATGCTGTGGGCCTGTCCTGTTATGGGCCTGCCTGTTGAACAGAATGTAAACCCTACCTTGACCTTTGCCTTATAGAATAAACACACACAGCCAGTTGCTGAGGTATTGAGTATCACTAGTGTGACATTGACATCTTCTGTGAACCCTTATATTCACACCAGAGTGACATACATTGATATGTATATGAATTATGTTGCAATTATCACGTTTATTTTGGGAGGGTTGCTTTGGCAACCACATTTGACTGAGGAATGAGTGATTTTAAATGATGTTTGACCTTACCAGTTTGGACTGCAAGTGCGTGAACAATAATAGTTCAGCAGGTTAGACAAATTGCCTAAAATTGTCAGGAAAATTAACAGGTTGGACAAATGGCCTAAAATTATAACAAAAAATCATTGGACTAGACACGCGGCTCAAAAATAGTAACAGAAAATCAAGGACCTAGGAAAATGGCCTAAAATGGTCATAAAAATCCATGGTTTAGCCGTATGGCCTAAAATTATCATCAAATTCAGTAGAAGTGACGAATGACCTTAATTTGACACAAAAATAAGCAAGGTAGATACATGGCCTAAAATTATGGTAAAGCAAAACATTATGGACAAATGGCCTAAAATGTACGCAAAGAAAAACAAAAATATTGAAAACATTTATAGTAATTTCAAAGACAAATAAGGAAGTTCCCTCAGTGGTTGGTGTCTTTGCCGCATTTCACTCTGTTGAGCTTCCTTTTTAAGCTAAATTTAATCATTTTCTTTATGGTGCTTAATGTCTGTTAGGACTGATAGATAATCTGAGAAAAAATATAATATTCTGAAAAACCAGACAAGTCCTTAATGTGTGTAAATGGCCATTGGCAGAGAGATGCCAGAGCTAGTTGCCAGAAGCAGGAACACAATTTTGAATAAGTGGGTCTCTTAACATTCTGTAAATTGAACGTAAATGTTAAAAGTTGAGAAATTTTTAAATCTGTCTAGCACGTAAAGACATGTCAGTAGCATATGCTGTGTTTCTCATCAAAAGCTAACTATTTTCATTTAATATATTTTATTGAAAATTTATCTTTATATATATATGAACCTAAATATATGTATGCATATATATTTATTAACTTGGTTTATAATAATTTACTGATATATACATTTCCTGTCATTGATAATTCTTTTCCCTGAGTACATTGTGGCATATAGAAGGCATTTTTGTGTTGTATTTATACTCAGCGCAATTTCTCCATGTACTACAGGACTCAAAGCGCTATTTGACCCCAGCTCTCAAGTTACTGATATTTCCTTAACTGAAAGACAGAGGCTCAAGGATGACCATTCGTCAATGTTCTTGAGGTTCTTTGGCCTGTCAGTGGGAGAAAGGACCCAATGACAGAAGACCACCCTTTTAAGTGGTCATCCGAGCCAGTATGTTTCTGCCTGTACCTGAGTTTGAACCCACGTCCTCAGTGTTTCTTGGCACGTAGGCCACAGGGGCAGATAAAATATCATTTTACAAACATGGACATTTAAAAAAATTGCTTGAAAACTTGTAATTCAATAAAGTAATCTGCAGGTAGTTTTTACGACTACCCAGGAAATTACGAGATACTGTAGATTTTCAGAATGTTACTGTGTTGAATGTTGTGCATGGGTAATATTTCAGAAAAATAGGGTACACTATTGACTGTATTGTATAAAAATAAGATTTGTAAGATTGTACATTGTTCTGAGACATTGTTCTGTACATTGTTTAGAGAGTTTATAAACCTTTAACTGATTTTGTTTAAGAATTTTTATGCTTATAGTATGCATTGGTTATAGCAATATCAGACAGAATGTTTGTGGGTTTTTTTTTCATCAAGAATTGTTCTTTGTTAAATAATTGTAAGTTTGTGTTGTTCAGCTATGGTATAGTAAGATGTGTGAAACTCACCTCAACAGTGAAGTTTGACTTTCAAAATTTCTCTCCAAGAAACACATTGTGACTGAAATATTCCAACTAAATTAGGTAAACTGCTTTATATTATTGTATCAATAAACAAAGGTTTTTCTTCAGGGGCAAGTTTTACACGATGGTGCTGATTTTCACGTATTTCACACTTAATTCATGTCACACTAACAAACTAAAATAATAAACTCTTATCTTATATTTGTAATGATTTTTTATCCTTTTCCCTACTTTTAACCCCCGCCCCCTTCACTTCTGTGCCATCTTTAGTTGCACATCCAAAACATCACAAGGGTATGTTTGTGTAGTTGGTAACACCCTTAACTCCCATCTTCAGTGTCACAGGTTCAAATCTCAGTCATGACTTTAAGTGAGGATGTTTTTTTGGCAAGTGACGTTGGTTTACAGTGCAGACTCTGCACTTGCTGGTATACACCTATCCAGTTTGTTTAGGGGCTAAGTGTAGTTAATTTTCATTGTTGTATATATCCGGAGGACAGTTAATATCAAGCCCATATTTGGCTGAGTTGTACTGTTTTATTATAATCTGTATTACAGTACGATTTATATAGTTACTGTACTAAATTGATAAGCATGTTCTACAGCACTGGTTGTCCAAGTGAACTACACTGTAATTGAATGACAGAAACAGTCGTCCTTAGGATAACTCGGGAGAGTTGTTATGATATTGGAAATGAGAGTCTGCACTGATGACTCTGGAGTTGTGATCCCAAAACAGAGAATGCTTGTTGGGCTGGTAATTCATTCCACACGCATGAAGCAGCAACCTAATAACTGCTTCTGTCTGTTCTTTTTGTTGATGGGTGTATGTGATTGTGTGACTGATGTTTCATTAAGAGTTATAATGGTCACCAGAGTCACTATATTACATCCCCAAGGAGGTATTACATTCATGGCCGTTTGTCCGTTTGTTTGGTTACAAGGATTACACAAATACAACTGATTGGATCATCATTAACAAAATAGATGTGTCTTGGTACAACTTAGATCCCATTAAATTTTGAGAGTTATCTGGATCACCACCTGGATAGAAACCATTAAATTTTGAGTTATCTGGATCACCACCTGGACAGAAACCATTAAATTTTCAGAGTTATCTGGATCACCACCTGGATAAAAACCATTAAATTTTGAGTTATCTGGATCACAACCTGGATAGAAAAAAAATCAAATATCTGGAATTTCACATTACCTTATTATCGAGAAATTAAAAAAAAATCATGTATCCTTTGAGGGAGGTTTGCACTCTAGAAGTGCTCTTGTTTCAACATAAACGTAGTCAACAGACTTACATGCTAGCAAGCACCCGAGTAAGGAAACTCCAAGACCCTGGACGAAATTGATAGATTGCTGGCTTTATGTCTGAATGTACCAGAAAAAATAGGAAAAGAAATCTAGAGGTAGGAGACTGTACAATCACCCCGACAAGGTCTGTTCGCAACCTAGGTGCCTATTTTGATTCACGGATGAACATGGAAGAGTTTATCATCAAAAAGTGCAGAGCCTGTCAATTACAACTTCATAAAATTGCTAGAATTCGTAAATATTTGTCAAATGATACATGTTGCTGCATAATTCAAGGCCTGGTAATATCAAAACTAGACTATGCCAACTGCCTGCTTTATGGAGTAAATAAAGTCTTTTTGCATAGACTACAAATTGTACAAAATTCAGCAGCCCGAGTCATCCTCAAAATGATAAAGTATGACCACATTAGTAGAGCAAGACAAGAACTTCACTGGCTTCCAATACAACAGCGGATTGCTTTCAGTATTCTCACTGATGTGTACAAAGCGTTACATGGCTTAGCACCAACATACATCACTGACCTCATTTCGTTAGCACAACCAGCAAGATTAACAAGATCATCCAAAAATTTCAATATAGCATTTCCAGTCAAGGTTCCTAGAAACAGTTATGGAAAACGGGCTTTTGTTCATGCTGCTCCAGCTCTGTGGAACAATCTACCTGTTAGCATTAGATCTTCAAATTCACTGTTAGATTTCAGAAGACAGCTCAAAACATACTTTTTCAGACTTGCATACAATGTCTAGATCCTACAGCGCTTAGAGACATACTAAGTGATAAGCGCTATATAAAAATCATGTGTTATGTGTGTAGAGAAAAAAATTCTTGGTCCATAATGTAGACATATAAGTCTATGCATCTATAAAGTACACATATGAGCAAGTCTACATTTAATTAGGGCATTATATGGCGTTCATTCTGCAAATACAAGTCTATAGAACAATTGTGGGATAAAATACTGGGCATGAAAATATGCCACCTTGCTTTGACTTCTCACATCAAAGGTTCCTCTCTACCTCATGACAATATATAGAACAAACTGATAGCCCGACTCATTACAATCCTAGCTGTTAAAAGTGGTGTGAACTAATCAGACTTTAATAAAAAGTGCTTAATTTCTGTACTAACAGATTTCTATTACAGAACTGATTCATAGTTCAAAATTCATTAAGTCAATGATCATGCATGGAGTCATAAATCAGAAAAAAAAGAATAATTAAGGTCAAAAGATGCTGCAAAATAAGTAGTTTTTAAACCCATTTCTGAAATATAATGGATATAAACACAGATATCAAAGGGAGGTTTGTTCCTGAGACCAATAACATTGTAGGGAATGCAATGAACCAGCTTTAATTTTTGACCAATCTTATTAATCCAAAATGACAAAAATCTTTTGAGAGGTCATACTTCACTGGATGAATGGCTGTGGTCTTAAATTATCATCAGTTTGAAAGGGAATACCAATCAAATGTGTGAATGTGTGTTTATTTTGTATGTTTTAAGTTGTGACCTCACGAGGGAAACAGATCAGCCTTGTTCTAACATGGTAGAATGAATCAAGTATGTAGGTTGAATGGGAGCACTGCATCAATAACAGATGACTGAGATACCATAATAATTGTAATTGTACTCTGATAAAACTTTTTTCTACTTAATCTCCATCAAACGACAGGCTCCGAACCATATCAGGCAGAGAAACAGAAATATGAAATCTTAAAAACCTGGACATACACTCCTTTATATATATATATGGAGTGATCTTGGAAAGCTGTTTTCAAGGAACTTATAATCCATCGTTGCTGTACATGTTTTAATGCAAACTGCTATTTCACTGGTAACCAGTGTAAGCTTCCCATACAAGAACTATGTGCGTGAGTGTGCTTGTATTGGGGAAGATGTCTTAAATCTATCTTAACATATCTTAAACTACAATCCTGGATCGTGAATGTATTCATTATTTCCTCCCAGGAACTAGGTTTACTGTTAGTTTGACATCATGGAACAGTCCCATTATAGACATACCACGACATTTGGAGGTTATAACCAAAGTCACTCCTCACCAAGAAATTACAGTAGTCAAGGTAACTGCTTACAAAGCATTTGTAGCCATAACATCTACATCAAATGCAAGACATAGCCTGGTACTAACATGCCTCTTCAATTGTGTTGTGTGAAAGGTGGCTTAAAAATGTCTATTATATTACTTTTCATATTAACTGCCAAAAAAGGCTGTGCAAAAGAGGATTGTAAGTTTAGGACCAAAATTAAATATTCACGCCTTGTACTTGTCTCATTTTTTAAATCAGATGCATATCTCGTGATAGATATGTATCAGTCTTCCCACAAAAAAATCTCCCTCTAGGAAAATATCCCACCTGATTACAAGTTTCCATTTTCTATCCCAATTACCATCAGAGATAGAATACCAAAGTTAATTATACATCTCATAACAGAATCATACATTTTATCATATTCATACTTGCCTAAATAGAAGATAAGCTTCAATAGAGTTCCAATTAGAAAAGTGTCCTGAACCTGTGAGACCATGTCATATTGTTTTTACACAGTGCATGATAAGTTTTTCTTGTTATCTCGGTGACAAAAGTTGATCATATTTTGAACTGTTCAAATCTATCAATGCTGACTTTATTATTTATTTATTTTGTCGAGTAATTGCATAAAGACCTACACTTTCAGCTGAACTAGCTCATGGTACCGGTATTCTTCTAGGTTCAGTTCTAGGTTGAATATTGCTTTTCACTCTCCTCTCAGCTAGGTTATTGGTAGGCTTACTCACATTAAGTTGTATTATTATGCAGATGACACACAACCCTATCTGCATCTCATCTACAAAATGCAAGTGTTGTATTTAAAACCTTAAGCAATCGGTCATTTGATATGAGGGTATGGCTATCTGCTGATAAATTGATACTAAATTCAGACAAAACAGATTTTATCATATTTAAATGGAAAATGCAATGATAAAAGTTGCGTAATTGTTTTCCATGAATATACTTGGAACCCCTCTTTGGTTTGGCTCAGCCTTCACCATTTCTCTGCATGGGCAGAGTGTTTGTAAGGCATCTTTTGTCCAAATCCGGGGGATCTAAGGGCTGTTTGGATTGGAACATTTCTCAGCTTCACGCATAGAAGGTTGTTTTGACTAAAAAATGCTTGAAATGATTTTTACAGCAAACAACCGTTGACATATTCTTAGATTTTCTTGCAGCTATTTCCAAGGCCTCTATTAAAAGATGGACAGGTATAAGGACTAGTTTTAAGTATTGTTTCAAGATCCTGTATTTCACATAGAAATAATAAAACAGGTTAGTGCATAGTGTAGGGCTTTTCTCCACGTTTGTCAAAACATGTATGGGTTTTCCACCTAGGGCCGTTCTCCATACACAACTTCTAGGAGTAACCATTACGCAAGAGAAGTGTGACTGGATAACTGGATTGGAAGATATCTAAAGAAATATCCATATGGCTCAATATTTACTAACTACTCTTATGTTTTTTGAATAAATGTAAAAATAAAAATTTCAAGAAATTTAAGCATTACACATAACTACCACTGGAAAATGTGATAAATACTAATCAATATTGATTTAATTTGTACAATTTGTGTTTTAATTAGATTGTTCCACATACTTTAGGGTCCACAACAGAAATTGGATTGCTTTTTGGGAACCCTATAAAAGGATTTAGAAATACAGTCAAACTTGTGTGTAAAGACCACCCAAGGGAAATGCTAAAAACAGTCTTTCGTAAAGGTAGGTCTTAATAAGAAACCACAGTTTGAATTCCTTTCCTTTCACCAAATTTCTCTCTCTATTCAGTAAGCATTACAATCCACAACATCTTTGACATTAGCATGTTAGAGATAGATCCCAATGAAACAAATAAGAGAATAGTGGTAAAACTTTGTGGAATCATGACAATTGGTTTAAAACGATGATTTGACAAAATCTACATAGTACATGTAACAGCTGGAAGACATTTTAGATTAAAAATTGGCCATTACTAATTTTGCTTAAATTTCTCCTTCATTTATAATACCCATTTAAAGCTGTTTTCTTTTCTTATTTTACACAGACCATATTGTATTTTACTCCCCTGTAACCCCTAACATTAAAGAGACAGCAACATGGAAATGAATGGTACTCTGAACTCCAAAAAGCCCCCTTTTTATGAAATGTTGCAATTATGTAACTCAAGACAGATCAAAACAAATCAATTCCAGCAAAAAGTATTGCATCTTTTCTCTGTCAAGAAATCACATTAACAAGGAAATTTCTTCCACAAGGTTTTTCCTATTGACCACAAAGATTGCTTTTTGTGAAGGCATAAAAAGTCGTTATTTTGACAATCAGATTTGATTAAAGGGAATACTGCAGACATTATCGACTTGTACTTTTAATTTATTTATGAATTGAAGACTTTGTGTCTGTTTTAAGTGTAGCTTTAATTATACTAGGACCGGATGAATGTAAATCTCATACTGAGTTACAACATGAATTCTGGGTTTAATCGAGACTACTAAGGGTGATCTAAGTTCAGAGTGACTATTTGAAGTCGTGCATGATTTTGACCAATGGGTCAAATTTCAAATATGATGCTTGACTATCAAATTGAGATTTATTTATTTATTTGGGGCTTTACTTCGCTTTCAATTATGTACAGGTCATATCATGAGGAGTAGTTTTGTGGGCAGAGGAAACCAGTACATACACTTGGTTAAGATTCTGCACTGTAAATTGTCGATTTAATCTAATCTAATGTGGACTTTTATATCACTTAATCTCCACCACTGATGGACTCTAAGGCACATCTGAACATAAAGCAAGGCAGTTAATGTTAATCGAAGGACATAGCCAGGTCATACCAAGGAGACAGAGGGGTGATGGGGAGGCTATGGCGGATAGTCTTTTGCAAATACTTAAGGTTTGAGCTTCTTTCTGAAGGAGGCAACTGATGTTGCACTGCACACATCATGAGGGAGTTCGTTCCAGATCTTAGGAGCATCAAAGGCAAAACTATGGCCAAAATGTTTGACTGACTTAAAGACTGATGAGTGGAAAAGAGGAACTGTAAGGTATTGACAATCTGGGTGACTATGCCTGGTACTATAGGGACAACTGCTGAGAGACAAGAACAGTTCAAAATAGGAAGGAGAACCACGACGCAAAAAGTTATACACCAGTGTTGCAGTTTTGAAAAGACATCGATATTTAACCAATGGAGTTTCTTTAGAATAGTGTAACATGAACATAGTTTCTGTGATTTGTAACTATACGAGCAAGGATATACTGAATACTTTGCAATTTGTGCTGATTGAAACCTGACAAACCCCTAAACAGAGAGTTACAATAGCACAGACAACTACTAACCAAGGCATTTGCAGCAAGGACTGCCATTTTGGGAGTAACATACTGTCTTATTCTACGAAGGTCATGCATCTGAAGAAAGCATGCTTTGCAAGTCATCTTGACATGTTCAGTGAAGGAAAAATCTGCATTGAACCACACACCTAGATTTCTGATAGAATCAACCGGATGAAGAAGACTACCAAGAATACTGACAGGAAAGTGGGAGGAAATCTTCTAACGTTGAGGCTTAGAACCAAAGACAATAAATTCAGTTTTTTCAGGGTTGAGCTTGAGTTTATCAAGAGACATCCATCTTTGTACATCCTGAAGGGAGGCATTTAGCTTGGCGAGAGCAGAAGAAGCGTTCTTATGGGAGAGATGGATGTATAACTGAGTATCATCCGCATAGAAATGGAATGTAGTATGTAGATGGAGGTGGATGATTTTGCTAAGTGGTGTTGTACAGAGTGAAAACAACAATGGACCCAGAACAGAACCTTGGTGAAAACCATAGATGAGATTGCTTAATTCAGATAGTGTGGAGCCTGGCAATGATTACTCAAGTAGGAAGCAAACCACTTTAGAACAGTTCCACCAAGACCAAACCAGGATTTAAGGTAACCAAGGAGAATATTATGATCTATAGTGTCAAATGCGGCTGATAAGTCAAGTAATACTAGAGCTGTGGGTTTATTGACAATAAAGCAGTTTCTGTGGAATATCCTGGCTTATATGCTAACCGATGATGATTGTCCAGTTTGTTGTTATTGATTCTGACCAGATTCTGGGTGATAATTCTTAAGGTCATTTCTGGGAAGAGAAGCCCTTTTTATGAGAGGTGTGACAACCACCTTTTTGAAAGAATTTGGGAAAGAGCCTTCAATGAGAGAATAATTTACCAACTTGGTAATAGATGGGAGGAGGATATCAAGACGATCATTAAGGAGGAATGTTGGTATAGGGTCCAGTGAGCAAGATTTAGTGGGGATTCACTGATACACTTGTGGACCTTATCTTTAGTAACAGGCATAAAAGTATTGAGAGCTGGAGGCACCGAATCAGGTGCATCATTAAAAGAGCCAGAAGTAGAAAACGTGTCCCTGATTTTGCTTATTTTATTGGAGAAAAAATAAGCAAACATGTCAGCAAGGCTTTTGTCTGAGCTCTGAGCAGGTAGAACAATATCAGAGGTGCGATGCAATACCTTCATTAATGACTGCCATAGCTTCTTGTGGTCATCATCTTGTCTTTATTGGCCAGTCAAATGCACCAAGCAAGACTGTGTCTTATGTTTTCTCCACATTCGTTCAAATTGTCGCCTTAGAGAGCAAGCCATGAGGTATGAATCAGACAACCACTCATCTGACTGCCGTCCTTCCTTGCGTGAGATGATAGGAGCATGCTTGTTAAGTACCTGGGTTACATCAACCATGTACTGATCATACAGTTTTGCCGCAGTTCCTTCAGGGGACCATACAAATGGTATGTTATTAAGGTCACTGCGGAACTGGTCAACATTGCTCCTGCGATACCAACGATAAGAGACCCATTTTTCAATACTGGTTGATGGGTGGGAGAAATCAAGTTGGCATCTTATAGCAGAATGGTCAAATTTTAAATCTCGAACACTAACATAACAGACAAAATCAGAGTCACAAGGAGATGTCAAAACATCCACAGTATGATCCAATATATGAGTTGGGCCACTGACACTTTGAACCAAACCGCAACACTGAAGGATGTCGTTAAACCTGGACCTATCACCACACTCAACATCCGGATGAACATTTATGCTGATCATCAGTAAGCAACTACCAACTTTCCCACAAAAGGTCCAGGGATTTGAACCTCAAACCTCAGAGGTTAGTGTGTTGCCACTGCGCCACCGTAGCCCCTATATCAACTTGAGATTAAACACAATTAAGAAAAATATTCAGCTGAGTCCTAGCAAAGAAATGAACCCTTTAGTGTATACAACCCTTAAATCTAAAGTAAAACATGCAAGTTATATAGATCACTCGTTTTGGAGTAATCCTGAACACAGAGTAAAACAGACAAACACCCCAAAACATAACCTCCTCTGTCGAAGTAAATACAGCTACCGTCTAGACTCCAGACTCTAGACTCCCTTAAGCACTGCACTAAAGAATCCCATTGTAAACCCAAAGCTTTGGTGAATAGCGAATTTAACAGCTACTGTGAAGAAATTTGGAAATGTCAAATTCAAAAAAGCTGTGGAATGCTGTAGGTTGTGTGAAATCCCGTGTAAGTCTCAAGCTGCAATTGTGCTACAGAAGAGAATCAGAATCCTGATACATAAGGAGGCAGAATGAAAAAGAATGATAGGAATCATTGCCGGCAAATGCAGTAAATGTAAACCCATTTTTACAGCCACTATCACTCTATTTGTAACAAGCAAAACTTTCATATTGCAAGTCTGGTATAATTCTGGATTTTTGGTAATACTTCATATCATTTTTTTTTACTAACGCCCAGCTTTATTCTATTCGTATTTAAATTATATGTAGTGACACTTTTTTCAAGCCAGAACATTTTTGGGCAAAGATCCCTGCAGAGTAAAACGCTCAAAAATCAGAAAACTTGGCAAGATAAACAAAACAGAATTCATGTCTGATATTGAAAATTCTGAGCTTATCCAGGCTCCTTAAAACCAGCTAGTTTATTGTCACACCAATATTTTCATACCCTTAGTAACTTACTTGATAAGCAAACACCTACACATGAATGCAAAACTCCACAACATGTCAACAAAGGGTTCATAAATAGCAAGATTTTGGCAGCAAACACAAACTCGAAAGGGAGTGGCAAAGGGACAATTCTGCCATAAATTGCAGTAGGTATAGAGCTGCAGTGAACCATTTCAACCACCTCTTGGAATGTGTGAAAATCAAACACTATAGTAACATGGTTAGGAAAAATGAGGATAACCTCAGGGTCTTGTGGAATTCCATGAAGAAAGTCCTCCAGAGATCACAGAAATGTACTTTCAGATCATACTACCATCAACAGTTTAATCAACACTTTTGGCAAGTATTTTGCAGACAAATTGCTAAAGTAAGATCTGTATTATTGTGTACTGGTGCCGATCCCCCTTTCTCAGGTTCCTACAAAAATAAGTTTGTTCTTAAAACAAAGTTCTTAAAATCATTAAGGCCACACCAAATAAATTATGTGACTTGGATCCAATCCCAACATCATTGGTCCTTGATTGTATCAGTGTACTCTTGACTCCTATTACAAATATTGTGAACTACTCCCTACAGGAGGGCAGTTTCCCATCCTGTTACAAGACTGTACATGTCAAAAAAGCTTGTTAAAAAAAGCTGGTCTTGACAGAAACACTCTCAAGAATTATCGACCAGTATTCAATCTCAGCTACATCTCCAAACTTATAGAGAAAGCTATGGCTAGGCAGTTAAATGAGCACAATGCTCAAGAGGGTATATCCAACAAAAATCAGTCCACATATAGAGTTTTTCACTCAACTGAAACAACATTGCTAAAAACACAAAATGACATTGCCACCTCAATGGACAAGGGTGCAGCTGTTGGATTAGTCCTTCTGCAGCCGTCGATACAATAGACAACTCAATCAACTGCCTTCAGCACTGGTATGGCATTGATGGGGTTGTGCTTAAGTGGGTTTAGTTGTACCTCAACTCAAGGAAACAGTGGATCAAAATAGATGGACATCTTTCAGATGCCTTTAACTCCCTTATGGGGTTCCTCAGGGCTCAGTTCTGGGGCCACTCATTTTTACCCTATAAACAACTCCTCTCAGTTCAGTCATATCTAAATTCAATGTGACCCATCACTTATATGCAGATGACACACAAATTTTCTTGGAACTTGACTCTAGGAACTTTGATTCTAGTATCACTGAACTGGCAAATTGCCTTGAGGCTGTCCAGGCTTGGATGGGAAATAATAAACTTAAATCCTGACAAGACAGAATTCATAGTGATTGGTGATGATCAAATTAGAAGCTCCTTGAGGTCATCTTTCCCAGTGAGTTTTCTTTGCAACTTCATGAAATCAGCTGAATCAGTCAAAAACCTTGGTGTCATCCTGGATGCTGAAAATTCAATGCAAAGACACGTGGCTAATCTATGTCGCATATATTACTATAATCTCTGGGAACTACAAAGGGTCCGCAAATGCCTTGGTTACCAGTTGCCTGGATTATTGTAACTCATTGCTTTATAACACAAAAAACCATATACTGGCAGACTACAGAGAGTTCAAAATTCCTTAAGTTGTACTGTGTGCAAACTAAAAAAATTTAGTCATGTCACAACCTTTCTGAACAAACTACACGGGCTCCCCATTCATTAGTGTATATTGTTCTAATATAACCTCCTTACTTATAAAGCAATACATTTCAGCCAACCTCTATATCTGTCCTCTCTGATTAGGTGGCGTGATCTCACACGACTATTAATTTCCTTATCTAAACCGAGTAAACGCTCAGGATTGCACAGCTTTACAGTAGCTGCTTTCACAAAGTGGAACAAGCTTCCTCAAACCATTAAAACCATGGGAAGTATTTCTGGATTCAGAAAACAGTTGAAAACATATCTTTTCAGATTAGCGTATCCTCCACCATAGCCTATCTCTCCTTTAGGACGCTAAAATGTACACTGACTTCTTTTTGGAACTGGACTATCCATTTTTGGACATCAGCGCCTCGGAGGATGTTTACATCAATTTCGACGCTTTATAAGCATTTCTTACTTACTTACTTTGAACTATATTGTACACTGTTTTCATTGTGATACACAGATCCATTTGTCCAAGCATGTGCGAAAGCCCCGTAAATCAGTTAATAATTTACCTCGGTGATACATGGCCAGTTCTACACTGGAATCAACTATTTTGGGAGCAACAAAAAACGGCGGCTAATCACTGGCCAGCAATAAATAAGAAGTAAAAAGGGACTTTTATGCTGACATGTTAGAAAAGGCAGAACAGATAATTCCCTTGGTCTGGGAATAAATCAGAGTCATCATTAAAGAAGCTGTTAATGCCACGAGTGTTATCTGCTGTGAAACTTTACTGTTAGACACGTAAAAATACCATTTAAGACCAGAACTATAAATTTTGATGATTCAGCAAAATATCATCTACCATAAAAGTCTTTGTTTAAGCTCTCCCTTGTATGTATGGAGGCTCCCAAATGTCCAAAATTTTATGCTTGCCCAATTAATAACTAATTACATCAGTGTACATGCTTTCACATTGAGCAAGTTTGGCTTTGTATGTCAAGTGTTTTGGAGAGGACAAACAGTTCTGCGATTTTACAGTGGAACACAAAATTTATCTGTGCTGAGTAATCTCCACTACTGGTGGGTGGACTTGGAATTTCAAAATGGCGGCTAAACAAAGTGGGGTCCAACACCACTAAATAAGGTTGTATAGGCATGTTTATGCAAGCTTAGTAGCACAGTCAAGGAAAGTAGCTATGTAATTATTATTACTATAATTATTGCACACTAATTCTTGCTTCTTCTTTTTCAACCATTGCCATTTCTTTGCTTTAATCAGAGAAGGTATTCCAAGCTGTTTGTCTTCTCATCTTCAAATACGAGATATGCACATGTGCGAGATTTATCTTCGTCGCACTCAACATACCAAGCCAAACTCTCTCATTATTTATAGAGGTACAGATTTCATTGTACATTTGATTGGCATTGTTTCCATTCAACTACCTTTGCTTAAGGCTCAAATTTGTACCATACCTATACACAGATATTTGGTATTCATGAAGGGCCCATACACGTCAAGAGATATAAGCGGAGCAGCCACTAAGCCATAGTCTTGTGTAAAATCCAGTACATGTAAATGTAAATTACAAAGATTCTTCAGCCTCCGGCGAGGCTACCATTTAACAAACTAACAATTACGAACGGTTAACTGCTGATACCTGTCCACCCTTGTCTACATTCATGTTCTAGCCTTGCCTAACTAATTTTATATACAGCAATAACAAATAGTTAATGTTATTTATTAAAAACAGAGTACCTATATAATAAAAGGAAATATGCTTAAATTTCTTATTTTAAGTGTTTTGTACATATTTACCTACCATCATGACTATTATTCTAAACTAATAAATTGTAAAGATTTTGATGTAATTTAACTTGTAACCCAAAATAATCATTTTAGAGCTTTCTATTCTTCTTTTTACAAATATTAAAGTGCCCTGCTCACCACTCAGATCTGATACAATGCAATATGACAAGGTTTGACTTCCAAAGCAAAAAATATAAGGATGTTAAGGTCATTTTTAGTTGAATTATTTTTTTGTTTATGCTAATGATGCCTATCAGTCTATTAAAGGTGAAAATTCTTCAAATTTAAAATTGTTTTTCTTTGGCTTATATCATTGTCCATGCTTCCAGAAATGTATCTGGGGCCACGGTGGTGCAGTGGTATCACACTCGCCTCTCACCTCTGTGGTTGGTGGTTCAGACCCCGAACCTTACGTGGGAAAGATGGGTGTTTACAGAACCTTGAACAACTGTATGTACTAGCTTCCTCTGCCCATAAAAATACCCGTTATGATATGACCTATAAAGTTTTAAAAGCGACGTTAAAACCAAAATAAATTTAAAAGGGTATCTGATCTAAACTTAACTTTTATTGTGCTCAAACTCCACTTTATTAAGCAAACTCTAAGGCGCCAACAGCACAAAGACAGATAGCCAAAGTTCAATATCAAGCGACAGAAAAAGTGTGCAGCACCACACAGAACACCAATCAGATATTGAAATCCTATGAATGTAAGGTATTGACACATATCTCATACCCTGTATACAGGTCACTAGCAAGAGAATAATCTGATAGTGTTGGTTTAGATAAGAGAATAACGCATGTCGCCAACAGTGATAATATTGAATCTATGGTAGCTATATTTTGTATGAATGCTACAAAAGAAGATAATTTTTTTTTTTTTTTTACATTTTCAATATGGCTGTCAAATTATGGTACAACGACACATTAATATTGAAATACATTTCCAAAAATGTATCTACCGTATTTGTTGGTATCAGTTTATAAAGTAAAGTGAAGGAGGGGTCACGCAGGCAGAGTGGTAAAACTCTCGCCTCCCACCTCTGACTTCGAATCCCGGCCTGACCTCAAGTGGGAAAGCTGGTAGTTGCTTGCCGTTGGTCAGCAGTTTACAGTACAGAACCTTGACCAACTGTTTGTACTGGTTCCATAAAACTACCTGTCGTGATATGACCTATACAATGTGTTGAAAGCCACGTTAAACCCCAAATAAATAAATAAATAAAATTAAAGTGTTTGGGGGAAGTTCAGCTGACTTTTGTGGCTAGTTCTTAACTTGGTAGATACATTTCAAATATTAAACTTCCTTAAACACTGACAAAATGACAGGCATCTTTTGCAGAAAAGTTTGTATCATCTGATTGATAGTTTGACAGTAATTACTAAACACTATACTTTCAGCACATATATATAATACTTAGATTTTCTTGTGACTAGGTACCATCAATTAAAATATAGGATTTTTTTGCATTGATTGGACTGAAATTGAATAACTTCGGCTATTTATAAAGTTCATTCACTTGAATTTAATGCATACATTTCTACTTGTGCAGATGTAGCTGTTTGAACCGCAACCAAAAAGGTTGAATTATCAGAAATTCTAGGCTTTAGTATTTTACATGCCCGTGTGCAATCGTGTACGTCATAAGAGAAACACAAAATACGACTGTATTTTAATGTAAAAATAATCCACGAGTGATCATGGTTTGTATACGGCATTTAACCATGGCACTTCCGGTAATAATTTTACAAAGACGAATTCTAACATGACATCTAAGATTATTTAAGAGGCTTTTTCATTTATTTTTTATTATTCGCAAGGAATAACTTGTTTTGCATAGGTTAGTTAACATTGTGGTGACCTTAGCAACCGGCTGTTCCATCCATTGTACCTTCCACCAGCTGATTTAAAATTTTATGATACAGGAATCTTTAATCAATCAATCAATCAATCAGTTGTCCAGGTGCTTAATCTCCGTATCAACGGATTCTAAGGCACACCATCCAATCCGTAAGGCATAAATCATGAGACATTAGACATGTTCCGAGTCGTTGCCAGGGAGGCGGTCCGGTGTTCGGTAGTAAGAAGCTATGGTGGGAATGATTTCTGAAATAGGTAGGTTTTGAGTCGACTTTTGAAACTGGAGAGATTTGGAGCACTGCGTATATCATATGGAAGATCATTCCACAACTTAGGGGCATCATATGAGAAAGTAATGGCAAAAATACTGCATGTATATATTTGTATATATAAATGCAATATATATTATTTAATAAAAATTTCATATTCAATGAAATATAAATAAAAATAACAACATTACTACTAAAACCCAACGACAAAATAGGTACGCAGAAGTAAGAGCAGCAGTGCGATTGTTGTCAGATAAATGTGTGCGCATAAACTAAAACTCGGTTCTGCGCAACTCGTCATGGTAGAATGTTCTTTAAAGATGTTGATGGAATGTATTAGTACAATGCCGTTTTATTCTTGTCCAGCATGGACTTCAATATGTAGATATATATACAAATATATACATGCAGTATTTTTGCCATTGCTTAGTTACTGGTATAAATGTTACAGTAAATATGTGCTATCAGTAAATACGCATATTTACTGATTTGGTCAGTAAATGCTTGTATTCCCTAAAATTTTCAGTAAATACGTGTATTTACTGTTTTTTTTTTGGTCCAGTAAATACGCGTATTTACTAAAATCATCTTGAAGACATTAATAGTTATTTATTATCTGCTATGTCTTAATCAATATTAAAAGTTATTAAAACTTTAAATGACTTTGTTATTTTCAAAGTTTGATACTTGTTGAAACACTAGGATAACTATTTTACACCACTTTATAATTCAAAATCAGTTGCATTTGATATGTGATACAAACTAGTAATATATTTTTGGGGCATTTAAAATAAATTTTAATGCAAATCACCAAGTTTATAAATTTAAATATCCAAATATTTGTCAAATTATGATACTTTATGGACCCAGTAAACATTTTAAATGTTTTAAGCATTTACAAAACGTTTTTAAAACCTATTTCAACCATCTCTTGTGGTTTTCTAAATGTTTCGTTGTGGTCGTTTATGCTGTTATGTTTAAAAAAGTTTTTATAAAAATTAATTAATTCGCAAATTCCCTAAATGTTTTTAGGAATTCGTGAAATCCTTAAATGGACCAGGGAGTTTACGAATTCCCTAGAAATTTGAGCTAGAGATTTCATGAAAGTTTACTCTGCTAACATTTTATTAAACAGAAAAACTTAATGTACATAATTCGTTATTATGTTTCTTTAGAGCCATTTTTATAACACCATCAAATAATATGATAGGCGCAAGATTTATTTACAGATAAAAACTTAGATTAATAATGAAATTTAATATTTTTTGGATCGAAAATTACCTAAGAATGCTAACATTTATTGAATGACTATTATTGATTGTCTCTTCAAAGGTCTGAACAAAACCTTTAATATCCTACTTACGATTACATGGCCTTCCATATTGGTGCCTTTCATCTGCAATACCAACTACCTCCTCAAATAAATAAATAAGTACTTTTAGTTTTTATGGATCATTCTGATTTCAACTGACATGGAGAGCACCATTTTGACGGAATCTAATCTCTGTACAGATAGATAGATAGATAAATCTTTTATTATACTGAGTGTGTTTTTAACATTGTAACTTTTTAACGAGACATAAACAAACACCCAGCCTGGATAGGCTTACAAGTTAGTTTCATTCTTTAAGCATTATAACATACACATATGTGTAATGAACAGTATTTTAATATAATTCTCTAATTAATACATCACTAATTAATACAGAAAGTACAGAATTGGAAACAAATACATAGATAGTTTTTTTTTTATTCGGTAAGAAGTATATTTTTTCTGTGTTCCCAAATATCAACCAAAAACTTAACAAATCTTTTTAAGCTAGCATTTTCCAGAGTCAACAATTGAATAAATTTTTCTTCAGAATCCAAATTCATAAAAATATTAGACACATTGCTACAAATATAAAAGAATAAATAAGTTCTTTTTGTAGTATAACCATTGCAGTTAATAACAAAATGTATTTCATCTTCAACCTCATTAGTCTTACAAATGGGACAAGTCCTCCTTTCCAATTTTTTTCCTTCATATCTGCCCTTTTCAATATATAATGGCAGGGTTCCAGATTATTTTATTTTTTATTTATTATAGTGACATGTATACATTCCACTTTCACAAAATAGCAAGTAATACAACAATTATCAGTATACCCAGCCCTCTGTGGGCTTATAAGTCACTTCAAATATATATTAATTTAATGTGTAGGTTTACATTTAACTGTTCAATGATGCTTCAAGAAAAAACTTTTTTTCTCTTATTCCAGATGCTTTCAATGAAATTTGCAAGATACTTGGACTTCAAATTCATCAAAATACACAATTGCTCATCTGGGATTAAATGATTGAAACTAGGAATCAGTTTACACAAGTTGTCACGCTCAGCATTTATACCGGATACAAAAGCAAAAAGTGATGTTCATCTTCAATAGAGTTTTGATTACAGAGCAAACACAATCTTTCATTTAACTCTTTTCGGATGTATCGCCCAGTTTCTATATTTAGAGGCAATATGCCCATGCGAAGCTGGGCAAGTAATGATCTTTGAGACCTGCTAATATTGCTTATGACATAATCTTCTACATTAATGTTTTGTTTAAATTTTACATAGTTCCTTAACTTTGGTTTGTAACCAACTGTATTGGACCACTCTTCATGCATAAGATCAGAAAGTTCAAACTTTATATCTGTCAGGTCAATTTCTTTTCCTTCAATAAGATAATGAGATTTATTAACTTTCAAGAATGTCATACAAGTTGTTAAACCAGCTGGAATTGTTTATATTAATTAATTGAAATTCTGCAACCCTTTTTGTCAGTCTATCATTTTTCATTTTAAGAAGTCTGTTCCAAAATCTCAATATACAAAGAAAATGCTAGAATTTCACACTAATCCACCCCATGTTAGCTTGAACTGCGTGGGTTGGGGCATTTTTATGTACACCTAAAAAGTAACGCATGGCCCTATTTTGAACCATTTGTCCAAACTTGTCATTCCCGTATCGCCAAACACTTGCTCCATAGCTAATAACGCTATTAACACCAGTATCATACAATTTAGTAAATGTGTGATAGCCAATATTTTTAAATTGCTTGAATTTTGATATTATTGAGCTGAGTGCTCTACCACCAGATTCAGCTAGAGTTCTGGCATAGAGTTCAAATGTCAGGTATTCATCACAAATCACACCAAGCTATCTATAATTGCCAGTTAAATTTATCTTACAGTTGTTAATTTTAAATTCATATTTTGTAACAGGTTTTCTTTTATTTCTAAAATGAATGATCTTTGTTTTGTCAATATTCACCTTCATTTGCCATTTGTTACACCAATAACCAACATTGTCAAGCATTCTCTGTAAATTTTGTTCAGTCTCACTTATCAAATCTATGTCATCTGCATACAGTAGAATGCAAATTTGAGTGTCTCCTAGTGAGACTCCAAGTTTCAACTCTTTTAGCTCTTTCGCGAGGTCATTGAGATATATATTAAATAAAGTAGGTGATAAGTTATCACCCTGGCGTACCCCTTGTAAGGTACCAAACCATGTAGTTGTGAGATTATTTATTTGAACACATGATTCTGTTTCTTTGTAAAGTGCAATAATTGCATTATAGAAATTGCCGTTAATCTTATTTTTTTTAACAGTTTGAAATATAGCATATTGCGATTAATGCAGTCAAAAGCCTTGGACATGTCAATAAAGGCAGCAAAGGTACTTTTCCCTTCATGTTTCCGACTGTCAATTACGGAGGACTAGACAAAAACATGATCTTCGCATGACCTTGAACATCTAAATCCATTTTGCTCATCAACTAGAGTATTATTATCTTCAAGAAAGGAGGTTAACCGAGAGTTCAGAATACCAGAATATATCTTTGCAATGCATGATATTAGGCTGATGCCTCTGTAGTTTTGTGGCAAAAATGGGTTTTTATTGGAATTTTTCGGTATTGGCTTGATTAAGGATCTCAACCACATTTTAGGTACCACTGAATTTTTGAAGCAATAAACAAAAAGTGTATGTAATAATTTGGTTATGGATGGGTTTTTTATAACTTCATTTGGGATTTGGTCAATGCCTGGAGCTTTATTGTTTTTACAGTGACTTATAGCTTTTTCAACCTCCTCCAGTAAAATATGGGTATTCAAGGTAGTTTGAAATTCTACTTCCCTGTCATTTTCAATGTCATGTTTTTGCTTTTCAGTTTCATTAGCAAAGGCAACATCCATGTTTTCAAGATTAGGGTTATACAATTTTTCAAAATCATTTTTCCAAGTATCCAATACAATATCTGTATCTGTAGTTATAATTCCATTATGCATAACTTTAAAAGGGATTTCTGATTTACCTGGACCAGACTTTTAATTAATTTTTCTCCAAAAGTCCCTGTGATTATGTTTACTCATATTTTCAATATTGATAACAACATTTTTGTTATATTCCCTTTCACTTTTTCACAGCAGTTTATCAAAGTATTCACGTGCAGAGAGAAACACGACCCTCAGTCGACTTTTTACGTTTCTATGGCCATGATACTTTTTGCAATTTTTTTTCAGATTTTATCATGTTACTCCATGCCATATGTAAAGTATTGTTCCAATAAGGTTTGGAACATTTATATTTCTTTGCATTTGATTTTGATACATCTCTAAATTCTAAATGGTTGTCCATTTCATTCAGTATCATTTTAACAAGGTTATCATACAACTTGTCAAATTCTGTATTTAGAAGAATCTGGTTCTCAAGCTGATTAATTGTTTCTGTAACTGCAGAGTTCCACACAGCATTATTTAAAAAGTTCACATTTGGATTATAAAAAGAATATTTTCTGATAGATTTTGACCTTTTAGCCAAATTATCTGCAACTTCTGTATAACTAGATATCTTAAGCTCAAGTGACACAACAGAGTGATCTGGGGCCTTACACTGACTTGAAATCAAAGATTTCAACTCTTCACTCCCAGAAATTATGTCGTTAACAGTATGAACAACACACTTAAAACAACGATTAATACTTCTATGTTCAGTAATAATGTAGTCAATCACAGAGTTCCCCATGGTATTTATGCATGTAAAGTTATCGAATTCTGGGGTGATTCTGCCATTAAGTGTACACAATTTCATATCTTTTAAGAAGTCAATAAACACATCACAGTATGCATTTGTAGTTTTATCAATGCTGTTACGCTTAGGTATAGTGTCTATATAAGTAATAAAATCATCTTTGGAACCGATCCTAGCATTGAAATCACCTGCCAATACAAACATATCAACATGGGAATTGATGTAAATTTTACTAATCAAATGACCAAAGAAATTAGCAGTGTTTGAGTAGGGCGAGTCAATCGGTGGCAGGTAACAACAATATACATGAATAACATCATTAATTTCATTATTTTTTAGTTCAACACCTAGTATGCCTTCAAAATCATTATCAATTAACTTTACTGCATAGAAATTCAGCAACGAGTCTTTGATTAGCATTGCTACTCCACCTGAACCTTTACGTGTACGAGGGTTAATTACCTTCCTATTGTTTACACATGAGGTAAACCCTGGAACATCAATTACATTGTCATTTTTAAGATGAGTCTCTGTTATACAAATAATTTCTGCATTTAAAATGTCAATAACTTTTAACCTAAATATCTCATTTAAGTTGGTCCATGTATTAACATTCCATGTTATAACTTTAATAGTTTTGTCAAAGGGCTGGGAGTTGTCCTAACTTTGTAGATATGTGAAATCACCTTGGTTGTGCTGACTCCAAGTAAACTGACTGTGAATTTGGCAAGGTACTGTTCATAGGGGGTTGTTGTGGTAATTGTTGAACTGCTGGCGGATGAATAACTGGGGAGCCTGATGAAAATTCACCTTGATGTGTAATCCCAGTAGCATGTCCTGATGGGGGTATAAATTGAGAATGAAACAGTGGTCTGGGCTGACATATTCCAGGTGCTCTTAACGTTGGTGGCGGTACCGGAGGATTGCGTGGTGTAAAATCAGCTGCATTGTGAACCATATCACTGTAACTGGTGATTGGTGATACCTGTTCATTTAGCACAGCAGATGTAACTGGTGCCCTGTTCACTCTCGTAGCTACCACTGGTGAGCCTTTCTGTATTGGTCTCCTCTGACCCTTGTTATTGATAGTGTTCTGGCCTCCATCCAGTTTCCTGATGATCCTTCCATTACCGGTGAGCCTTAGATCCTTTCCTTGTGGTAGTTCTGACAGCAGAGTTTTAAAATTGAGCTGTGAAAGCCTTCACCTTCACGAGCAGGTGTACGCATCACTTGGATCACTTTTTTATTTCTGCATCCTACTGCTTCCAGGAGCCTTGTTCCGAGTCTAAGATCATCATCCTGCATATTCCTTGGCATATTAACTGCAACTATAGTGACATCTGGATTAAATGCTGTATTCTGGACACTGTACAGCTTTGTGACTTGTGACTCCACCTCAAACTGTTTTCTTTGGGTATCATCTATATCTCTGTCATGAGTTTCTACTTTTTTCTCAATCTGTTTGATTCGCTTCAGTATTCTGTCTTGCTTTGCATTTACTTGTTGCAGCTCCAAGGATACATTATTTAGTCTGTTACAAATTAGCTCTAGTAATTCACGATCACTTTTTCCTATTGTTGCTATTGGCTGCAGAGATTCCTGTGAGAACATAAATCCAGTGTCAGATAATGTTTCATCACCTGATTCATCCATAGTGATTTTCTTCTTACAGTCCAATGGGCTAGGGGTTTCTTCCAGATCTTAATTTAGCAAGCATTGAGCGTTCATATTTATTGATATTGAGAGTCAAATAATTTTCACATTCCATATGTATATATTTATTTATATTTATTTTATTATAGTGACATGTGATATAAAATTTCATTACATAAATATACAAAACAATATAAACAACATCACCCAGCCCCTGACGGGCTTATAAGTCACTGTGAAATACAATTACAATGACATTGTGTGGTGGATTATTCCTGACCATAATTTCTTTTAAATATCAGTACAATCTCTAAATAATAAATTATTTCTTTCATTCCATAATTCAACTATAAAGTTACCAAGTATTTGAAAATGATTTTTATTCATATATAAAAATTTACTTTCATTGTTCAGGTTACTGAATCCAGATTTAAGATTGTTATATGTTTCATAATACTTTTGACGAATTAATTCTAATTGGGGACAGACACAGAGAAAGTGAATCTCATCCTCAATCTCTTCATTATTACAAAGAATGCAGGTTCTATTTTCCAAAAGTACATTGGTGAAATGTCCGGTTTTAATAGCCAAAGATAATGTTCCACTCCTTAAACGAGCAATCAATGATCTTTGATATTTAGGCAATAGGAGATACTCTTCTGTTGAAATGTTAGTCTTGATTTTTTCATAGGTTCTGAGTTTTGGTTTGTTTCCCACACTAATGACCCAACTTTCTTGAAAGCTTTTACGCAAAATATTTTCACAAAAATTTAGATGAACCTTTCTTCTTTCCAAAAAATAGGATGACATGTTTAGCAGATTAAAAACTTTCTGAATATTCTTTACCCAGGTATAATGTTTTTTAAATTGAAATGTCCAGTTAAATATTTGCTTTGGTATGCGTGTATTATCGAATTGATTAATTTATTGGTTTATTCCAGTACCTCAATGCAGATAAATAAAACACATATTTTGGTGGAAGCCACCCAGAGTCTCCCTGTAAGAATAGATTTGCCGTAAATTTATTTACACCTAAGAAATATCGTAATGCCCTATTATAAATTTTTTCTGCTGGACCATCTTTATTAAACCCCCATATTCCTGCCCCATAAGTAAAAATTGGTACCACAGAAGTATTATACATTTTTTCATAAGTTCTATAACCACAATCTTTAAATAGCTTAAATTTAGAGAAGACAGAGCCAAGACCCCTTCCAGCTGAATCTGCTAGTATCTGAGCATTTTCGCTAAATGTCAGAAACTCATCAGGGAAAATTCCCAGATATTTATATTTGGAAACTACCATAACAACATACAGATTTTCAGATCTCCCATTTTTATTCCCAGATTTAAAGCATTTAGTTCATTTGCCAAATCATTTAAAAATATATTAAATAACGTTGGTGACAAGTTGTCCCCTTGTCTGACACCTACCAGTGATTCAAACCATTCTGTCGGGTGACCATTTAAGTTAATACAAGAGAATGTTCTACAATACAAAGCTTTAACCCTTTCGCTACCATCTCTGACGTCTAGCAGTCGACGCTTATGTGTATTACCAGGTACGATGTCTGTCGACACAGGGTCGACGGCAATAACATTGATTTCTTCTTTCCCTTCAGTATACTGCAATACGTTTTCTTTGGTTTATCAGTATTAAAACAATTGCTTAAGTAAAATATATGTATGTTATGCCATATTTTAAACAAAAATCGCCATTTTTAGCTATTTTAACTGGTTTCTGTAAATATTGCCGTATTTACTGCATAGAACTGCATATTGTTTACTTGTGATTATATTTATTTGGGGAATTCCTACGAATTTCCCCATTCGACTTTCATCAATTCCTAATGAAATATGCCGAAAAATACCACAAATGAAGTGTATAAGGTAGGGAGTTAATGTTTTACTTGATTGGCGTTTCTGACGTGATATGACGTCATATGGCTACAGTCCCCCAGAATAATGATCCTTCAGTAGCGAAAGGGTTAATAGCATTATACATTTTCCCTTGAATATTGTATCTCAATAATTTATAAAGTAGTAAGGGTCTATTGATACTATCGAATGCCTTGTTCATATCAATAAAGGCTGCAAATGTGTCTAGTTTACTTGCTTTCCTATGCTGAATAATTGATGTTAAACTGAAAATGTAATCTTCACAAGATCGTTTTGATCTAAATCCATTTAGTTCTTCTACAATAATTCCCAAGACATCTAAATATTGATTTATATGGTGGCTTAACAATGATGTATGCAACTTCCCTACACAAGATAATAAGCTTATTCCTCTATAATGCAAAGGAACATACGGGTCTTTGTTAGAATTTTTAGGAATTGGTTTAATAATGGCCTTTGACCATATATCAGGAACAGTGCTATTTTCGAAACAAAATGAAAATAATTTCAATAGTGCCTCATGTATTTCCTTATGTTTAAGTACTTCATTAGAAATTTTATCAATCCCTGGTGTTTTTTTATTTTTTAATTTTCTACAGACACGTGTTATTTCCTCAATGCTTATAGGACTATTTAAAATATAGTTTTCCTCAAACCAATTATCTGCTATGTCATTCTCAATGTCAGCTTTTACTGTTAGTACCTCTTGAGCAAATTTAACATTTATTTTATCAGCTTCCACCTGGGGGTTGTACAAATTTTTAAATTCTTTTTCCCAAGTTTGCAGAACATATGGTATATCATCAGTTAAAGTATTGTCTTTGTACACTTTCATTGGGATTTGAGTTTGACTTGGTCCTAGCTTTTTTATTTCATTCCAAAATTTATTTGGGCTGTTTGTACACATTTCGTCAATGGAATTAATGTTTTGTTTGCGGTATGCCCTCTCTGTTTTGCTTAGCAATTTATCAAAAAATTTTTGAGAATTGTCAAAATGAAGTTTTAAATTTGTTTTATTCTGTCTAGGACCTTTATACCTTCTGTACAATTTTTCATTTTCATTCATTTTTTTCCATGCCATAGTTAAATCGTTATTCCAATATGGCTTATTATATTTAAATTTTTTCTTGGATTTATTTCGACTAGCCTTACATTTTACAAATTGCTCCATTTCTTTGAGTATAATTTTACAAATATTTTCATATAAGCAATTCAGTTCATTCTCTGCAACACAGTTGTTTTCAAACAATGTAACAAGATTATTCATCTTTACAGACCATTCTTTATTGTTCATGAACTCTTTTGGTACAGCTTCAAAGCAGTATTTTCTCTCATATTTAGGCAGTGTATCTTCAAGTGAATCATTTGTTGGGATTGTTTCATTCTGTAACATTTCAACAGTTGTTGAAGTAAAATAGTTTGGCGTAAAAGCAATAGACAGTAAAGAATGGTCAGGTTGTTTACATGAAGGTGATAACAAATCAAACAAAGTAAATTTGTTTAATATATCAGACATACAGTCAACTGGAAAATGTTTACAAGATTTCAATGGGGTACTAAAATGTAGTCAACAACTGAAAGTCCACTTGTTGAAACAAATGTAAAATTGTTTAAATCAGATGTTAAACGACCATTCAACATACAAAATTTTGAATCTTTCAAAAATTCAATAAGTCTATCACCATAATAGTTTTTATCACAATCAATGACCAATCTAACAGGAATATCATCAATTGTTTCAATGAAATCATCTGTTTTACCAACTCTAGAGTTCAAGTCTCCACATATGAATATATCATTAGCATAATCAAGTTCATACAATCTTGACATTAAATGAGCATAAAAATTTGTTACATCCGACCAAACTGATTCTTGTGGTGGTAGGTAGCATGAGAATACAACAAATGAGTACTTATTTTCCTTATTATGAAAATACAAACCCAGAATACCATCAAACTGTTTATCAATAACTTGGACATCATAATTTACAATTAAGTTCTTGTGTACCAAAACAGAAACTCCACCGGAACCCTTCTTGGCTCTAACATGTAATTTTGATCTGTTATGTACAAAACATTCATAGTTATCAACAAATATAGTATTATTGCCTTTTAAATGAGTCTCAGATAGACAAATGATAACATAACTACAGTGCTTGACAATGGCGGATCTAAGTTCACAATTTTGGTCTGTCCATCCATTAACATTCCAGGATGCTATTGTGATACAGGGCTGGGTTGAGCTTCAATGTGTCATTATGGCTTGCAAACCTTGCGCATTCAAGAGGTCTTGACCAAATGTCTGATCAGTAGTGTAAGTTTGCAACAATGATCCATCAGGATTGGTATAGGCATATCCCCCTGAATATGTGACTGTGGTTGTAAGATAAGTTGACTTTGGCTCATGTCTTGGGAATTCTGGTTTTGAGTTGGAGGTACTTGGCTGAGGGTTTGGTTGAAAGTGTTACCTTGATTAATAGGCTGCGAAACTCTGACGACTTGTGCATAAGACTTTGGTTTTACAGACATATCCAATGATCCTGGTTTAGTACTGTAGTTGACCTTTACACTTGTCTGGCTATCACTACTGTTACCTTTTCCAGAATGATCCATGTAATCTTTCATGTTCATGCTTTTCTTTTGATGTATATTATCAGTACTCTGTTTAATCAGTCTGCCATTACCTGTCATTCTAAATTCATTTCCATACGGGAGTTCTTCTAAAACCTTCCGAAAGTTCAAATGAATTAATCTTTCTGCATGTGTTTGTGATGATCTTAGATACACCTTATTAAACTGAGAAGAGTTCTTTAAATTCTTCTTGTGCTGCAAAACCACCTTCTTATCTGCCTGACTAGCCATTTCAATTTTGAATACACCCTTACGATTATGTCCAAGAGGTGCTGTATGCATAGCATTTACAACACAGTCACTGTTACTACCAGTAGCATCAACAATTTGCTTGGCCAACTGCATGGGTTCTTTGTTTGCAAATCTGGGTGCATTGATTGCAACAATGGTGAGTTCTGGATTGAAGTCCCTTTGCACAACATGTTCTAGTTTGCCAACTCTAGTATTTAAATTATCCTGTGATTTCTCAAGACTTGTTTGTCTCTTGTTTGTTCACTTGTGTCTGGAGTTTAGTAATATTTACAAGAATTTTGTTTTGACTAACTTTAATTTCTCTAATTTCCTTCATTAAGTCTTTAAACATGTCAGTTACTGAAAGTTTATCATCACTACTTTCTAGTTCTTCAAATTTGTCACACTTTCGTAAGTCATATTCCTGATCACTGTCAGATTGAAGGCTATCAATATACTTGTCAGTCATGTTGTCAATTTTTTTCTTTCCACTGGACTTGATGTTTCTTTACTTCTTTTCATAACACACACCACATTAGACCTTAATGAACCTAATTGATGTAAAAACAATGCCTCCCTCAAACAATGCCACAATGAACCCAATAATCCACACTGATTAATAGTATTAATCTTTCCCACATAGAAAAAGTTTAAGCCATAAACTCTCATTGTACAGTTAACTTTTTAAACTACTGTTATAATTATCCACTTCTCTGGGCCTTTATCTTTCTTATGGTATATTATTTGTATATGTTATTAAACTAAATTGTCCAGAAAAAATAAGTTTTAACAGAACAGTCTCTTTTTCATGTCAACACACATGTTCACACACACAACAGATATTCTATTTTTTTACCATGGTTTCACACAGAAACAACTAAACTTATGTAACTATGTAACTTATATTTAGTGTAAGTTCTTAATTTTGACTTCCAGCCCAGACTATCTTGCCATTCAAGGTCACTGGTAATGTTAAATTTTTCTTCTGCAGCTTTCAGATCAACTATTTGTCCTGACAGTAAGCTTTCCTGCATGTTCAGGTCATCTAATATTTTTTCTAGTTATCCACTCCAATTGTCATTTGAGATATTTTGTAAATCTGTACAGTTCCTGCTAATTGTAAGTGAGATTGAATCTCTTTTAACCTGTTAATCAAACACATACAATGTTCTCTCTTTCTCTCTGTTGTGGATAAATGAAGATTGCAATTTGTAAGTTTTAAGACATGAAAGAACAGAAATAGCAGTTAATATATGAAAGTGTTGCAAGTATTGATAGATTTAGTGTTTGTTCTATTTATATAATTTATTTCGATACATTAATTTAAACTGTAAAAAAGTAACTATATTAGTAGAGAACTTAAGTGAAATAGAAACACCAGTAGCCTCAAGCAAGATATATTACTAATAACAATATTTTTACTTACAGTTAAATTTTAAAAGCCAAAAAAAGCAAATACATTGTAATTTGGACTTAAATAATATCAATCATTACTGTGGTATAAATTATTTTGTATACCACACAAAAATATTATAAAAGACTAGAAAGATCAGTTAGAAAACCATATTAGTCTATACAAAAACTGAACTAATTAAAACAAATGAAACATTTTCGAAAACATAATTTCACATTTTTTCTAAAATTAATCAGTTAAGAAGACTTTAATTAAAAAAAACAATCAGAATTACTGTGCATGACAAACAAAATCATTTTAAAGCTAAAAACATATGTTGTAAAATCCCATTAGTTTATACAGAAACCTAAACTGAAATGCAAAATAATTAACTAATGCACAATAAATGTAATTTCACAAACTTCCTAAAAAACCATTCAGTGAATTTGTGAAAAAAAATACTAAAGTTGTAAGGATTTCATGAATTCCTTAGAGATGGTAGGGAATTCACGAATTTCCTAAAAATGTAGGGAATTCGCGAATTCCCCGATTACACAAATTTACTGCAACATATATAATAAACTCCAAAGATGTTATAAAACTTGTGTTTTTAATGACTTTTACTCTGGCAACTGAGACAGTGTAGTTAAAGTCCAACCTTGTGCTTGTGCCAATGTAGAGTAAGAAATCTAAAATTCGCCACATATCTGAAATTCGCTACATGTAAAAATACTAATAAAATAAATTAATTGTGGTAAAATTTGTTGACTGTATAGTAAATTAAGGCTTTTTGAACTGAAAAATACCAATTTTTGGACAAAAACATCATTTTCGTCATAAAGTTAACTAAGGTTTTAGAGGTGGCGAATTTTAGATTCCTGGCGAATTTTAGATTTCTTACTCTACATTTTTATCAATATAAAGCCATGGTATTGCATATAAAGGAAATAAGCAAAGAAGTTGTGACAAGTCTCGAGCTGGAACAGGAACATAGTGGTGATATTGAGATATGGTAAATGTGGAGTTTTTGACTCAATAGTGCTGCTGGGAATATTGCATACCTTACCTCACTGAAGGCCATCTTTACAAAGGGTCTTCAAGGTCTGAGTTGTTTTTTGACTTGAAGATTTGTCAAACTTAAAGCTTTTCTTTTCAGTCAGTACTTTAGGTATTAAACTGAGTTTTGGCCCAAGTTTTGGTTGAAATACAAGGCTGCGAAGAGGTTAAATTTATTTTTTCTAACTTTGCACAGTGGTCATGTAAAAATCTCACAAGGTTTTGAGTCTAAGTTGAAATATCAGTTTACCTTATTTGTCTTAGCTTGTTTTGTAAATCTGATTTTGAGCAATTCAACTAGGAATCAGATCTAAAACCTTTTTAGAGTCTTGAATTAAGGTATTCTAAGACTGCTATCACAACAACAAAGTTTAAAAGTTTTAGAAGAGATGTACATCCGTTTGGGAATGAAAAATAACCATATGAAAATAATTTAGAGCAGTTGATAAATTTTGCTGCTCTTTTAACCATTAATATTTGTTGAAACATTTTCTGGCCAAGGACCCTTACAAGAGAAAGGAAATTGCATAGTAAAGGGTGTGTTTTTGACATGCCTAACATAATACACTGAAATGACTGTTGACATGACTTTCAATAAGCATAAATAACATACCTATGACAAATAATTTTTCACCATGCAAATGACATAGTTGCATTTCAGATGACAAAGCAGTTTCTACAGGATTACCTCAGTTTACATGAGCAGTAAAATCAAATGGCAGAAAATTGCTATTAATTGTACCAGCTTGATCCTGAGATTTGTAAAAATTGCAAAATCAGTGTGCTTAAATAGATGTATTTTTAATGTAGCAAAAGTGAGATGTGTAAGGATATCCTCATATTAAAAACAAGACCACTCTGAGAGCGCAGACCTCCGCCAAGGGAGCTCAATTCCTAGACTTTTAAAACCTACCATTAGCAGTTCCTTGTCCCATTTTGGACATTTCCTGAAAATTTCATCAAAATTCGTCCATAACTTTTCGAAATTATCTTTCTTTAAAAAATTCCTGGATACACAAGATCCAGATGGTGATCTGGATCCCTACCAATATCTAACCACTTCTTCCTTTTACCATTTCTAACATATCCTAAAAATATCATCAAAATCCATCCTAAGACAGTGGCCTGGATCACCCCCAAAATCTAATCACTTGTTCCTTATCCCATTTTGGACATTTCCTGAAAATTTCATCAAAATTCGTCCATAACTTTTCGAAATTATCTTTCTTTAAAAAATTCCTGGATACACAAGATCCAGATGGTGATCTGGATCCCTACCAATATCTAACCACCTCTTCCTTTTACCATTTCTAACATATCCTAAAAATATCATCAAAATCCATCCTAAGACAGTGACCTGGATCACCCCCAAAATCTAATCACTTGTTCCTTATCCCATTTTGGACATTTCCTGAAAATTTCATCTAAATCCGTCCATAACTTTTCGAAATTATCTTTCTTTAAAAAATTCCTGGATCCACAATATCCAAATGGTGATCTGGATCCCTCCCAAAATCTAACCACCTCTTCCTTTTACTATTTCTAACATATCCTAAAAATGTCATCAAAATCCATCCTAAAATTATCTGGCCATAACTTTCTTTAAAAAGCCTGGATCCAGATGATCCAGACAGTGATCGAGATCACTCCCCAAATCTACTCACTTGTTGTTAATTCCATTTAGGACATTTCCTGAAAATTTCATCCAAATCCATCCATAACTTTTTGAGGTATTTGTTTTTAAAAATTACATTTCATGGATCCAGAAGATTCAGATAGTGATCCAGATCACTCCCAAACTTGAATCATTTCTTCCTTGTACGTTTTCAGACATATCCTGAAAATTTCATCAAAATCCGTCCATAAGTTTTTGAGTTATCTTGTTCACAAACAAACTCACAAACCCACAAACAAACCCAGGCAAAAACATAACCTCCTTGGCGGAGGTAATAAAGATATCTGAAAATTTTAAAATAAAAATATATTTTAAGTGAAATATTAAATGTCATCTATATTGCATCGGTACTATTTCTTCTTCCCTATAACTTAATGGTCTATGAGTAGAACAACATTTTAGTTTGTAACATTTTAATAATTCTCTGAATGCTTTCTGAAAGTTTTTGTTGTGGAATGCGTAAATGATGGGATTCATGGCACTGTTAAAATAACCAACCCAAAAGAGAATGTCTTCCACTACCCCAGGAGTCGGACACTTTTCTGGCCCGCAAAAAGTGGAGATGACATACCAGAGAAAGAATGGTAGCCAGCATAACAGGAAACAGGCCATAATAATACCCAGAGTCTTTGCAAGCTTCATTTCCATTCTCACTTTGGAGTGGGAACCATGATTACCCATTAGATGTTTTGCTGCTAGTCTGTACGTATTTATATTCATCACTATAATTATCACACCAGGTATCCAAAAAGAGATGCTCGATGATATGGCAGCATAGATTTTGTTCACCTCAAATACACATATCCCATGTTGTATTGGCCCACCTATGTTGATGACTTCATTGGTGTACAAGCCAGTATGGATCGGAATATGAGAAATAAGCGAAGAGAATCCCCAGACACATATTAGCATCACTACCACCTGGCACCTGGTTAGTCCATTTGGTGGGTATGGATTTAATATGGGGAGGAATCGTTCCACACTGATGCAACAGAGATTCAAAATAGATGCTGTAGAGAATAGGACATCATTGGCATTGTAGATGTTACACATGAGCTTATTGAACATCCACTGACCACGAATCACCTGAACTGCATTGAAAGGCATGGCCAGTAGTGCTACCAAGAGGTCGGACACTGCCAACGAGATTATAAAGGCGTGTGCTGTAGTACGAAGGCTGCTGAACTTCCAAACACTGATGATGACTAGAGTGTTTCCAAATACTGCCAACAGGATGATCACACACATAGCTGTGGCTTTTATCATGGTAACAGCATTTGACGTATGGTGCATCCCTGTGTCCTCATTGTAGGAGTTATTGGTCAGTGGAATTGATCCATTTGATTCATATACACAATGTGTGTTTGAATTTCCAAGAGTAATGTTGCACATGCTTTTCTCTGTTACATTCACTTGTGAATAATACTCCTTAATATAATATTTTCTGACATGGAGAGATCTGAAATATATACAAACTTAAGTTTTGAAACAAAAAAACCCATGCAATTACCAATGTTTCATTGACAATAAGAAAACGACTGCTTCACTATTTTATATTGTAATACACTACTTGAAAAAAGTATATGTTCCCTGTGTGCTTGTTCATTCAACACATGTTTTGGTTTGAAACAAAAGTGTATAATAGTTGGCTTTACTTTTTCCCAATACAAATGGTACATACTTTCATCTTGGCATATTTCCTTGAAACTTCATATACTAAATTGTTTTAATGTTTATTTTTATTAGTTAGTTTACACAATGACTAAACAGATATCTAAATATAAAGCAGCTGAAACACACAATCGTATTACTGTAGAGTCATTAGCCATATTTTTGGGTCTCATGAATTCAATTCATAAAGCAATAATTCATTTTGACAATTGTTTCTCATATGATGCTCCAAAACTATGGAGACTTGTCACTGGAATTTCAAATTTCTCCTTCTCTTTCATGTTTTAAAAGATGACTTAAAACCTATCTGTTTCAGAAGTCTTTCCCTCCCCACTTTCTGACTATTGAACATCAATTATCTCCTTGGAAATGACCCATATTACAGTTAAACACCTAAGATTGATGTCTAATGTTTTGGATGCTGTGCCTTAGAATCCACTAGTTCGAAGCTTAAGCGCTTGGATACTTTATACTTGATACCATATATTGAAGACTATCCTCAGAAATAATATGGTTTGTGCCTTGTAACAGTAGTTTGTGGCTTTATCTTGTGTAATGTGAGTCACTCATACACTTTGGATAAACCAGGTGTTACTTGTGATGTTAATGAAATTAACTTAACATATACTAGTTTCCAATAACTTTGTTAGAGATAAATATGTCCTAAATATATTTAAAAGTCTAACCTAGGTTGACTCGCATGTAATTTTAAGTCTATTCTTTTATCAAAGTACATGCTTTTGTTCCTCATTCAAATAAGGCCTTACTAATTTTATGAGATAAGAGTTATCGATCATAATCCCATGGTCATAGTTTTACAATATTAGTTTCAATTTATTATTGGACATTTGAAGATGTTAAATAACAATTTAGTTTGAATGTTTATTTTGAAATAATTCTTGTAGCCAATAACAAATATGCCATAATTTGAAAATAACATTGATGTTAACTGTTTCACATATCACCCACCTTTGCGATTTCCTTGACTACGCCAAGAGTATCTATTTTGCAAGTATTATTTTATGCATTTTAATATCCATATATATTTGAAATTTATTATATATTTTCACCTCAGAACTGTCTTACACATTTATATCTGCCATGAAAGGGAAAACGAGTCAGTAACAAGTACCTGTGTGTATTTGCCTTCCTTGTTTAATATTTGCACAATATATTTGCACCATTCTTTCAATGTTCCTTTTAAATCCTGTTATGTGTAAAATTGTCCCCCTGAAGACAAAAATAAAATATGAATTTGAGAGAAAACTTTAAAATCTAATAATGTCTTGACTCAATGACTCTAAAAGTTTTGAATGTCATTTTTTGTACAAATAAATAGTACATGGGTACATTGAATGTTTAATTCTGTCAAATCTCAATACTTAGCGTGTGACTTTGTAATCCCTTTTTTGTAATCTTTGCAAAGGTTGTGTGAACAATATAAGTCTGTTTGAACTATTTCTTGTGGAACTATAAACATCTGTATAAACCAGGGATTGCTTTAATCGATGAGACCATTTTATTAGCGCTGGTGTCCAAAATGAAAAAAAAAAAAACCAAAAAAAAAAAAAAAACATAAAAGTTATGATAAACAAAAAAACATTTAATCTAACTCAATGCAAAATTGCTAGATCGGGAACATTTAGTGTCCTTCATATGAAGTGCATTGTTATCATTTCCAGGACAAAAAAATAATCTCACATACTGTAAATTTTATTAACATAACAGGCAATCTTACATTTGAATACAATCAGTGAGGCATGTGTCATGTTTCATTTGAGCTTATAGTTTGAGATATCATATTAACACTTTTACATACATGAATCACTGCAATAAATGCCAGATTAACACAACGTTTTTGCATAGACTACTTTTACATTATGTTTTATTTAAACATTTATTCAACCTCTTGTACAATTAATTGTACATCAATGAGTAGTATCACCACAGATTAGAAGTAGATATTTACCAAAAGTTCTGAAGGGTAACATTTTTCGAATGTTTTTACGCCATCTTGTATAAAAATCTAAAATACTATTGGACCCAAAGTACACCACCATAAATAGAAATAATGTGTTTTAAAAAGTTTATATTTGATGTCAGAAGAAGATTCTTTAAATGTAGCAATAGTTACAGTACAAATGTATAGTGCAGTACAAATGTATAGTCACAGTCTAATGCATAATAATGTGATTATCAACTATTAAATTATTAACAATAGTGTTTGTGTTACCAGGTGTCGATTTCACAAAGGGACTTAAGTCCAGACTTAGACTTAAATTTGAGACTTTGGTCTTAAATTTTGTCAACAAAATGCTAAGTCTGTGGTCTTAGACTTAGTGGATTTCACAAAGCAGCTAAGTCCATGAAATTGCTAAGTCAGTGGACTTAACTTCAAGTCTGGTATGTAGTTGGCTTAAATTTTGTAATGAGGGCTTAAACATGGCTGCCATAAACTTTTCTTCACTTCAAAATTTGAAAAGGCTGTAAAATAAAGTATAATTATATAGAACACCTCACTAAAGTAGTCTTCGGGAAGTTTATATGTGGTAACAAAGTTTTTCATTTCAAAGAGCACTTATTCTTGGATAAAATGCATCAAATGAAGGTTTTTATCACCAATATTATATTTTGAAGAGAAATAAAAGGTCACATGACACGGAAAACCACTGTGGTTATATGATAAGCTTGGAATTAGCTAAGTCACCCTTTGTGAAATCCATTTAAGTCCCAGACCTAGCTAAGACCAAAGTCTTAGATTTGGGTCCCTGACTTAGCTAAAAGCTTGGCTAAGTCTAAATCCCTTCGTGAAATTGGCCCCAGAATAATGTAAGAAGTGATGCTTGCTTTATCAAAACCATTACATGTATAGAGTATTGATATCAAAGAGCATACAGTGGCAGCAATAATCACAACATCATCAGCATAGCCCAGTGCGCCTTCTTAGAATCTCCATTAGGTCTACCATCTCTGATGTTTTAACTCTTGACAGTAATACACCACATAAACATTGTGTGTAGAAGGATTCCTCCTTGTTGTACACCATATTGTACAAAATATGTTCTGGATATTACAGTATTTAACATACAATGTCTGATTGGTATACATATCCATTAACATGTATGTGTATGGATATAACCTCTAGAAGAAGTGAGAATCGTTTGCCATACTCCACTTTATCAAATAACTTACTGGCATCTAGCATCATGATATTAATATGTGTTGTTATTTTTTCCACACTAGATAATTTCGTAAAACACAATAGTACAATTAGTGGTTGACATTCAAACTTAAAAACTTGGTTGTTATGTATTATAATATTAACAAGTGGTTTTCACAAAGATACGATTGCGAGTGATGCCTTAGTTATTCTGTGAATTATTCAGTGCTTTCATTTATTTTAAAGAATTGGTTTTACTGTCCTCTTCATTATACCATTAGGAACAGAACCATGACTCAGTGGTGAGTTGAACAAGCAAGTTGATAAACAGTCAGCATATGACAACTGAAGAGTAGATGATCAGTGAAATGACCGGTATCTAGAGATATCACTTTTTCTTTCTTGCCTGTTTTCTTTCTTTCTTTTATTTTTTTTGTTTGAGAGTAGAAATAACACTATTATGTACCAGGTCACTGGGCTTGTACTCCGTGACCTCTAGAGCTGCTGGGTGAAAGGTCGGACTATTTGGGAAGTGTTGGTATGTGACTTTGGTCTGAGCGACCTATTACCTCTAGGGAGTTAACAGGGTTTGTGACATTAACTTGTTACTGTGTGACCTTGAACTTTGGTGTTGTCACCCTCTGACCTTTGACTTAACCTTATTACTCATGCAAATCTTATGTCGTAACTTGACTCTTTTAATGTTATTATTTTAAATGTATTTGTATTTAACATATATATTAGTGTATATATTGGAGTGCATTATGATGTAAATGATCCTTAATAATATTTTAGTAGTCTGTGTAATTGTTGCACAATAAAATTGTAATTCTCCAAAATAACCAAACTTTATTGGACTTAATGTAAACTAATTGTTGAATATCTACCCGTGTCAAGCCAACTACAAGGTGTCAAGATTTTCTCTTCAAACCCTCTTCTTATGTTTTCTCTTTGCAATACTTGTCACTTGTGACTGTTATGATTTCTGACTCATGAAAAAGCCACCTGCTTCTACATGAGTTCAGCATTTGTCATACCAGCTCATTTTCCCTCCCCCATCCCCATCCCCACTCCCTCCTTATCAATTCTAGATTGTTCTAGATTGAGTCCATTGGAGAGTAAAAAAATTCCTGTGGTCTTCTTGAGTGAGACAGACTTTCAGTACTTAAATATAGCACTTTTTCAAGGAATTTAGCCACCATCATTCTATTTTTCTATTTATCATTCAAAAAAGGGACGGTCCCTATATATTGATAAAACAAAAACAATAATGGTGACTCATACAATTAAAGCATAACCTATATTATGTCATCAAAGCTTGTAAAAATTTGAACCTTTTCATCACCGCATCTTGTTGTGGACATGCATCATGGGGTTTTTCTTTGCATCACATCTAGGTAATGTCTGATTAAGGTCTTGATCTTGGGTTTTATTGTGATAGTGATGAAGATGTTATTAGTTTTTCTTTTTACACAATTTATAACACACTTGTTAGTGTGCATTATAGTTTGAGTTTGATTTATTTGGGTTTAAGGTGGTTCTCAACACGTTTCATAGGTTACATCAGAATGGGTAGTTTTAAGGGCAGAGGAAACCAGTACCTCCATAGTTGGTCAAGATTCTGCACTGTGTAAACTGCCAGGAATCAGTAAGTAACTACCAACTTTCCGACCCAGGGTCTGGTCCAAGGTTTGAACTACCAACATCAGAGGTGGAAGTGTGTTACCTACTACACCACTAGCACCCTCCCCCCCAAGTGCTTTGAGAGTCTTTGCAGAAAAAATACTGATTTAGGCAAACTAACATCTAAAACTCAGTTAAATTATTTTGTATCATTATAGACCTAGAGTTAATGAGAGATAGGTTTGTTTATTATAGTGAGCTGCACATACCAAAGCATAATAGGTGACACAACATGGTGAGGCTGAATCCTGAATCAAGCAAGCTCTATTTGAATCCTGACAAGACAGAATTTATCCTGTTTGGCTCAAAGTATCAGTCTGACAGACTTAGCGCATATTTATCTGTCAGTTATGCATGGTAAACTGATCAACCTCTTCTTATCGTTTGAAGCTTGGGTTATTTATGATCAGTAAATATGAAATATTTCTTTCTTTTCTAGCCATTAAAATTTTTTAAATGTTCTGGTGATTTTATTGCCATATTAAAATCTACCAGTTTTATTTATTTCTTTAAAATTCGTAAAAAAACACAGTTTGCAGGTTTATCCAATAATATTTTATATTTTGCTTATTTTGCTAAATGTATTTATCTAATATCCTTAATATTATGCGCAATATAATACACATTCTTGTGCTTTGAAAGAAATTGAACATGTGCTTTGAAAGAAACAAGTGTAACATCTGTTTAGTTCCATAAAATAGGATTTTGTCCCCCATTGCAATTTTGACTGGCGTGATATGTCCTGCTACAAAATGTCTAAGTATGAAATATCCATACCTGAGACAACCCACGCCCCACCTTTTTGGAAAATCCTGTATCTGCCTCTGAAATCCGCACAGTCCCCCAATGACACCCCCCCCCCCCCCCCCCGCCAAGACAGCCAGACAACAGACAGAGGATAATAATATTTATTATACAATAATAAGTAATAGGGTATACAATTACAAAAACTACAGTCATTTTACATGTCCATGTTAGATGCACAAGTGTAAGAGATTATACATTAGATTAAGACTTACTATAGGAACCATAATTTTATACATGATAGTATCTATCCACAAAAGATGAATACTTAATATAAACACAGAATGATCCAAAAATACATGATAATTTCTGGAATTACATATGTGAAAATAAGTAAGAACCATAATTTCACAAGTGATAATATCTAACCATAAATATAAATACATCAAACAAACACATATTCCCCATTTAATCATTACATAAGCCAAATAAATACATGATTATTTCTGGAATTACATATGTTAGAATATATTTACCAAATATATTCGTGAATCAATGGAATCAATGAATTAATGTTACATACATAGGATAAATCAATTTACACCTGACAGGAACCCAGATCACCCAAGTAAACTGAATTCAGAAATATCCAAAAATCTAACAAATCAGGGTGACCCAGGGAGGTTCATGATAGGTAATATGAATCTAGAGACAAGTTTTGAACATGAGTGCATTATACGACAGAAAATGTTTGAAGGAGATATTATAAGGGTACCTCAAACCCAAGCAAGCATCATAGCAACATAAGGCAGGAATTTATATAGAGTACAGGAGAGAAAAAATAGTTGCTACTTGAGAAGAATTATCTGGATTTGAATGTATAAAAGACCAGACACAGTCTGATGACCAGGTTTCTTGGAACTTGATTTATTGAAGAGGGACATGACTAGCAAAAGCTAGTGAAGTGCCAGATCTTCGAACTTCCACCCTGAACGGTATTTATATTGGAACAATGGTTGATTTTTAACAGGTAAGTAGACGGTTAAAAGCTTTCTTAATGCTGTGATAGGACAGATTTTTGCTTTACCTAAGCCAGGCAATAAATAATTTTTACTTTCTCACGAGACTGAATGGTTTTTGACCATTTTAAAAGAACTTTTAGCATGTTACCCTGGAAAAATATGTCACCTGCACATAAATGCCTGGTGAAGTCATAAGTATCAAATGAGTGAGGGCACAGGTATGAGAGTCGAAAAAACCCGAAAAAGGCCATCAAAAATAGTGCCTTGAAGACTTGGCCCATGTATAATTCATCATAGTGTGACACCAGGGAATATAGAGATTCAATACTGACAATGTTGCACCTAGTGATGTTCAGTGGTCTGTTCTAAGTGACGTGACATAGTAATAAATTATTTTACTTTCTAGACATTTTGTGGAAAGGCCATAAATTACAAATTTGGCTTTTATAGCAGACACATGATTGGTCAACATGCTGGGAGAGACACCATTTTCATTTAAGCATTCTAAGAATGCTAACACAACCTTTACATTTACATTTGACATCAAAATACCCATGTGACAACAGAAGGCCACAAAGACCCCGAACATTGAGGAGTAGGCAGCCTGCGTACTTGGCCTGAAAGCAGAATTCAATCTTGATAATGCTTTCTCTATCAGACCTTTTATTTTGGAGCGACCTACAACAAAGTGTAGCATCAGTTAAATATCATTATTAAGGTCAAGGTGACTTAATGACGCATGTTGTCATAGGGTATTGGGAACCAGACCAAACAACTTTTTATCACTATCTACAAACTGATTCCATCTGGACAACAAATCAGCTATTACATTTGTTTTACCAGTAATATGTAAAAACTGAAACTCTATATCATAACTTGCAGACCACAGCCATATATTTCTGGCACAGGCGGCCATATAGGGGTCTCTGGTCTTGCCTGATACAACTGCCATATTGTCACAGAAAATCTTTACTCGCTTGTTCTTCCAATGCGCATCAAACAATTTAACAGCAACCTGTATGTTAACCATTTCCAGATGAACATTATCTAGATTTTGATACCCTAGGGGGATGGGAAGATGATACACCAGATTGTTAAAAATACCTCCCAACCCTTGCACGCATGCATCCAGATGCACGTGAAAATCAACTGGTTTGTGGTCATAAAGTGTAACATCATTAAACTTTGGAAGAAAAGTTTGGAACCATCTGAGGTCCCTGTGGAAGTTATGATCAAGAGCAATACGGGTACTACTATGAGCATTTCTCAACACTTGCAACATGCGATTTTGGAAGATCCTAGCAGGTATAACACATTTGTGAATGCACAAGAGATTTCCTAAAAGGGATTGCAGTTGTCTTTTTGTACACTGTTTTTTTCCCAATCCATTCATGAACAAGTTCACTGATTTTTTGCAGTTTTTCTACAGGGATGGAAATAGATCCTGCCAGAGTGTCAATTTCAATACCCAGACAAGTGACCTTAGTACTAGGAAGTACTAATTTTTTACTACTAATAGTAAGACCAAGGTGACCAAGTAACTCATATAAGAAGTCAATAGAGGCCCTTGCTTCAGATGGGATGCCAAATCCAACATAATCATCAATGTATTCCACTATTTTGTGTCCATTTTGATGCATTATATGACACACAGCGTCGCTGCAACGCTGAAAAATTTGGGAACCATGTTTTTCCCAAAAGGAACGCAGGTATCAACATAGACATGATGCCACAGTCCAATGGATCTACTTTTATGTGTCTAAAAGCTCTTGAAATGTCTATTTTGTACAAGTGACAACCTTTCCCCAAAGCTTTTAATTGATCAGTAATGTAATCAATTGTAGGAAGAGTAATAAGAGAATCAGTGCCCAAATATGAGGTTTTATCAATGCCCGCATCAACAGATTTACCCAGAGGCCAACTAAGGTCAACAATGACCCTGCAATTTTCAGAATAATGTGAGCAGTACGAGGACAATAATCAGCCATATGGTTAACCTCACTCCTATCCGACAACTGAAAATCACCCAGTGGAATAAAGCCGAAATTGAAGTCAGTTTGACATTTCCAGAGTTCATGTTTTTTTGCATTACAAACAGAAACTGATTTTTCGTCATGACAAGATTTTATCAATACAGAATTAAAATACTTATCATCAAGCCCGTTGATATAAAAAAACCTTCATTTTATCACTATCCCCTGCAGTAACACGAGTTTCTTCATACACAGCATTTTTACTATTCTCACATGCAGTGTTTTCAGTACACACAGCAGTATTGGGTTTAATACACTTGTCAATACTACTGCCACAGCAAGGAGAAGCACGTGTGTTAGACAAGTAAGTCTTTCTTGAGGCGCAACCTTTGGCTACTTCAGAGAATAGTCTACTATCACAGAGTGCAGTACTAGCATTACAGTTTAAATGAGCGCCACCACCTTGGGCAAAACTGTCACTTACAGACACCTCAGTACACGTGTTCTCCCTGCTGTTATGAAAGAGGACAATAACTTTTTGCTTTTTCATATTTAGCAGTTCTTTAACTTCTGAAGATTTGAACCCAGAATTTGCTACAACTCTAGTATTATAGTTTGTTTTAACTGGGGACAGACCCAAGTCTGCAGTGTTTTTCATACTTTTTCGCACACAAGTAGAAAGATCATGAGATTTACAGCTGCCACTGAGTAATGCATTTTCAGTGCAGCTTCTTTCTCGTTTTTAAACCATTTTTTTTGCTCTGCAGTCTTTTTCAGCGTGATTAAGTTGCTTACCATTTTCTAAGCAATGAGCACATATATGCCTATGAAGTCTTCCATTTAAGGGGAACTTAAACTTGAGGAACTTAGTAAAGCCTTGTATAAAATGAAAAATAATAAATCGCCCGGGGTAGATGGTTTCCCTGCTGAATTTTTTAAAGTATTGTGGGAAAAATTAAATTTTTTTGTTTTGAGAGCTTTGAATACCACATTTACAACTGGCAGAATGTCTGTCACAATGAGAACTTGCATAATAAATTGCTTACCGAAAGGTAACAAACCAAGAGAATTCCTGAACAACTGGCGTCCTATCTCTCTTTTGTCAGTGTTATATAAATTGGCCTCTGCTGCAATAGCAGATAGGCTAAAATCAGTTTTGCCTGTTCTCATTTCAAAAGCACAAATGGGTTCCTAAAAGGACGTTTTATTGGAGACAGTACCCGCCTTGTCTATGATATTATGCAATATCTTGAACATAACAATTTAACAGGGTAGCTAATGCTTGTTGATTTTCAGAAAGCTTTTGACTCGGTTTCTTGGTCTTTCCTAAATAGAGTACTTAAAATGTATAATTTTGGCAATGAATTTTGTAAATGGATGAACATTTTCAACACCGATATTGATGCGTTTATACTTCAGTCTGGTTTTTTGTCGAGGCCTATTAATATTGAAAGAGGCTGGTATCTATAAATAATAATAATTATAAAATGACACAGTTTGCTGACGATACTACTGTATTTCTTGATGGAACCAAGGACTCTCTGGTAGCAGCATTAAATACCCTAGAAATATTTGGTTCTTTGTCTGGGCTAAAAATCAATATGGATAAAACAAAAATTGTTTGGTTAGGGAAGAAAAAACATTCAACGGACAAGTTTGAAATCAGCTACAGAATTCAAGTTACTTGGAATTAACTTTTCTGTGGACTTGAGGGATATTCCAGGAAATAATTACACACCAGTTTTAAAAACTATACCCAAAACTCTAAGCAACTGGCAAAGAAGAAATCTGACTCCAATTGGTAAAATAGCTGTTATCAAAACTTTTGTTATCAGTGCTTTAACTCATATGTTTTCAGCAATCCCATCACCTTCTAGTGATGTTATTATGCATTTGAACCAGATATTCTATTCATTTATCTGGAATAATAAACCACATAAAATCTGTAAAAGGCAGATTACAAATACCTATATTAAAGGGGGTCTTGAAATGGTAAACTTAGAAAATTTTATAATGTCCCAGAAACTGGTCTGGATAAAATGACTATATGCCGCTGAAAATCCATGGGCAAAGCTTTTGTCATCTACAATGTCTGTTAATAGACTTTACTACATGGGACCTTCATGGTCAAAATTTTCATCAGAAAAAACATCCAACCTATTTTGGAAAGATGTGTTCAAAGCCTGGTACTGTTATTTACACCAAGTGACCTTCAAGGCCACTTAATTATTAACTGTCCCTCTGTGGTACAATTCTCTAATTTCTACACAGAAGATCTTCTTTCCTCATTGATATCAAGGTGGAATAAGCATGCCTTTAGATATCGTCAAACCAGATGGTAGAATTTTAAGTACAATGGAATTAAGACAGACTTTTGGCTTAAGAACCAACTTTCTTGAATACCATTCAATTGAAAGAGTTCTTAAAAGGTTACTGAAACAAACAAGCCCTAATAGTTACACTAGACCTGTTTTTTCCCCATACTTGAGAATGTTAACTAGTCATAAAAAAGGCTCCAAATTTTTCTACGAAACCCTGAATTCCCAATTTAAAAATGAAAAACTAAGAGATAAATGGAACAATATTCTAGACACAACCATAAAAGACAATGACTGGGACATAATTTATAAGATATGCTTTAAAACTATAGGAAGGAATGACCTCATTTGGCTACAGTTTAGAATTATTCAAAGAATACTGGGAACCAGAGCATACTTGTATAAAATTAATATAGGTAACAGTGACTCTTGTCGATTTTGTCAATCTGCAATGGAAACAATACATCATATTTTTGTAAGCTGTCCCATAGTTTCTGACTTCTGGAAAACATTACAACGTTGGCTCCAGCATCTTGGGCTATATCTTACCATACAACCAACAACAATTTTGTTTGGAAATTTAGAAAATGAGTTTGACCTATTTTCTACGAATCTCATATTCTTAGTAGAAAAAAGTTTATTTGGACCCAGTTAAACAAATCTAAACGTTTGAATTTGCTTAGTTTCAAGTACTGTATGAAGCATATTTACGATGAGCAATTAAATGATAGTCTTGAAGGGTTCAATGTGTTGTGGTCGGTTTTTAAAGATTTAACAATGTCAGCGTAATTATAAAGTTAATCTTGTCAAAAGTATCTAGCTACCTGCATTACTACACATTACTATGCTATTGCTATTGTTAATTTCATAAGACTATTATCTTTGTACTAGTATGCAAGTTTGTATATATATTTTTTATCTTATATTGTAAATAAAAAAAAATAAAAAAAAGTCTTCCATTAGTCTCATGATCTTTACTATGACTGCATGAACCTGACTGAAAAAACTTCGGAAACCAGGGACGCTTGTTGCCAGGATCATTGTTTCTACTAAAAAATCTTAAATTTGTGACATGTTTTCGAGCATGTGCTCTTCTTATTCGGTCAGTTTGACAGGAATTATCTCAGGTTACAACCCCCCTTTCCATTTCACATAATAAAACGGCATGTGAGGCCTTGGCCCCCTACCAGCTGAAATCAGTAGTATCTTCCATCAAATCAGAAAGATAGGTGAGCATAGTTTCCCTTGTTTTTTTTTTGTTTTTTTTAGATTTTTCATCCAAAATGTTTCTGGCAAATCCCTGAACCCATTGTGACTATGAAAGCTGGTCATAGGACAACCTTTGTTAGCTAGTACCACCTAAAATAGAATCATGGGCCAAGCTACTTTGTGCAAAAGAACTCTCCTCCATCTCACGTAGTCTGGAATCTACTTGTTGTTGAATGTCCTTTCTTGATTTTAACATGCTCAAACTAGGTACCAAAGGTTCATCAGAAGAAAAGTCACTTTCTTGTACAGGTGATGATTGACTAGCCAAAGAAAGACTACTTATCTTTTTCTGTTTGACAGAATGTTGTTTCACTTGAGCGACTTCATCCTGGATGTGATGAAGTCTTCAGTTGACCCTTTTCTGCTGTTCCAAGATCTGTGTTTGTACATCTGACGCCTCCCCAGAGCTCTGACATTTGACAGTCAACGCTGACGTTGAACTGTGACCTTGCACCTCTTCCATGTAATCAGCCAGCAGATATTTGCATTTTTTACTAGTTGGAGGGGCGTGCCTATACCCAGTCACTTGATACACTTTGATTGTTGCTGGGCATTTTCAAGCCCTTTTAAATAATTTTTAGTCAATGTCCTAATATTCTGAAAATATAAAGAGGAACCATGTGCTGCATAAACTAACTTTATGCCTGCTTTAACTTGAGGTAAATGTGAAATTATGTATCAAATCTCAGCCAATATGGCATTGCAAGAATAACATAGGTTAGACCGTCCCGCATGTGGCAGAAAAAAAACAGGCTTAAGGTTGTCTATACAGTGCTCAGGTAGTCACGAATCCACTGGATTCCTGACTAAACACAGCAGATGCAGTTCAAACAGAAATCTACGATCTTATCAGTAAGTCCATAGTTCAATCTCAGTATGACATAACACAGTCACTAAAATGTTTCTGAATAAAAGCAGGTAGTTCTAAAATAATTAAAAACACATAAAATCCGTAAAATCAAAGTTCCAACAAATTCAAATGCAATATGCATCAGGAGCCATTAATATTTCAGTCTTAACAGTTCTGGGGCGGTATTCACTAACATTCCTAGTCTTAGTGCTATCTTATTCACAATTATCAATCATCAATTTCTAACGATAGTCTAAATCAATTATCAGATTCAGTTACTAATTTCAAAGTATATTGATTCTACATGAAGCTTTAAGAGCTAAAATTGTGCTTACTGTAATAGAAATAAAATCAGGCATATGACTAAAATGATAAACTACTAAAATTAGGACTAAGATAGGAATGTTAGTGAATACCGCCCCAGATATTTTATGACGACATCTGTGTACAATAACCCCAGAATCATTAACCCCAGCCAATAAGAAGCCAGGACACAACATTCTAGGACTGACCTCTACTTAACCTCATGAATATTCATGAGAAAATTCCCGCCTTTGGCACTTCCCAGTGACCCCCCCAATGATTTTAAATCTAATCAGGACATCACCATGGATATGGTACTTTCCTAGAAAAACCCCTAACCTGGTACCCGACCAAAACTAAGAGGAGGGCCAAAGGGACTGACCCCCGAGTGCCTAGACACACTGAAGATTTGAGGCTATGTAGGGGCAAGCCCACAGGGAATCCCTCATGATGTCATTAATAAGATGATAACCCACAATCTCATAGGTAGGCGTAAAGTTAATACATAACACACTTGTTTCAAACAGTCAGCTGCTTTACAGCCAAAGTTTTTGAGAACAAGCTAAAAACTTCATCAATATTTTTGCCAGATGTATTTTGAATGAATGAATATAATTTGTGTAAAATGTTAGTTTCCAGACGCATTGGTTTAATTTTCGCTGGATCTGATGAGACATCACACAGCTTTTCCCTTTGGTGAATACTGGAATGAGCAACATGTCAATCTGTATTTGATAGCCCCTAATATCCCAGGTAGTCAAAGAGAAACATATTGGCTTATTCAAAATAAACAATAGAAGAAATAACAGGTAAAATATGACTACTAATTTTTGTTGTACAACTTTGATACATATTGTTAATACTTCCAGGAGAATATACAATGTTAGTAAAAAATCAATCATTATGAACAAACAATTTGAATCAGTAGATATATGTAATTACATTCATATGAAGTAATATCAACATTAAGTACGGGTTCAAGTACAACGTATAAACTGCAAATATTAAGTTAAAATTTAAATATGACTTTAGGTTTAAATAATTAAGCTCACCTAAGACTCAGGCTAAGGTCACAAGAGATCCCCCACAGGTCAAATGTTAATGGTCTAAAAGCTTGATTGGACCTATACCAAGTAAGGAAAGTAAATATTAATGGTACCCCTTGGGAGAAAGCCCAGATGACTCCACCTCGCCCAAAATGCGAGTATTACAAGCATATATAATACACTAATAACGGTTAAATGATTAGTGATAATATCAGGAGACATACCGGACTGAGCTGTAAGCAAAGTTTGTAATACATTTATACAACAATGTTATCTGTTATTAGATATCAGGTAGTGGTAATGATCCCCAAAGCATCCATGGGTTATTTGTTGCTGTAATAGTTGAACTGCCTTAAATATCTTTGGCTACTTTTGTTGCAGAGAAAAGATCAAGCTGATCATACATTTTATGAAATGATGTGAAAGTGTCCCACAATGAAAAAGCTGGCCCTCTTATCAGAAAAGTACGAATGGAGTATAACATAAAGCACTTCTGGACACACAAGAGTGCATAAAAGTAAAACAAAGGAAAACAAACCAAACATGTGTCCTGGATTGGAAAATTCCCCGTGACAAGTGACTGACTTTTTATATCCTCCTGTTTTCAGTTAGTAAAAGGATAATATATAGGGTGGTTTTAAAGAGACCAAAAGTCTCGTGATTTATTTGTTGTCACAAAGCTGATACAGCTGCTATGTCTCCCCAGAGGTTTCCACAGTAAATACTGCTGAGCCCAAGATTCCTTCAGATGTCCCACAGCCTTCCCTTGTGCCCCAAATACACTGCTCTACAAATTGAGGGCCCCTTATTCTAGTGTTTGCAAAATTACTGCTATTTTGAGGTTTGCTTCTAATTTAACACAATAGCAAACTGGTTCTTTTTAGGATCATTTATATTATTCACAAACAAATATAGTGAATTCTGCTTATTTTAGACAAATCATATTCAGCTGGTAAAAATAGAATTTGTCAATAAAAGGCCTAACGTATTATTGACTTAAATTTTAAGATAAAGTTTGACAATAAGTAAGTCATTCGTTTAGCTATTCAACTTGTGGGGAGAACCAGGGTTGTGGGTTTTTATATTTCCTTGATTATTAGATTTGGGACACATAGAAAGGAAGTCTCAGAAATGATGTGGAGTCACGTAAGACATGTTTTATTATGAAATAAGTAATTAACCTTGGGATTATATCAGGGATGGTAATTGCAAGTTAAAATGGAAATCATCTCTCTGGGGCCTTCCTGGAGGGAATTTCATTGCAGATTGATATATATTTCTCATGAGATATGTAAGACTGGCTGTAAACTGACTGGTTTACATGACAAGGAGAGATGCAGATTCACATTTAACCCCCTTCATAACTTGTAAGTCGAATTATGTGTGACTGATTTCAATAGTAGCATGGCAACTGTTGGATATACCCTGACAATCAGTAAAGCAATTTATTATCCGCCACAAGCCATGTTTGACCTAAATATTGGGACTTGCAGGCCGGGATATGTTTTTATCACCCAGAGCTACGTACTTTGCATAATTAGCATTAAAATTTGTAACTGATACATAATACATTTATGGGGTCTTTTAGAAAGTTTTCCAGTTGCACAGACCTCTTTGGCTATGAGACTAACATATCTGAAAGGCTCCTGTGCTTCCATTTCATGCATTAAGGATGTGATATTGACCATATTGATTGTATTGTACACAAGGCAACTTCAATCCCTATGAAAAGGATCCGAGCCCAAATAGTTTGACCCCAGAAGTAGAGTTACAAACATAACAGATCTGAATTAAATATGAAATATTTATTTGATACAGGGTCTCTTAAACACGTATAGCGAACTTTTATGCACTTCTGAGTAGGTACAAGGTACCCTAGGTACTCTCCAAAAAGCTGACCTTGTCACATTATTTACTCTCAACTCCCAAAGAGGGGGGGGGGGGCAGCGAGGGTTTTATTATCGTGCCCATCTATTTATTGTTTTTGAGCGTAACTCAAAGGCTATATACTGAGGGCATAGCATTAAGGTGCTATGCATGGCAAGCCTGAAGTTGTTGACCCCTACCTTAGTTGGGACTTGATGTGGAATCACACCACCAGGTGGCGCATGAACTGCCTCTATTTGAAATTAGGCGCCAATCTCTGTTTATATCTTGGTGTCGAAGTGGATGGATGGAAAATAAAACAATTTTTAATTTCTGGTAACATAAAGACTGTTTTAGTATCATAGTATTGGTTTTAAAGTGAGTATTGTATGGAAGAGCAGTGCATCAAGTGCAACAGTTATCACAAGAGACCCGTGGGAAGAAGGTGCTACAGGTTGAGTATGGCCACCAATATCACTACATCACAGGCAATAATGGCATCCTCTGCAGTGTTGGGCGTCAACTCTAGCGTCAACACCAGCGTCAATCCAGTAGTCACGACCCGTATACCACCCCCACCGGCAAACACTGTCACTGTCACTACAAGCTCCACCTCAGGGCAGCCCAATGGCCCGTCCAGGACCGAAGAACTCATTCTAAATGAATTACAAAAACTGTCAGCAAGAATGTCTAACATGGAGCAAGAGTTTCAGTCCACCACCTTCACCTCGACCCCAAGGAAAAGAAAGAAGTCCCGACAGGTAAATAAGAATAGGGATCACTCAGTGATGGGGGTCAGTGGCCTGGCAGATACACAAACCACCATTGAAGAAAGTATGATTGAAAATAATCAATTAGTGTCAATTAACAATGGGTTGGGCAGTCACGCCTTAGCAGTCACCTCTGCATCCAGCCTATTCACACAATCTAGTGTGGTGACCACGTCAGCAACAGGGTCAGGTGGTGCATATAGTAGAACTTCAACACAAGTGACAGTTGCAACGTGTCAAGGAGGTCATTACAGGCAACATGTGCCACAGTTGCCACAACAGAGTGGAATCCATATGGTAGTGGCACCATCAAATAGTGGTAATCCCAGGGCAGTAGCAGAAGCACCCAGACCCAGTGTCGTGTTCTCAGGGCCTCCACCAAGCAGCTTACAGCAAGTGAGTACTCAAGCAGTAACAGCACAGCACCAGCAACCCCAGCAGGTACCTCAGGTGACACAGGTCCTGGCAAGTGTTAACTCTCAACCCCAATGTCCATGTGGAAGGAGTCAGATGGCAACGCAGGCAATACATCCTCAAGTGGTAACCTCACAGGCCTCGGGCCATATGGGCGCACAGGAGCACTGGCAGGGGCCAGTAAACATGGGCAGAGGTCCTCAGTCCGCGGGGGTAGTCGCACAACAACCAGGAGATCCAGTGCTTATCCCCTCACTCCAAGCCCTACGTTCAACGGCGGTAGACCAGGATATGGTACAGAAACGTCTGGATGAGTTACACCAGCAGGCTGCACCCCAACAGACAGGTAACTACCCTTCCTCACTGTTACACCAAGACACTGGTCATAAACAAAATGGGAAAGTAAAGGGTAAGAAAGACAAGGTGGAGGTAGTCTGGCCACAGGATGGGGCATTTGTAGGTCACCAGCGCACTCGCCTTACTTATGAACAGCTTAATCCTTCCCAATTCGTACTAGGCTACCTCAGGGCAGTACAGGAAGAACCCAGCACCCTAATACGTAGCAATATGATCGAGTACTTAACAGACCTGTTCCAAGACGTTTGTGATATGGGATGGCAGGCAGCTAAAGGGGCCCATCTGGTAGTTATGAGCAAAATGGAGGATGGTATGGTCACATGGTCAGATTTGAAAAAAGTGAACAAAATTCGGAAAACATATGTACGTTCCAGCATGGGAGCCAGCACAAGCAACCAGCAAGATCAGCAGTCTGGATCCAACATCAAGAAGGGTTTCAAGAAGCCAAGTACTGTTCCCTGTAAGGAATACAATGAAGGACGGTGTAGTAAAAACTTTGACCATGATGTGGGGCTCATTACCCACAAGCACATTTGTGCTTATTGTTTATACTCTATTAACAAGTTGTACAATCACTCAGAAAACAACTGTAATAGGAAAAGATCAAAAAACGGACAGACAATGGCCCAGCAGTAAGTTATGTACCTAAAGTTGGGGCCATAAGTGATAATAACACAGAAACAGTGAGTAAAAAGTGTAACAGTAACCAGATGGTTGTGAGTAGTACTAATGACAATGCTGCAGTTTCACATGTCCCTCCTATACCACCTAGTGCTGGTCCCCAAGTCGACCATGCACTCGACATGCCAGATTTGGGCCAAAAATTCTGGGATTCAGTATCAAAAAATTACTTAGCAAAACTTAAAATCGCTGATGTACAAAACAAATGTAGTGAGTTGAAGTCATTTATGACCCAGCAAAAACAACACACAGGCTTTATCCCCCTTTCCCCATTACAGTTCAGTCATATTAGAAACTGCAGCAGATGTCAAGTGGACAAGCACTGGCTTGAGAAACCCATACAGCTGTATCATTATGTTAAAAGTTTCAAGCGTCCCAATTTTCTTGGGGCCAGGGTTCAAATTAATTTTGATATGAACTTAGATTTAGTGGATAGACTAGCAGAATCTTATTGGGATTGGCAGCTCCCCCTGTTCCTGAGGTATGGCTTCCCCATGGACTTCAGGGGCAGTCATCTGGACCTTAGGGATGGGGGCAGCTGCCACCCTTCAGCACGTCAGTATCCAGAACATGTAGAAGCCTACATAAATGATGAGCTCGAACATGGGGCCATATGTGGGCCCTTTACAGACAAACCCTTTGGGGATGAGACTCACGTCTCACCTTTTATAACTCGCCATAAGCCAGATAGCGACAAAAGACGAGTCATAATCGACCTTTCGTGGCCTCAAAGTGCCAGTGTAAACTACTTCACAAAAAGTAACGAGTACTTAGGTACTGCATTCAAGCTCAACTATCCATCGGTTGATAACTATGTTGATCGCCTTACTAGCCTGGGAAAAGGCTGTCACATGCTTAAAGTCGACCTTTCTCGCGCATTTCGACAACTAAAGGTGGATCCTGCTGACTATCCACTCCTATGCCTGAAATGGCAAGATGCTTACTATCTGGATCGAGCCTACGCGTTCGGACACAGGACTGGATCCATGGGATGTAGTAGGTTAAGCGATTTCATAAGATATCTCCACTCAAACAAGGGATTCTACCTACTCTCCTACATAGACGATTTACTTGGGGCCGAAACCCCCAGCAACGCTCAGGCCAGCTATGATACGTTGGTTAACTTACTTCAAGAACTGAGAATCCCTGTTAGTAAGTCAAAATTATGTCCACCCTCCACAAAAATTATTTGTCTGGGTATCCACATTGATTCGGTCGAGGCCACCTTGTCAATCCCGGATGAAAAACTACAAGAAATATTAAAAAATTGTGTAGATTTTCTCAAGTTGAAAAAGTTTACAAAAAGGCAGTTACAGAGCCTGATAGGCTCGCTTATGTATGTACACAAAGTTGTAAAGCCAGCACGTTACTTTGTAAACAGACTACTAGAAAATCTTAGAAACATGAATGAAGTTCAGTTTATGAATGAAGATGTTGTTAGGGATGTCACGTGGTTTCTGAAATTTGTGAAAAGGTTCAATGGCAAGTGCAAATATATTTATCCCCCACTGCAATGTAGTGACCGTATTGAACTGGACGCTTGTTTAACAGGTGTTGGGGGCAGGTACAACAACCAAGTGTATCAGTATCAATTTAGGAACAATGAGGTGCCTTGCACTTTCTCTATTGTCCATCTTGAAATGTGGAATGTACTAATTGGGATCAGAATATGGGCCAAACAATGGGCCAATAGGGCCATTGTTATAAAGTGTGATAATGAAGCGGTAGTTGGTGTTGTAAACAATGGGGTCACCAGAGACAGTGCCCTGGCTGCAATGGCCCGTAACATATGGTTTGTCACAGCCTCGCACAACATACGGTTTCAAGTGGTACATATCCCTGGGGTAAACAATATGTGTGCTGATCTATTGTCTAGGTGGGGCAGTACTGTAAACAGATGTCAAAAGTTACAGGCTCAAATCCCCGAGCCCGTATGGTTAAAAGTAACTAGTGAACATATGTACATTGACACAAACATATGAATGTATTGTCATTTTAACTCATTTGTAGGTCGTAACCCAACGTACGACTCACTGGTGGAAAGAGCTGCTAGGCGGTTGGGCCAAGCATACAGACCCAAGACCAGAGCGGCTCATCTCTCTCATCTGAGATTGTTTCTACAGTTTTCACTGTATACCTCCTCCCCTTTCCCCCCTTCTTCCCCCACCCCAGTTCTTGCCTTCATAGAGTTTCTCCAGTTCAATGGTTTGTCTCCTCCCTCCATCTCTGCTTATATTCACTCCCTCCGTTCAAAATTCAAAAGTCTTAACATCCCCTCTGCTCCCCTGCATCATCACTCTGTAGTCCTTTCTCTCAGGAGCTTAGCCCTCAATGTCCCTCACACCAGGCGAGTAAAAGGCATTTTTGACATCACCTCCTTCCATTCTATTATCCATCTCTCCTCTCAGCTCCCCCTGGGTTACATCTATACCCCCCTGTTCCTCCTGGCCTTCTTTGCCTTTTTGAGATTGTCAAATTTAGTCCCCCCTTCTGTGTCCTCCTTTGATCCCTTGGTCCACCTTTGCAGGGGGGACATTGTCTACCACCCCAACTTTGCCACTGTTATCATCAAATGGTCCAAGACCCTTCAAACTTCATCCCAGTTCGCCACCATTCAAATTCCAGTTCTAGGTTCCTCCCCTCTTTGCCCGGTTGCTGCCCTCCTTCGTCTTAGTCATAAATTTCCACTTCCACCCAATGCTCCTCTTTTTGCCACCCCCAAGGCCTTTCCTTTTCAGTCCTTACTCAGAGCCAAGTCAGGAAGACCCTCTCTGCCCTTCTCTCCTCACTCAGCATTGACCCCTCCACCCATCCCTTCCATGCCTTCCGCAGGTCAGGGGCGTCATTGGCCTTCAACTGTGACGTTTCCCTCCAAGCCATCCAACACCAAGGGACATGGTCCTCTGACGCTGTCTGGTCCTACATCGTCGCCAACCCCCATCATCAGTCCTCTGTCTCATCAACTTTCAAAAACCTTTTATACCTACAATAATACTTGGCATTTGGGTGCCTAAAGTTAGTAACATTGTAAATAATACAGTATTAGTTAACTTAGTAACACGGTAGAGTCTCAGTAAATGTGGCGCTGCAACGCCTCAACCTACAGTATCAGTGCGTTACTACCACAGTTCACTCTCAGTACCATGTCGTGGCAGCAATGCCCCCACTCCATTTAATTATATTGTGAGTTGTAAACAGGAACATGGACATTGATCATATATACGTGAATAGAAAAAATTATTTTAACTATATTTGCAAATCTTAGTAAGATCTATTAGTTGGTGTTTTAACCCTTATTAGTGTAGTAGAGTATTAGTCGTAACATTTTAGTTTTTAACTTGTGTATGTATAGTATTTGTATGTGTGTTATTGTATGGTGTAATAAATAATTTTTTCCCAACTCTGGTCTTTGGTCTTCGCTTCTGGCTTGCGCATCAGGATAAAATAATTAGGATTGCAGATCTTGAATTGTATTTGTAATTTTTTCTGCAAAATCTGTGTGCACAACCTCAAAACTATTCCTTGGAATGAAACTATGCTATCATAGCATGTGTGGTATGTCCGTGGTTTTGCCCAAGTCGAAGATGTTCTGGATCCGGTTTAATGTTCTCCTAAATGAAACTGCCTCAAGTATCAAGTGGATGTGATTGTGTGCACAGAGTCCCCATTGAGTTAGCATTATAGTGATCCTGATTTATATAGGAAATACATTCAGACAAAGAATGTTTGAGCAGTGTAGAAGTGACTAAAATAATTGCAAAACTTATACCTATATCTGTGTCAAGACACTTTGTATGGGGCAGATATTCTGTTATAAAAACAATGGGTTTAGCATTATGCAATGACTGGCATAGGACAATAACCTACATTGCATGTAAAATTGCTTAGACGTATACTATATTTGAAGCCTCTCCATCATACATTATTTTTTTCATGTTACTCTTGTTAACTGAATACTGAACCCAGAGTAAGTTTTCAAAATATTTGTTAGTTGCTCACCTGAGCAGTTTTCTTTATCAGTCGATCTTCCCTTTGATATACCCTGAAAATGTGATATACAAGCTTTAGTAAATCTGAAGCACATCTCAAATCTAAACTTTGTTAGAATGAGGATAGATAAACCAAAGAGAAAGAAACAAAAGACATAATTTTCTAGGCTTTTGGAGGAACAGTTAGGCTGAAGAGATAACCACAAAAAAACATTCTGCATTATTAATCCAGCAACTTACAAGGCCTTTGCTACATTGTGACTTGACAAAAGGGAAGCGATTGACAGAGGCAGTCATTTCAAATTCTAGTGTGACAGAGGTAGTCATTTCAAATTACGATGTCACAAACGGTTTCAGCTGCAATAGATTGGCTACAAAAGTGTCTTGTACAGAGAGATATCCTCAAAAAGCCCTGATTTGCGAACTCTAACGAGGCTTCGAAAACTCACTTTTTGGGGGGTTTTTGTTGCTTTTTTGTCTCCAGACTTTCATGAATTGTAGCATGGTCACAATCACTGTCTTTTACAGAAGTTGTGGTATGGTCAGAATGACTCTTTTACAGACGTCAAGCTGCAATGGGCTACATTAGTACTGGGATGGGTTCCCTTTCAGTGCAATACTTGTGGCTCTGATGGCTTTGCGCTCATGCTAGTAGACTGAAACCCCTTTCGTCCTTGTTAAAACAAAACATAAGATCTTTCACACTACTCAGCAAGGCCACTTGATGGTGAGACAGATGAGTGAGACAGCGGGTTTAATTTGGGGTATTCTGGAATCTATGGTTCCTCAAGAAACTACAAAGAGGAAGGAATAAAATGACAAGTGGAAACTTGTGACACAAAAGGGAAAAGCTCCAGGGTTATGTCAGAATGGTAAAAAAATTATTTAACATTAGACAGATCAAAATAACCAACTCCAGACATGAGATGACATCTTTTCTCTGGCAACAAATCACATTAACAGGGGCAATTTCTCTCTCACTCTTTAAAAGAATGTTCTTATCTATGGTATGAAGTCCAATTGCAAAAAGAGAGAACAAATTGATGGTTAGATCAAATGTGGAGGTACTGCCAGCACTACCGAGATTTCACAAAGAAGACTGACTGAAAATTAGGTCTCTGCAGTTTGTTAGGAAAATTATATTGGAACTGTCTATGTTTAACATATTTATAGTTATGACTCATGAGGGTGGAGAGGCTAAGTCTAATATAATTTTTAACGGTGTTATACTACTACTTCTACTACTACTTCCAAATACGAAATAGCCCCTCTGTCACATCTTTCAGGAAACACCTCAAAACCCACCTCTTTAATTCTAGTTTTCCAACTTAGTTTCCTTCCCTCTTGGTCACACCCACAACTCTGGATTACTGACCTTGAACACCCCTTGACTTTCCTTATGATAATGATTTTGTTAAGTCAGCGCACTGAGTTCCCCTTTGTGGGGAACATATTGCGCCTGCAAAGCATTAGATTAGATTAGATTACTACTACTACTACTACTACTACTACTAGTTTTGAGGTGAGTTTTGAGGTGCTTCCTAAAAGATGCAACAGAGGGACTATTTCTTATATGGAAAGAGAAAGAGTTCCTAAGGGCAGGGGCATAGTGACTGAAAAAATTAGAAAAGTGTTTAATTGATTTGTGGAGTCTGCGATCAAAAGTGGGGGTTTGAAGAAACTTGAGTTTGGGGGGAGGGGGGGGGGGTACTTCGCCTTGTATTTCTGGAAGAGTTGTAGGGGTGGATTAATTTTCTTAGGTAAACCGGTTGACCCTGGTTGAGAATTTTATATGTAATAAGACCAATTTTAAATTTACCCTGTATCTGACTGGTAGCCAATGGAGTTTTTTTAGTTGGGGGTAATGTGAGAGAACTTAGAGGAACGGGTGACAACCCTGCAGAGTGAGTTTTGGACTAGCTGCAATCTCCTTTACTCAAAATCAGTAAGCGATAAGAAGAGCAAATTGCAGTAGTCCAACCTGCTGCTCACCAAAGCATTCGCTAAAAGCACTGATGTATTCAGGTCTAGAAGGGGACGAATTCTGTAGAGCTTTCTCACATGTACTCTAGTGGACTTAATGACCTGTGACACATGGTTTGAGAAATCGAAATTAGAGTCGAACACCACTCCGAAGTTCCTGACATTTTGTGCTGGCGAGACCTGATTTCCCAGAATATTGATAGGGAAGTGAGGGAGGAGTTGTTTACGATATTTTTGGGAGCCTATGAGAATGACTGGGTTGAGTTTTAATTTATTTGCAAACATGAAATTTTGAATGTCATTTAGGCAGTTCTTTAGTTTTTGCATAGAGTGAGAGAAATTTTCTGGTGAAAGTGTTATGTATAACTGAGTGTCATCATCAAGGTGGTGTGATATTGTTTGTAGAGAGTATCAGGTTCTTTGGATGGATTTTTGATCAGTTCAGAAGCAAGAAGATCTGCTTTCATTTTCTCTTTAATAGCATTATTCTGAGATCTAGGGGTTAAAAAATTTAGAGTGAAACTAACTGACAGATGGTCGGAAAAAGCATCGGTGGTATGGACGTTGGAAATATTATCATTGTTGGATTTAGTTAAATCGAGATCAAGAGTATGTTCTGTGGTGTAGTGAATGTCCTCCAAAAGTGACTGAAAATGTTCAAAAAAGGTAGGAGTACTTGACGAAGGTGGTCTGTATATGTTCAGAAAGTAAAAAGATTCCTTGTTCAGGGATATCCTGATGAGGAAGTTTTCAAAGGTGGAGCAGGTCTTTGTAGGAACAACAGATGCATCAAGTCCATCTTTAACGAAAAACCCCAGTTCTCCACCACGGCGGGCCACTCGTGGCTGTTGATACAGACTGTAATCTGGTGGGGTGATTTCCAACAAGTTGGCACTTGTGATGTCAGGTCTTATCCAGGTCTCCGACATGGCAAATAGATCAATGTCATTGTCAGAAATAAATTTTGCAATGGCCGGATATTTGTTGTTTATTGATCTGATGTTTGCATAGGTGATATTCAGACACTTGGGTGGTCCTGGGTTTGGGTTAATATCACCAGCAAGGAGGAGTAAGATGAAGAGATGGGAGGGTGACAGAGCTGGTGGAATAAATATTGAGGACTTGCTGGTGAAATGTAAATAGAAAGTGGTGGTGACGGGTTTGAAGGGGCAGAAACTGACAACATCAGGACATTGAATGCTTGAGTTAATGTGGTGATGATATGCAGCAATGACTGGTTGGATTGCCAGCAGGATATGGAGAAGTTGGGGGCTTTAAGTTTAAAAATGAACATAAAATTTGGGGAATTGTGCGGTTAGTGGGTGTATATTGTGAGAGTGATGGTCCCCGAAAACGGGGAATGTGAGCGATAAAAGGGGATCACCTGATAAAGTAGGCAATTTTTATGTGTAATTATCTAATAATTTTGTCAAAAGGGGGTGTAATAAATAAAAAATGTTTGTGGATTGAAAACTATGAAAAGGCAGACGTAGAGGGAGTTTAATTAAAGATATTGCGTTGAACAGTAATAATTTAGTACTTCCCTAACGGACACACACCACCGACACTACTACTACTACTACTGTTACTGCTGCTACTGCTACTACGATTACAACTACTATTACTACTACTGCTGCTGCTACTACTACTACTACTACTATGCCAATCTGGGGCTTGTAAATGGAAGCATTCTTAAAGTAGCAGGCTAACTAATATTTAATGACAATGCTAGGACACTTTTAGAAAAGAATTGGGGTGTAAATAGAAGCATTCTTTGAGTAGTCGTTACACTGTCAGCAGTTGTTACATTGTCGTTACAGATTTCCTCAAGATCATAAATGTTAATTGAAATGTCTTGATTATGTAAAATTTAGGTAAATTACACATCACCTTACTGGACAACACTTCAATAATATTTGTTTTATACAATATATAGCTTTATTTTAATTGGATGTAAAGCCTTTACATATTCAATACTTCGCTACAGGGTCAGAGTCATCTTTAAAATTGAGGAGTTTTATGAAAAATTTAACCAACATAAACTAGATAAGGTTTTGATTTACTCAAGAGTTGGTCTTGAGTTGGCTCTGGAAACTGGTGATGGTCTTTTGGAATCTGACAATTAGTGTGCCAGCCTATTTTTATTCAGCTGGTGCAGCTGCTCCAAAATAATGCCTGCCTATCAGCTGTTTGAAGTGAACTGAGAAAACTGATATCTGTTCCCAATAGTGAGTCTTTATGGTAATAATAATAATAGAAGCATTTTATACAGAGAAAAATTGATAGACATCCTCCAATGTGCTGGATTCCAAAAATTGACAGTCGTTAACCATAGCAAAGTTGTAACCTAGCAATTGCCGCCAGGGGGGTAACTATGGTGGTGGGTAAGCTAATCTGAAGAAGTAAGTCTTAAGTTAGCTACTAAAACTTGAAATGGTCTGTTGTGATCTGACACTAAATGGGAGCCTTTGCCATTCCACCGGCGCAGAACTGGCTAAACCACGTCTGCCTGACGCCTTCCTGGGACAGATTGAGGAAACTGATAAACTGTTTGAGACTACTAAACTTGATCAGCGATGATAAACAGGGGGTTGGGAGAGGTTTATGGCTTTAAAAATGAGGAGGTTGTACTTGCAAAGAATACAATATAAAATGGGAAGCCAGTTGAGTTATTCTAGGTAAGGTTTGACTTTACTCATTTTGTTCAATCTGAAAACAAAACAGCTGAGAACATTTTTGAACTTTGTTAGCAACACAGGCGATGGTGACCCCATAATATTAAATTACAGTAGTCTAGTTGATTTCTGACAATAGTGTTTGCCAACAAAACTGCAGAATTTATACTCGGGAACTTACGAATGCATTGCAAATCCCTGAGATAATAGTAACAGGCACAGCAAACTCTGGCTATATCATCATCAAATGAGTCTTTTGAGTCAAATGTGACTCCTAGAGTTTTCTACTTCCTGTGTTTGACAGCAGTGGTGAGGAATTCAGTTTTATCTGGGTTCAGTTTCAATTTGCACCACCCACCCATCCACTCTTGCACTGTAATTAGACACTCAAACATCTCCTCAATTCTGGAATTGACATTCCCAGGGTCTATTGCTAATATATCTGGATGTCATCAGCATACAGATGGTGTGTAACCTTGAACCTTTAAATGACTTGATCAAGGGAACTGGTGTAGAGGGTGAAAAGGAGGGGGTCCACAACAGAACCTTAGGGAATGACAAAGGGGAGAAGGAAAGCCTCAGAAAAACTATCATCTACTTTAGTTTTACTTTGTTTGTGGCAGTCAATACTAAACGAGTCTTTGAGACAATCATGTAATATGGAGTGATCATTTGTGTGAAAACTGCAGAGAGATCCAACAATGTAAAAGCAACTGCATTCCCAGAGTCCATATTTTGGATCTCTAGCAGTGCTGTCTCAGTTGAGTGGAAACTCCTGTATACAGACTGATTGACACTAGGGATCCCCTCCAGCGAAATGAATTTGTTTTATTGTTTAGCCACGACTTTCTCAATTAATTTTGATATGCAGCTAAGATTAGAAACGGTATATATTTTTAGGCGTTTTCTATCATTTTTGAGAAAGGGAGTGACTAGGAAGTTTAAAACCAGTTCGGAAAACTACCCTCTTTGAGTGAGTGATTTATGACATTGGTGATGTTGCGAAAACTACACTGTTTAAGTGAGTAGTTTATAATATTGGTTATGGGAGTTATGAAAATATCAGTAGAATTCTTAAGCAATGAAGTAAGTATGGGGTCAAACTGTGATTGGGTAAGATGCTAGCTTTATTAGTATGTCTTCCTTAGATATCAGTGTGAAAGAAGACAAGGTATTGCAATCGGACTAGGTCTGTTGACTAGGATAGTTGATGATGACTGTAATGCACTGTTTCCACTGGAACCGACCCTGTAACCGACTCTACGACCCTAGGGTCACTTGCAAAAATCGTAGAGTAGGGAGAAAAAAGCGGGGGAAAATGGTGGGTCGGTTATGAAATCCCCGACAGGACGGTAAAGTTACAGACAGGTCGTAATGGCCATACCGACAAGCCATAGGGTCGGGGACATTTTTCACATGGCCTGTCATAGAACTTCTACGACAAGCCCTAAACCCCTAACAGACAAGCCAGATCACAAAGCTATAAAGACAAACAGATAGGCCTGGAGCATATTCCCAACCCTTCCCGACAGGACTGATTGTTTTTTATGGGTCGGGATCCAGAATCGGGATCCATATCACACTATATAAACTCCCCTCTCCTGTGATATGCCATTCATGTCACACTTCAAAGATGACAGGAACACATCAAGAGCAACTGATAGATCAATTGAGGGTTTTTTTGGTTTTTATTAAGTTTAATTTTTTATTCTACTTGATATTTTCAAGACACAGAAGACAGCAGAAACCAGCACCTTCCCAGCCAGCATCACCATCACCCCCACCACCCAGAAAGAGAAGGAAGCCACAGAATCCATGGGTCCTGCCCTGGATACTGCAGAGAGAGGAGAGAGGTTGCTACAGAACACTCTTGTACAAGCTAATCACTACTGACATACCAGGCTACAGAAATTTCACCAGGATGGAGCCAGCATTTTTTTATTTGATTAAAGAAAGAATCATCCCCCCCCACCTCAGGAAGTCAATCACCAACTTCAGGAAGCCACTGGAAGTCGGCTTGAAACTGGCAGTTACTACTGGCAGACACTTATGCACAGGGGAAAGCTACACTTCACTGCAATACCACTGGAGGGTTGGAAGATCGACCATCTGCAAGTTTGTCCCCCAGATCTGCAAAGCCATTTTGAAGGAATTTCAACAAGAATATCTGGTGTGCCCCACTGATCCTGAAGACTGGAAGAAAATTGAAGAAAGATTTAGAAACAGATGGAATATCCCCCATGCAGTCGGTGCATTAGATGGAAAACACATTGCTATCAAGAAGCCCAAGAAGTCAGGCAGTGAATATTTCAACTACAAGGGCTACTTCTACCTGGTACTTTTGGCTATAGTCGATGCAGATTACAAGTTCCTGTGGGTCAACGCGGGGGCCAGTGGGTCATCATCTGATGTGCAGATTTTCAACCGCAGCAAACTGAAAAGAAGAATTGAGAATGGAACCTTGGGACTACCACCACCTGAACCACTTGGACCTGGGGGGGCCAAATCTACACTACTTCCTGCTGGGGGACGACACCTTTGCCCTGATGCCTTGGCTGGTCAAGCCTTACAGTAGACGCCAACTGACGAGAGAAGAGAGAATAGCCAACTACAGGATATCCAGGGGGAGGAGGGTGGTCGAGAACTACTTGTCAAGGGTGTTGTTGACCACCATGGAGCAGAGGCCAAAAGTTGTGAGAGACATTGTGTTAACATGTGTGGTACTACATAACATCAGGGCAGCAGACAGACCACCCACTCCAGCTGACGACATACAACCACACCAAGGGGACCAGGGGGGACAGGGACATCAAGAGAACTTCAGAAACACATCAAGGGAGGACAAACATCAACGAGACCTACTGAAAGACTACTTCAATCACGTGGGGTGCTGGCTGGGCAGGAGGACAAAGTTTAAGAAGACTGAGGGGAGAATACTGAGGGGGAGAAGATGCTGTCATATATCAGTCCTTTTCAGGACTACCCAAACAATCCAAGAAATTTTATTTAGCAAAGTGTTGCCTCCCCAAAAATAACCCCAAATTTCCAACTATTTAATACCAACCCATCCCACACTCACTTGAAAAATGTAAATTAAATCACTTACAGATTCAAACCCAGGTCCTCACTCAACAAAGTTGCAATCCCACCCAAACATGACCTGGCTTTATTCTCTGAAAAAAATAATTTCCAAAGTGGTATTAAAAAAACATTTTCCAAATAAATATCTTGAAATATGTCCTGCAAAGAATTCACAAGAATTAAAAAAAATGCAAGGAAATTTGTCAAGCAATATTATACACGCTTTGCAGTCCCAATTAAATAAAAAAAATTTCCAGTTTATCAATCCATTGCCACTCACATTTTTGTAAATTTTGTTAGGCCTCACATTTGTTGGTGTGTCAGTGTGGATGTGGCTTTTTATTTAAAGGGGGGTTTTGGGAGACAGGGAAGTGGGTTTGAGTCTGGATCTTGGTTTATGAGGGACGTGGGTTTGAGTCCACATCTTGCTTTTTGGGGGACGTGGGTTTGAGTCTACAACTTTTTTGGGGGGGTTGTGGGTTTGAGTCCATATCTTTTTGGGGGGATTGTGGGTTTGAGTCCACATCTTTGTTTTTTGGGGGTGGGGGATTTTTTTTTTTGTTTGGTTGGTGGTATTACTTTGATTTCTTAGGGGATGATTTTTTTAAGGGAAATTTTTTTTTCTGGTGTTTTGTGTTGGAAGTTTATTTATATGTGTGGGGAAAGTTTATTTAGATTTGATTAACATTCACACATTCATTCACACAATTTTTTTTCTGTACTGTGGGGAGGTGTAAGTGTTGGACGGTGTGCTTTTTTTGTTTTTGGGCATAAACATGTAGCTTAATAATTGTTTTTGGACGATTCGGGTGGTCCTGAAAAGGGCTGGGTTTGGTGCGACTTGTGCGGGCTAATCCGCTGATTTGGCTGACTTTGACTCTGCTGGCTGGACTGGCTGGGAGGTCTTGAATTTTCATGATGAAAGAAAGAAGCTCAAAACCTATCTCTACGCAAAGGCATATCCTCCTTAGCTCATTCTCTCTTATGGCTTCTCCGTGGTGCTGACCTGTTTTTGTCCCTGGACTTTGAATTTTGCATATTGCTATTGTTTTGTTGTGCCTTAGAGTCCACTACTCAGTGGAGATTAAGTGCTATAAAAGTCAAATTAGAATTAGAATGAGTGGAAGATGACACTGGTGACGGTGCTGGTTGAAGTTGAGAGGGTGAAAATGGCTGCGTTGTGTCCATCTGTTGATGCGTGAGCACACTGGGAATAGTTGTCATAAAGTTCTGATAATCCAGAAGTGTTGTGCTGACTCTCCTCCTGCTGTGAAGGTGCAACTGAAGGTGGGTTGAAAATCGTCTGTCTGGAAGTCCCAGGCTGTTGATCATCCACAACAACGTATGAAGTTGGCTGTGCAGACGATGATGGAGGCCCTGATGGTTGCTGTACTTTTGCAATCACTGTAACAGGCTGTCCTGCGGTAGTCTGTTGAGGCTGCACAACTGGAATGAATACTGGTTGAGTTTCCGGTATGGTGAGTACGTATTCCCGTCCTGCTGTGGACTGTGATGCTTCTGGAAGTTGATATGTGGTGACCTGTTGACTTTTGGTGACCTGTCTCTTGCGTTCTTCAACCTTGTACTGTATTTCACTGAGAAGCTTCACTGTCTCATTCCTGAAGGTTAAAAAGTCCCTTTCTTCAAGATGTTCAATCTCAGAGTGGAGATAGTTGCAGAACGACTGTCTTGGACTTGGAGTGGCATCCTGACGTGCACCCAGAAATGTGGAAATCATCGACCTCATCTGCTGGAACTGATCTAAGACTGGATCTGCAGACGCGGTGGTAGTCACAACTGGAGGCTGTCGTCGCTTGGGACTGGTGCTCGAAGGCTGATGAGTAACATCTGATGCAATACTGATTTCCATCTCAGATTGTGTGTCCCTGGATGTATCTGGAACTGAAGCTGTGGCTGCAGAGGGACCTTGTAGAAAACTGAAACTGTCCTTCAGCCATGTCTGACGTTCTGTGCTCTTCTCAGCTGCTTGTCCTGACTTCGTCTGAGTGAGCTTGCCATATCTGGTATGTTGAGTGTCGAACCACTTCTTCTGCATGTCTTTGAAACTGTCGTTGGTCTTGTCATAAAGTTCCTCATGCTGTTTAACGAACTCCACGATGGCTTTTTCATCTGAATCACTCAGGAAAATGGACTTCATCTTGCCCTTTTTCTGTCTGGATTGAGTTGATTCTACATCAGTATCCGTATCAGTTCGCACTCTCTTCTCTCCTCTTTCCGGGTTCTCTGCCCTCTGTCTCTCCATCCTCTCTCTGTCCCTCTCCTCCTGCTCTCTCCTCTCTCTCCCTCCTCCTTCTCTCTATATCCTCAGCTGTATCTCCTAACTCAATCTGTGGTTGAGTGTCTCCAGTTGGTACTTCAATCTTTCTCCTTCTGCCCCTTGGCATGATGATCAATCAATCAATTGTACAGCTTGTTTTAAAAAACAAAAACTTAAAATAAAAGTGAAACCTCACAGAACGGATTTCACTCCAAACCAGTCCAGCCTAGCTCAAGTACTAATTTCCAAAAACTAAAAACCTAAAATCAAAGCTGCACACCAAGTTGTCTCTCAACAAGTCAAGCCCAAATATACGCAGATTGTCTACCGACTCGCCTTTTTATACCCACAGACTTTGAAGCCGACAGGCCGCAAGAAGCAAAAATATTGCCGGCCTGTCGGTTACATTTCCCGGCTTGTCTGTTAGTGTTACAGGCCTGCCGGTTATTGTTTACGGCTTGTCTGTTTCAGTTTACGGCCTGTCGGCTACAAATTTTCCCGACTCTAGGACCCAGTCTGTAAAAGTTACCGACTGGCTGGTAAACTTTACAGGCCTGTCGGGAACACTTACAGACAGGCTGGCTAAACTTACCGACTGTACTGTAACACTTCCCGTACAGTCGGTGAGTCATCACATACGGTCTGGAAGTCCATATTTGGGACAAGCCAGATACTTGTCACAGACAGGCCTGTTTTATTAACCGACAAGCCGGGAAGTGTAACCGACAGGCCGTTAAGTTAACCGACAGGCCTGTTACTAGGGGGCTGAAATTAGGGTCGGATACAAGGGTCGGCAACGGTCATAGAAATGTTTGATATTTCACCGACTCTCCCCGACAGGCCTGTAACTTGCAACCGACCCTAACCGACCATGTAAACATTGGTCCCGACCCTCCAAAAATGCATAGTTACTGGCCTGTCGGTTCCAGTGGAAACAGTGCATATGCCAGATCTTGATAAGAAATGTCCATGCAAGTATGCCAGGACAATAACATTTGTATAATCTGATAAAATAGCATATGAGAACTTCTATAAGGTTTTTGAAAACTGTTCCACAGTGCCTTTTTCTTATTGGCTGTAATTTCTGGCTGAACCATAGTTGTTCATATTTCTTCCGGAGCTGCTTGGTATCAATGATGTCAGTGTTCTGTCGGGATGCTTTGGTATATCTTAATTCTTAATTGGAACATGCTTGTCAAGAAGGTTGTGCAAGAATGTAAAATACTGGTGGCTGAAAAGATTGGCTGTTTAAAAATGTAAGCAGTTCATCAGATCTGAGTGGAACGTGCCAGATCTGAAAACTGGAACATGTATTTTATAAATTTTACAAATTTTAAAAGGGCTTAATTATGCAGGACTGTTTGACAGGTACTTTGATAAAAAAGTAATTGCCAGTTGATCAGACAGGTCCCTCTGACTTATGGACAGACTGCCAGAGAAAAAGATTTCCTAACACATGGCACATCCAATATATGACCATGGCTTAGAGTGGGAGAGTTTATAATTTGGACAAAACTGTGTTGTTTGAGGATGTCATTAAGTTTTTGTTACCAGGAAATTTGTTTGTCCAAATATAAATTCATATCACCGAAAAATATGTGTTCACATTTTGATAGAGCTGCATTCTCTAGAAACAAAGCAAAGCCATCAAGGAAGTGCGCCTTCAAAACTTTTCAAGGTCTGTACAGGATATGAAATACAATGTTCACAAGCAATGGGTTAACAGTGGTAAGCAACCACTAATGCCCCTGTTCCACCAAAAGATTAAGCCCCGATCCTGTCTGCGACCCTTAATCGTGCACAGTCGGTGGAAAAAAGACAAAAATGGGCGGGAATACTGGGTCGGTACTGAAGTCTGGGATTAAGAACAGATCGTCCCAAGGACGCCTCAGGCGGCCCCAGACAGTCCCCGACTGGTCTGGGACTAAGAACCAACTAAGCCAGTTTTCAGGTCGGTTTCAACCACGATCCTGTCGTACACATACCGACTGAGTCCCAGGACACCTCAGGCCTCCTGGGACTAAGCCCCGACTAACCCACGATTAACTGCCGGTGTCCTCAGGCGTCCTCAGGACTCCTCAGTCTTCCCCAGACCAGGATCGCCGATTCTTGTTTTCCAAAGTTGCTGGATTTTTTGGGTATATATATATAAAATTCGCGATCTAATCATCATTGCTTTTCTAGGAACACAGCAGGATGCCACCTTTTAATGGAAGACAGATTCAACAACAGCTTAGGGCTTTTTTGGTTTTTATTCAGTTACAAATAATCATCTATTTCCATTTCTTACGTCGGCCAGAGCAACCACCACCAGCACCACCAGCACCCATACAGAGACCTAGAAGAAGGCACAACATGTGGGTCAGGCCATGGCTACTGCAGAGAGAGGAGAGGGGGGCCTACCACAACATTATGGCTGATCTGTATGCCACAGACATTCCAGGATTCACCAACTACATGAGGATGACCCCAGAATTCTTTGAAATGATTAAGACCAGACTGGAACCCCACCTAGCCAGGCAGGCCACCAACTACAGAGCACCAATCAGTGTTGGGGAGAAGTTAGCCCTCACCATCAGATATCTGGCCACTGGAGAGTCCTACACATCATTGTCCTGTCAGTTCAGGGTTGGAAGATCCACCATCTCCAAGTTTATACCAGAGGTCTGCAGGGCCATCCAGGATGAGTTCACCAGGGAGTACCTGAAGTGTCCTACTACCCCAGATCAGTGGAAAGAACTGGAAAGGGAATTCAGGATCAGGTGGAATGTTCCACATGCCCTGGGAGCTCTGGATGGGAAGCATGTGGCCCTGAAGAAGCCCAAGAACACTGGATCCCTCTACCACAACTACAAGGGGTTCTTTTCCATTGTGATGTTGGCCCTGGTAGATGGACAGTAAAAGTTTAGATGGGTGGATGTGGGTACTGAAGGATCCTGCTCGGATGGCCAAATATTTAATGCCTCTCAGCTGAAGAGGAGGATTGAGGATGGCAGGATAGGCTTCCCTGACCCAGCTCCTATAACCCAGGGTGGGAGAGATGTCCCCTACTTCATCCTGGCAGATGATGCTTTTGCCCTGAAGACCTGGCTCATGAAACCCTATGGCAGAAGGATGTTAACAAGAGAGGAAAGGATTGCCAATTATAGAATTTCAAGGGGCAGAAGAGTGGTGGAGAACGCTTTTGGCATCCTTGTGTCAAGATTCAGGGTGATGAGGACAACCATTGAACTACCCCCAGGAACAGTCAGGGAAGTGGTCTTGACCTGTGTTGTTCTACACAACATACTGAGAAGCCAGTATCAAGGTCAACCTGGTGGTCAGCAGCCTGGTGAGGACGATGATGATGATGCACCTGATGATTGTGGATTGATTGGGGGTGCTGCTGGTGGTGGCCAAGACAGAAACCCTGCCAGAGAAGCCAAGAGACAGAGGGATTACCTGAAGGACTACTTCAACAATGAGGGACCAGTGGCCTGGCAAGATGGCAGAATATAAGTCCTGCTGCAGTAAACAGTCCTTTTCAGGACTAACTATAACAGTCCTTTTCAGGACTACCAATTATTCCAAAAACAATTAATCAGCTATGTTTGCTACAGACGGACAAACCCCATGCCAAACAAAACTTGTTCAGACGGACAAACAGACAAACCCCATGCCAAACATAACTTGTTCAGACGGACAAACAGACAAACCCCATGCCAAACATAACTTGTTCAGACGGACAAACAGACAAACCCCATGCCAAACATAACTTGTTCAGACGGACAAACAGACAAACCCCATGCCAAACATAACTTGTTCAGACGGACAAACAGACAAACCCCATGCCAAACATAACTTGTTCAGACGGACAAACAGACAAACACAACTTACTCACCCAACAAACAGACAAACCCAGTGTTAAAGAAAAGCCAAACACAAAGTCACACATAATATCCGAAATTGAATTATTTTTTTATATATTTTGAAATCCACATCATAATTTCACCAATTTCTTTTTGTTCATGGCTTGGAAATTTATTTGTAGCAGAAAGGTTTTCATGGAAATCTTCAATTTTAAATCTTCACTTCTAATCACAAAAATGTGGAAAATATAACCATGGAACTAGTTTTGCTTTCAATAATGGGGGATGGTGTTTTCAAAATAGTTTGTCAGTTTGTTGGCATGGGTTCTATTTAATTTTGGGTTTTTGCGTTTCTTGGTTGGTGGTTACTGGGGTTGGGTTTATTATTGGTATTTGGAATTTGGGTTTCTTACTGGGTTTGTTATTTGGGGGTTATGTTTGGTATTGAGTTTGTCTGTTTGTGGGTTGGCAAGTATGTAATAATCACTTTTAACTCTAGGGAAGGTGTAAGTGTTGGACTTTTCAGTTACAGATTTTAAACTATCCCATGGATTTTACTCTAAAAATGGGCTGATTAATGGCCATATTGGGAGTTATTTTCATTTTTTTTTATGTGGCCTTTTTTGTTATGTGTGGTACCATGGGTTATTTGTTTCATGTTTGGGGTGGTGTAGGTGTTGGACTTGAACTTTTTTTTTCTTGTGATAAGTATTTGTACTGAACTTTTTTGTTTTGGGAGGGGAATTGGAATAACATGTAGCTGAATAATTGTTTTTGGAAGATTTGGTGGCCCTGAAAAGGGCCTGGCAGGTCAAAGACCCGCCCTGACTGGATGGCTACTGAGGAGGCTGCTGCTGCTGTTGAGGCAGTGCTGAAGTGGTTATAGTAAAGAGCTGCTGCTGCGGTTGTTGCTGCTGCTGCTGCTGAGGCTGCTTGACGATCTGTGTTGATGTCAGATCTGGTAGCTGGCTTAAGATTCCACTCAGATTGTGTCTGCTCCCTTCGTCCTGTACAGTTAGGACAGATGTCGGGTTGCTGAAGCCAATGGGGCTTGCTGTATAGTACACAAAACTGCTGCTAGGTGCTGCTTGAGTGGAACTAGACGCCTGTGGAGTGGTTGTTGGCAGTAGGCCGACCCTCTGGGACTCCGTGGTAACAGTGGCTGATCTTCTGGGCAATGGCTGACGTCTGCAGTTACTCTTAATAGTTTCGATGTCTCTAAATATCTTGCCCTTTAATTCTTCAAATTCTTCTTGAGTCATCTTTTCGGCCTCTGATGCCACGTAGTCAAAGAAGGGCTGCCTGTCTGACTTCTGATGCAGAAAACCTGAGATAAGTGTCCTCATCTGCTCAAAGTGTTCGAGAATCTTGGAGTCTGTAGTTGAAATGGGCGTTGATGTAATGATGGACTGACTCCTCTCCCTCAGGACACTGGACTCGAGGTGTTCTGTATCAGTAGTTGAGCCACGTGATTCGTCCTGCCTGCTGGTATTTGGACTGGCCTCAAAACCTGAACTTCTATTGGCCCCCTTTCTTCTGATGTGGGTTTTAAGAAAACCCATCTGTTGGTAGACCCAGGACTGTCTCTTGGTCATCTCCCTCGGAGCTTGGCCAGATTGGAGCTTAGACAGCTTCCCATAACGGGTTCGCTGGGACTCGAACCAACGTCTCACATCAAAGGGCTGGAGCTTGAGTTCTGCAGATATTTCTGCCCAGAGAGCCTCTCTTCTGGTCCTGTCGTGGAAACGTGAATGTTCCTTGTCATACAGTTCAGGGTGCAGCTTTACAAATTCCACAATGGAAACTTCCTGGCTGTCTGTAAAAGTGGCACACACCCTGGCTCTCTTGGCTGAAGAATGGCACTCCGCATCTTCCTCACAACTCTCTTCTTCTTCTGCCACAGCTTCCCCAATAGCTGGATCTTCCTGAATCTCCTCCTCCTCTCTCCTCTCACTTCCTTCTTCTGTAATAACTTCACTCCTCTCCTCTACTTGACTTTCCTTCTTCCTCTCATCCATCTTTTTCCTTCCTCTCTTCCCTCCTTTCTCTTTCCTCATAATCCAGTCGACAAAATAATAAAAACATAGTAAAATGTGTCTCCTAACTGTGAAATTTGCCCTAAGCTCAAGTATATAAAATATAAAATAAAAACTGAAAACCCCTACAAATCAGTGACACACGTCTCTCAGTAGCCAAACAGTCAGTAACAACGAGAATGTGTGCGCGGTCGCTTATATAGTCCCAGACCCTCTCATTGCCTCGTTTTAATTTCCGACGCGCGGAAAACAGTCGGTTCTTAATTGGTTGTTAGTCCCAGGCCTCCTGGGGCATCCTCAGGCCGCCGCAGACTGAAAATACGTGGTCCCAGGCGTCCTGGGGAGGCCGGTTTGGATCGGTTAGGGTCGGTTACCCTTAGTCGGTTCTTAGTCCCAGACCTTGATTTTTGGGTCCCAGGACACCGCAGACGGTCTGAGGCTTCCGGGGACTAATGCAACCGACCCACTTTCAGACGCATGAAATTCATACGCATCATATTTGAGTCTGGGATTAACAACCGGCCTCCTGGGACTAAGCTAGGGAGGTCTGGGACTAAGGGTCGCAGGCGGCCTGGGACAACACACGACTGTGTAAATTTGGGTCTGAGGAGGCCTGAGGACGCCTGGGACTGGACATTTTGTTGACGGCGGGAAACATGAATCGGTTTGAGTCGTGAGAAATATCAAACATGTTTGATTTTTCACACGGCCCCAACCGACAACAACCGACCCTTACAGAAGGTCTGGGACTAAGCAAATATTTCAAACCGACCCTCAAAAAACCTTAATCGGGAGCCTTAGTCGTGTGGTGGAACACCCACATTACTTTCCAACTGAATCTACAGCCTCCAAAAACGGGGATCACAAACCCGAAGTTTTCATCAATGACCCTCTTCCCTTAAATGTCTAAATAAGTAGAAATGGTCTAACAACTTCATTTTATTAATAGCCAAATTGTCAATATTTCAATTTCCATATATGTAACCAGTGCACTAAATTTACACATAACCAATCAACTCTTTCTGCTGTGAAGGTGATTAAAGTTTTCCTTCATTTTCTAGATAAAGGCAGCTGTAAATTTCAATCTCAGAGAAGATTTATTCTGTAAATATCAATATGAGAAAAAAATCTTGCTATCTTTAGTGAATCTAATCTGGAGTCAGTTAAAAAAAGGAAATTTATAGCTCATAAATTCAACTCTCTGATCACGCAGCTATCTTAAATCTTAGTGTTTCAGTATGTAATTTAGTACACACCATAAATCAACACAAACATCAATCCCACAATCAGAATAAAATCGGCACATGAAACAAATCGGATTCATTGGCCCACTAGAATGGATTGAATTTGTTAAACATGTAGAAAAATATTAAGAACCTTATTCATCAGATAACAAGGAGGGACAGACAACTCACAAACCCTTACCAAAAGGTGGTGTTGAAAAAACACACACAAAACTTTTGTATTTTTAGTTTAGTTTAGTGTTAGTTTAGTTCTGGATTTAAATCATCACTCAGGACCCTTTTTGAGGAGGACCAAACCACAGATAGACCCCAACTCATGTGAAAATATAGTGTTTTAGTTATGCATGTGGATATTGCAAAAAAGTCACAAAGACATCTTTGGGAAGGACTGAGCCATAGTGAGACCCCATCTTGTGCTAAAATATGACCAAGATTCAATGTACTGTTTTGAGGCATCTGCACTGACAAATTTTCAATACTCTGGCCCCTCAAGTATGGGGGCTGAGGGTTCTAAGCAAACTTGTTTCAATGTTTTGCTCATATATTAACTGAACTTAAATATTCACTGTAAAACATTCATCTGAAACCACTTAACATATGTGGAGCAAGAGAAATGGCAACAATGTATCAGCAAATTGGAAAAATATTTACCTTTGAAGTAATAGTTCTCTTTGTGCAGAACAATGCAAAACAATTTTTTTTTTCAAATCAAGAAAAGAATCATCAGGTAAAACTTTTAGTTGTACATGTTGTCTGTTTAGTTTAATTTTCTAATTACAAATTAAATTATTATAGATAGCCTACTTAACAAATTTATTTTTGACAATTTAATAATTTTATATTTAATCAAGCAAGTGTGAACCAGATAGAGAGTTCAGTATAGTCATACCTGATATGACATTTAATCAATTAAATATGCTGTAGCTGCTAAATTAGCCCTCCTTTTTGAGCAAAAATATAATTAAGACAAAACATAAGTGTCATATTTAAATGATGAATATAATGGCAAGATAATTTTATCTGACAATGCCTTCTATTTAATAAAGAAGGAGCTAAACAAACTAGAAAGCAGGTTGTTTCTCAATGCGCAGAAAGCCAGACACTGGTTAAGAGTTTGATTCATCCACTGAGTACATGGTAATACAGTACTCAGACAAATGAAACAGTATGTTATGAACCATTCACACTAAAGGCAGTATACTCTGCAGTTAGAAATTTTATTTAGGGGCAAACCTGCCTGCCAGGACACCTCATATATTTCAAGATATGGCGTATCCATAAGGTGTGACATATATGGCCACTGATTTGACATTGTGTCACTAACAGTAGGATGACAGCGCTATAAATGTTGGTCACTGAGAGGCAACCTCCATTAATCTCAACTCACCCTCAGTAGCCATTGGACGAACACGTGCTACCAAAATGAGAACAATAAGAACTGTGAACCACGCCTTCAGTTACCATATGGAAATTTTATCTGCGGAAGGTCACTGAAATGGACTGATGGGGACTGACAGACATGGATATACGGACAGTGGTATGGCTAACAAGGAACACCGATTGATGGTAACTGACACTGTGACCTTCAGGGGTGGAAATTTGTTTTAATTACTTTAAAACTTCCGTGGGACACTCTGGGAATGGAATGGCTGGCCAATGTATCAGAAATATGAATACAGATTTCAGACAATAGTTGAATGACAGGGGAATTTAGTCTAACACCTACAATCACGGTTTATACCACCTGTTGTTTGAAAGGGGTTTTACCAACCACACTTTATTCTGTGAAGTCTTTAGTGAATATGTCCAAGCCAGATGTTAAGTGGAAGGCTCATAAACTTACAGTCTCTCAGCTTTTGTTGGATTTCTCTTTGGAGGTAGTGTGTGACCAGAATGAATATGTTTCAATAGGATAAAGTTATAGTTACAGATAAAGAAATAGTAATGTACATGTTCTGATGGTTATATGCATCATAGCCCTTTGGCAGAGTTAAATATGTAAATGTGTTTCAGTTACTCTTACAAAGATGACTTTGTCCCTTGGCTGCATGACACACTCGGTCACTGGAGTAGATGCCAGGTGGTCGGGAGCAACAGGTGACATTTTACAAAATCAGGGCAGGGTTCTAAACATGTGAGATATCTTACTAATGTCACTTTTAGTACCCAGACAGAAGCAAAATACCTCACGTGATACTGGGTGTACAGCAAAGTACGAGGTACCCCTTGCACACCTAAAATGACTTGGGACAGCCAAAATTAGGAATGCTCCCATGCGATCTTGACATTGGAACAGGTACATCAGTGTTCTTTTGCAAATTGCTACACTATATAAAAATACAAATACAAGTCAGTTAGGCGTCGTTAAACTTTAAAGCAAAGGATGCTCAATATAGAACATTTATTGCAGGTTATATTTTACTAGGCGCCCTCAATATACACGTCTGTAGTTTAATGGGGGGATTTCCACGTCTAACTAAATGGTTTGGTGGGTCTCTCTTCTTAATGTAAACCTCCAGCTACCGATCCACAATATTCAAAAGAAAAATAGGCTGAATATGTATCTTTAAACAATGAATTGTTGTTGCAATGGACTAGTTTTACAACTTTTAACTTTCATATTTCCCAATAAATTCGGATGAGCCTGTCACGGATATTTCAATCCAAAGCATTTGCTTGTTTATACACACATCAAAACAAAGATTTATTGTTTTGATTGACATTTCTTATAATTTATGTTTAAACTGCAAATGTTGTCTTGCTGGTATTTACAAAACTTTCAAAGTTAAACTTGAGTGTAATCCTACAATTTAATGTTTAAACTTTGACTTAAAACTGGAATTTATATGTAATACCATTCTCAAGAAAGTATATACTTATTCATGGGTTCGATGTTTAGAGATTATATTAGAGTTTGCATGAAAGGTGTCTTATAAGTTTTATTTTATATATAGATAGCTACATAAGTTACCTATACCCATGAGGTTATGTTTTAGATGTGTTCATTTATCTGTGTTTGCGATAATATGAAAACTAGTGAACGTGTCTTTGTGAAATTTTTAAGTGGGTAGGACTTGACAACAAGAAGAAATTATTAAATTTGGGGAAAGATCTAGATCATACTCTCGATACAAAATTACGAAATTAATTCCCATTTTTAATTATTTTCATAATCATACTATCCTATTATGAGGTAAGAAAAACAAGATTTGAGTGGAATTACAATATTAGGAGGAGGCAGAGGTTTGCGGTCTAGGAGTGCTTTTAAGTTAAAGACTAAATTCTCGTTTACACTATTACTAATGATCTCACATGGGAAAACTAAATTTGGTGTTTCAATTTTACACTTTTGTAGGACTGAGTATGAGTTTGAGACTGTGAGTGAGTTTAAGATTATATGATGCTAATTCTACTTTTTCCTTTCATGGAAACTCGGGCAGGCTGTTAAAAAGCAGTGAAAAAGAGATATAATCAATGCTGAACTAACTGAAGATGTTGGTTAGTCAGTCCAGTGGAAACACACCCAATGAGACCGCAGATTTATTTTCAGAAATTGTCCACTGATCTTGCTTACGTGCTAAAGTAAAAATGCATTTTTTCTTATTTACGTCTGGGCAATAATTAAGCCCTTTTTGTACCCACAAAGAGTGATTGTGGATGTCTGGAAGGGTGAGATTAGGCTAAATATCACTGTATTAGTAGAGATGGGCAAATGTAGAAGTGTAATCTACTGGCATCAGTCAGGAAATTTTTTGACATCATTAGTAGTAATTCATGGTTACAGTACTTCACTGAAGGATAACAAGAGGTAGATTTTTTTAAGTGTTACATCATTCTTTATTCACTAAGTCTAACATCTATAAAATGATAACTACAATAGGCATTGGTTAATAAGGGGATATTGTATCTTACGGTATTGAAGAGAATTGTTTTAAGGTAGTAGTCATGGTTAAGATAGAATTGCTATTTGGTGGATATGTGAGATTATATCTTGGTTGTGTCACTGGTGTAACATGTACAGAGATTTATATATAACTAACAAGGGAATTATTATACTTCCCCAAAGTTTCACCATGTGTTTCTTGGTATAAAAACCTGTTCGTCAATAAAACTAGTCTCATTATAACAAAATAAGATGTCCACCACAGCTGTTGTCTTGACAACTGTTTCCATTAGACACACCATCAAGTTTTATGCACATGATTATGGTGTCAAGATCTTTCCTAGCATCGATTTTGGGCCGTGTATGACAAGCAAGATAGCTGATATAGTAGTTAATAAGTATGCCATTGACTCAATGAACCTGATCTTTGCGACTGTCATTTCAAATGCAGATCATGAAAAAATATGGTGGACTAAGGGTCCGTTCTGATATTCTTTACACCGCTGTTGTGTAAATTAGCATCTCTTTTTTGCCAACATCACCTAAAACTGTACACTTACCTAGAAACATGGAGGATGCAGGTTCGATACCAAGTTCAGGCAGAAACATAGTGGCTTGTTTGAATATTTAAAATGGTGGTCCTCTATCATTGGATCCTAGCCCCAGTGGCAGGCTAAAGAACTTCAGGGGGAATCTCAGTTGTTTGAGAGCTTGGGCCATACTTATGCAGTAGGGATTGTTCAAATAACCCTTTGAGTCCTGTAGAAAAAGGAGCTATTGCACTTAGTATAAATTTACAAGGTAAAATAACATGCAAAGTACATCACAGACAAAGCCATGGTTGAAATATTTCTTTCATCAGTAATTCGATGGATAAAAAGATGGATACTGTGGAAACAACCTCTCATGTCTATGTCACCAGGTATAGCCGGAAGAGGTGTAAAATGATAAGACTGAACCAAAGTACTTAGGATATCGTCATATAAAGCCATTTGTGCACCAGTGTAGCTGTTTTAGAAATGGAGCAGTGTTCAATAGGGAACCAGTACAAAATTCTATTATGCCTAGGTACCACACTGGCGATGTTTGCTGGTGAATATTCGCGAATAGGAATTTTGTCATTGTTATCCATCAATTCCTCACTGTTTTCCCTTTGTCTTCAATCCTCTTCCCTTTGTCGTCAATCCTGACATCATGCTACAACAACAAGCTGATGTTCAAACCTATCACATCAAATCTCCATCTTTCATGTTTCCAGTGTGAATTGTCCACACTGCGTAGCACTTTTTCTGATGTTGCAACTCATCTTGCTGAAGGCTTCACAGCTAATTACCCTATTGCCTCCATAGTTCTTTGCTCACTTTGAATAATTGGTTGAGAACAATGGGAGCTTACCTGCAAAGTTTCTGCGGAGAAGATGCAACAATAGAAGAATGGGCTACTATCTCTCCACCAATAAGCAGAGAGGGGTGGTGAATTTTGATGAGGTTTGGAGAACATTCTATGAGGGCGGAGAGGGAGCTACCAACTAGCTACCACCTTTTAACTTTTGAAAAGTTAAGAAATTTCAAATGTGGGTAAGAGAAAAAGAAAGAGTCATCCACAGGCAGAGGAGTCAGAAGCACCTGAGATGATACAGTATTGCTGCTACAGATTCTACACAGCCTACAGATAAGTCAGTCACCACTCAGTCAGCAGTAAACATTCAGTCAGAGGTCACCACACAGGGAGTAGCCACCAAACAGGCAGCAGTCACCACACAGTAAGCACACACAGATGATGAGTCTGCCTAGATTGAGGGAGACCTACAGACCCAAGAAGCCACACAGCAGTCTGATAAACCAACCTGGAAGAAGAAACTTGTCAGACTGACAGATGAGCAGGAAGATGCCATGGTTATATGGTTGAAGAACAACAGTGTTTTATACAACAAAGGGAAGAAATACTACCTGGATGTATACAAGAAGGACATACTCTAGGCTGCACAGGCATTAGTCATGTGAATATCTAGTGAGTGTATTTTACTTTGGTATTAATGACAAACTTTGTAAAATTAAATTAACTTTTTTATTTTTGTTTTGGAGATAATCGCTTCAAATTTATGGGTCTTTGATTCATAGAAATAGATGTATACATGGATAAGTGAATGCATTTAATTATTTAAAGAAATTTTGTTTATCTTTAAATTTGAATGTAAATACTTGTATACTTGGTTTAAGTTTAACCTTGTTTAACGTGTCGGAGCTTATTGCTTCTTATGTTAGCTGTGTATCTATAACTTGAGCTGAGGAACTTATATCCTACGTGTATAAAAATCATTTTATTTTAAGGTTAATTACATATTTACATATTTTCTTTGTTTAACCTTCAGAAAGATTCCAATAATCTATTTAATTCTGATATGTTTAAGAATGTTTTAATGGAAGTTATTGAAGCTCAGATAATTTGTCAAAGAACTGTTGATCAAAATTATGCATTGTTTGCTAATGTTATTCTCAAAGAGCTTGACCAATATCTTTGTTTACCCCAGTGCACTTCTGGCACTCGAAAAAGGTACAAATATAGTAAACCATTTTGGAATGAGAAGTTAACATGAGAAAACTATGAGAAATAGCAAAAATACTTGGACAAAATGTAAAGGTTCTCAAGGACTGAAATGATGCCTTCACAATAAATTCAAATTGAACCAAAACATCTTTGATAAAAGACTAAAACAGATTGAAAGAAATTTTAACAGACAGCAAATTCCAAACATAGATGAGCTCAATACAAAGGACCATAGAGAATTCTGGAACAAAATTAAACATTTAGGGCCCAAAATAGTGAAAAATATTCCAATGAAAGTCAAATTAGGTGATGGTTTTTGTACTGACACTCAAAAGGTGCAAGAGAGGTGGGAAAATGATTTTCAATCATTATTGAACAGACCAGAAAGTGAAATGTTTAATAATGAATTTTATCAACAGGTAATTCAAGCAAAGTTTTAATTGAAAATGAAATGAAGCAAGTAGGATATAAATCAAATGATTTTATAAGTGGTCATATAAGGTTGGATGAAACTCATGAAACATTAAACAAATTAAAAGCCAAAAAAGCAGCAGGCATTGATCATATACCAAATAAAATTTTTAAAAATGTCAATATATTTGAACATTTCAATCGTCTCTTGAATACCTGCTTTCAGTACAGTGTTATGCCTTCTAAATGGAAAATGTCCATCATTTCACCAATGCCCGAAGGCTCAGATAAAGATCCCTATTTGCCTCTTAATTATCATGGCATCTCTCTCAATTCATGTTGGCTAAGGTTTTCAGTTCTATTCTGAACAAAAGAATTGTATCCTATTGCAATGAACTTGACTTGTTAGTTGATGAGCAAAATTGGTTCCGTGCAGGGAGGTCATGCAAAGACCACACCTATTCTTTAACATCTGTAATAAGAAATTAGTTTAAGCAAAATAGGTCTCTATTCTGTGCCTTTATTGATTTAGAGAAGGCGTTTGATTGGGTAGATCGAGAACTTTTGCTGTATACACTAATAAACTACAATACTGAAAGAAAGGTATACTCTGCTATAAAGACTATGTACACAAAAACAATGTCATGTATTAAAATAAACAATTTTCTCAAAAAATGGTTTGAGGTTAATAATGGAGTTAGGCAAGGTGACAACATTGTCACCAACTCTCTTTGCAATTTATATTAATAATCTCGATAAAGAAATAATAAACTTAAACCTTGGAATTAATATTAACAACTGCAAGCCCTCAATTTTGTTATATGCTGATGAAATGGTACTTATAGCGAACACTGAAACTGATTTACAGAAAATGCTAACCACAATGTACTACTGGGGCATGAAATGGAGTTTAAATATAAATGTAACCAAAAGTAATGTCATTCACTTTCGCAAAAAAAGAATCAAGGAAACAGGTTTCAATTTCACATTTGGTCCAAACAATATTACTAGTACATGCAAATATAAATATCTTGGTGTAATTTTGGATGAACATTTAACATTTCAAGATTGTATTAAAACCCTGAATGACTCATCAGGCCGGGTATTAAGTGGTATTATTTCTTAATTCAAATGTTACAAAGATGTTGGCTACAAAACATTTACTTATCTTCTGAATGGTATTGTATTGCCAGTACTTGATTATGGCTCTGGTGTATGGGGTGCCACTTGTGTAAAAACTCCAGATCTGATTCTTAACAAAGCTGCTAGATATTTTTTGGGTGTGCACCGTTATAGTCCTAATGCTGTACTGCATGGGGAGACTGGTTGGCTGACTGATAAGTATCGAAGATATCTTGCTATATTAAGATTTTGGGATAGATTAATTGGGATGCCTAATGATAGAGTAACAAAGAAAAATTTTAATTGGGATTTTGAAAATGATAGGAATGACTGGTGTGGTGATGTAAAAATAATTTTATCTTTATTAGATATGTCAGATATTTATCAAAATCAGCAACCATGTGATCTAAATCTGGCCTTAAGCAAATTAGAATCTATCTGTCAACTAGAATGGAAACAAACCCTGGATTTGAAACCAAAGCTACATACATACCAAACATTTAAGGAAAATTATGCTATAGAGGAATATCTCAATATTTTTCTTACTCGGTATCAGCGCTCACTCTTGGCACAGTTTAGAGCAGGAATTCTCCCACTCAAAGTTGAAACTGGTCGTTTTAATACCTAAATTGATCCAGCTACAAGAAACTATAGACATTTAAGATTACATGAACGTATTTGTCAATTGTGTAATATGGGAAGTATTGAAGACAAATATCATTTTTAATGGTCTGTCCATTGTATAAAGATTACAGAGATAATTTGTTTAACAGTATTACATGCTCTGTTATCTATTTCAATGAAATGAGTAATAATGATAAATTTCAATACATCAATAAAAATCACCAGAAGGGTTTGGCAAAGTTTTTACAAAATAGTTGGGAAAGATGAATGCTTGTAGATGTACAAGAACAGTATCTTATGTACTAATGTTACTTGAGTGTCATTGAAAAGTTTCTAGATGTAAAAGAAAATTTTCACACCTTTTGTTAAACAGTGACTTATAAGCTCATGTTGGGCTGGGTACCTTTAAATCATTGTTATATGGATTATAATATGTATATATGTACAGGTCACTATAATAAATAAACTATCTATCTATCTATCTGTGTATTTTCAGCTGGTGACTTGGAGATCTGGTTTAAGGGCATGAGGACCCACATTTCTAGTGACCAATAATATACATACAAAAGGGTTTTTAACAATTTTGTTATACAATTCAATTATAACAGTGACTCCTAACAGCTTGGCAATATTATCACTGAAATGAGTTTATAATATATAAACTCATCTAAAATTGTTACTTTATAAAAGAAACAAATCCAAAAATTATTTACAACATACATAAGCACATAATAGTGTAGCTCCCCCTTGAGGTGCCACATGTGGACACTAAAAGCTACAATATTCTATTGAGAAAGACTCTTGCAGGTTTGACACACTTAGTGATGTACACCAAGTCGCCAAGAGGAGATTGAAGTTCTTGTTTAGTACAAGTACTTCTATGAACCCAATTATTGCATTTTTGAATAATTTCTTACAATTTGTGGGAGGTATGGATATTGTAGGAGCTACTGTATCAAACATAATCCCAAGGCATCAGATTTGGAATCCGGAGAAGTGAGTTTTTTCTCACTAATGGTAAGACCTAACTCTTGCAGTAAATTCAAGAGAAAATCTTGAATCTCAAGAGTTTCTTGAATTTTTGAAGGCAGATCAGAATACAAAAAGAATCATCTAAATAATTTAGCACAACACCAAAGCCATGTTTATTCAAAATGAATCTGACAGGATCGCTTATTTTCAGAAAGAAATTTGATCCAGAACGAAACCCAAAAGCCAAGGATAGATCCGGGTAGTATTTACCTCTATGAGAAAGTGCCAGAAGATCAATATCACCAAAATCAATCCTGAGCTGTCTACAGTCCCCCCCCCCCACCCCATGGAACTCAATAAGAAGCATGCTTGCGAGATATCTTTTAATAATATATATATATATATATAAATTTATTAAAAAATACACAAGTTACCACTGTTCTATACTATGTACAGTCCTAAGGAATAGTGATTATGCAAATTAAGTTATGATGTCATAAAATGATTACATGAGGTTGACCCTGAGGTCATCAAGGTCATGCTGGCTTGACCTTGCTCTTTACACTTCTCTGACCTCAAGGTCACCCAGAGTGAAGGCTGAGGGAAATACAGAGGGACCCTTGCCCCAGACCCCGGCAGCACCCCTTTTCATTGAAATATAAGCTGCCCAAGGTCAAATTGAAGGTCACTTTAGCCCCACATTTGGGTCAAAGTGAGCAAAGCGAGGGAATGAAGAGGGTTAAAGCAACAGCCCATCCAAACTGAGGTGACCTTAAGTTTACAATATAAGTGTAATAATACAGTAAGGCATGTAAATTTCGCCCCAAGCCCAAAAGTAGGTAGTTAAGCATCAGCCAGAACCATAGCAAAAGTAGAAGCCACATGTTCCCCCATGGTTTGGTCCTGCTGAATGTACCTCCACACACATTCCGACGTCCAGGAGCCATGATGTTTGATCTTCTGAACAGGGATGTCAGAATTGTAAGCCAAAGTGGCCCCAGAACGCCGGAATGTGTGGAAGGTGAAATACCCCGGGGGGTAGCCCAATTTGGAGTTCAATTTTGCAAGAGTTTTTCTAACCCTGGAGTCAATAAGTAACCGCCAGCCCCCAGGGGTCATAACCTGAAATAGTGGTTCATTCTCAGAGGGGGCATACATTTGGATAAGTTGTTTGAGGGCCCTATGAGGGCAAAGAATTGAGGATTTCAAGCGTGGCAAAGACAATATATGACACTTATCCCTAGTCTGGATAGTTTTGCTCCATTTAATGAGAATTTTTACAAATTTTTTGGTGAAAAATACATCTCCCGGAGTGATATGCCTAGATGGATCAAAAGTGGCAGCAGAGTGGGGGGTGAGATTGGAGAGACGTAGGAAGCCGAAAAATGCTGTAAGGAATAAAGCTTTAAAGACTGGACCCATAGGAATGTCATCACACAATAAAATCAATTTTCTGAGAGTGGGAATATCCATGATATTCCTCCTGGGAACACACAAGGGTCGGTTAACTTTAAGCGACCTCAAAAAATACTTCACACGAGGGTCATCCAGGACCCAATACTGCAGACCAAAGACCATGAATTTTGCCTTTATGGCAGCTACATAGTTGGCCACCATGTGGGTGGACGTATTATGCTTCGTCAAGAGTTCAAGAAAAGACAAGATAACTGAACAATCAACTTTGGCAAGCTTTACTTTCATGTGTATTACAAATGCTAAAAATGTCCTGAATAACAGCAGATAACACTTGTGGGTCTTTGGTCTGAAGGCCTTCTGCAGTCTAACACCAGCCTCTTGACACAGTTGACAAAGTATAGTATCAGCAGTTATGTGTTACAAAAACATGGGAACCCCCACAAATGGTTAATGATAATGACAATACATGGAAAATAACGTCAATAGCACTATATTACATAATCAATGTCCAGCAAATGAATGCCCACTGGGATCCAGACTGGATTTTGAACATACTGATATAATTGCCTGAAACATGCAGGACTGCCCGACCAACGGGATAACAGATCAGCAATCTGATTATTCTTGCCCAATACATGAGTGTAAGAAATTTCAATGTCATGTTGGGCAGCCAAATACCAGACATTTCGGGCACAGGCCCCCAAAAAGGGGTCCTTTGTGCGACCAGCAGACAACACATGGACCACAGCCTCATTGTCGCATTTGACCAAAATGCGCTTGCCTGCCCACATTGGTCCAAAAGCCTTGAGGGCCACCACAATGTTGACCATTTCCATGTGGACAATACCCATGTTCTGGTAGTTCTTAGGAACAGGAAGTTGATACACAAAATGAGCCCATCTGGCCCCCAGGCCTGTGAGACAAGCATCAAGCTCAAGAGTTTCTACTGAGAGGACATGGTCATATATGGACACCCCGTTGTAAGCCTGAAGAAATTTCTGAAACCATCTGAGGTCACGTTGAAAGTCTGCAGTAATTTTTATTGTTTGCTCATTATAGTTGCTTCTGAGGAGGTCCAACATTCTGTTGACAAAATATCTCGCAGGCTTAACACATTTGTGGAGATACAAGAGATGACCAAGAAGGGATTGCAATTGATGCTTGGTACAAGATTTTTTGACACCCCATGAATTGACCAGGTCTATAATCTGACACATTTTGTCTTCTGGTATGGATATAGTGCCTTTTTCAGAGTCAATGAGAACACCTAGGCATATGGCCTGTGTTCCTGGACGTACAAGCTTCTTCTTGCTTATAGACAACCCTAGAGCGTTCAAGACAGTATACAAGCAGTCAAAGGCGTCACGAGCGTGACGTGGAGTGCCCACCCCAAAAAAATCATCCACATAGTTCATGATCTTGTAGCCATGACGACGAACGACGTATCTGACGGCATCGCTGACGCGTTGAAAGATTTGCGTCCCATGTCGACTCCCAAATGGAACGCAGGTGTCCAGGAAGTGGCCATTCCAGTATAGACCCAACAAGTCATAATCAGCAGGGTCGACCTTGATGTGCCTGAATGCCCTGCTGATATCAATTTTGAATAAATGGGCCCCCCTACCCAATTTCTTGAGTTCTTGCGTCACATGATCGGCGGTAGGGAAGGTTAAAGCAAATTCAGTGTTCAAGTAGGAATTTTTGTCAATGCCCGCATTTACAGACTGGTTCTTTGGCCAGGAAAGGTCTATAATCACTCTTCTATTTTCAGACCCCGACTTTTCCCTAGTCATAAAAGGGGAGTAATGACAATTTTTTATGGGATTCTCAACAAAAGGGCCCAATATGGCACCAAACTTCTTTTCTTCAGCTAAGTAAGTCTCCACATGGGTGGGGAACTGGACAGCTGATGAGTGGTTTCTCTTATCTGAACTAAGTGGACAGTTACGATTGAAATCCAATGGAAAACCGTAACGTAGGAGTTCTATTAGCTGTACATCCCAATAGTCAAGCAAAAACTCGCGCCATTTGTCAACATTCAGCTGAGAAGACACAGGGATACGACTTCCTAAAAAGTTGGGGACCCCCTGACGCCTTGCCATAAAGTGCTGGTCAATAGGTGATTCAAACCCAGGACCTGGACTATCACACCGTGGAAGTGTGAAATCAGATAAAGGGACACGCCGAAATCGAAGTCAGTTTGATTTCTCCACTTTTTAAAAGCCTCACACTGTGCATATTCGTTGCTTTGTATTTTCTTGATTACCTGCTTTGAAAGCAAAGTATTGAGATATTTATCATCATTGGCATTGTTAATGTCAAAAACCTTGACCATTGCGTCATCAGACACGGCATTGACCCTATCCTGGGCCTGTATTTGTTTGTCATTTTCTGTGTAATATGTCTGGGTGTCAACAATAGTCCCACAAGTGGGATGCAATAAAGAACCCCCAGTACCATTGTCTTGGCTAATGTCACATTTTGAAGTGTTTTCACAATGATTAGAAAGTGCAAACTCCATGTCAACTTCACTCAACACTTCACTATTGTCACCCCTAGAAGTGTGAAGTGCCACACAAGTGCGAATATCATTTGACACCTCACACAAGCTATCACACAAAGGGTCAGTAATCACATTTTCACTCGCACCTCTTTTGTTAGCATAATAGATTTTGGTGGGGATTTTCACACCTCCACTCACAAAATTTTTAGCTTTGTTACCTTTAACCAATAAACCATTCACACGTTTTTTGTCCACATTGGAGTTGTAAAAACACTTTGTGTAATATTTTTTGGTCTGTGACACTCGTGAAACATTGTGACCTTTGACCTCCCTGTACTGGGGATCAGTATTTACAGTACTTGACACACAAACACCTTTGTTACAACTATTTACATCATTAAAAACAGTTGACGCCTCCTGAGCGTCGTGTAAATGACCCACCACATGTTCAACATGATTTCTGCTGCCCAAAACAGTACTTTCTGGACAGCCAACTACTCGTTTTTTGAACTGGACATTTTCCCAACTGTGCAATCTTTACCTGGGTGATTTACTTGCTTTCCCTGGGCCAGACAGTAAACACATATATGTTTGAACATTTTGCCCCCATGTTCATGATCCTTGGAGTACATACAAGTACCTGACTGGAAATGTTTACAGTACCACGGTTTTTTGGTGGTTTCTTGTTTCCCCCAATTTGATTTCTCTTGTTTTCCCCAATTTGGCCTGTGAACATGATGTTTCTGAGCATGAGCCCGCCTTATTCTTTCTATGCGACTTGTATGCGACCAATCTAAGACCCCCCTTTCCATTTCGCACAGCAGAACTGCATGTGCAGCTTTAGCATTCCCCCAAGTGAAGTCTGTCGCATCCTCCATTAAGTCTGATAAATAAACCAGCATTTGTTCCCTACAATTTTCATCAGATTCGTCCAAAATATTTCTCACAAAACCTTGCACAAATTGGGTGAGGGTTAACTGATCATAACTTATTCTCTGACGATGGGTACCCCCTAAAATTGACTCATGGGGCCAAGCAACTTTCTTTTCAACCAATACTTCAACATCCCTCCCCCTTTTTGACTTAATTTTGGAACCAGATTTACCTTGACTAGCACTGCTTTTCTCTAGTTTTGACAATCTACGATCAACTTTCCTTTGTAACTCTCTAGAAGACCTCAAAACTGAAATATCTGGGATATCCGACTCATCTGACGATGAGTCAGTTGTGACCACTACTTTTTTACTTTTCTTTACACAACACTTTGAAGTACTTAACTTCGTGTCCTTGTGTCCCTGCATGGCAGTCTGTTGATGACCAGCAGCCACTTGACCTTCCACTGCATCCAGACGAGCATTGACTTTCTGCAGTTCCTGTAGTATCTGTGACTGTATGTCTGTTGACGCCTGGTCTGTGCCCTCATCTTCAGATGACGCCTCTGACGACACCTCAGAACTCTGCAAATCTGATACCTCTAGGGCGGCAGGAACCGACAACAAGCTACCATATGAATTACTTTTACAGTTCAGTCCTCCATCATCAGACATATGGGATTTACCAGCTTGTTTCTTCTTGCCCTTGCTAATTTTAACACTGTCCTTCGGATCCGAATTGCTTGTCAAATTCTGATTACACTTCTTCCCTGTGGGAGGGTAATGTTTTTGTCCACATTTGCTGCACAAATAACGTGATTTTCCCATGTTAAATTATTTTATAACTGTCAAAGTTCAATTCTGAAACACATGAAGAGGAACACGCCTCTGTTAATATGACAGTCGAATGCTTGACTCGAATCTTTGACTCTTGGATGACAAAATAACCAAAAAATAGGGTAGACCGTCCCTTTACAGTGGGCCAAGGCCCAAATCAAGCATTTGGTTGTCAAATCAACACTGGAACAGGTAGATCATCACACGGCACCAGGAAACTGTGCAGGTTACTCTGTGTATAAGTGTATAAACTAAAAAGTTCTGATTTTAAAAGCACTAAAAATGTTAAAATAAGTGTCCATAAACAAATTCTGAAGTTCAAATTTTTCGCCAGACCACCATATCAAGTAAAAAACAAATATTTCATGTTCACTGGTCGGCTTCTTGTTTTAAACTAAGGAAATTTCCAGGAACTGTTGGAGGAGGAAGGACTGACCAATGGTCAGTAATTAGGTCATATCACCATGGTACTACCTGGGTGTTACATAAAAGCTTAAGGTGCAAGCACACTTCCCTGGGGTGGAGGACTGACGACAGTGATGCCTGAAACATCACTTCTGAAAGGCCCTGAGGATATAGACCTAAAATTTTTTGAAGCAGGACCAAGTACATTAAGCCTACAAACTAAGTCACCTTCAGAGGGGTAGTGTAACTCCCAAGCTGTACCCAGATATGCACCATTCTGGACCCCATTATTGACTGACTTATCTTTAGGCCAGCTAAAGTTAACTATGATGCATCTAGTGTTGGAGTCAGGCTTCTCACTAGTCATAAAATGAGATATATGGGCAGAAACTGGCCATTCATTGCCCCAAATTTTAGCTCTTCCTGTATGTACTTATCAACATGCTCAGAAAGGTTTTAGCCGAAGTATGATTGTGAGCAATTCTGCCCAGGACACATTATCTGTCAAAATCGAGAGGGAAGCCAAACTCCAACAAATCTGGTAGTGATTGATCAAAATAATCTGTGGTATCTCCACCTGTCCACATTCAGCTGTGATTGTAATGGTAAGCCTCCAAAATTGGCTAACCACACTGTTTCACTAGCAAGTGAGATTGAATGATATCAGGAATTGTTTCCCAATGTGTGGGTGAACCAGTATACAATGTAATAGTGGATAAGGGAACACAGCCAAAGGCGACCCCATTTTGGGCTTTGCACTTGTAGTATTCTTCACAATGACTTTTTTTGGTATCAGAACTCGAATCTGAATTACTGTTAACAACCAGGCCTGATTTTTTGTCATTGTCAGTATAACCCTTATCGTGGTTTGTAAGATTAAAAAAAATCAGAATTTTGGTCACAATCAGAATCCATATCAGATTCAAGGCTTTGTAAAGATTCAAACCTGATGTGCAGAGGAATAGGGGCAAAAGCGCTCTTCATTGGATGTGTTGGAATATTGGTGCCTTTATTGCTTGGCTCATCCAAAGAATGACGACCAAACTCTTTCATGTCCACTGGAGTAACACGTCTTTGTGTTTTAGAATTGCAACAAACACCATGCTTACTTTGAAACCAGTTAGCGAGAGTCGACCAGCTGCATGCATCAGAATCTACGAATCTTGACCAACCTCACAGGACACAGGTGTGCTGTTATCTGAACTACATTTAGTATTAAAACCACTTGAGCATATACCAAGTGTGAACTTTATTTGTGTATGCCAAACAGATGCTTCAACTCAACTCTAGACATAGATTGCAAACACATAATATCAGAGTGCTTGTAATTGCTATTGAATACCAATCTAGTTTTGCGGACATGCTTTTTAGTAAATAAAGGCATGCCCAACTTTATTCATTTTATATTTAGTTTTTCTGCTATGAACCTGAGCATGAGCAAAAGACTTTATGCAAGCCTGGTGTGCAGATACTTTATTTTTGACAGCTACTTCAACATTCCCTTCCCTTTTTATTTACATTTTATTAAATTGTCATTACTTGGGAGGTGTGATTCAGTTCCCAGTTTCTTTTGTCGACTTTCTTTTGTATGGAATGAGATCTTAATATTTCCGTGGAGGTGGTATTATTGTCGTCTGAGGACAAATCACTTGTAAGAGATGTTGGCCCAAATCTCTAACTTTTTCTACTTTTTTACTAGAACGTAACAGTATCTGTACTCAACCTTCCTGTTGCAGATCCAGAAGTCAACCCCTGTACTGCCTGCTGTGATGTGGCTACTACATGGTCTTCCACCATATCAAGCCTCTGCACCACTCTCTTAAGCTGTTCAATAATCTCCATCTGGATCTGATGTCTGTTCAGATCCTTGATCTGTAGCAAGTGACTTTCTTTCAATGGCAGCATCTCTTAGTCTTTCGGAAATATCTTCACTATCAGGCTGAACACTACTTTCATACTTTTTTCCAAGTATGTTGAACATGCCTGTTCTTACAATTCTTACACTTTTGTTTATTACCTGGCATTTTGATATAATTATATGCCTCTGTCTTTGAAATGAATACAAGGAACAGAGATTCAGATACTATCTTGGCAATCTCATGACCAAAGTTTACAACCAATTTGGCATAATCACGCACAAAGAATACAAAATATAGGTTATGTGGGTGTTCCACCACACGACTAAGGCTCCCGATTAAGGGCTTTTGGGGGTCGGTTTGAAATATTTCCTTAGTCCCAGGCGTCCTGTAAGGGTCGGTAGTTGTCTGTTGGGGTCGGGAGAAAAATCAAACATGTTTGATATTTCTCCCGACCCCAACCGATTATTTTTTCCCGCCATAAACAAAATGTCCAGTCCCAGGCTTCCTCAGGCCTCCTCAGACCAAATTTACACAGTCCTATGTTGTCCCAGGCTTCCTGCGACCCTTAGTCCCCGACCCTTAGTCCCAGACCCTTAGTGCCTTAGTCCCAGGCCTCCTGCGACCCTTAGTCCCATTGCAAAACAAGAATCGGCCACATTGGTCTGAGGAAGCCTGGGGACGCCTCAGGACACCTTGGAGGGTCGGGACTTAATCGTGGGTTAGTCGGGGCTTAGTCTCAGGAGGCCTGAGGTGTCCTGGGACCCAGTCGGTATGTCTACGACCAGATCTTGGATCAAACCGACCAGAAAAATGGCTTAGTCTGTTCTTAATCCCAGACCAGTCTGGGACTCTGTAGGGAGGCCTGGGGCCTCCTCAGGCCCCCTGGGGCCGATCTGACCTTAATCCCAGACTTTGATACCGATTCAGTAGTCCCACCCATTTTACCTTATTTTTCACAGACTGTCCACGATTAAGGGTCGGGGCTTAATCCTTTGGTGGAACAGGGGCGTTAGACCGTCCCTTTGTGCGCCAATATGAAAAGCCTGATGTTGACAAAACTACCAGAATCTCCCTAGGCATCAAAAACTCTCCAGCAACAAAGCCATTGGTTAAATTCTATTCCATGCAGTCACATCACACATAAAACCTGTTACATGCTAAATGACTGTCCTAAACACTATTTTACAGTTTAAAACATAAAAACAGGCTGAAAAACTAAACAATAAAAATCAAAATTTATTTTCAACATGTCTTTTATTCAATGTTGAGATTCAAAGTAACTTGGGCCAGGGGAAAGAAGACTCTAAAAACAAGGGAAACCAATCAGAAGCCTCTTTAGTGGGCTGCCCAGCAACCAAAGAGGACTTACATGTTAGACTGGTACTTTCAGCTACTTTTAAGGTGCTTGCATAGCAGGCCCGATATCTGGGTGACAACCCTGGCAAGACTATTATAAATATGCTTAGAGTAAGGAATCTAACATTCCCCAGAAATCTAAAATTCGCCACCTCTAAAACCTCAGTTAATTCTATGATAAAAATGATGCTTTTATTTTTTTCAGTGCAAAAGGCCTTACTCTACATATAATAAATCCCACCTCAATTCATTTATTTTCTTAATATTTCCACATGTATTGAATTTCAGATATGTGGCAAATTTTAGATGTCTTACTCTAAACTTACACAATGGCAATGGGATATTTACTGTTTCTGTTTCCACATTTCCTTCTTCTAAATCATTAAGTAAATAGAGTATTCTTACCACTCTGAACAATCTCGCTGGCTCCTGTTGGTCCCCTATTTCTACTCCTAGGTAACTAAGGACGAAATTTAGTTGATGGCTCAGAACTAATTGGTTAAAGAGTAAATAAAAGGAACCAGCAGGTTGAAACATTAATTGGAAAGTTTATTCTATTAATCAATGATCTTATGATTTGGATATTGTATTTATATTCCAGTTCAATATGATGTTTGCTAAAATAATACATTTATATCTGTAATGCTGTGGTCATTTATATAAAGTGGGACATTTGTTCTCCATATTCCAAAATTCTAATGTGGGATTGATTGAAGGTCTTATCTCTTTAAGCACATTTTGGTTCAGACCAGACTAAAATCTGAAATGTGAAAATGTCTAAAATTAGACGTTTGGCTACTATCCAAATTGTGATTCACACAAAGAATTTCTGCCAACTTGAATTCCTTCTACCTAACTAATCTCATCTAAACAATTTTTTTTTTAATTTTCATACATTGTTTGGAGAACAGAGATAAAACTTTATATTTTTGGCATATGGAAGAGAGCTGACCATTTACCAGATGATGGGGGAGCTGCTGATGTTGTCCTTGCTGTTGTTTTTGCTGCTGGTATTGTTGCTGTTGTTCTTGTTGCTGCTGCTGTTGTTGTTGTGGTTTGTATGTCATATGCTTTATTTGATGAGCTGATTGATTATGGAAACTAAGAAGTTTCTGTGGTATGTCCAATAGAACAATGAAATTATTGTGATAAATGAAAGTCACAAAATATAAGTTTCAATTTTATTTCATATCTACGATTTCCTACAAACTTATAAATATCATACAAGTCAGTACGTATCATAATTGTCAAGCAATCCTGCAAACTGCCAAATATAATTTGAAACATTATCATATTTGTGTATTGTGAAGGCCACACAAAATGCAAGATATGTTGGCCAAAGAAAAGGACAAAAAAAAAACAAAAAAAGAAATACTTCTGATGTTGCTGTTAAAAGTTTTAATGAAAAAAATAAGAGATAGTCATTCCTAGTGGATTGGGACCAGTAAACACCAACTCATGACGTGCAAAAGAATGCACACTTAATAGGTGAAGGTCATTGTAGGTCATACCAGCCTCTTTATTGTTAAAGTTGACTGGTGTCCTGTCTAATGTTACATTCGTTGAAGTTCACAGGGGCCATATCAAAACTTGTAATTTTTTTTCCTTTTTATGTGTAAATAGGAGGAACTGATCCCAAACCATGTTCTGTTGAAAACTAAAACCTTTCAATTATCTGTTTATCTTATCTGTTTATACAGAACTCCATGCACACTTCTGTTACTGACTTCAATTATTTTAAGTATATTTATTCAGGTAGTGAAAGGCAATAACAAAGTGGCAAACAAGTAGGTAAACACAACAGCAAACTGCACAGCAGTAGCTAAATATAGAAACCAATCAATGTCAATAGAACAATAACACAACAACGTTCAATAAACTCTGCTTAAATAGAACTACAGAAAAGACCACTTAAGGAACTACTGGATCCAGTTTTCAGGTGTCGACCTGACAAAATGCTCAATGTTCTGAAGGATATAAGTTAAACCTGATCATAACTTGAACCAACTCCTGCGGATGCTGTGGAGATTCTAGTTATACAGAGTTTACTGTATCTATAAAACACAGATGCACATTTTATCTGGCACACTTGTTAATGACACTAAATAGTTTTATTAGTTTATTTTGTTCATTTTTACCAGTGAAATGATTGAGGATGTAAGTTTTAACATTACCAATAACCATGTCACCATACATCTACAGTTAATTGCAAATTTGTGAGATTAAATCATTTCTATAATTCTTTGTTCAGCCACTTGATGATTTAAATGCAAAAATAATAATAATAATATCTTAAGAAAAAGCACAAACTGCCACACTGACAGCACAATAGGACAGGTAATAATTTTTAAGCATATACAATTCACACTTTCCGGATACAGTAACCCATGTAAAGTAGACCTGACAACTAAATTTCTTGCATATTGTTGCATTGTTTCATAACATGTTAGATTGTTTTGTGTCTGCTAGAGATTAAGAACTGACTCTTTTAAACAGTCCAAATTTAACAGTCCAGTTCGGACCCAGCAAGTGGTAGGCTTATAGACTTCCCTTCTCCTCAAAATATAATTTATCAGTATATTATATTACATGTCACACGTTAAGATACACCATAAAACAAAACAACAATGCGAGTAACTACTACGATATTTGCTTACAATTTAAAATGGTTTTTAAAACATGTTTTTGACAGGGCCGAAAAAAACATGGCTAGGTGAGGATAATGGAGCAAATATTACCAAAAGAAAAGGTTTTTAATATTTTTGTATCAAATTAATTTTATCATTAAGAACCGTTTCCAAAGTTTTTGCTTTCAAAAAATATCACCTAACAGTTTTTATAAGTATTTAAAGAAACATAAGGCTAAAACATCAAATCATATTAGGTTAGAAGTACTAAAATATTCAAATTCAGTTAAGACTGAGTGTAAAAAGAGTTTTACTTGAATCTCAGACCCTTAAGCTTGTTTGGCTGGTAACACGGATAACCATGCTTTGTCCTTACTTCCCCACCAGTGTTCCTTTGTCCAATATAGTTGTCACCAGTGACTGATATGACTTTGTCACATGAAAAAGCCACCTGCCTTTACTCAAACCGAATATTTATCATGCTCCCCCTGCACCCCCTCCCCAACCTTTCTGATTTTTTTCCATCCGTACCAACAAAAGGTTTGCAACTTGTAACTTCACTTTAAGTAACTATTTTTAACCGTATTTTGTATTCCACAATTAAGTGTATTTGGGTATATTTATTGTTTTCATTTATCGATTTTTATTATATTGGCATTTATTACTATTCTGTTACAATAAAAGAGACAACACATATTGCAAATTGCCAACCCCTCTTTAGGGCTTGTCGGTCACTGCAGATTGGTGAGTAATTACTGTGTCTTATAACTGGGTGAAAAGTAAAAAAATATACAATGAAAACACAAACTCATATTAAGATGGTTAACATCAGATGTGACATAGCAAAAAATCATTCAAACAGAGTGGGGATAAAAAATATTTTAAACAAAATAAAACAATAACAATAATACTGACTCCGACAATAACAACATCACACAGACAAACGATCCAATCAAAGCCTTCGAAACTTGTTTTAAATTTTAACACATTCATGCAGTCATGGGCGATATTTTGAGATATTTCCTGTACAACACAAACACCAATTGCTCACAACTTCATGTTCCTCTATAATGTAGATACTTGCATGTTAGTTTTACTTTGATTTACTCAAATGAAGCATCTAGTATACCTATTAAAACTACATAATACACTTCCTGAGAATGTAAACAGGGGATATCAATATATTAGCTTTGTGTATGCCACAAAGTAATTTACTTTACCAGATGAAATACGCAGTAGTTAATGAATATATATGATTAACTGTTGATTGGTCTTCTATCTAAACTTCTGTACATGAACTAAAAATGCATTAACTCAATTAAAAATATTAAATATCAGATATAAATATGAGATTACAAAACGTATAAAATATCAATAATTTATTAGACAGTAGTGTTAATTAGATATTAATATTTTAATGCCATTGTAAATACTTGCTCATTGTCCTGAATCACTGGTGAAAGATAAGTCTTCTTACAATATTAAGGTTATGTCATTATTTTAGTCGCCTACCATTTGTTTACACAGTAAGTAATGTACCTAAATGTGTGCATTATGGAGTAACTACTACACTTTTTTGCTGCATTGTTAAATTGCTACTAACAAACGTTACAAATGTTTAGAAACATAATCCAGGGTATGACATTCATATAGACAAACTTCAACACACAAACACTCCACCTTCGGTTTTGTTTTAAAACAACAAAAATGTAATTTTCCAAGCTTTTGTAAAACATTTTAAAATAATTTATCAAATTTATTACAGGTTAAAATGTTTATTATTATTTTGAGCACACAAATAATGAGTAATCTTGCTAAAGCAGAAACCTATTAATCCAAATACGTTGGAGAGCCAAAGCTTTAGTCAGTATGGAAATGATGCCATGAAATTATAAAGACTTAAAAATAAAGTTAGCTGATTTGATGATAGAGTATAACTTGATTTTTGTTCTTGTATATCTGTGTTTAGGCTCAGCCATTCGGAGTCTTCACATTCTGGATAAACTTTGGTCCATATTTTTCAACATTAGAAATACAGCATCCACAAAAACTATCATGATTCTAACCAAGATAGATTTCCAATCATAACAGCATAAACAGTTCTTTGGGCACGTAATATTTTTTTGTGAAAGATTACAGAAATATTAGTGTTAGATAACAATCATTCTTTATACCATTCAGTGCTTTCCCTAAACAGTTTCTACATCATTTTGGTGCATCTAAAGTCAAATCTGTACTTGTTACAATGCTTATAATAAATTTAGCAAAATGATTGTTAAACGCATCTTGCCCTGAATAGTGAATGTGCTTGGTATAATGATTTGACTATGATCTATCCAATTGCTTGTAATTCTAAGCAATTCTTTATATTATAATGACATAATTACAAGGGTAATGAATATTAAAATATCTTGACACCTGGCAAGGATTTGATACAGTTATCAATGCAAGTGAGGGTAAATTTATTTGGAAGAACAATAGATTAATAATTTTCTTTTTATTCCACTACATAACAAGAAATTTTTAAAATGAATATAGGTTTCTATGTACTCATAATGCTTGCATCATTATAACATAAAAACAAACATAATATGTGTGTTTTTTTTTTGCAAACTAATCAGGAGTTTTATAGGAGTCTTTTATGTGAAGTTTTAAACAATCAATATCATTTTTATGTTATCTGTTATAAACTGAGAGATATTATTATTATTACTGAAGTCATCTATGTACAAATGTGAACTTAAAGCTACCATCTACTTAATATATTTGGCATCAATATAATCTCCACAAGAACAACCGTAAACCCATTTAACTTTTAATGGATAAATAATTTGCCAAATTTCCTGAAATATATAGATTTTGCTAAACTTTTCACACTGAAAAGCTTTACAGTATTCAGCTTGCTTTGGGAATCTTGTGGTGGACAAATTCTGAACAACATGAAAACGTCCTGAATGACAGTATAACACGAATGTGTAGCAAACAGATTGTACAATTTATTTTCATCAGTGATATATTTTTGTATTTGACTAATAAGGTATGTTTAGCTTTTATCATCCACGTTTTATTCGATGTTTTACAGGCCAGTTTCACAAAATGCACGAGCATGGGGCGCTGTTAAAATAATGTCCTCTCTGCCCCCGCACCCCCCCACCCCCCACCCCACCCCCCCCCCACCCCCACCCCCCGCCCCGAGAAAATACAATCTTGAGTGGATGATAAAAAAGAAAGCCATCTGGTATGACCATCCATAAATATACCAGCATTTAATAATCTATTTGTTTATGTCACCCACCCAAACACAGTTGAAGGTGACAGGACATGAGTTGTTATATCATCTAATCTAATAAGGGCCTTTATAGTGCTTAATCTCCATGGTCTGACAGACTCTAAGGAGCAACTGTATATAAATGTATTGAATAAGAGACCTTGCATTAGGGAAGCTTGGTCATACAAGACAAGACACAGGAACAGGCTAAGTTTCCATCAAAAATTAATTAGGTTTACAGTGTCATTAAAAGATACAGGCATTCTTTACTCTGTATATCCGTTTGCAGGTTACAAATTATCACATCTTATCAAAGGGGAAAAGCTGCTTTAATATATTTTAATATATACATATAGCAAGAACATTAACACAACATGTGCTTTAATTTAAACTCAACAATGTACAAAATAATTTAACATATATACATCTTACAACAGCCACTTGCTTTCTTTAGCTTTATCATAACAAACTTTGAGACTTTCTTTCCTCTGTGGATTACTAGAGTAATTAATGGATTCATAGTTATAATATTTCAGGAATGTGTTTGCAAAACACACATTTAGAATTGTTTACGGATTCTAACCAGATTAATGCTCACAAAATCTATGTCCAAAATATACCTAATCTGTCTTTTCTTGCAGTGTTTTCAGACTGGCCTTACATAAAAACTGGGCAATATGTTTTGAAATTAGATGTCTTATATGAATACAGATTGATCCAGAGTTATTTAAACAGAGATAGTTACCATGCTATAATCTGTGTATTACTGAATATCATTTGATAATTATATATCTGATGGATCCTAATAACTGATATGTGGACATCTAAATAATTTTGCGGAGGGGGGGGGGGCAATATCAAATTTCCCTCAACACTCACATTTAACTGAACAATTTAATCTGCAACACTCAATAACAGTATAATTTTCTGTTAGTTCAGAGATGCATAGGTCCTACTTGTAGTTTGACCAGGTGAAGGTTGTAGGTTATTTCCATTTGTTGCAAGGCTGGGACGTGCGGACTGTCTGCTCATTTCTGAGTAATATGGATCCGAACGTAGCGCAAAGGATTCACTTTCTCGACTGGGACAACAATAGCCTTTACTCTGACAGAAACGCTGCAGCTCACGACAGTTCAGCAATGCCTTGAATGCATTACGGAAGTCCCGATTAAAGAATGCATAAATTACTGGATTCAGTGCACTGTTAAAGTACCCTATCCAAAACAACATTCCTGTCACCACAGGAGGGGTAGGGCAGTGTTCATCCCCACAAATCCTTGTTATCACATACCACAGGAAAAATGGCAACCAGCAGAGCAAGAAACATCCCATAATAATTCCCAGTGTTTTTGCAGCTTTGTGCTCTCGCTTCATCCTGTTTCGTTCTTTGGAAAGTCGTCGTGGCTCATCCGACTGATAACCATTCCCATTGGCTGAAGGTATGCCTCTGTTTGAACTCGATGCTTGATCCTGACTATCTGATCCACCGGGTCCACGAAAGTCATTTATGGACTCCCTTTTATGAGCCGGACTGAGTGACAGTCGCTTTTCTGAGTCTGTACGTTGATAGGAAGGTGACCCACGATTCCCACTGAAGCTTGCTCTACCATTAAGTGATTGAAACTCTGCTGGAATGAGACTCATCAGTTTTTTTTCCTGTTTTCTTGCTTCAAGAAATATTTTTATGTACATGACCACCATGATAAATGTTGGTATCCAAAATGATATTGTTGATGAAATGATAGAATAATATGGATTCACTTCGAATACACATATTCCGTCCTGTACACAACTAGTATTTTTAATCACCTCCGCTGCATACCATCCTGTATGTATGGGGATATGAGATATAAGAGCTGAGAATCCCCAAGCACATGTTAACATCAGTGCCACCTTGCGCTTTGTCAGTCTTTCTTGGTAGTGGAATGGATCAGTGATGGCAATGTATCTATCCATGCTGATACAGCACAGATTTAGTAGAGAAGCAGTGGAAAACAGGACATCGTTGGCATTGAAAATATCACAGGCAAGGATACTGAACACCCACCGCCCAGCAATCACCTGACTCGCATTAAACGGCATTGCCAGTAGAGCCACCAACAAATCAGCCACTGCCAGTGACACAATGAAAGAGTTGGCAATAATCCTCAGGTTTCGGAATTTGAAGACACTGATGATCACCAGGATATTTCCAAAGATGGCTGAAAGGATAATGAACAAGGTAATGGTGGCTTTGACACCAATGATAATGGTTGTCTCAGATGGTTCATCATCTTTCTCGTTGTTTGATGGACTATCTGAGAAATTGCTACTGAGTGAAGGTGGTGAATGGTTTGATATGAAGAACTGTAATCCACTGCCTTCATCTGGATAGCCAGAGTTGTATTCCATATCTCACTACTCTAGTCCCGGTTCAGCATCTGCCTCTTCTGAAATCATCATCTATTTTCTGTAAAATATGAAACAGACATTTATTGCTTAAATGCACTCTGTTAAGGTCATATATCAAGATAATTAGTCAAGAGGATTGAAGTAAACAGAGTATACTCTTTGGCCAAAGAATCTTCGCTGTAAACCATGTGAACCATGCAAGTCACTAGCAACTTCTAATCTCTTGCTGTTTCAGCTACACTTATACAGCTGCAACACGCAGATCCTTTAGAATTGAAATATGCCAGTATATTTGTAATAATCACTTAAATAACCAAGACAACAGTTGTACAGCATGATGATTCACCCATACTTAAACCACCTGTATACTCAATACCATATTAAATACTTGTATTTAGCAATGACTGTAAGAAAAATATATATATATTCCATGTCCAGTCACTCAAGTGTTTCCTTTTCCTTACCATAATGTAGGATTACACTCAATATAGTAGCTAAATATTTACAGTTTTATATATTACATTTATTTTCATAATACACTGATTCAAGTACTACTAGGGTACATGTATAAAATGAAATACATAACATGAAAGACCCATTTCAAAACGATTTTGACTCTTACCCGACAGTTGCTTGTGCATGGTCTCAATACATACTGTTATAATTTGAAAAGACTTCATGCTTATTTGACAACTTAAACACAGAATCACTTAAGCGAAAATCCTGTATTGCAATAAAACTCACTTCCAAAATGAGTAAATTATAAACACCAACTAGTTTCTTTACACCAACTTAATTATTTAACTCTTTCCTCAACAGTACTCTAAATGCAGACAGTTAACCTTGTAACAGATCATTGGTCAATAACTTCTCCACATTATATCTACTGGATTATGGGTTGATTTGGCAAAGTTGTTTCAACAACTCAGGGATTAACCTTATAGGTCACAAGAACAAATATAATACACAACACATGTTGTGAAAAACCCAGAAAACTCTATGCCATTGAACCAAAGGAATAAGATTTAGTGGAGTCTGTTATAAATTACTCCTAACGTATTTACAAAAATCTAAATACATTTAAAATGACTTGGAACAAGGTTTACGTCTAATTATTACTTCCTCCAAGGAAGATCTGTATTTGGCAGCAAGTAATTGGGTACCTGTTTGCACAATTACTAGAAAAATTACTTACAAATTTTAATGAGAATTTTGACAATGAAACAAGGAACAGATGAAGTGATTTTAGTGGTGTTCCAGATTGCCGTCTGAATCCAGGAATTTTGAATGAACTTTTTTTAATTGCAAGATAAGGCTATTGTAAGTATGTGTGTATTTACCACCATTAATTAATCATCACATTGAGGTCCTTGGTGGCCTAGTGGTTAGCAAGTTTGGCATCTAATCACAGGCTGTCACCTCTGTGTGTTCGACTCCCACAAGTGACACTGCTGAGGACCTGTACCAATATGACCCTAGATGTTGAACCCCAACTTTAATCGTTACATTGCTTGGCACACAATGCAGGACAATCCCACAATAGTGCATAATGTTTCAAAATTTAATCTAGATACTATCTAGATCAAGAGCAGTGAAAATTATAGGTGGAAATAAGCATCCAGGTAGAAGCTTGTGCTCACTGAGTGCATTTCTAGTTTACAATTATTTTTACATTCTAGTAGAAGACAATTCATAGCTGTCTCTTTTGAAGACATGGAAAGGGGCTGAAGAATATTACTCTCTGTAACACTGTAAAATTGAAATTTTATGGAACTTTTTACCCCAATTTCACTGTCCAGAGATTGCCTACTGGCCTCACTGGCCAGGTATTTGCTGAATTTTTATGCCTGTTGTAAATATTTAAGGTATGTATAAACCTGTCATGAGTTTTCTCCTGACCAATAGTGTGTTTTCATTTTTGGCACAATTGCAGTAATGGCCTGTGTTTTAATTTAGCCCATATTATCCTCTCTATACTGCTGATTTTCCTCTGAACGTTCCAGTTTGCCACCTTTTTGTGACGGGATCAGTCACAGCAGCCCCCTGAACTTAAAGTTCACAAATGTGGAATTGGGGGTTTACATTTCTTGTATCAGCTTCAGACAGGTCACACAAGAGGCTATGTAAATGGTAATAATGCTGCTGTATTTAAATAGCATTAAGTTACACTAAAGACATAACAATCTTCCCACAAAGCACAGAGAAAAGAAATGAGACTTGAACTGAAATTTTTGTTGAGAGCAATTGTGAAAATTACATGCTCAATCAAACTTCACTTACATTATGTACTGATTTCCCTGAACTATGTACTTTGTGCCATTCCTTATACACTTGTTGTTCATTCATTATGTACTGATAACCCTACCACAATGTTACTCCACCTACCTTTTGTACTTATTTCTCACATATATACACTTCATTCCCCTTATTTATGTATTTACTCAGGTATGAACTCACCAACCCAATTTTCATAAGTTCTGGCAAATTTTCTTTCGCTTCTACAGTAATGGTATCAAACCCATCAAAGAAAAAAGAACATTTAGTGAATATTGATGGGCTGTTCTTTTGTGTTGAGTTTTTAAAATCCAACATTGACCTTACTTATGTGTACTCCCCTTAGTGTTATTACACTATGTTCAGTCACTGTTCCTTAAACATGACACTGCTTTATAAGGGGCCAGTTACACTTTCACGAATCCCCAACGGATAGGCCACGGTTCCATATATGGAAACTGACACGGATGTGGGTGGATAGTGTACAAGATTACGGATCTGCCACGGATCTGTTTCGGATCTCCTACGGAGTACTACGGTGACCAAAGGGCTGGTTTGCAAATGTTCTTTTGACTGTTTTTTTTAATCCACAAACCCTTTCCGTGTCAATCCGTAGCAGATCCGGTTAGATCCTGCTATGTTTTGGGTGATATTTGTTGGCACAGAAGCATCACGGATGGAAGGGATGCCACAAGCACATCCAGGATGGGTATATGGACAATAAGGACACTCACGGATGAGCTGGCAATGAGATACAGATGAGGTACGGACTTCCCAGAAAAAATCAAGCATGTTTGATTTTTCTATAATGGTCTAGGGATCTTATCTGTTTTGAGCATACCGCTACGGATCACTACAGATCGCAGCATGCCGTTACGGGTCTCACAAGGACTTTACGGATGTTACGGAAGACCTTATGGACAGAAAATATGATCCGTAAATCACTTAATATTTTTCAACATTTTTCAAACGGTAACCTGCCGCCATCCGGCAGTACATCCGGCCATGTGTAACTGCAGTCTTAGTGAATATCAGTGGCACTACCAAGTAACTGGCTGGTATTATCCTGACTTCAGGGGTCAAAGTAAAAGGAGGCTTGCATGTCCTGACTGTAGATGAATCCCCTAAGCCACTGTAAACGGGCTGGAAAGTCACAAATAGAGATAAATTTGAGTTAGGGAGAGAGAGAGTGTTTAAAGGGTTACTACACATTGGGGCATCTTTTCCTCAGTTAACTCTTCCTCTTAGATCATTTTTGCCAACTCACAAGGGATCAATTTGATTGGGAGAGATTTGTTGTGTCCCCCAGAAGGAGAAGATCTTCAAGGGGAATATGTTTACATTAAAGATACCTTAGTGTCTAATTTGTTTTCTAATTATCTTATTTTGAAACTAACAATAGACAGGAGTTTGAACAAGATATCATTGTGTCATGAATAAATTTTACTTCAACTAACTTAAAACCCAGGAGCTGATTGTCATTGTGTTGTTTAGACTGGACAAAATGAGCCATGTCATACCATATCTGGAAAATCTCCACTGGCTTCCCATTTCATATCATATCCTTAAATTTTACTTCCTTGCTTTTAAAGTCACAAATTTCTACCAACCGCCCTATTCACCATCTTTAATCAAGTCTAGTAGTGTGGCTATACAAATAGGCTATCAGTCTCCTGAATCGGTCCAAAACTGGCAATATTCAGATATGGTTTACCATCAGTGGAATGGAACAGGCTGCCACTAATTGCCTGATCAAAAAGACCATCTTGAGTTACAGGAGCCAACTCAAGGCCTACTTGTTCAGATTGACATCCCGCCCATATAGTAATTTCTCCCTGGCAGAAACATACTGGATTGTGTCCTCTGTCTGATTTCGGACTGCCCCTTTCTTTTAGATTTATGAACATTAGAGGATCTTTATCAATTTTGCACTATATAAATATATATCCATTATTAGAATGTGCAAAAGATATAGGGACCAATTGTCAATATGTTGCCTGTAGATAAACATTGGACCTTTACTAAAGTGTCTGTGAATTGAGAATTGTCTTAGTCAGGTGATTAAATTTAATTCAATAACATTACTTATGTGAGTTCAGAATTTTGTTTACAATTCATAGGTCATAAAACCAATGGGTACTTGAGATGGTGGTGAAACCAATCATGTGCCTGCAAGATTCGGCACTGGCATTGGCAAGCAACCACCTAATTTGAGACTAGAGATCAAGAAAATATTTCAACCCACAATCTCGTGTGCACATGTGTTGCCATTGCACTGACTTACACTTCAAACTTTTAACAGAAAATATCTACCTTTTTGTTGGGAAAAGCACAAAACACAAACCTCTATCAAATGTTTCGATATAACACAACTGAAGGAATTATTGGAACTATCTCCATTATGGTAGATGAAATATCAGATATGAAGATAGCAACAATTGTTTAAGTATTAAGACTTTGGAGGTTGTTTGAACTTTTTAGAGAGAAAAAAGACTACAAATCCTCTAATTCTGGATGATCAAAGATTTACCATTAGATGAGTCCTTTAAGATTACCTGCACGGGGACAAATAGGCTTGTCACCTGACCATGGATCAACTGTGTTTTTTTCTCTATACACATCCAATTTGGTTTAGTAAAACTGATTCAAAATGGCATAATTTAACTGATTTGAACACTTTATGTATTATAATTACAATACAGTGTATTTTAAATTTATCTTTAGCTCGGTTTTAAAAACTTTTTAAATTAAAAGATGCATCTTTTCACATGTTATAAGAGATGTTGTGTGTTACAATAAACTCATAAATTAGCATAAAAATCACCCTGCTTTTGCAAACACCCAACCTCTATATCCAAAACAACAGAAACCATCATGGGTCTCATCATACAAATAATATAGCACAGAACCAGTTCCATTTTTATCAGTTAGTATTGACTCAAAAATAATCCAATTTGATAACTTTTATATAAAACCAGGCTTTTGAAAGAACCTTTCCTATCTTACGTCACTGTGATGTCACATCCTGATAGATATTTTTTCGTCTTTCTACACACCCACAGACAACATCACAGACTGATTATTTTTATGGGGATTGTTCTTTATTTTATGACAAATAGGCCATAAACCGTGTCTAGCAATATTTACATTGCAATTATTGCATGAAGTGTGTGTAAAATATCATGGCTGTAACCAAAGCCTGTTTTTTTCTGTTGCCATAGCAAACTGTAAACATAACTTTGAAGTCGAATGCCTTTCGGCATGAAAGCCATCAGCAAGAATTTAGCTACGATGAAATGAAAGAATACAGTTGAGTGGTTGTTTACCTCTTTGTTGTGGTAGGTTCTCACTTATCCGAGTGAGGGGATAAGAGCTTACAATGCCGTTATCTGAAAGTAACACACCGGGCACAGAGACAGAAAATTATCCATAGTTTTCTAATGGCCTCCATCAAGAGGTTATGTTTTGGGTGCGTTTTGCTTACCTGCCTATCTGTTTGTGTTTATAATAACTCCAAAATTAATTAACAGATTTTTCGGAATATTTTACATGAACATGCCTTCACCAAAAGAAAAAGTCATTTATTTCAGAAAGATCCAGGTTATATTCTGGATAAAAATTCCTGAATTTATAAAGATCCCATTTTAATTGCCTTGACATTCTATTTGACCTCACTAAAATAACTAGCAGATCTTCATCAAATTGTTATACTGGTAGGCCTTGGTCAAAGGAGTTAAGCAATTACATTTGACCGGATCTTATTCTGGACACCAAATGATTCCAAATATTTGAAAACATGCCCTAGTAGCGGTCTGCACTCTACAAGTACTTTCTAGTTTTGTTTTATTCTAATCTGATTTATGGCATTACAGTGTGACGGCAGATCCACATAGCTGTCACATGACAGAAGATGTCATTAACGTTACTAAAATTATGGGTGTCAAAGTAATAATGGATACCTGAAGTACTGGAAAGGTGTAGAAGCTTTACACTTGGTTGGTCAAAAGCCAGCCAATAGAGCACTCCGACAGTGCATAGCTCCGCCTAGGTGCAACACCTCCAATATCACTTAAGACTGTAATAATTAAATATGCTTTAACAAATTCCTTGATCCTGGTGGTGATCTGAATCACCACGAAAACCCAATCATCTGTTCCTTGCGCCATTGATGACATCAACAATGCATGTGCCAACACCCCTGTCGCAGGTCCCCATAATATTTTATATTTAAATAATAATATACACAGAAATGAAGCAAATAAGTCACAATTAGAGGGTCAGTTATATCATGTTACACAAATATATTAAACTACTTTATAAACGACCACCCACCTGTACAATTAGTGCATAAAATCGATGCTTCTTCAATTATCGGCCACTTGGTAACCCATAGATGGTGAATTTTGGGTTCCTTTATATATTCTAACCCCTCAATTATCTGACTTGATTTATGTCCCCCCCCCCCCCCCCCCATTGAGTTTGGATAATCAAGGTTCTACTGTACTTTATAAAAGAATCTGGTAGGGATTTGTCGGAGCACCCTACCAGAAAAGTTTGTTTGCTGGAATTATGATTTCATACCAGTTGTTATGTTGACAAAATTAGTGAAATTTACCCGAAAAATCTATTGCACTGATAAGAGTCCAACATAGAAATTCTGTTGTTTTTTATGCATGCGTTTTCTGACTAGGTATCTATTTGGATGATGCAATAACTAGGTTATGGGAATATTTTTATGAAGCTGAAACTTTTGTAAGCTTTGTAATCACACCCTGTTTTGGGAATTTCTAGTCTGTTGTCATTGTTTGGGTTACAACCAGCTAGAAGTGAAGGAATATGGCAGATTTTGTTATTGCTGAAAAGGATGACCACTACCTTTTCACACGTAACCAACACATTTTACAAAAAGACAAATAAAACCTCAAGGGAAATTGTTCCCTTTAAATATGCATTTTTTAGGGTTTTACACAAATCTAATTGAATTTCTGTGAAGTTGAGAGCCTGGTTCAACAAAGGGTTAGAGTTATGTCTAACAATATTTGCAATAACTCAAATAAAAGACATTTTCTTACCTTAGCCCAAGACAGTGGCCATACCATACAAGACTATTTCCATAGGTTTAAATATTAAACATATTTAGCCTTGCCTATACTAAAAGTATATTAAAGATATACATATACATATTGTGTTATTTTTAACCTCCTTTAAAAACTTCCATAGCCTCTGTTTATCACTTTGCTATCAATAACAACGACAACAAAAAGTTAGGAGATGGGTATATGCATTAGATTTGGACTTTTCAAAGTGTCCTGAATATCATCAATACTGGAGATTTTTATTGCCCTCTGCTATGCCAGATAACATTTGATTTGAATTAAATGATGTGTATAGCACCAAACTGAACATGTTCTGGTATCCTATTCACACCACATGTGACATTGGAGGTTCTGGCTACAGTCTTGCAACAGGTAAGAATTGCTCTTGGTGAGAACATTGCCAGAGTTTTTCAGAGAAAAGATACAGGAAAGATACTGTAAACATTTGTCGCTTTCAACACTGTACAGGTCATATCATAATGGTTAGTTTTGATGGCAGAGGAAGAGGTACATACAGTTGGTCAAGGTTCTGTACTGTAGGCTACCGACCATTGGTAAGAAACTACCAACTTTCCATACATAAGGTACAGGGTTTGAACCTCCGACCTCAGAGGTGGGAGACGAGTGAGTTACCACTGTATCACCGTGGATCCTTGTTCACACAAGAAGATCATGTGTATTTTGCAATGTCTTGATAGGGACTCCGTTAAAAAACTCAATAGCATAAAATTGAACTTCATTCTCAATTTCATTTCTCTGATATACCTTGCAGAACAGAATCTATACTTAAACAAAAAAAAAATAAACATCGTTAACCCAGCCAAAGTGTCTCTCCTCTTCTTTACATATCAATGGAGTCAGGTAATAAACTAAAAGACCTAGAAACATCATTAATTCTGATTGGTCCAAGAAGTTAGCGACATAGCATTGTGTAGCACAAATTGCTAGTTCCAACAATCTTATCTCTGTGTACAGAAGATTCTACTCAGGTCACAAACTATCTGTTTTCTGTCAGACTAATGGAAAAATAGAGCTAGCTATCTTCTCAAAATGAGCTATTATCAAAAGAGACTTGAGTGGGTTGTTATCACTATGGTTTCTGAGTTACTAGAAGTAGCTACCTTGTAACACTTAGTTTTTAAAGCTAATACGAAAGGACTAATCTCCTTACTCAAACACAACAGGGAAATGTTATTTGTAGCTATTATTAGCTAACTTACTGGAATATGTAGATATTTCTCTAATGCACTGTTTACACTTCTCCGAAAACCAGAATCCATTTTAATTCTGAAAATGTTGAATAGGGCACTCTTAAAAATTTAGCATAAAAATTGTTTATTTCAACCTACTTCTACATAGTTCTCATGTGACAAAAACTGTCTCTAAGCAGGGGAAAGAACGATAATCTGGTAGTTACTTGGCCTTAACTAGGAAACTAATGGTATTTACTGTAATAAACAACTGGGGCTGCAAGATTCTGCACTGTAAGCTGTCGGTAAGCAACTACCAACTTTCCCAAATAGGGTCAGGTTCAAGGTTCAAACCCCCAACCTCAGAGGTTGGGGGAGAAGTTGTTACCCACTACACCACTAAGCCCCCATTCTCCCTCCCTCCCCTGGACAGTTCTGGTCAATTTAAAATATCTGGGCCAACTTTTATAAAGCTGATCCAGTCAACTAAGTTGTCCATGACACATTGCAACAATGTGGTCAAAGTTTGGAGTATACATCCATCGCCAGTGATTGCCACACAAAAAGATTTATATGTAAGATACACTTTATTAATCTGCATTTAATGGTAGTTGTGTTTTTGTTTAGATTATAGCTTGTGTATTAGAACCCTTCAACAGTTAAAATCATATCAGGACAGACTCCTCAGTAAATATGACATGAACTGAATTCAAACCCACGACCTCTGGGTTCAGTGTCAAGCAATTCAATGTCACCTGTTGAATACTCCACCACAGAAGCTGTTATTAAGGAATTGCTTCAGTATGTAATAAACACTGAAGACTTTCTTTAGAAATATACTTAAGGATATAATAATCACAGAAAATTCTATCAAGGAATAACTTCAGGATATAATAAGCACCGAAGACTCTAGTAAGGAATTACTTCAGGATATAATAATCACCGAAGATTCTATCAAGGAATTACTTCAGGAATTACTCTCTTTACAAATTGCTTTAGGATATAATAATCACTGAAGACTCTATTAAGGAATTATTTCATGATATAATAATCACTGAAGACTCTATTAAGGAATTATTTTAGGATGTAATAATCACTGAAGACTTTATGAAGGAATTAATTCAGGATATAATAAACGTTGAAGCATTTATTAAGCAACTACTTCAGGATGAAGTTTTTATTAAGGAATTACTCCAGGATATAATAAACACTGAAGCTTCTATCAATGAAATTACTTACGAAATAGTAAACGTTGAAGCCTATATTCAGGAATGTCTTCAGGAAATAACATACAACAAACTAATTGCCACTAGTTAGTGTTGATCAACCAAGACAAAATAAAAGTTTAATTCAAAACTATCACAATAGATGGTCCAATCAGGGTTACAGGGATCTTCAGTGGCCTAGTGGTTAGCAAGTTTGGGATCTTATCACAGGCTGTCACCACTGTGTGGATTCGACTCCCACAAGTCACAGTGCTGAGGACCTGTCACAATATGGTCCTGGCTGTTGAACAAGACATAAAACCCCAACCGTGAAGCTTTGAACCGACAAGGGTCACCTGTCTTTACTTTTCTAATACATGGTAAGGAATCTGTTACTGTTACAGTGCCCATGTTTCACCTAGATAGTGATATATTTTATTGTGCCACAACTACATTAAGCTCTATCTCCATTTGACGCCACAACTTTATAAAATATGAACAAATTTACCACAATCAACCACTATCCTACTCTGTTGGCTATGCCCAGTTGCAAAAAAAACCGGATACGTTTGTCTGGAGATCAGTGAACATGGCATTATCTAGGTGATACAAACTAACTACAAATGCTTATCTCACTGTTTCCCGTGTCTAACTAAGTAAATAGATTCTTTTATGCCAGGACAAACTAATGGATCTTGTCAGCAACCCTTGAAGAACAGATTTCTCTTCCTGTAGACTGCTTTAGGTTTTATACTAAGCAAGAATAATTGAATAAGTATATGTCTCCAGGCATGTGATTTGTGATACCAATTTTTCCTGCTATTGAAGTGTTTCCCTTTGTAAATACTATGTAGATTTTTTGTGTTGCCCTATAATAATGTGAAAAATTACATGCTTAACATTTACCTCATTATGATCAATACACAATGTATTTATTTGATGCAGATGCACTGTTTTGTGTCTGGGGGTGGGGGGTTGGGTGTGGTGTGTGTATGCTTGTGAAAATTGCAATCATAAAATATTAGAAGCGCAGATCATAAATCATACACGTGGAAACGTGCACTACAAAAAAACATTAAATAATCCAAAATATGTAATTTCGCCTTAAAGCTGCATTTCCATTGGCAAGATCAGCTAATATTTTCCCAAACCTTAGGAAGTCACATCAACTTTATTAATATTTAAAGGGATAATGCTACAAGTTTAGATGCATTTTCTTAGATGGTAACATTTAGTTCATTACACTTTGCGCCATAAGAAGCAGTGCATATTGACCAACAAAATGCTAGTTTTATGATTTATGGTCCATGAATAGTTCAAGCCATTCATTAGCATATCACAGAGCCATATAACCCTCAAAAACTGCACGCTCACTGTATTATGTACTTTAGTTTTCAAATTATATCAATACGAATGTACTGAATGCATACAGAAGAAATATAGTGTTATTAAAATATAATTGTTTGTGTACATTGTTTATTTTATGTACATCTGCTTAACACAAAAACAACACCATATCTATCTCTTGTAGTTTTTGAACTCAAATATCCAGTCTGTGTTTACATTGAAACAGATTTTAAAGGCCAGACCAATTGTATGTTTACGTCATTTAATCCAGCATGTATTTAAGCTTTTAATGTGTTCATTACAGAATCCAGATACAAGCCATGATTCGGCTTTGGAATAATGTGTTGAAAAGTGAAAACTCTAAATGGTGGCTACACCTCCTGTTTTAAGCAGCTTAACTCCTATTGGTACAAGGTTCGAACCATCAGCCAAATCGTCATTTATCCCATTAGGTCAGTGAACCCCCCATGTTTTGATATGATAGTTAATTTGTCTGTTAATTGGTTTTTTAAAGGATTTTGCAAACAACTGACATTTTTCAAACCTTGGGTTTACACAATTTGACCGGTAATCAATGTAAGGGGAAATTTATGAAAATATCCATTAAACCACTATATTTGTTATTTATTGTTGTGGTATTAGAATGTACATGTAATATGGCTTTGTATGAGGCCTCTGAGCTAATTGGTTATGAAGCTTGGTTCTCACTGTTGTGTCTGTGGGTTCAAATCCATCACTTAACAACAGCAACATCGAAATACTAATAAGTAATAAATAACTAATATCTTCCAATACAACAATGGCTGTTAAATGGAATTAATAACTATTAAAATCTTGCCATTTATGTTTGCCTCGACAAAGCCAGGATATATTGAGGGAAGGGGGGGGGCTATCTAAACAGATTAAATGTGACAGAAGACAACAAAATTAAGTCTGACAAACAGCCAAAAGATAGTAGTAAATAAAAACTATAATGAAATATGAAATGTAACTTTCAATGACAATTTTTTATTCTCATTCTAAAGTGCAAACCACATTTGAGACATTACCAATTGCAAATCGTGTACCTGAAAACACACGCGAAAGGGTTAAACTGTGTAAGAATTATCAAAATTGGTCCAGAAAGAAACAGGTTACAGTAGTTTTAATTGGGAGGGTAAAAAAGCTATCCCTCTTACTGTTGGTATCTTCTGATTTGATAAAAGTTGGGTACTTGGAATTGCTTTTTATACAAAAAAGAAAGAAAATTTTGTTATATCAATTGCATGTATTGCATCTAATCAGCTGTCTGGTGTTGCATTGTCATTGGTTAGTGCAGGCTGTTGGTTGTACTGTAAATTCTACATGAATGGTTATCCACAAATTATGAACATAATTGGCAACGTTTATATATCCATGTAAATGAAAACTGACAATAAACTGCAAGTTTTTCTTTCAGTTTTGAATAAAGTAGCAAAAAAATCTTTTTATAGAGACCATTCAGTGCTTGCAAGTGATATTTGGATATAAGGTCATACACTTCCTGATTTCTGGACAAAAATACAAGGCTTCTGTTTTCTTGTGGATAATTAATCACACACACACACATGCAAGTATGCACAGACACCCTCTCAGGCCAGTCTAGCAAACAACAAAGATATAGCAAGAAACAGAAATGTGTTTAAAACTACAATGAATTATGCACAAGTAGACCTCACAAAGTGCAAATGTTTGTTTATATACATGTATAAATGTAAACAGAAACATAGCTGGGTATAAATATTGAATCCCAATATTTTTCAAAGTTTTTCTAGTGGATGATTTTTTTTCGACTTTTTTTGGACATGTTGGCCAGAATCCATTGTAAAAACCATCCAAAATGCACTTTATGTGTGAAAGGTCAAAGTTTGAAAAGTCAAACATAGGATTTTACATCCAATTCAACAGCCAGGGTCATATTGAGACAAGACAACTAAGAACCTATTTAAATTAGTGTCACTAACTGACAACCCAGATAAAAAAGCAATCTTTTGAAGAAAAGGTTATAATTAGTGCAGGAAAGTTTTGAGACACAAACCAGAGAGCTCAATGAGTGCATACCCCCGGCAAGACTCATGCACTCCAAATACTGCTTATGAGAGCAATGAAAAAATAATCTTTAAAAAAAATGCCAGGATCTGGAAATCAAATAAACTCTTGCTTGTGGCATTGTAGACATTTCCTCAAGAATTCATCAAAATCTATAAATAGCTTCTGGAGTTAATTCACAAACAAACAGACTAACATACCGCCAATTACACAACCTCCTTGGCGGAGGCAAAAAACTGACCCCATGTATTTAGTGATAGCCATTTGTCTCATGATCCTACCTGTTCCAGATGACCGGATCAAAATGAAAACATGTCCCTTGGGTCTAAAGAATGTTTACATGTTTGGAACTACGATTATGGAAGAATTAACACTTTCGATATAGGGGTTATATTAGACACCTAGACAGATAGGTAGGACCACACCTTTAGAAAAACCCTCATTGTCATATTCTGTGTCTTCTATTCTATTCCAGATTTTATTGTGCCTTTCTACTCTAAGGCACAACAATCATGGACAGTATTCCAGTTCATCTATCTATCTAGGCTTAGAAATGACTGTTTCCACCTAGAAACCGGCTAAGTAAGAAACTATGGTGGAGAGGCCTTGGCAAACAGATATGATATGTGTTGTTTTTTTCCAAATTGCTTGTTAGATTTGATCAAGGATGAACAAAAATTTTAAAAACCTCTAAGAATCTTCTGTCTGGTCTTCCTCATCCTGTTTTGTATTTGCTGCTACAGGGGAGCAGCATGGACTAAAGTAAGTAGAATGACCACTTCTGAGAAACCTGTAGACAAGTGTAGCCGTCTTAAATGTACAACTATATGTAACAGGTAAAATCAATAAAGACTCTTCAGGATTTGGGTAAGAGTGGTGTACTTATTACGGCTGGTGATATGATAAGTGTTTCAATAACAATGAAAGTAATAATTTTATTTTAAGTATACTACATATCTTGCAATAGAATAATACTTCAAATGAAGTCACTACTCATTACATATAATGGTTTTGATATATAAGGAGCCACAGATAGACAGACCACAAACATTAAAGGGCTATGATTGTCATTAGTACACTGGTTAATAATGACATTTATCTATCAAGTCCAGTGCAGTGGTATATATTCAGCTTTTTAAATCTAAATTATTGTCTAGATAACAGGAACTTATATTAGAGGCTTTATGGTAACCCCATAGCCATGTTTTGTCCTCCACGCCCTTCCAGTAAACCCTCAGAAAAATGAAGATACTTTAAAAGGCCTTTCACCCACTAACTCTACCCATAATGCACCTGGGCTTATGAAGTCTTTGTAGAAAAGCTATGACCCAGATATGGCTTTCATCAAGGGTCTGTAATCTGAAAACAATAGCATCAGAAGCCATGGTAATCCTTTTAGGTGATGTTTGATGGAGGGGGCTGTTATTTGGCAGGGTGGAAACTTCTAAATGTTATCCATATATATATTATATATTAAATAGGAAAATCACCCGAGTGATTTATTTTTTTTTTGTTTTCCTCAAAAAGCAATAAAATAATATCCAAGTCTGCAAGATGAGAAGTTATTTTTTTTTTTATTTTCTTTACGGGTGATAAAATCTTTTAAATACTTTAAAATAGTTATTTTGCATTTGTTATCAAACACTTTGAATGATAAGCAAAATGAGTGGATATTTATCTAAAGCATTAAAGAATCTACCATGAAACATATAGTAAGGAGCTTCAATGAAGATTAAGAACTTTAGTTTTCAAATTTGGATTTCTCTACTATGTCTGCATGAATTTTATGTAACAAAAGAAAACAGATGATCTTATAAAAATATTTTTCTAATGATTTAGATATAATATATTTATACAGTTTTAAGATATACATACAAATGTATGCACTTATTTATGTAAAGCAACAAAACATCCATAATCATGGCCACTGGGGAATAAGTAAAATATTACACAGGACCAGTTTCAGTCTAAGGCGAAGTCAGGGACTTAAGTCTGGGCCGTAAGTCTGGATTTCACAAAGGATGACATAATTAAGATTAAGCTTACACTGCTTTATTCCATAACCACAGTGGTTTTCTGTGTCATGTGACCCGTTTTTCTGCTTAAAATATAGTACTGGTGATATATTTCCTTTGTCTGAGACATTTAGTCTTTGGAAAGAAATACTGTTTTCGCAATGGAAAATCTTGTTACGATAAAAAGCTATTAAATCTACTTTAAGCAGGTATTCTAGAAATTTGAATTTTATTTTCAGCCAGTTCAAATTCATGAAGTGGGGAAAGATTTATAACATTCATCTCTAAGTTGTTGTTTGCAAAAGTTAAACCTACTCCAGATGAAAGAAAATTTAAACCAAAGACTTAGCTAAAACTCAGCTGATTTGTGAAATCTCCTAACTCTAATACCCAGGTCACATGCTCCCTTACTGGAGTCACAAGCTACAACCAAACAGGCTCATGTACTTCCGGTTGTGTCTGGTTGTGGTTTGGTCCACTTACTGTTCTGGTAGGATGTCTTCTCTGGGATTCACCTTTTTGTAAGATATTCTTTCCGACATTTGACACAGCTAGAAAAGCAATTTTACATTTAAGGCCATTGTTTGGCCAAGTGTTTGAAATACTTGGACAAGCTTTCACAAGCTGATCTAAATATACATGCTGGAGGAGAGGGGGGGGGGGGGGCAGAATAGATTTTTATGGGAGCTAATTCTTTAGTGTGAATTACCCAGATATGAGGTTCCCTTATCGCATCCATAAGGATGAGGTGATCAACCAGAAAGTAAACATGAATAGAAACTACTGTAAGGAAAGGTAAATCAGTCTTAGCCGAAGTGTCATACAAAAGTTTTAACTTTAAGCAAGTGTAAGTCCAGGCTAAGTCCTTTGTTAAACTGACCCTTGGTATTTATTGCCTAGTTTATTGGTCAAATAATTTATATATTATCCCTTAGCTAATTACCGGTTCAGAATTTTTTTAAAAAGTCAATTACTATTTTACTAGATTTTTCTTTACAATGTATTTTTATGTACACATTTATTCTAAATGTAGGCTTCATGAACAAAATGGACTTTACTTAAGACATAGCTATGAGGTGAACACAGTAATGTCTGGGGTTTTTATGCCCAAGATTCCATCAAATACCATGCAATTATAACTGTGTTATATATTATTACATTATTAGATTCAATAAATATTACAACCTCAGATCAGGCTTTTGTGTCTTGGCCTTAAGACGATGACACCTTATTTGCAGTGACTTTAGAATTTGGCAAGGTCAGTGAAGATATGTTTTAAGATTATGAAAAGATCATCAAAATTTTATATCTCCAAAGCGTGAAAATTTTACAAAGTTTCTAGGACAGTGTATAGCTAAATGTTGGAAATGACCTCATCTAACCATGTGCTTTTATAGGCGTTTAAGCTTTAACTAGAAGATTCTAAAGCACAATGTTACATGATCATACTATCATTCAGCTTTTGGATTATTATTATTATTATTACTATTATTATTATTATTATTATTATTATAGCATAACACTCATCTCCATATCAAATATATATAAAATATAAAAAATAACAGATAAAACTTGTCAGTCCAGTACAAGAAAGTGAGCTCTACAAAAACAATTGCAGATATCTGTAGAATTTTATATTGGGAGGTTGTAATATTGGGAAAAGAACAATATTTTTCATCCAGGATTGTTGTATCCCAATAATACCGTATAATACCTGAGTTCATAGTTACTGTTAACTTTGTCCTTTTGTCAGTACTTGATCTTTTCATTTTCCTAAGTGTTCCAATTTTTAAGTCAAATTTTTTTCAAGGAAAGCTCATTTTTTAAAAGCCAGATGGTTACCCTCTCATTGAACCACATTAATACAAACATAATATCAACCAAAAGTAGAGATTCTTGTATTGTCTTGGACATAATTGTCAAATTTTGCAAATTGTAAATAAATATTCAACAAAATGTCTATTCTACAGAAGTTATAAAAATTGGAACCGTTAATTGGCTGTGATGGACCACATGCAGTTATATATGGTAATTGTAGCAACAAATGTTGAATCATGTTTGTCACTTGGATATTAACTCCAAAGTGAGGCTAAGTTTTGGGTGTGTTTATTTGTCTGTTCCTTTGCCCTTGTTCACGATAACTCCAAAAGTAATGCAGAAATTTGTTTGGTTTTTTTTTGGTTGTTTTTTTTTTTTTTTTGGGGGGGGGGGGGTTGATGTGGGTAAGGCCTGGCCAAATGAAGAAGGCATAACATTTTAGGAAAGATCTGGATTATATCCTGGTAAGAAAAGCATCCTGAATTTCCCTAAATGTCCCCTGCTGGAGGCTTGCGTTATATCGGTGCTTTTCTAGTTATTACGTGCTTCCAAGCACATCACACACAATTAAACCTTATCACTGAACACGCAGATCTAGCTCAGCCTTCCTCAATACACTTTTCGGACGCTATTTTTTCTTAACATATAAACCTCTACAGAATTTTACTGTTCAGCAAAAACAATACATATACATAGTTATATGTACATAACTATTAAATTTAATTCTACATAATGTTGATGCTGGTTTCTATATCCTGATGTGTTACTCTTTTGCTTTCACATCAGAAGGGGCAGAAGGATCACTTTTGTGAATCACAGATTGCCCATATGGAAACATACTCTTACTCTCAAAAAGAAAACAATAACAGATCAGTCCTGATTCTCATGCTTTTGGAGTGTTAGGTTATCTTAGGATTTAATGGAACGTTATTATTTAAGGCAATAACAAGAAGAATCTCATAAAACATAAAACTACATATCACTAGAAATTATTGTTGTTCACCACTCTTATTATGCCGTAGTTCACATTTATCCAGACAAACAGAACTGTTTTTTTAAATAGTTGTGCCTGAATGGGATTTAGGGATTGTACCAAAACAGTTTTGAACAGTTTGAAATATTTCAGGATGACCTTTAATAATCATGCACTTTAAGAAAATAAACGTGACATGGTACCAGATAATCTCATCAGAGAAGTGTCAGTGTCATAGGCTACATATATTTTGTAGTATTTTTCTTCTTATTTTACTTTTTAATAATTTTATAAATGTTTATAATTTTCTGACATAGTTTACACATTTACAGTTTCACATACCTTTGCAATGAATCTGACAATACCGGCATTCAGGAGATTATTATCCTTTCATATGCAGATGACATATTTGTAACTCCAAGAGATGCTTTGCAATATACCTTACTCGTTACGGCAGTCCATATTATACTCTGCAAGTTGTTTGTACATATGAGGGTATGTTTTTCCCACAACTCATCAAACGTAAGACCAAAATTGGCCAAGAATAAAGTTAACAATTACATGCATGCTCATCCAGATCCAGCTATAAATATTCGAGGACAAATAATTTTAACAACATTTCTGATTTTTGTCTTTACCTTTTTGCTACATCACCCAGCCGAGCTACAACACAACTGTATCCATACACAGAAAATAACAGAATAATGCATGTATACCTTACACACTTTGGGCACCAATAATAGGTCATTTTACCACCTGTGGCAGTACTGAATACATCCGACAACAAATGCTCATGAAACACAACATGCACTCGATCATCATAAACACTTTTTATGTCCTATAATTCCATCAATATATATTTATAGCAGTGTCCCTTTTTTCTAACATATCCACTTGATAGTTAATTACCACAATAATCACCAAATCACATGTTTGCTATTTTTATTACTCTGTTGACTATACAATTCTCAGATCACACAAGTCTCTTTAAGCCAACAACAGTCAGCACTGCCCTGTGTGTGTAAAGCCATGGACTAAACAAAACTTAGTAGTTAGTCCAGTGAAAAATAGATAGAGTGTGTGAGGGGGGGTGGGGGGGGGGGGGGGGTGGGTGGGTGATAGCTACCTCTTCCAGCAGCATTACTCTCCCACATGCAATGCTAAACACTGTTGTCAGTGAAAAATCACATCAATGCTTTAATGAGACGCCTGGCAGCCCCCTTTGCTGGAAACCTTCAAAGGACCAACTAGTGAGGGAGGTCAATCTTCTGTCCAGTTTATATTTCTGGAAATAACTAGTGTTTCTGTGTGTTTTCAGAGTAGCCTTTGTTTTTATTATTAGTTGTCAGGCGGGGGGAGGGGGGGGGAGACTTGCACTGGACATAATAAACAATGGTTTTAACAGTGTGTCAAAAAGCATCAGAGATATACTGATTCACAGCCAAATGCAATACTCTTATGAAAAATACCTTACTTTTCAGTTCAAGGAATTTAACATCTCTGGCTCCATTGTCAGTACTGGATTAAAATCTATCTTGGTCATGGCATTTTGTGCTTTCTTTAATGGCTATTAGTTCCCTTAGTTAAGATCACTTTTCCCTTTACTTTTCTAGGATCTCCATTTTCCACTTACGTATATGGGGTCATTCATTCTCATTGTGAATATGGGGCGGGGGTGTGGTGATAAAGAGGGTGCACATTTGGGGGGATTTAGTAGAAAGCCAGGGGTGGTGGTTGTAAGGTCTTTTATACAGCATTCACACTGTTCCAATAGGGCCTCCTGATATGCTCCAATTTAAAAATGTGCCTGAAATAGTGCCAGTTCATTTTACTATAGTAAAAATCTTATTGTTTTCAAATCCATATGAAAAGATTTTAAAGCTGTTACACAAATTATACACATGCTTGTTTTTTCTTTATGTAAGGGTTGCAGTTTCTAGACTGATATTTTTTTATATCCATCATCACTGCAGTATCACCAGTCAACCTGTGTTAGTGATTTACATCTATTGCAACTTATAAGAATCACAATATTTCTATTGTGACAAAAATTGAAAAACGACGTAAACTCATAGTTATCTTGTAATTTTTTAGCCCCAAAATCTTGTTTCTCCCGATAAACCACTATATTGGAGGTGATATATCATAAAAGTGTGAATCATACGTTAACTGTTAGTGCTTTATCTCTCAATCTGTTTCCTGTATGGAGGTGGACAACCTTACTTGAGAGAATAGTTATATAACAGATATGACCCATATGACTGTCCTGTCTGTACGACTGTCCACTTCTGCAGTAGTGTACTTGTAGTTTTTACATATTCAATAAAAACATTTTCTAGAATAAAATAAATCATTCTTGTATTAAAGCTACTAAGTTATTAAGTTCAAGTAACCTCCTTATATATCCTTACCCATTAAGTCTTGCAGCCTTATTTGGGACAATCACCTTTCTGAGTTGTTAACAGGACTACATAAGGGAATTAGCGGATATCTCTTTGCAATGGCATCTACTGCTGAATGGGATAAGCTCTCCCAACTTGTCAGATCACAGGAAACAAACAGTAACTGGCTCCAAAGGTCACCTTTAGACATATATCTTCAAACTGGTGTGTTCCATCAATCCCCCAGCACCACTACTACCCATCCACCCACTAATTTCTCAACTTCAACCTCTCAAACTCTCATGCTTTCTTATTCATTTGTCTTTTTCTTGACAAAGATGTGCGTTATTGGGATACTATAGCACCTTATAAGATGTATTTGTGTCTTCAGTTCTTTCCATAAGTCATTTTTACGTATTCAGTGATGAACTTATATCTGGTCCATGGTATTTGGATACAGCCTACTGATATAGCCTTTTTGACTTGAAGCACTACTATCTTTTAGCAGAGGTACTTTTAAGCTGCTGTCTCATATCATTTGATATACTTATTTTTTATGTAATGGTAACTCCATCATGTATTTACCTGAACCTGAATCTAGCTATGTAAAAAGTGTCTGAAACCTTAACACATAATATGCAAGTGAAACTTAGTCCCTAAACGTAGCATAAAGTTAATGAAAATTGTATATTGAAATATGCTACATATACTTATTTAGTGTCACGCCTAATACCTGGTAATATTGCGATGAATAGTTGAAAGGGAAGAGAAAAACTAGAACATACAGTTGGTCAATGTTTTGTACTGTAAACTGCCGACCAACGGCATGCAACTACCAGCTTTCCCACATGAGATCAGGCCAAAATTCGAACTCTGATGCCAGAGGTGGGAGGCGAGTGTGTTACCACTGTGCCATAATGGTGTAATCTGAAAATTTGACAGTTTACAGTACATGTATTACATATGATCACTTTCTCTGTTATTTTAGAAATACATCACCATGCTATCTATATTTTAAATACATGTAAATACTGATGTATATCATATAAGAAGTAGAAGCATCAGTCCTTGTCAATAACAAGTTTGACATTTGCCATTTTCTTACAATGGTAATAATCATTAGGACCTAATAGGTTGGCATTGGTTGGTGAGGGATGTGACCTTTGCCATTGTAAGGTGGTTGTTCCACTGTGACAATCTTATCATAAGCCTAGCTCATAACTGGAAAATGCCATGAATCAGGGTTCTAGATCCCAATCCAAAGGTAAAGAGGAAGGATTTGATTGCCAATAAAAAGAATGTTCCCCTAGTGACAATGAGGGTTTGTGACTGATTAGATTGCTTTCGGGCTGATTTGGCAATAGATCCCAAATTCCACAAAACAGGAAATGCGCACTACAATATAAAATGGATTTACACATACCAAAAGAATCACTATGATCGAGAATACGACCAAAAATGAGGTGCCCAATTAAAATAGTGAAATATATGATTTGCCAATAGGGAAGTTGCCCCAAATTTGTCTACGAATGTCAAAAAAGATTTATGATAGGTTTAGCATTGAGTTCCCAAATGTAAGATCTGATTAGGGTCACAGAAAGTTTATGACAAATTCAAACAGTTTGAAATTATCGGGGAGACACGTGATTGGCTCACAAACAGTAACATACTACAGCTGAGCCTCCCAAATGTTAAGATTTTGATACACCCGTAACAAAAATACTGACTTCCAGAACAGCCATTTGTCAGGATCCGCAACCTACTGGGCAGGTGGATCGACATAGTGGAACAGCCATCTCACAATTACCAGTGAGATGCAAGTATCTATTTAACTGATTGGTGAATATAAATTCATTTGTTTCAAATTGTGTCTGATAATATAACAAGTGGATGAGTGGTTAATTTATCTGGCATTTAATTGGTTGGCTCTCAGTTCTGTGTTTGTGGGTTCAAATCCCAGAGGACCCCTTCTGATATATAAGGGATGCAAAATCTCTACCACAGCTTCACAGAACTGTGTACTATTGTCACGTCAAGGCTTAAAACCATAAATATATACTAAAGATATACTATATGTGCACCTTCCCCATTTAAACATGTACTCCCCACTTTCGCTTCCATTCAAATGGAATGACCGAAGTATGACCGCTGCCTTACAGTGCATACAAAGTTTTTGTTTGGCTATATTTTTGTGTCCAGTAGTATTAGTGGGATGCTGACCTCTGGGGGTTTACTGATACTGTCCTGTTAATTGGGGGCGTGGTACAACTGATGACAGTAACTCTAACTTATTGGAAATCCCCCCCCCCCCCCCCCCCCACCAGACCATACAATTGTTGCCACTAATGCTGTGCACATGTGGATATTTGGACTGGTTTCAGATCGAATGAAACCAGTGATTTTCACAGGTCCAGATTTTAGACTTTTCCAAACAAATTCTGCTTACGATAGGCTGTTAAAGATTTCCCCAAATTACTCATCTGTTTCAGTGAAGTGGAATTTGTCAAAACCTCACAAATAAACAATATTAAAAACTTCTGTATTCTAGAAATAAAGCCACAAAGTGCACATAAATTTCACATTCCAAGCATTACTTTAGAGTGAGGCAGTGGGACAGCTTTCTATTTGTACTGGTGACAACCATTTTACCACAGCCTCACAAAAACAGAAATCAGTTCCATTTCACAACCATGATGAAACCATTACTCCTCATATTAATCAAGTTATGACAGAGATAAAAACATTTGCACAGATGAGCATTCAGCATGATTTTCCATAAAGCTGGATAAATGACATTAAAAGGCGGGAAAAAATCTAGGTCAGTTATCACAGGAAGTGGAAATGATTGGCGTGGGCGGGTCACGTGATCCGTGTCCTCCTATGGGGTTCTTTTATTGTAACTGCCGTCCATCTTCCACATGTGCTCAGTTGTCTTCAAAGATTCTGCTTTGCCAATTTAAAATCTATTGTTTCTGGTTGAAAGATTTCCTTTGCTCAGGGGTTATAGATTATCGTTTTTATAAATTTGTCCTTCATTTTTTTTATTCTTTAATTGTCGCAATTTCCTTTCATCAAAATAAATCAGTAGGGAATATCAGTGTTGTAGCTTTGAAAATTAAGGAATATTTTGGTTTATGAATTTACAAAAATTCTGAAATTCTGTTAACCTAAGCTTGCAATATTTGAAATGCATTGCAGAACCTACTTTAAGTTTCTGCAAACAAACTAGTTATTGCAATATACAATACAACTTGTGATCTTGTGTTTCCATGTATGCAACTTTCCCAAATCCCCCTTAAACAATTATTGACCAAATATAGACAACTTCAGAAACAGAATGTCAAGTATCGACTCCTCTTTGTGCAGAAGCTCTGAGCTGCCCATATCTATATTTCATATTTAATCGAATATTCGAGTTAGTAAGTCAACCTATATATGTGAATAAACTAATGTATATACTTACTAACTGGAATCTACAACTTAATATACATTCTTTCTATTTATAGGTATATATATATATATATACTGCAAGCCTAGCTCTTATATTCCTATCACTGCATGTTTACTGTAGCAAAAACTAGACATACTCATTCAAACTTATGCCTGAACAATTTAAGATTTTGATGCACTTTTTAAGCTAATATTATCTGCCTTATGAACAAAAAAAAATTCCTATTTATCAGAATAAAACAGTGGGTTGGTTCCTGCATGGTAAATTTCGCGTATGTCTTAGTCTAAATACTCACATAATTCTGCTACAAAAATGAGAAGCTTAAATGAGAGACTTGCTTATTGAAGAAGGGTAAATGGGGTTTTGAGTCGTTAAGAGGCCTACAGGTCTCCCATAACTGTCAACTACCAGGGTGGCAAATTTACCAGTGATATTTACAGCCACCTGGGGAGTAATCAGATCAACTCTGTACCGGAAGTGAGGGCCTGGAAAGGTGATTGGGAAAATAGGAAAATGGTTCTGCTAGTTAGATTATGTCTCCATAAAGATGACAGACAATCGCAAACACTGACTTTTTTTTCTCGATTTTGGATAACCTGTTCATGTTAACAGCAGAAGATTAGCGTCAGATGTGACTAGTTGTCCTTCTATTTGCAAATTTATTGTCTAACTGTGGGATGCGAGTAATTATACACAGATATCAAATAAAAGTAGAGATATGCATTCTAATGTACAATCATGTGTAGATTTGTATATGTCAAGATACTTTAGTCTTGTCAACTGTACAGATGTGTTGGAAAAACTCGACAGTATGCTTTAATAATAACATGAGTTGACAGCCACTACGGGACAAAAACATTTCCGGTCAGAAAGCCAGATTTAGGTTGTTGTACAAGAGTAATGATGCCTGACCAGTGACTGTGATGTTTTCGTGCCATAATATGTATTCTACCTATCCAAAAGCAGTTTTCAACTGTTGATTACCAAATAATTTCTGAGAGACAAGAAAATGTTTGAGAAAAGAGACCTTTTATATTGTTGTAAATATTTGTTACATACTTCTTCCTAATTTTGGATTTAAAAGTAAAATGATTTCGTCCATTGGAAATACTATACATGGAAACGTGACATAAGTGTGAGGGTGGATAAGATTCTTTTATTTTTGGCAACACTGATGTAATTACTTGGACCAAGAAGTAAATCTGTGTGTAGGTGTTACATTTATGTATATCGAGAATTCTGAGAGGGTTTTGGCATTGCAATAAAATGGTTGAAAGCTATGTTCCAGTGAGTGAGTGAGTGAGTGAGTGAGTTCAACACAAATTCCACACTTGTGTTATATAATAAAAGAGGGTGACTTTCTTCCATAAACCTTCCAAAGACACTAGGGAAATATTACAGATATACTGAACCAAAAAGACAAAACAGTAATTAGCCTACTAGATTATTTTATAAAGAAAGGGACTGTAATTTTTTTTACGCATCAGCACTCAACCTATCACTGTAGATATATTTTTTTAAGAGTCTATTTTTGTATCAGCATTCCTGATTGGTTAGAGTTTGCATTTATTGTTTACTTGTGCTACTTTGCGGAGTATGCCAAATTTAGGAAAAAGGCAATATTTTTGTTGATGTCTGGTGTCTACAGTCCAGAATCTTGAAAGACTTGTTTTCTTTGTTTTCCTCGAACTGGTACCTGTCATGATATAAATCTACACAATGTGTTTAAAGTGATATTGAAAGACCAAGACCTGAATAGTAAGATTATTAAAACCACTTACTTAGAACCTAAGCATTCTGTCTGATATGTGCAACTTTTTCACATAATTTTCCTTATTTTTTTACCCAATATCTAACATTATCTTTTTGAAATATTTGTTTACATCGTCCAACAATGGAAAATTCCATTTGGTTGCAACTAAAACTACCCAAATTCAGATCCATTCTTGTCCAATGGAGACCCAGTACTGTTTTTCTCCTTGTGTCACCGTCCTACTTGAAAGTGGTATCAAAATCCAAATAAGTGAGAATAAATCAAACCACAGGGCTTTAAGTGTGAATATTCACAATTTTTACTCCAAACAATTACAGTGATTGCACTGTTGACAATGATGCAACACCTGTGTTCAGCTAATTAAGTGTTATAGACATGATGTTAAAACATTAGAGATTATCTTATGAAGCCGCATATCCTGAGGTAAAACAAGAACTAGATTCTATGATTGCATGTTATTTGATATATGTTCTCAACATACAAATCAGGGTTTTTTGTGTCAAGAGCTGGAAATAGAATAAATCAATATATAGTACCCTAAAGGCCAGTACACAGCTAAGCGATCCAATACAACCTGACCTGATAGGCTCAGATGCAAGCTCTCTTTAAGCTGTGCATGATCTGAAACAAGAAAGCTTTGGTAATTGTATGTTATGTAATTGGCAGCGTTTGTTTATTTGTCTGCATTCTTTGCACAATAACTCAAAAACTTATGAATGGAGTTGGATTATCCTTTCAGGAAATGTCGACAATGGCACAAGCAACATATAGTTAGATTTTGGCGGGAATCCAGATCAATGCTTGGGTGCAGGAATTCTTTTTTAAAGTATATTTTTCATTACTCATAAGAAATATTGGAGGCATGCCCCCTCCCCCCCCCCCCCCTGAAAAAATTAAGTTTTGGTAAAAACATGGTGCATTTGTAAATTTAACACCACTGTCAAGATGTTAATTTTGTACTTTGCGTTGAACCCCATTACATTATTTTTCAAGGGGGGGGGGGGGGGGGATTCTATCCTATCCATATCTGAACTACTGCATGGTAATACTTTCTTCAATATTGGAACTGTGAACAACTTCTGTTGATTTAAGTGTCTATTATGACATCACAACTTAAAAATTAGAACAAGTATGGATCTGTTTCTCTACCTTTCCTAGTTAGTGTACGTCCTTTGTTTAACAAGAGACATTTTAAAAGGGTTGCTTTTAAAACATTATAAAACAATATTAACCGAATATTTGTTTTGAACTAATGAAAACCAAAATTCAGTAATCAGTAACCCCTTTGGTAAAAACAGGTGTACTTTGTAATATTTTACATTTAATGCTTGATAAAAATTTTACCCATAAAGATCTTTTAACACGATATCCTTATTGTACATGGGGAGGATAAAATTTCAAAGTGATATAACTTTGTGATGTTACAAGTGAGTAGTGACAGTAACAGCAATTGGAGAATCTTCTTTGATGAGGAAAGCTTTGATGTTTGATCCTTAATCCAATAATAAAATCACACCCTTACTGTGCATGCCTGAGACAAATTTATCAAAGTGACAAAACAATTATTATAATATATCGAGTGAAAAAAGCAACTGTAGATTTTCATTGGCTTTGAAGACTTTAAATGTTATATAGCCATATGAACTGTTGTAGCCAACCATACTCGAGGGTCACTTGGTCTGATATGTGTTAAACAAATTTCAAGTTTTAAGACTCAGATACAATAATGTAAAAGTGTTTCATCTAGAACCATCCCCAACAACTCAGAAGAGATTTCACCAGTAATTGATCAAAGTTTGAATATTTCTTAAACTAGGATAGCTCAATATGCAACAGTACATACTAACCAATTTTTTACAATGGAATCTCGAAATTTAAAACTGAAATAGAAATTCAGAAATTTGGGATTTTTTTACTACAACTCCCAACTTGGTGAGAGATATTTATCCCCACAGTGTGGTGCTACTTCAGTGTTAGTTTTAAATTTGATCCAAATCCCATTAAGTTGTGTTCTTTATAATCAGAAAAGTGAAAGCTGTATATTTGTAACACAGAGACAAAATCTGTTAAGAGAAATCTTACGCCCAAAGTCATAAAAATGGATTAAGGGATGTGGGGTATTACTGGATAAAATTACACTCTTTTAAATCTATTTGCAGATGACAGTTTAGTTTTTCACAGAACACATTTGTAATCATACCATATGTTATATATACTACGTTCACACTTTTCCGATAAGACACTCTGATGTTTCCTGATTTTAGAAGCTATTTTTTTTTCTTTGACGTCACAACATCCTTGGAAATTACAGTATGGTGATATTAGGCCGTCTTGGCGTAGGTCTGTACTCTACAAATGCTTTCTACTGTGAGAACTACAACAATTCACAAGCCATAGAAAATTATTCTTATTTGAAGAAGTCTCCAACTATTTCCTTTATCTGGACTGATTGCTGAAAATTCTTTTACCATTGTCTTTCACTTAAAGTGGGCTCAGATATCAGGCCAGATCGGATCGGTTTAATGTGAAGGGCCTTTATTTGTCAACAGTTGGCAACTTTTCTACCTCATTGGGTGTGTCATGCTCACTTCTAAAAATATCCAGATCTGTTCATCCAGAAATGGATGAATGGGGCATTAGGTTCTAATTGGAAAGGGAATTTTGAAAAAGAAAACTGCTTGAATATATAAACTGTCATTAAATAACAGGATATACTAGACTAGGCATAAGAACTTAATTCACAGAAAACTTAGGGAAAAATTATTGTTTGACTTATTCATTCTAAGATAGCCACTAGTTTGGAAACATAGCATGAATGTGTACATTTATGCACAAATGCTTCGATGTGATAACATCTGGTATTTTTGCCAGCTGTTGACTACAGGAAGAAGGAGGCAGAATGCTGTACATCCTGTGCAGAGCTTGCTACACACATCTAACTACAGTTTTGCTACAGAAGAGAGTCAGAATTGGGGAGGACAATAGCCATATTTGGACACAGAAATGATACTGTAAAGATACTGTAAATACATAGAATGACACAGAATGTAGCGGAAAGGCAGCATAATAATTACAGAAATGATAAGACACATTGCAGTTCGTTCAGGAGATCGCTGAGATGACTTTCCGACCGCCTATTGTAGGTGAAAATTTGATAAAATTGATGTGACAGATTAAAACACAGAATGCCACAATAGGCAAACTTTGCAAGGAGAAGTCTGGCAGTACCAGGAAGAATGAGGAGTTAAATGAAACTCCTATAAACGTGTGTCACATCCCCTGCAGTGTGACCTGGGCATAAATGTTGTAAATTTTAGATTCATTGTCATAGCTGTTATCAAGGTTTTGACTTACTTAAACTAATATGGTGAAAACCTTTTACATGGTAGTCTTTTGTCACATGGCATCACTTTTCTCATACTTAGGGGCTACATCGAACAGTGTTGTCCTCGTTTATCTAGGACGTGACACCTTCCTTTATATTGCAACTTTGTTGTGACATCACAACATTTTCAAACGCATGAATTTAACCACTTCCTTTCCACGATTGATGTAGCCTCTCGATTAATTGGAGACAGTTTGATAATGCATCAGTTCGTCTGGAGATGTGTGAACGTCCCACCAGGGATTAGCAGTAATAAGTAATTATCTAATCATGTTTAACTAATGTAACCATTCTCTAATAGTTTACAAAAAAATGAAGTATGTTTTAAGAGGAGCTAGATGTAATCGTTAATGTCTTCTGTACTTTGACCCAATTGTGGCGCAATGCAATGGTGCCCATGACAAAGTTTTATTTGTTTTTCATTTATTTATTTTATGTACCTAGGTGCAATAAAAACACAGCCACAGTGTAATAACTGATTACAAGGGATTAGTAATTGTTACTGATTTTTTTCTTCATTAACTAGTTTGTAATGCCCCATATAATTGTTTTTGGTCCAGGACTATTGTATTTATTAAGAGTGTCTGTAATTTTGCACTGATTTTTTCCAAATTGTTTACATTCAGAATTCATGTTTTATTGGTAATTTCTGCAAGTGCTTTTCACTCCATATTAATTCAACTAGCCTGGCCAAGGCGTGTTCTGATAAATAAACTATACGTTAAAAGTCAAGACAACAAATAACATTGTTCCAATAATTGATCATCTAATTTCATTTAATTGCCAGGCACCATTCTGTGTCTTTCACAGATGTACATTCTTGAGTAAAAAACATTACTTTTTATTAAAGAGTAACAAAGTCAGACTGTGATTACTGGTCCTGAATGTTTTTGCCTCTTCCTGAGATGATTTGATGATTTATCTACATAGGTGATTTGTGATTCTTGACAGGAGATAAGTCGACTAAAAATAGGCAATTTGCTCTATTTTCCTTAGATTTAGTAAATATTTATATAAAATTAAACGGGATTGTTATTTGTTATTGTTCAAACCACAGCATCAATTCAAATTATTATCAGCAGTCACTATTTGTTGATTGCTAATAGTGAGACATATACTAAGAGTCAAAAAGTCTGATTAAGAATTCTATTTTTAAATAACAGCTCAAAAGTTAAGTTCACGTAAAACATATTTTATATACCAGATGTAAAGTGAAGACATACCAGAATTCTCATTTTAATGTTTTCCAACCAAATGCACCAGAAAAGCAAACATGGTGGCTGGTGTAAACAACATTCTCGAAAGTTGAATGTCAAATATTTGTGAAAATGAGGGAAAATTATATGAAAAAATGTAAATATTTGAAGACAATTTTTGGCTGATAATTATGTTTCACACATGTTTTATGGAATCAAGCAATACTTTAATAGTTTTATGAATGCCCAGTTATATAGAGATATATATGTAAACATAGAAATTCAAAATATAATAACGTCTTGGAAAGGCTACAAACGAAAAGCAATCTCGAACAGATCTTTTTATAGACAATTTTGAGGCTTGCCTTGCGGTCCGGAATTTATTGCCTTTATGAGATATAAATAGAAAACAAAAAAAATCCATTCCAGACGTTGAGATATTCTTATATCTAAGAAGTAATTAAGTGATAGATAACAAATAGATAAAAATTCAGTTGTCCAAGAGATAAGGGCACTATAAATTTAAGAAAACATATAGACACTGCAAAGCACCGCTGGGGTGAGGTGACTCATAAAATATTCATGACATCTTCAAGTAAACTTTCGAGACAAATACAAAATATTTTCCACTTTAGTAATTTGTAGGACTGGCATAAAACTCCCATCAATACCAAAATAACTGTCAGAAGGTAACAAGCCCATGTGAATGGATTGTATTAAGATAAATTAGCCTTTTTGACAAAGAAAGTTAAGGAGAGAGGTTGTTGGCACTTTCACAATGAGATAAATATGCAATTTTTAATGTACGATTCCATTTACCTGACAAGCGAACACAATTTGCAATGTTCCATTACTTGTACAGCTAAATTGTCTACAAATATTTCAACAATTATAAATTCTAATGCCTTGCTTATTATTATTATTATTATTATTATTATTATTATTATTATCATATATTCAAAGTTGAAGATATTCAGGAGTATGAACATGGTTCATTTTAATAAGATGGAAACATAAATTATCATGTCTAAATAACGTAGATAGGTATTCTCATACTTGTAAACATTACATAATGACTCTAATTATAATTATAACAATACACATTGTCTAATCTATATTATATTAAACACACAACCATTTCTTCTTTCATATTGTACAGTTGGCATGTTTGTAACCATACCGAAAAAAAACATCACATGTTATTTATGCAGACTTTATTAACGGCTCTGTGTTTAGATGCTATTTATAATGTATTTACTATAAACTAATATTTATAACCCCCTGTACTTAGTAAGTGGTCTCCGTGTGGTCTGGTAAGTTGTATGTTTTAGTTTGACATATTAATTATACCTGGAATAATGTCAGACCGTTACTTTATCTCTACGTCTACCTCCTGCTAAATAATAATTGTGTCAAGAAGTGTAACAATAGCCAAAACTCCCTTATCTGTACAACCTTATAAATGCTTCTTAAGCCAGTGTTTCCTTTGTCAACTTTAGCAACATGTTACCACAGACAGATAGCTGATGTTTCAAGTTCTATTTCCTTGGTAAATTTATGGATTATTTTTATATAACAAAATTCTTTATTTGCTTCAATCCATTTATTTATTACAATCATCCCCAAAATAAGGTTTGTTGTTTTTTCTATACACATAGCTCCAAAAATATCGGATGGAAGCTATATTCCACAGTTTACCAGTGGCTTGGTCCGGATCAAAGTTGATCCAGATTTGGCCAGATGATATTCATCCAGACCTGGATAGGAAATCCAGATACAAATAATCTTGAAATAAAAAAAAACTAAAACTAAACACAAAGGCTATTTTGGACCAAATATATTAGCCCATATTGTTCACTTCAAGTGCAAGAAGCCTAAAGATTACATTTTGAAGTGAATGTTTCAAGGTCCAAGTTGCAGATAGTTGAAATGAACACATTGTTTACATTTCAACTAAGCACATGGCCTCATGTCTATATTAATTTCCAACTGTTAAATCTATCTTGAAATGCAAAAATTCTTTATTACTGTAACCATAAAGCTCCTTTATTTTTAGAGGATTATCAATTGGTTTAATTTGTTGAGTGTTAACATATGCATATATACATGTATATTATCCTACCATATGTTTGACACTATGTCTAACTTAATTTCCATCTTCTGTGGATATCAAAGATTTACAAGTATATTAAACTTAATTATGTTAAACATTCCTGTTCCAACTATATTAGTAAGCTCAGTTTTATATTAAGACCTCTTTCCTAACATGAGATTATATATTTTGATTTCAATCAATTGTCTTCCTGTTTAAAATATTCGCAGTTTTACACTAAATTTTGAAATAGTTACCAGATACATGGGTTGTATTTCCCTTATAATCCATGTTTGTTAAAATTTAACACACAGACTTCAAAACATATTTTATAGTTATTTTGTTTGTACCCTTATAAATAATTTGAGTGTTTAATGGATTTAAAGAAAACACATTTTTAACAATTAGCTCCATGTTAAAAAAGTAGAAGGGTCATAGTGGTTTGCTTCTGACCCACTTGCTTCTCGCCTCTGAGTAGTAACAGCTGAGTACTACTCCTCTGTGTGTGAGTCTAACATGTGACTCTGAGTGGGAAAGTTAGTAGTAGTTAAGAGTACAGAAATTTGACCAAATAGTATATATTGCTCCCCATAACCCCGAGCCCTCTCATAGAAACCTACCATAAGATCAGTTGTGTTCAAATTGTGATTGCACTCAAATATATCAACTTATGAAAGTAAAATTGTTGATAAAGGGGATTTCACACTTTTCCAATATATCCTCTCTGATATAATTCTAACTTAGTCTAATGGGCAGAGAGGACCGGAAGGGGCTTACTCTTGTGAAAGAAAGACTTTTTTTCAATTTTGCAATAGTTAACACAGGAATTGTTGCAGTTTTAACATGTCACTTATGTAATTGTACAGCATGTAAAATATGTTATTGTGATAAGTCAAACATTGACACTGTACCAGTGGGAGATACCTAAGGTCAAGAAGCAGAACTGTAAACAGTTCCATTTTTTTTTTTTTTGGGGGGGGGGGATCTCGACAGTTTTCATTATATCAATATGTCGAAGATGGACTTTATACAGATCTAAGAGAAAGCAGGGCACAGTTAGTAGTGAACAATGACCAACTGCATGAAAACAAGACTGAAATCTCCTTCTGTCTACGTGCATAAGACGCAAAGCAATAAAAACATGAGTAGTGCACTGGAGCAGTGCACGATTCATGAAAGTCCTGAGATAACAAGGCCGAACAATCTTTTAATCTACAAGAGTAAGCCACAAAGGCATCAGTAGAGCACTGATATCTGAGTTTGGAAGCAATTAGAAATATCAAAAGAACAAATGGAAAAAATAATTTCTAGAAGGGCGGGCCCCGTTAGAGACCTGGGACTTAAAAAAAACTTTTCCAAAAACATTAGAAAATACAAAACATGTTATCTAAAAAGGTGTGATGGAGTATACATTATTATTTCACATAAATGTTATAACCTCAATGCTGCCTTGATGCAGATATATATACTATATACAAATTAGAGGTTTTTTACATAGTCTATTCAAATTGAATTAAATCAAGACTTACCTTTACTTTTAACAGTTATCCTTTCAACACTAAACAATTTATATATTCCCAGTATATGTATATCAAAAACATAGCAATCACTTTTATCGTGATGGATTGTTGTCTTCTAAAACGTTTTGTCCTTTTCTGTCCAAGCATTATGTAAGTTGACATAAATTAAATGCAAAGTCTCTGTATCCAATTACACTTGCAAAAATAGCAACCTACATTTGGTAGATGTCAATTTAATATATTCCCTGCCCAAAAACCTTACATAATGTATGAGATTTTAATCACAACATTTCAGTATGTCAAGGTTAGATGAATTAATAATATGATGTATAACACCCCAACACACTACCAAATACTGTTTGAAGTACCTTTTCCTTTACACTGATATTTTAAATAAATAATTCCTTATTTAGTTATAACACAACAACACTCAAATACATGTAGCTTTAGAGGCATTCATGTTTAAGAGAGAACATTTTAAGCACCCTAAAATGTCAGTATTAGTTTGCAGAAGTAATTTAAATGTCAAACTAGAAAAAAATCTCTATGTTTTAGGAGACAATACAAATCTATTGTATATACTGCATCTATGTGCCAATATATATGTTTTTCATAATATCATTCAGTTATTTAACCTTATCACAAAAATGTTTCACGTCAGTGTATCAATAATAGATTCAAAGATATGTCAGTAAGATCACTGATAAGTTTTAAAATCACTGCAGATTTATAATTTAGGTAAACATTCTTTTCCGTTTTAACAGATAACAGTTTGCCCCTTGAGTCAATCTCCTGTATTCTGTGTGATAATAAAACCAATATGTCTGTACAACTGTGAATTGAATGTTTCAAAAATAGAAATTTATAAATAGATTTTACAGCATTTCTATATTTAACATAGAAATTTGTCAACACTGGTATAGTTGCCTCTTCAAATAAATAATGACAACACCTTAAGAAGGTACCTTTCGTGGTATTACTGAAATCTTTTCCCCCAAATTTCCCGCCTTTATATTACAGGCCAAATTGTCATAGGTATTAAAAAAACACTCAAATGCATAACACCTTTTAAAACTTCCTGGATGGTGTAAACAATACAAAACCATACTTGGGACTTTCAAGTATTAAGAAGTAACTTTATGGAAAATTACTGTATATACACATGTGTACACAGTTATAATAAAAAAACTGTTAGATATTATAACAATATTTTAAGCTGGGTATAAATCCCCCCCCCCCCCCCCCCCCCCCCCCGATCCAAATTGCCCCCACACACTGTTTGTACAATAAGGTGTAAAACATGTTGTGTAAGTAAATGGTTTCCCTGAGTTTCCTTGGGATTATTTCGGCCATGTTACAAGTATTCATCAAATCATTAAAAATAGTCTTAAGTATCTTTAATTTCATTCATACTGATTCAAGAAGTTAAACTGTCTTATCCCATTTATAGTGGTAACATTCTGAACAAAATGTATGTTGCTGAGAAAAATTACTCCGGTTAAAAGTAATCATTGATTATTATGTTCTTTGGTGCATGTGTAAATTTAGTACTTAGCAAATATATTGTAGTTATGGTCGATTCACACTTCTCCAGACAAACAGTACCAATTTAAGAATGATTCCAGTTGAACCGGGCGAAGTAAATGAGGAAGGAAGTGGGTGAAACTGGAAGAAGGTGCACATACTTAACATCTTTATCTCATAAAAGAAAGATCTTGCGAAGAAAGTTTTTGAAACACATGTCTGTATTACATTACACATATCAGTGACTTTTGTGTATATCTTTATAAACTCAACACTGACGGCCACATGGATTTTTATTTTTTAAAATAGCTTTGTCACCTAAACTTTCGCTGTGGTGTTATTTTTTGTTGTCTTTTTGTGTTAACATTTTTTATGAAATACTCTCTGCAACCTCTATAATGAAAATGGAAATGAACATAATAATAATAACATGTTACAATGTATTGCTACATGGGTCAAATGTAATGTTGATCTTGGATCCTTGAAATCTAAGATAGTGGTAGACACATAGCTCTTGTGGACTAAAAATTGCTGGTACAGGTTTCTTCCTGCATAGGTATGAACAGATTAAAACATTCGAGGGCTACTGTTGACAGCAGATTAGAAAATAAGCTGATCTTTCCCTTTATGAATTGATGTGTTATGGTAACAGACTTCAAAGACTCTCTTCCAAGCGGGTGACCTATCGTACAAATGTGAATTTGCATGATTATGGATTTTTTAAAATATACTTCATACAAATGTAGCTTTAACTCCCCCATGTTTACACTATTTAGAAATAAAAGTTTTCTGCGGTACCAAATGCTATGCGAAAAGCTTTATCTTTTTTTCATTTTAAGGTTATGATTGTACCTATTACAGCTATGTATAATTGCTGTTGTTATACATAAAACATTGTATCTGATATAAAATGGAAAATGTTATGTACAAATACTATTAAATTCATACCAAGCTGTTTTATCTAGTATGAACTTAATGTTTTAAAGATAAAAAAGAAAAAAAAACTCTTTGGAAATTCAAGCTTTCTGTTGTGTTCGCTTGATTTCATTTAATATGCAGAAGAGGAATTAGAAATCTCACAAACTAGAACATAAACTGGATATTATTCATACCTTTATGAGCTCATGTATATCTAAATATAAATTATACAGCATAAAATTCCCCAGCGATTGAAACACCCAACAGTCTTCTCTCCTTATGTACGGAATGTAGGTGGGAAAATCCATATTACCTTATATGGCAGTTTCTTTTTGGAATGGAAAGAGATCATCGAAAATAGTAAAATACGAAGGCTGGATATGGACTGATAAGCAATACCTAATTCTTACCGAAAATAATTCTTCACTGACAATTTTTAATTCCATTTTTAGGCGTAATTTTTCACTGTAATCGTGTAAACGATTTGCATTGTGTGATCTGGGATAGTGTATTTATGTATTCAATTAACTTTTTTATCTATTTACAAATGAGAAAGCACTCACAGGATGTAGACCTCTACTGGGGGCGTTTCAGAAAATTATTAATGATTCAGATATTTCCAAAATTACAGTCACTTTTTTCCTTTGTCCCTGTCCTACTCACATATAAAACCCTAAATATCTGTCTATTACTTTTGTACTAGTGTCAACCAGAAAGCCAAATCCATCTATCTAAATCCCTCGATTATCCGACCCGATTGTATGTCTCCCATTGAGTTCGGATAATTTAGGTTCTACTGTACATTGAAAATGAGAATTTAGAAAATTAGAAATTTCTTGTACCTAGAATATAACCCGGATCATTCCTATCATTTAATCACTTCATCCTTTGGGTTAGGCTTCAGTCTGTTCATTATATTATAGCCTTATCGTGTACACAAAGAAGTAGATATGCAGACAAATGAATACAAGCAATCATAATCACTTGGTTAAGGTAATAACAGAAACTATATCTCTTTCCTGTGGATACATATTGACCAAATATGGGCAATCAGTTTCCTTAAATTTGATTTGAAAAATATATGAGGCGTTGAAACTATGTGAACATCGTCTGAAGCGCTGATATCCAAAAAGGAGTCATTTAGCTGAAACCAATATCCATACAGCCTAGCTTAAGGTTCAAATTTGTACTATATCTTTTCAAAAATGTATACAGGTATTCAGTATTCATGAAACACTCATACATATTAGGAAACAGAAGCTCATCTGTCATATGAACTGAAACTTCATTATCTTAACTAAAACTTTTCTCTAATTATGAGAAACTTGAGCCTTTAGCAAGGCTAGCATCTATTCCCGAGAAATAGTTTTGGTAGTGGAAAGGCAAGATTAAACAGATGAGACTTCAGTCTGGTCCTGGAAGAATCCAAAGTTGCGACTTGCTTACCAGTAGTAATCTAGCTAAGACTGTTTTTTTTTTCATTTCTGAGGTGACTGCAAATTGCACATATTGACTGTTCAAAAATTTGCCAAATCCTTCCATTTTAATAAGCATGGACAAAACCATATGAAACTGAATGCTTACATATGACTCTTTTATCTCTTTTTTTTACTTTCTTTTGCTTCCAGGGGAAATAATTTGCAAACTTGAAAATAGCTAATAAACCGCTGCCACAAACCCCATTTTATCGTATTTAGCAATCATTTATCTCTTGATAATATAGAAGAAAGTGTGTCTGTAATGCAACCTGTTTATACTGTTTCTTGCAAATGGTGGCTCCCAGCTGGTGACTACATATTCTTTAAACCTCAAAAAAACAAAAGTACATAATTTGATAACAGGTGATTTCTTAAAGTTTTTAGTGTTGTTTGTTTTATATGTTATTTCTTTGTTTTTGTTTATAAAACTGGAATTTTATCATTTTTGAAACTGCACTGGCTATTCATGAGCACAATTTCAAATCCTGTTCTACCATCTATGGTCGTATTTATGGAAGTCTACTTTAAATCATGTGACAAAATCATCACCAGTTATTCTCATATTTCCTTAATTAAATAAAAAAAATCTTTATTTTTGTTAAATTCAAATATTCCACACATCTAGTACTTGTATGTTCAATTTCTATTAAACCACACTATGTCCTCCTTTATTTTGGAATAACACATCAAGGACTTTCTTCAGTCCAACTATCTCCATTATTGACCACAGAACAAAAAGCTGTTAAAAGCAGGTATGATACTTTCAGGTCCACCCTAGGGGGATAGGATAAGACCCAACCCCTTCCATTACTTCACACAAAATAGCCCCCCCCCCCCCCCCCCACCTTTCTTCCACCCACTTTTACAGAAATGGCCTTCTATCACCTAGACTTGATGATAAAACACATTTTTGTAAAGAAAATAAACAGGATAAAATACAGAAACCTAGAAAATACTGAAAAGTGCATGGTGCCTTTTTCCTGTAACATCAATAATTTAGCTGTTTTATTCTTATATTACATATTAGTTAATTTAACACACACCCTATAAAATATTGTGGATACATTTGTTGATACGCATGTTTCCACATGCACACAATTTGCAATTTGTGACTTTCAATACATTGTAATAGTGTTAAACATACTGTGTTAGCATTATATGGTCAATCTTCTACTATTAAACTAGAGGTGCCATTTATTATAACTTAATTCATTCTACTAACACCTTACATACATGGGATACACCAAAAAATCCATTTACACATCCTGTGAGTGGTGAGACACAATCAGCTGTCACTGAAGTAAAAACAACTCACGTGTATGTTACTAGTGATGCCTTTAAACCCTGTGTTCCCTCTGTGCTAACCAACTCGGCTGTACATATTAGCCTTGGTAGGTGTCCAGAAACACTTTCACTGAAATCATTGAATGGAATATTGTCCGAAATTGTCAATTTGGCATGACACCTAGGTTTAGGTTCAATTTAGGTTACACCTACACCTTTCCATGGTAGAGTCATGAGCTACAAACAAACAGGCTCGTTTGTTGTGATATACGTCATTTTCATGTTGGCTACTACATCTGTATGTGTTGTTATGACACTCCTCTGTGAAAAGGGAGCCTAGCAATCTTGTTATGAGTAATTTTAATGATTGTAAGCTGCCACTGTGAACTAGTGGGTAGTACACTTGTCTAGAAACACAGTGGACGTGGGTTCAAACCCAGTTACAGGCAGATACACGGTGGCCATGATGGCTACTTAAAATGGTGGTTGTCTGTCATGAGGTCCTATCCCTATTGGCAGGCTAAAGAACCCCAGGGACATTTTTATATATTCAACCTTGGAGATGGGTCAAATGGCACTTTGAGTCTTTCAGTAAAAGGAGATATTGTGTTGAGTATAAGTATACAATGTAATACAATGTAAAAGTCGGTAACAGGTCATATGACTTATGTTTTGGTCAGGACAAATCATATGTTTAGTCAATTTTCCTGCTAGCTTTCAACAAGAACAGTCATAGCTGATTTCTGATTTATAAATCAATGAGGTTTTATGTAAAGTCTTACAAGTGGAACTGAGGTACGGGGAGCTGTTACCACTGTGGGGCCCACAAATAACCTACATTCAGTCATATTACTACAACAGTGATTTCTATTTCTATTGTAACATCGAGGGCCGAGTGACTTACTAGTTGACAAGCTTGGCATTTAATTACAGACGGTCACCTCTGTATGAATAAGACTCACAAATGCTGATGGTTTTTGCCAATATGACACTGGCTGTTGAATGAGACTTTAAGCATTTACTTTGATTTTGTCTATTGTGACATCACAACTTAAATTTAATAAAAAGTCACGCATTCGTCACTTTTCACCCACAATTCTGCCTTATTGTGTATTTCAATTATAATCATTATTAATGGTTAGAACCAGTACCCTTTTGTAATCACACGCCACAGTTTTAACATATTTTACTTGATGTTTATCTCATGCATCTCATTTATGTCATTTAAGGCTGACTTAACATCATACCAACCTCAAACTAAAGCTTGTTACTCTAAAAGGCACTCTTAAGGTCAATCATAAGGTAAAAACTACAAGTTTAAAAGAAAACTTAAACTTAAGGTCGTGTTACAATCTTAATCTTATTGTTGAGTTTTAAAAACAGACATTCACAAACTTACATCTTAACTTTAAGGCTACTTTTGACGGTTTTAAAAATAAATGCAAATTAAGGTCACCTAAAGCAACAAAGTAACCTTATATGTAACTCTATTTTATGTGGCCATAAAATTATCTATTTTAGTGAAAATGTTCATGCATTAATCTATGTAAATGTTAATGCAAAAATAAACATGTAACTTCTAATTGAGATTTTCATCGATTTTTCACTAAAGGTAATGTGTCCTGTTTAACTGGGGGCATTCTAAGGTCAACGTCGTTCCTCTGAGTAGGTATGAGCCAGGCATTAAGCACAACAATGGATGCTCTAATTCTAAGATCAGACTGTCACTGTCATAAAAAAATACCCCCTTAAGTCCCCTCCTTCTTTGAACCATTTCCTAACTTGTCATTTGTATCATAAATATTCTCTAGCACAAAGGAAATTGCACCCTCAGGGATGCTTAAGGAGCAATTCTAGCTTACTTTTATGATTCTGTTCAGTTAATAACTCTCATGAAGGATTCTGTTTATTTGTGAAGGAGGCTCTAAACATTGTCATTGCTTAATTTAAGAGCAGACACTCATCATTGGTTTCTGGGTCAGGGTAGTCTTTTTTCGCTTTCCTCTAAAAAGGGGGAAAGGAAGGGGGAGATTTGAATTATTTTAATAATGTTCCTTCCTTTTGATCTCAGCAAGTTTCTGTTTAGCAACTTATCATATCAATACAGTGCAACAACAATATTTTTCATGTATTTGTTAGGGTTTTTGTGGGTTATTTCATTATTTTCTTGTTAGATTTTTTTTTCAATTCAAAGTTGTTAGTTCCAATGTAATACTTCCCGTTTTGGTATTTGGTACATGTTTTAAATTGGCACAAAGAGGAATATAAACAATCCATGAAACAGAAAAAGTAAAAAGGGCCCATAATCTAAGAAATTATCATTACTTTTTCTTAATACAATCAAGTAACAATCAAACTTCTATGTTTGGGGGGTGGATGAGTTCAAGTTTCCAATCCTCCCCAATAAACACCCAATTTACGCTCACCCATTAACCTGTGAACTGAAATCAATATTCCCTTCAGAAACAAATTGTGTTAAAGGTCACCACACCAGTTTTTGACAACAAACTCGGCAGTGTGAAACTGATTCAGCCCCAGTAATTCTTTGATCTGTTGCTAAGATGCAATAGGCACCCACTTCCGGTGTAAATGGTAAATTCCTCTTTTTGAGGATTTGGGTCACTTTATGCCACATTACACCCTTTTCCATTACTTGTTATATTAATCCGCCATTGTTAAATAGTTCCCTCTTTCCCTTGCAAAAAAATGTTAAGAGGGTTTCAGAGGGCCTAGGGGGTTATTTTGATAGGGTAAACAACCCCCTTTTCAAATGAACTTTTTTACTTATTTATAGAGGATTGGTAGCATGCAATGGTCAGTTGTATGATACGTTTTGAAGTTATATTTTGCATATTTTTTAGCAATTGCTTTACGATTTATTGCTTACTACATACATAACAACACTAATTTTAGTTGTCATTTGCAATCTATGATTTACAACACATTCCCTCCAAGAGTGTATAAAATCACATGTAAACTAGATTGCTTTTTCTTATGATGAGATCTGACCATATCAGAAGATTCCTGGCCCATGATTACTTATAGGTTGGTTTCACATCCCAAAATTGTATGATCAATAATAAGCGAGTCTTTAGCACTTTTAATTTTGGCTGCCCTAGTCTGGCCTTGCAGGAGGGGCCCAAGGTCAAATCTGGTCGCATCAGAAGATTCACAGCCCCTGATTTCCTATAGGTTGGCTTCACATGGCAAACCTCTGGGACCAACAATAAGGGAGATATAGGTACTTTTATAGTTCCTGCATGGGGTACGTTGGCACTCTGTGGATGACCTTTAATGAAGAACGTCAAGGTTAAATGTCTGAAAGCTTGTAGAAAACATATATATCTTTTATACATATGACCTATGAAGAGATTCAACCTTCTAGTTACCAGAACCAGCCAGTAGAAAAAGGTAGATAATTTTCAAAGAAATGCCCAGGGCAATCTCGTTTTTCAGATAGAGGTCAGCTTCAGTCGCAGAGAAGCTTATCTCCCAATGAATATATCCTGAAAATTTGGTGAAGCTAGCTGGCCCAGTTGCCCACTGAAAGTGTTAACATCAAAATTCTCTCTGCGCACCACAGATAGTGGTTACAGAGAACATTAGTGAACGCTAAAGCAAAAGCATCACCGGAACCTTCTGCTGGATACAATTGATATGTATTTATATTAGAGGGATATTTGGTTATTATTGTTACCATGACCCCATTCACACCTGAAAATAAAGTAATTCTTAAACAGAGTACACAGAGCCAGACGCTCAATGTTTTAACATTGCCAAAACACAAAACACTTTGCGATCCAAACGTAAATGAAGAAATTTATTTGAAGTCAAACATTTAAACATCACAATACAAAATATTCCTTTTGACTGTTTAAGTGGGAAACATTGTCCACAAAAAGTACAAAATAGAAAGTATTATTATTTAATAATACCCATATCCCAAAATTATTTGTTTTCGGAAAGGTAAATAACAATACACCACTACAGTACTAGGATAAGTCGATGAAAATATTGGTACATGAAGGTCTTCGAAAACAAGCCACACAGATTCTACAATGGCATCAAAAGTGAAGTTGTTAAAGTGACTTCAATAATACTTTTCCAGCTTCCCTCTTGCTTTGGGTAAATGAACTTTGAGTTCTGAAAAGGCGCCGTTCCAAATTGAATGACTATCCTTTTCCGGTAGCTATGGGGGGATTTCCTCACTTCCGGTTTAGAAAAAGTAATGAGAAATCAGGTGAATCAAAACAAATCAGATTACGTCAGAGGGTCCCCCCCCCCCCCCTTAATGTGTTACCCCCACCACCAACCCTCTCCTTAACACACTAAACCAATGGATTGGAACTATTAAAAGGAAGTAGTTTCATTTCTTACATAATGTTTGGATCATAAAAGGCGCCATAAATAGAAGCAGAAAACATATCCTTGCTAATGCAGTTTTGATTAAGTGGCGACATTAACAAAAATCTATTTAACTTCAAAGAAAGTTAAGGATGTCCGCCATGCAAGAGGTGTAAAAGCTTCTTCAGAAGAAACTCCTCTTTTAAATACATGTTTCAGCCTTGGGACAAATGCAAGGAACTATTCACAGTTGATATATAGTGTCATCCACATTTCTTCATTTTTAAGGTCAGGCCAACACTATTTTTGCTTAAGAGTGGATTAATTCTTTGAAAGTTTCATATAAGAATTACTTGTTAAACATTTTTCATGGTTTTCCAATAAGGTACCCCAATATACCTCTATCTTCAAACATGTCTTTAAAGTCTGGCACCATCTAAATGTAATCTAATTATACTTTTATAATGATTAATCTCAATACTAGCCTCCAACCTCTCAGGTCAGTGGTTCAAATACTGGACCAAACCCTACATGGGAAATTTGGTATTTGCTTACCAATGCCCGGTAGAGTGGAATTTTGACTAACTTGGGTGTAGCGGTTTCCTCTCTCCTCCATATTACCCATCGTGATATCACCTATGCAATGGGTTGTAAAGGATGTTAAATCCAAATAAATCATTTTAAGGTGTTAAGGTGAAACAGATTTTACCCTACATTTGCCAACTTAAACATTTTAATTTGCTTAATGTGCAAATTATTTTATGTAAAACTTACGTCTGATATAAAATAGTTAATTTCTATTTATAAAATTCTACAGTTACAAATTTTAGTTTTAGGTTCCTTTACTAAGACGGTTTTCTGTAGGCACAGCCCCGTATTTTATGGTGTTGGACAATAACAATGACCCCTAGATATAAATTATCTGCTAAGACTCATGAAACATTCAGCTGGTCTAAATGTCACATTCAGGTTCCTATGACCCAAGTGACAAAGTCAAACAAGGATTTAGAACAAGTTAGTTTATGTCACTTCGCTCAAACAGCAGTCTTTCCAGGCACATTTTATTTATACAGATTACTGATTGGTAACCAGCCTTACCTAGTTTACACCCTTTTTATTGAAATCAGAAGCTACAAACAAATAGACTTGCATAATTTCCTTTGCGGTTCAGTCCGTAGGACTTTGATAAGACATCTAGTTGAAATTTATATATGGGTAGGATGTCGGTGGTGGTGTTTGACACAACTTTCAAAAACTTTTTAAGCGTGAGCTCTAACAAGGCTCACGCTTCTAGGGATCACTTTTTTTTTTGTCTCCGAACTTTTGTGAATTGTGGCATAGCATGATAAGTACCAGTATCATCTCTGAAGTTAAGCACCAATGGGCTACATTAGTACTTGGATGGATGACCACCTCAGTGCACTACTCATGTCCCTGATGGTTTTGCAGCTTGCGCTTGTAGACAAAAACCCCTTTCAGCTTTAGGGGCTTGCTTTGCTTTAAATGTTAGGGGCCACGGTGGCAGAGTGGTAACACTCTCGCCTCCCACCTCTGCAGCCGGGGTTCGATCCCCGTCATGGCCGTAAGTGGGAAAGCTGGTAGTTGCTTTCCGTTGGTCGGCAGTTTACAGTACAGAACCCTAGCGAACTATATATACTGGTTTCCTCTGCCCTTCCAACTACCCGTCGTGATATGACCTGTACAGTGTTGAAAGTGACGTAAAACCCCAAATAAACAAATAAAAATGCTTTAAATGTTTCAAAGGCCTCCTTCTTGCCTTCACGAGCTGAACAGAAATACACTCGTTTGTACAGAAATACAATTGTTGGAGGGATGAAGGTGGGAATGAATATTCAGGGTGGCTTGTTCTTCAACGCGTACTACCCAGGTAAAAAGGCTTTTTAGAGCTATAAGGATGTTGTCATCAAGTAGAAACTAAGTACATAAAGATACAACTGTAAAAGAACAAGGTGCAAGTGGGTCATCAGGAAGAATGTTTCTTAATGCAGAATCAAAATCATGGTAGATGCCTTATCAAGGCCATGTGGTTGTCGCTTGGTAAATAATTAGTTGACTCTTCCCTCTGTGGTCTTGTGTTTGAACCCAACTCATGATAACATGTGGGATATTCTGAATGTCTCTCAACCTTATCTGTTAAAATATCATATAAATGCAACTTTATAACCACTTGTTATACATAAGTCAGCTGCCCACTATTTGAAGGCTATAACTTTATTTGTTTTTGAACCTTCTCTACAGGATTGGAAGGCAAGATCTTCAGCACGCGGTCATTCTTGGTTTCTATTCTGACAAAGACAACGTTTTCAGTTTCATCTCTTATGTCCAAAGGTTTCGTTTATGTAAGAAAGCTAAAAATCATTGAATGTGTTTCTGAAGTTATATCCACAGAACATGCTGTTTGTTATTAGCCATTTGGTTTAGACTGTAAGTATATATTTTTATGAATACGATCAACGAGAAGAAATTGATGAGCACCATATTCAACTCCTATACACTCAATGTGGATAAAGTGTCTAGGTGGTTTTATCAGTATCATAAACAGGAAGTCCCCCATCTTAATAAATATCTGACAAGTATTAAGAAAAATGAATATGTGCCTCTTCACAAGTAATTATCATAAACCATCAGCTGAATAAATCATAAGTCAAAATCATTTGGCAAATCACCTTGATTTTACCGACACTCTTCATTGCAGTAGGAAATGGTGAATTGTGACACACAGATCATATACATGGAAATAAAGACTAAGTGGACTTATAAAAGCTTTTTCTTGTCCATATAGTCTTTACATGGGCTAAAATAACAATATAAAAGATACTAAATTGGAAAAAAATATTAATAAAGACAATAACAATGGGGAAAGGGGAATATAAACATGGATTTGATATGCTTTCTATGTAAGGGTCATTTCTTAAAGCAATAAAAGCAGTCATGTATATTTATGACAATACCCCCATTGCAGTTATCACATGACCTTAGTATGCTAATAACCTGATTTTTCTATGCTGATCTCGTGACCTCACAGGCAAACGGCTGTACTAAACAAAGTATTTATGTGTTTACATTTTTGATGTGTGTGTTTTATTAAACAGCCTTATCCCAGTTTGTTGCAATTTGGACTTGTAAAAAGACTTTAAAATCTCATAATTTTATCCTGTTTTGAAAACCAAGGTGGTTCAATATAATCTAATTTAATAAAATTTACATTTAAACTTATTATCAGGAGTTACATAATCGGTTCTTAGATGTGGCCAACATTTAGGTGTTTTCCATTGTTTCAAATTTATGGTATTTTGACCACATTAAAGTCAAGGTTTGGGTACTGAATTGCATAAATATTATAATATATAAAACTTACGAAAGTTACAGGTTTTGGACCACATTAATATTATGTATCTATTTTAATGTGTTGCTTTGGTAATTTAATTGGTACTTAAGTTGACGAAAATGTCAGTTCTTATAAAATAAGTTATATCATTTGTAACAAAGTCTAAATTACTACAATGGACATATTTTCACAGAAAAAAAAATCTTGAAAATAGGCGAAGATTTCAGAATATCTGCCTTTAAAATCATCACATACAAATAATATTCAAAAGCTTTTACTTTTATTTTAATTAGATCCAGGTATGCTTTTCAGGTCAAACAATAAATTTTTAACACTTTTTGAACATTTCTTCTAGTTATGTGGAACTAGTTTGTAGCCTATTGGTATCTCATGTTACTAATAACGTTAAACGTCTATTAAAAGAATATATTTGAGGAAGCAGATGAGTTTTTATAATAAAAATATAAGGTCAACAAAAATAACCTAGATAATTCAACTTAAAGTAGCGTTTAAATTGTAATTCTAGTGAGAATGAAAGTTATCTCATAAAATGGAACGTTTCTTTCATAAAAAGTTTTTTTTTATTGAAAGTGTTTCTTTTCCTTTCTCATATACAATGTTCAAATCCAAACAAGAACTTTACATACCTTTAAACAGCCAATATCATATGGAGACAGACCATTCAGTGAACCCCACATGTTTGCCTTAAGTTGGACTCAAACCAACGACACCCACAGATGATAGTCCAGTGATTTACTACCATAAAGCTTATACCAACTGAATTAATGGTGTCGTGTTAAACTACAAAGAAAACTCCTAATGGTTGCTCTAATTGGACCAATGTGGATCACTCTTTCAGATGGTGGGTTTTTATATATATTTAGATGGATGCACTTAGAAATGTTACTTAACAGGGCAAACACATTGCAGATGGGCATAAATAAATTAGGTCTTACAGCCCCATCACACCTTTCTGATAAGACTCTCTAATGAAACCACATTTAGAAAGTGTCTTTGAAGCTTGCGATAGTGTCGCATTGTTTTACAGAGAGCATGATCAACTTATTTTCTGTTCCAAAGGTGACATCTGGGAATTGTATCCCTTTTAACAGTTAAAAAAGAGTATATAGGCTGCCAAGATGATTTAACAGGTGACCCCTTTAATATACAGTCCCTAAAAGGAAGCTGTGACCTATTTACTTATCCGCCAATCAAAATCGGCTGTGTACACAATTTTCGGGCACATAATCTTTTCATATTATGGTGATCGACAAGTGTGCACGCCTTTTTTGCTATTAACAACATTTTGCTTGAATCACTGTTTAAGAATTTGACATTAATTTCATTCTAACCTAATCATTACTTTACAGTGTTTAATCTCTGCTCAAGGGGATTGTAAGGTTGAATATATTTTATAATAGTTGCTCTAAATTCATTTAGCCAGTCCCTGTGCATGGGCCATTTAGCAAAAATGCAGGAATCAAGGAAAAATTAAGGTTGATAGTTCAGCTGAATAAGTAGGGGTTAAGGCCTTTCCGGAAACATGCCAAAGTTGCAATACCATGGATATCAGAGTGGAGTTTCTTCTAGGTTAACTGTAGGAAAGGCTCACGAATTGAAGGTTCGAAAGATGGTAATTTTTTAAAGGCCCCATCATCTGTTATATTTACTTGTACGTGGAGTTAGCTACAGATCTAAATTCTGTGGCAAATCTGAACAAAAAGACTTATATATGAAACTGGCTGTTAAAAACAATGATCTGAAATTGATTGGCTGCCAATGATTGTTCTTAATGAGACTGATATAATTTTGCCAGCAGTTGGTTGTTACTAATACCGGCTAGACATGTCTTGAATACACTACAATTTATTGAATTGAGAAGTAATAAGACTTCCAAAATGATAATTACAATAGTCAAGACGGCTACCAACTTAAGCATTTCACAACCATATGGTAACAATAATTTGAGATCAAATTAGCCCTTTCTGAAGTCTTGAAAACGTAGAAAACATACCATTGGGGGAATACCAGGTTACAACAACATTGAAAACATTGTCTTTTCAGTTCTAATGATCTTAATAAAGCTGGCTAAATGTTTATACACATTCATTTAGTAAAAGAAGAATCCTGTCCAATACTGTTTCAATCTCCCCCCCCCCCCCCCCTCGTAACATAGCAAGCAAAAAGCACTATTCAAACTGTTACAATTTGACAGTGCAATTCTATAATTTCCCATAACTAAAATGTTTGTAAGCCAAAGCTCTGACACAATGATTACAACTTTCTCCATTGGTTCCTAATAATGGGACTTTCACACTGGTCAGAACAAGTAAAAGAAATGTGAAATATACCAAGTACTATAAGAATGGTGTGTTTAACTCTTTCAGTGATGACGTCATAATCTAACATAGTTCTACGTATTTTTATGTAGTATGCCAAATATAGTGTCAAAAGTCTATTTTTGCCATTTTTAGTTCTGGCATCATAATTCAACATTTTTTAATACTATTGTAATTATAACATGATCATTTTACAGTTACTTTCGGGCCATAATCATGATGTTATTCCGCATAACAGGAAAGATATGTCAAACACAACATTTGATTGACTTAAAATCACCATATTCAGATTTGCTCTCCAAACACATATCTCGACTGGATCACGCCTAACGTCGATCCAGAACAGCTACATTAATGGTATGACACCCTGCAGTTAGGGAAGGTTTTAGAAGATGTTTATAATGCCCAAGTCAGACAGTGACAAATTTTAAAGGCAAATATCTACTAATAGGAAATTTGTTGATGTTCTTGTCTAATTATTCCCTGTTTTTCCATTGTCTGCAACCCCCTAAATCTTTTGCTGCCTCATGGCAACAACAACCTGCTGTTCAAAATGTTTAAAACTATAACTGGTATTCATTACCTGTGGAGTTTTGCATGACAATCACCACTATAGGTAGCTCATTCTTTCATATCGTAACTCTGTTGCAAAGCAGTCGTCATCAAGTCGTTTGAGTTTCTTGTCCTCAGGAAACTCTCCAGATGATCTTCCTCATTTGCAACTCATTCTTTGAGGAAGAATAAGCTTCACAGTTTCCCTTTAGTCTAGCCTAACCATATGTAGTGATAAGGGAGATTATTATTGATTGGTTCTGCTGTGTCTCGATCTCACAGCCTTCTGATTACACACAGAAATAAACACAAGTCTAGCCCTTTAACCAGCTGAGCTGGAAGCCCAGGTATTAATACAACTGATATATGTGAGGATATTACACATAGTTAATTCATCACTAATTCTTCACCGGTTCTTAGGGTATTGTCATAATAATCATGCTTTTTTAGGATTAATTTTAGTACACTTGATGAAAGTGTAAGAAATCTAGAATTTTTTATTACATGACTCCATTTTTGCACCCTTCTTTCATAATTATTAGCAACTTTTAAATCGCATCAACTGTCATATATTCTCCACGGTTATCGCAGTAACCTCTCTACTGTATGTCCCTGGCTTAACACTTTTGGTAGGCAAAAAATTTAAACAGTTTAAAACTTCTGTATGTGTGGCCATGAAAAGCAAGGAATACTACAGTATGCAAACTTTACTGACAGAAGTCTGGCAGTATATGGAGAAATGAGATGTTATATAAACCACTTGTAAATGTAGTCTGCAGTGTGTCCATGGGCATTACTTGTATGACAGGGTGTCATTATACCACCCACATATAGAAATGTGACATTGGCTTTAAATTGAGGCAATGCTGCATTTGAGAATTTTACACATTTACTGTAACGGGCAGCTGGTTTTTGTCCCATTTATTTCCTCTTTGTTGTCATTTACAAAAGACTCCTTTACTGTCAAAGAGTTGTGTTACAAAGGGGTAGACCATTAAACACAAAAAAACAACAAAAGTTACATAACATTTCTATGCTGCACAAAGTAATATGGCTTCTCTAAATCTAGAAATAAAAGCTCTTTTTTTAAGAATAGATAAAATATATTTCTCTATATGCAAATCTTGCCAACCTGCATAAACTTTTGATTCACAATATAAAAACTATGCATTTTTCTTACAAAAATGGACTTTTTCCAGAAAATTTATAGTACTTTGCCTTTTGCTGTGGTTTACAGGAAGCTTTCAGTATTTTCGTTTAAGAATTTGTCACGTGCTTTACCATGTCTTAATTTGGCAATGGCCTTAAATCAGCAAAGATATGAAGAAGACATTGATTTGAAACTCAAATCAAAGAATGTCAATTCTTCCCAATGATTCACAATCTGTACATTGACAGGTTGCATATTTAGGGTACCAGTGTCACATAGAAATTGTCATATCGTCTTACAAAAAGTCCAATTAAAAAGTATAAAAGAACAACTTACTTATAGATTGTGCGTATTTTGACCAAAGAAATTGTTGTCAAAAACATACAACAAAACAGTGCCTGAAAATAAATAAACAATAGCCGGTAGATAGAGCTGCAAAACACAAAACAATTCAGGATCTATGATCCACATCCAGACCCAGACCATATTGACATGGGCCAGACAATGGTAAGACACAATCTCATGTAAAACTATAAACCAGAAAAATTTATATAGCTTTTGAGTTTAAAATAAACTATGAAAATATAAATAGTTATGCAATCAAACAGTCAGACGAGCAGACCCAATTATAATACCCAAACCCTTACCTTTTGAAAGTCAGAGTAATACGTAATTCTCTCATCTTGTAGCTTTGATGAAGGTTGAAATTTCCTTCAAATCCGTTTTCAAAGATATACACAAAATATTTGTATTTATTAAGCACGTTGCAGGTAGATATATTAGGAGATATTATCTCACTGGGCACAGAGAAGGTATCTTACATATAATTCAGATGTAATGGTCAGTGTTCGTAAAAGTATCTTATCAAAACTGGTAAAGTTTGTGAGCCTTAATTGAGGCTAACATAAGACATTTCCATAATACCTAGGTCATACCTTTCTATGATGGCATCACTGGATACATTTAAATGGGCTTGTCTACCTTTGGTTATAGTTCAACCAGATATGACCCGCTTTGTATTTTTGCACGATGCCTTTGTAGGGATTCACATTTTGGTAGGATGTCTTCCTTGCAAGCTATACAGTTCACAATTTTTTTGGCATTTGGTACCGCTTTTAAACATGTTTGCTGTTATGATCTCTGACAAGCTGTATTTAAATATACACACTACCACAATACAAGGTATTTTGTCAGTGCTATAAGGATGACACAATAATCAATGGTGTACAGATAGGACCATAAAAAACGGTTTGACCAAGCCATAATGAATTTAAATTAGAAATGTTATGTACCTTGGACAGGCATGAAGCATAAACGTGAGGGGTGCAGGATGGTCAAAACAATTAAGATGGCACACCAAATCTGTTAACTTTATTGCTTATCAGCAAAGTTTTAAAGAAAACACCTGCTAACAGACAGCCAGATTGACAGACAATCTACTTTCTTGATTGATGCAGAAAAGAAGGAACTATTGTTGCATGGAGCAACAAACATTTTCTGAAACACACCTAGACAAGGCATCATCGAATAAATGTTTTTCAAGTAACTCTTGAGTAAAACTTATTCCACTGGGATGTCATTTGTTCATTTAACAACCATGTAGTGTTTTATGGTCAATATGGATATGCTCAGAACGTTTTAGCAATTATACACACCAAATCATTAACTGTACCTGAACCAAAACATACAAAAACAGGAAAGCAAAACTTTTGGATCTTTTCCTCAAAATTATTGTAAATATAATTTTTGCAGTTTTCTGTTGAACGTGGAAGTATTATTGTAGCAACAGAGCATTTTTCTATTGTGGGTCAAATGAAAGCAGTACCCTGGAAAGCTTGAAAAGTTCAAATTGACACTAATAAAGTTATTTGTTTTTGTTCATAAAAATAACTTAATTCTATATGCACTGATCACTGATACAAAAAAGTATAGTTTTTTTATAGTTTTCTAATTGTGTACTTGTTTACTATATAATAATACATACTATAACTAAATGTATATTTACAAGTCTGTAAAGTTATAAAATTCTTCAGTAAGTATACAGTTAACATTAGTATAGGCAAGGCTACAGTAATTAACATTATTGTACAAAGCAGCCATAAATAAGAACTGTGATCATATGTATCAATCTACTAGAGTTCAGTTCATAGTTCATAAGGTCAAATTACAAGGTCACAGTTCATATGTTAACGTTTAAATTGAAATACTAAGATGAGTTGACTAGTTTGACTAGTGACCTCTGAGGTGACTTTCAACCCCGGCAGAAGGGGAGGCTTTGAAGTTGATTACTAGGCAAAGGATAACTTTACCAAAATCTAGAGTTTTGAAGAAGGTGAGTCAACACAAAGCCCCCTAAACTGCCAAAGGAAGAAGGGACCCCCAGAGTTTACAAAAATGACTAAAACATTTAGAATTAAAATACAAGTGACATGTGTGAAAGCATTATAAAACCGCCCTCAAAGCCACTTGTATTTTAATTCTAAATGTTTTATAACTTTACAGACTTGTAAATATACATTTAGTTATAGTATGTATTATTATATAATAAACAAGTACCCGCAGTCCTGTTTTACTGTCTTGGGGTTGGGGACTGTCGCTTGGGGCGTTTGGGCGACCCAGGTGTCAGTCCTCCTCCAAGGCAGGGCTTATCATTGTCACTGGTTAACTTGGGACTGGGCTGGGTACCAGGCTGACCTCTTTGCTTTCATACAGGTGAATCCTGAATTGGGGTTCTCATAGTTGTCATTGGTAATGCTATAACAAACCCATATGATTGGTCAGCCACCTGACCTCCATCTTTGGGGTCCCAACCATTGTCACTTTGAAACTAATGCCTGAAGGGCGAACATGTTTTTCCCCTCCCTCCCTCCCTATGACTTGGCGTATGACCCTTGTGTGACCTTGGGAGGTTAGAGTGGTCTCTCCCTAGTCAAAAAGTATCACTTTTATTAAATTTGACCTTGGCCCAAGTATTTGACCTTAACCTTCCCCTTCTGCTGGGGTTGAAGGTCACCCCAGAGGTCATATTCTTAGTTAAAATTTTAGTTGTAACAAGCATCATGAACTTTAAATCAATCATGAACTCTAAGTTCTTGCATCATACATGGCTGCTTATCAGTAACTCATCTTTCAGCAGCCTTACTATAATTTGTTTACATGGCTGCTTCACATTATGCTCAGCAGCTAAGAATTATGTAATATTATACATTATTATACACTAGTTAGACTTTATGTAAATCTTATCGCCCTGTAAATAATTTTTAGTATTTAGTATTGTATTTTATTATTAATGATGTATATTAATAAACTGGTACCCGCATGTGTTTGTCTGTCTTGGGGGACTTGGGGACTGTTGTAGCAACAGAGCATTTTTCTATTGTGGGTCAAATGAAAGCAGTACCCTGGAAAGCTTGAAAAGTTCAAATTGACACTAATAAAGTTATTTGTTTTTGTTCATAACAATAACTTAATTCTATATGCACTGATCACTGATACAAAAATGTATAGTTTTTTATAGTTTTCTAATTGTAATATGTTAATTTAAATTTGTTTATTGTCAACAGTCTGCAAAACTATACGTGGGTATTTTGCTTTTACAGATTAAAATAAACCCTATTAAGCCCAAACAAAAAATGCCTGTTTATCAGGTTTTTTGTAATATTCCCAGAGAATTGTTGTCTCTTATGATCTCTACACAAACATTGCTTGGTAATTAGGAGTGCTCATATCCCTCGAGGGATAGAGGGGGGAGATGGAATGGCGTCCTTGACAACAAAAAATAAAGGGCTGTATCAGTGTCATTGAGTATTAAAAGCTACATTAGCCTTTTGCTTTCCCTTCAGTTTAAAATGCCATCTAATGTCTTGGTTTGTCTCCTGTTTTTTGAGCTGACATGGGACTTACTGTTGCCATTGGCGATGGATGTCTGGTGACAGGATAACGGGGCTTTCACCCTTCTATGTTTTAGAGTTATAATGCCTTGCAGTTAACTTATAACAGTTGTTTAAACATCTTAAAAAGTGAGCTATGATATGACCCAATTTTCAAATGTTTGTATGTGTGACAGTGGAAGGTCCCTAAATAGATACCTTTGGATGAAGTTATGTATATGGATATTTAAGTAGCCAATATATATCTGACAGAAACACTAAGTATGGCAATTGTTAAAGATATTCAGGTCACAATTTGCTATTACGTACATAACACTACATCACAATAATATTGTCAACATTTCAAGAGCTATAATATAAACCTGTTTCAAAAACAAAGTGTGTACTAATTCATCGGTCCACAGATATGGACCAAAGTGGGTACCTTATGCATTTGGATATGTTTCAAAGGATGATATCGATGTAAGGAAGCAGTCATTCATCGATGCTGATATAAAGAAACAATGGTTGTAAGTGGAACTTATCATTTAAAATTAATTCACAGCATTTTTGACATTGGTATTGAAAGGGATTTTCCACTTTAGACCAACTACAGCCTCTTCGAGCAAAATATGCTAGCAAACGTAAACAAACCATACAATTGTGATAGATTATAACCTAAAGCAATGAAAACTGTATCATGTAATGTAAAAACACCTGGATACTTATCTGTCAATAGAAAGATAAGATTTATGTTGAATTATCCCTCATATAAAATAATTAGTGACTGCCTAATCAATTGTGTGTCCACTCATATAGTTCTGAGTTGAAGAAAATTTGTGCAGGGAATGGTTTATTAAAATAAATAAATCTTTGCCTCAAATTAAAAAAAAACACATATCGTTACACAGAAGAGAGTTTAATACCTACTCTACATTTATTGAAACTAGAATATTCTAAATGTTAAAAACACTAAAACATGGCCTCTTTTAAGGACACAAATGGCCACGAAAACCATTGCCTGACGTACGTTCAAAGAGACAAATGAAAAGGTCCCTTTACACGAAAGACACTGATGCACATACAATCTTTTCAGTGGAATTGGACATTTAACTCAGAGTATTTTGGACATATATCAAAATAGGCAATTGATGGATAATAGAAAGCAATACATACTAGTTGCTCAAGATCTAGGGCCTGTTTAACTCACAGGCATTGACCAGTAACCACCAAAATTGTCAAATAAGATTACGGTTAACACTCGACTAAAAGCTGGTAAACATTTACCTATGCCGAATGGCTACCAATCTACCAGTGTGCCTTATCTTCATGATTTAGTTGAGAAGAAGATACCTTTGTAAAAAACTTAAATAACCAAAGATTTAATTATTATTAAAGTATTTGTAGTGAAACGTAATGATGCCTAAAATGCATTTCAGATGAAATGTAAGGTCCAGTGGGTTTTATTCTGATTGATTCCCATCAGAATTAGCAAAAATCCCATCATCTAATCAAATAACAAGTTTGCAGACTGTCTGGGGAGACAATGTAATTCAGCAATATACTTGTTTATGTAACATGCACTTCTATTGATGCTGGAAATTGTCCCCGATTCTCGAAAATGCTGACCGATAATTGATCCACAATTGAATATTCACCTATTACAACTTTCCCAAATGAAGTATGTCTCAGTCAGGTGAGAAATTTGGGATTTTCAGAGCTTGCATCATTTAGAGTCCACCAGAAATGTCTACTTTCTCCAGTATATTTTGCAATAAAAAAATCTATGACTGATCTATCACTTTAAAATGAACAAAATCTGTATAAAATATATTAGGGTACATGGATAGAAAGAAGACGTCTAATCATAACACCAGTATTTTCTTTTGATGTCTAATCGTATTTTCTGTAAAATTTAAAAATGTATAGACATGAAAGTCAGATACCATGACAGGCTCGCAGTGAATCCCACAGTTTGTCATGAGCTGGAGTGGAACTCACAACTCTAGAGATGAGAACCACGTGATCAAATGTATTTTTAGATAAAATATGGCTTATAGAGAGAGTTTTCACACAAAATAGCTTAACTAAATCACAGTTTTACAATTCTTTGTATAGCAAAGATTCTAGAGGAAATAGACACATTAATACGCAAACAGCCAATCAAATTTCAGCTTTCAATACTTCAAGTTTTGTACCAGGGATCCTGATTGGTTTTTGCTTATATTTACTATAAACTTCCTGTTTGTGCCAATTTAAGGTATATGATGCTTTACCAAGCAAGCATTACCAAGTACCAAGACTGAGTCTTTCAATGATGATTTCTCGCCAAAAGGCAATGGCAAGTTCCGTTATGTAAGTGGTTTACCTGTGGCAAACCTGTTAACCTTGCTGTATTTAACCCATAGCCTTGGTTAGGGCTCAAAACCATATATATTCTCATCAACATTACCAAACTTATCCTCACAATATAGATTTCCTACCACAGATTTATATTTGTGTCTGTACAGTCAATCTGCAGAATCATACGTTTTGCAGTGCAACTGTAAGTTCAATCCTTTTGTTTGAAGATTGATTAATTTATTTTAACGTCACGCACAGTACCTTGTTTTGGTTAGATTGCTATGGGACCACCATTTTAGTGATCATTCAAGTAACCAAGCACAGTGCTGCTTAACTTCCGTGTCCATATGGAAACTGGTAGCTTCGCCATATACGCAAATGGCTCCATGATTGAAATGAGAATTGTAGTTTTGTACTATGAAAGCTGGAGGTTTAATATCATGTAAAATGGCATATTATCGCCCTTTAAAATTACTTATTCTTGGTTGGCTTGTTGCCTGTTTAGTTATAGCTTGTTTTTGATTCAATTCATAGTTTAATCAATAAAAACCCAAAGTGATCACACTTCAAACTCTGGCAAATGACAATTGTAAGTTCCATTGGCACCCAATTAAGGATCATTTTGAAAGGCTACTTGGTAAGTTATTGATCCAGTTCATAATTCCGTTTATGACACAAGTTATTCACTGTCTACACAAGAAATCCATAAGCAGGTATTGGAATATATGCATTCATGTGGAGGGGGTATACATTTGGGGTGTGGGCGCAATGCTCACGTCCGGAAGTAGAGGCTTAATTAAGGGTAATCAACCTTTAATAGTGATTAAGAAGACATTAGTTTAGAGAGCCCTCCATTTTTTTCTGTGCATCTATTGATATCTACACACCTGTATCAAACACCTGTCACACAGTTCCAGCCATGTGTCATAATAGCTCCTACCCAAACAGTACATTCATATAACCATTGCCATTTTCAATGTGTGTATGGTACTAACTGCAATTAATATAGACCAGCTCTGGAGACCACTACTGACCATGATTGTCCTAGTTTACATTGCTTGGGGACTTAATGTTACTATTAATACATTGTATAGGTTGTAAAGGGGGGGATGGAAGAAAGTAATGCATACTATTGTTCAACATGAACTGGCAACCATTGGACACCAGAACACAACTCCCACCTTTCTCACTTCAGGTCAAGCCTGGAATCATACTCCGGACCTGAGGGGTTAGAGGCAAGTGTGTTACCTATGGCTTGGCTTGATAACCTGCCAAAACTTGAACATGAAAAAAAATACTTATTTGGGGTTGCTTAATATAAATAAGGGTGCATTTCATTTCATAGAAACAGGCATTAACACAGGCCCAAATTATGATTGTACTATACACAGAAAAAAAAATAACCTTTTTTGCTGATTATCCTTTAATGTGCATTTTGGGGGAAATAATGCAATTTTTACCTGAAATCAGTTTGTACCTGATCAATGACTGTATAGCTTACATACCTTTTAGGCCAGTGTTCCTGAATTGGGTAGATTTATATTTCATTGTTCACTTTGTTGCTGTGTCCATTTGAAATGTATACTGTATTAAAAAGCCAACGGATAACAGTTGCTTCAACTGAGCAGGACTCTGGTAAGCCACATAACAGAACAGTGCAGTTTTTTGGTCTAATGACGACCAGATTTCTTCTGTTATGTTATTCCAGAGGTATATTTCTGCTACTGTATAATTTGTTTAATTACCCGCTGACATCCTTTTGAAATAAAACCAGAAAAAGTATACCATTTACACAATATGTAATGATCTCACTTTTGGTAGAATTGCATATTTGTCTGGAGCTGTGTGAAAGTCCCGTAAGAGATACAGCGGTGAAACGAAAGCTAGTCCATGATAATTTATCTCTGGCACTTACATCTCCTATTGATTTAGAATATCAATATGTATACAGAAACATAATTGTAGGACCAAAAGACAGGCTCTAATTATAAGCATTAATGCTGCATGTTTTTCTGCACTTGAATAATCTACTCTAAATATATGTTCACACTTCTCCAATCTAACTTGTGTTATGACATTTTAACATTGGGCCAAGAATGGTTGCAAGGACTCTAGACTCTGCAAAAACACACAAAATTATGGATTAATATGTCCATATTTTAACTTAAATTCCCCCACTAGTTCCTATCATTTGCTTCTCTCCACTATCCTAGATTATTGACCTGAAACGTCCTTTGACTATTGCTTTTGTCAAATCTCTTGATAGTTTAGCACATTGAATCTTGCTGTCTTTGATTAGATTTTTCAAATTTTGGTACAATAGAAATTGGGGTTATTAAAGTTCTAACATAAGAGAAAGTGTTGATGTTGTAAATCGATATCAACACTGTAATTCTTATTCTAATAGTACTTTTATAGTGCTTAATCTCTAAAGACAGATTCTAGGCTCATGGTGAAATAGCAGTAATGGATGTATACAGTCTTTCAAAAGTCTAAAATTGTTACACACCCCTCCCTCACAAAGTTGTACCACAACAGTTTTCAGACGTTTATAATATTTAGTGCAACTCACTTTTCGTTTATTTATTGCCATGTTATTCCTGTGTTTGAAGTTCATAGTGATCAGTTCTATTATATCACTACTGCATCCATTTTCCATGAGCTGTGTTTACCTTATAACACCACAACATACAAATATGAAAACATGCACAAATCTCCCCATATTTTGATAATCCTGGACTTACCCCCTGTTCAGCCGTCTACCATACACAAAAAGTGTTTGTGTCAGCATGCCCTAATATGACATGTCCCTGCCAGTGTACCTTCACAATACCTTGGGTTATGTTGGTTTTTTTTTCTGTTATGGATTCAGGACACAGACTTTTCAAGGTAATAACACATTTAAGTGAATTCATGGCAAAGCCAGGATTCCTCAATGACAAATATATATGTCACACCCCACCAAGGGATACCCTCATATTAATTCTATACAGGCAGCTGTTTTTTGCCAGCTTTCATGGGCCATTCTGATAAAAGTAGACCACACTAATAATTTTTTTTAATTTTATTTGGGGGTGGGTGGGTGGGTGGTGTCTAGACAGCTAATATACTAATCTTTGTTAAATTGCTTAATTCATAACCACTTTCTCGTTACCTCGGCTAGAAGGTTATGTTTTTGTGTGTATTTGTCTGTCTAAAATTACAGTGACTACAGACATCGATTTTGGTAGTCCAAGTCAGAAATTAGTTTCTAAAATTATTGTTTATTTGACCTTTACATTTTAAATTGTGTTTGTATGTAAAGATATATTGTCATACACAAAAGTATGGGTCTATGTACAGTTATATTCAAACCTTACATTTATGTCACTTCTTAGTTCTAAAGAAAGAACTTAACAAACTAAGTCAGTATCAAAACTTATCATTTGATACTGAGGCTAAAAATATCATAAAAGTTAATCACTAATTTCTTCTTCTTCTTTCTTGTATGCATTCAAACACATGTTTTTTATTTATTTAGCTCATTGCCTTTTTATTTATTTTTGTAATCCTTTGCCAACATCTTAACTGGTGTCAAACAAAATGAACACCAAAGAACTGAACATCACAATAAATAGAAACACGCGTGGCTGAAGATATGCTATTTACATCTGGCATGTTGTTTTTACTGCAAAACATGATTAATCTTCATGGCTTGACCAACACATCTAATAGAAGACTGATATAGTTACATGCTACTTTCCTGGAGCCCTGACTTAGATTTGAGGTTACTTTATGGTGAATTAATGTTCCTTGACATTCCATAGACTATTTAGTAAACTATAAACGAACTCTTGTACCTCATACCAACCAATTAAAAACTCGAATTTTACAGTGATATCACTTCCACTCGCGCTGTTGAGGTGTGAAAACCTTGCGAGCGTTTTGGCATGGGTTTTGTAAGGTTAACATTCATAAACACTGTTTTATTGGCTGGTCAGACATGAAGAATGATCTTATTAATTAGCAGGGGAGTCCAAATGGCCAGTTAATGACCAGAAGGGATTCCTTTGGCAACTAACTTCAAAGAGAGATAGTAATGATTATAATTACTGCTCTAATGAACAGTAGAGTTTATATTGGGTCTGGATTATCAACTGGATGGGCCAAAGTAAAAACAGATCTACCACTTCCGGTCAAAGCAAACGACTTTGCATTTGTGTAGCATATGCTTGTTGTTCGTTAAGACCCCAGTTACACATAGCCGGATGTACCGCTGGATTGCGGCAGAATTCCTTATGTGGAAAATATTGAGTGATTTACAGATCATCTATTTCCATCTGTATGGCCATCCGTAACATCCGTAATGTCCTTGTGACTTCCGCCACAGATGCCATGTGTCTGTGGGGATGCCACAGAAAAATCAAACTGCTTGATTTTCTGTAAAGGCTTTGCAGATCTTATCTGCAATTGATATCCGTAGCTCTTCCAAAAAATATCCACAAAAACATTGCTGGATCTAACCGGATCTGCTACAGATCTGCTACGGACTGCCACAGACAGGGTTTGCATATTAAAAACAGTCATAAGACCAATCCTTGGTGCAATCTTTTCATCCGCAAACCTGTACGTAGTGGTCTGTAGCAGATCTGTGGAAGATCCGTGGCAGTTCGGTAAATCTTTTACATGACCACCCCCATCCCTTGTGCATCCCTATCAGTTACCATATATGGAACCGTGACCTATATCTATGGGGGATCCGTGAAAGTGTAACTGGCCCCTAATAAAGGGAACTGCGTTAGTACCACTGTCTATTTCCAACAATGGCAACAATGTTACCATAGTGTATTTAAACAATTTGTCTTTTCTCCCGCCAGTACCAATTAAATTACATGTAAAAATCACTCCAAAAATTAGTGTAAATAAAAGAAATTCACAGCCCAAAATCACAGATCATGTTTTATAAACCACATGCATGGGAAACATAAATTTCGCAAACTACATTTAGAAATTGTAATCATATATACACACACCGAAACAATTTGTATCTCTTTGGAAAGGGAAAAATAATAAAAAGGTGGTAATATACCCTTAGTCTTGGCTTCCAGATTCGTTGTCATAAAGAGGAATTATTTTCACATACAACAAAGGGGGCACAACATTCATTCACAAACAAACATTCAAAGATAGTTTCACTCGTTCCCTATTGGATACAGAATAATGTTTAAATTAGTCAGCTTCAAAATTTCCAAAATCAGGATTTACACAGTATTGGATTCCTAACTTGACTCCTTGACACAGATCTGCAAATTATTCAATCTAGTAGACTGCATAAAGTTTTCCCTAATAGGGCTTTAACATATCTTTGCATGAGCGGATCTGTTTCATCATTATGTCCCAAGTGGCTCAGCTGGTAGGCTGTTGGACTTATAATCCAAGGGTTGTGGGTTCGATCCCCACTGTTGCGAACTTTATCCATGTGGGATAACATCTTTCAGCAAGATGTCATCCTGGACTGCGCCTCTCTCCACCCAGGGAAAAATATTGGTACCCAGTTATAAGGGATACTGGCTTCTCCTTGCATGGCAGCAATAGGTTTTTTTTGTTTTTTTTTTTTTTTTTTTTTTTTTTTTGCTGGGGTAATACAGTGTAAAGCGCTTTGAGCTAATAATAAAGAAAGCGCTATATAAGAGCCCAGTATTCTTATTATTATTACACCAAACAGGGCAAGAAAGGGGGCAAACTGTGCTACGTTGTGCGCTGGGCAGTCAGGCTCCTGCTACATTACTGGTATGTATCTCATATGTGTTACTTTTCAAACTGGTATGGTATGGGGTGTTTGTGCAAAAACAAACAGGAGTTTAGCTGTACACCCTTTTTGTTTTATCAGTTCAAAACATTATGTCATATCTCTAAGGTAGATTAGACAAATGTGAAATAAAATCAAGTTATTCAACAGAGCTGTTTGACCTTCATCTTCTTGGTTTCCTGATATATCTATGAATTAGGGTCTTTGTTTGTTCTATGACAAAAATATATCAGAGAATATTATTATTAGTGTGCCTTTAAATCTACTGGCAGAGAGATTAGGCACTACAAGAAGTCTGATTTGATTAAATTGTTTTATGCTACATAGTCCAGTGGAATAACATAAAGAACAGAAAAACACCATAGCCCAGAAATTGAATGACTTTGTTGATCTGATATGCATGCAAAGATTATGCAATTGTATGGGGCAATAAAATAATATGCCATAAATCTACAGAAACAACCATTCATTATATAATACTGTGCCAAGGAACATTTTTATCATATTCACACCTACGATTTCACCACACAACATGCAAACTATGGCGTGTATTACAACCATGACATTTGAAGGAGTTCTTTTTGCTGCAATGTTCCATGCCATAAACTTTCATGAGAAATTACAATAAACTGCATGTCACGCGCCAGAGAAAAAAAAATAAAATTTTAAAAACTTAGCAGTTTTTTCTTCATTTTAGCATGTAAGATATAAATTTAGTCTGCGTTTCCACATTATGCAATGTGTAATTAAAAGTCCCAATATACAGTATGCAATATTAAATGTCACCGGCAACTGGACTGGATTGCTTTCCTCCATCTACATACGACATGCATTAAGAGCACAGTTGTCGACTGGGTCGGCTGTCCAGGGCTGGTATTCACAAAGGGTCTTAGACTTAGCCAGGTCTTAGGCTTGTCTGTGGGCTCAGATTTAAGACTTTTGTCTCAGCTAGGTTTTGTATTTAATCTGTATTCACAAAAGGTGACTTAGCTAAGACTTTGGTCTTAACTTTTAGGACCACAACAAACAAAATGATATCAGCCAGCCAATCAAACTACAACTAGCAATACATTTATTGCCAAAGTCTAATTTATGTAAATACAGGCTACAGACATCTGCTAGTTTTTCAGCCATGTCTGTGATTTTTTCCTGCAGACAATCACAAAAGTCAATGAAAAAAATACAAGATATCCTCTTTATATGTTACAATAAATTACATCAGCTATATATAGATACATAAATATAGAAATATACTGTAATTAATTTTTTCTCTTTTCTCCATATTTAAGACCTATTTCAGTAACTTAAGACTCATACCTAGCAGTCTTAAAGTTAAAACCTTGGCTAAGCCTAATACTTGTCTTAACTTTTTTGTGAATACAGATAAGACAACAACAAAAGTCCTTGCATATTTTTCCCAAAAAGTTAAGACAAAAGTCCTAAACTTTGAGCCTGAGACCTGGCTAAGACTCTTCATGAATATACATGTAGTCCCTGGACATCATGATTTCAGTCCTGCTCTAACTGGTTAATTACACTGAGTTTTTTTGTTTCTTTTACTCATGGTTCAGTCCATGATGATACAGACTTAATCTGATGTATACCTTTGGATGTAATATTTTAGTAAAAATGCATCAATTTATTGACTTAACTGGAATATCTTACATACCTCAATAAAATCACCAAACACAATACTGTTTAAATAATTACAAAATTCCTGAATCAATATTAGAACAAAATTCTTGCTTTGGAATTAGTATACACCGAAATATAATTGGATAAACATGCAACAGCCTATTCATATCTGTTTAGTTGGTATAAAAAAACAGGCTACTTACAGCTAGAAAGGGAAACACATCTTTATTTGATTACTTGAGTCTAATCAATCTTCTTAATTTGATGAACATTCACAATTGTCATTATCCATCAGAGTGAAGTGGGCGATAATTGGATAAGGTCAAGTAGCTTAACAAATAGAAAAAAACACAAGTAATGATCAACCCTGGTGTTTTATTTATGTGTTATTTGCAGATAAAAAAAAACAAAAAGACGAGACTGATGCAATTGGAGTGGTGAGGAATGGGATTGATAGTCATCATGAAACAGACAACATTTGAAATTGGCGGGAAAAGTCAAGTGTTCGAATCTGCAACATTAAAATAAATCCAGAAATATAAAAATATATATGTATAAGTGGGTCACTGCATATGACATTTTCATTGGCAGGGAAAATATATTCTTATATCAGTCTAGACTGAACCATGACTTGAAAAGGTAAAAACATATATTGCAGAAGTAAATAATGGGATTTATCAAAAGGTTATCAATTAAATAATTGTTGCAATAATTCTTTTCTGATGGCACAATATTCATAGCCCAGGTGAGGAACGAATCCTGGAGCCGGATTCACAAAAGGATTTAGCCTGGACTTAGACTTAACGTTAAGACTTTTGTCTTAAATGTAGGTCAAGTCTATGGTTTTAGACTTGGCAGATTTCACAAAGCAGCACACTCTAAGCTTTGGCTAAGTCTGAGTTTCAAAGTAAAGTCCACCTGAGAGTGGGACCTTAACTTTTGTAAACAAAGGCTTAAATATGGTTGCCAAAAATTTTTCTGCACTTTAAAATTTGAAATCCGTGTAAATAAAGTATAAAAATATAAAACACCTCCTTAAAAGTAGTCTTTGGGAAGTTGTTAAGTGGTCACAAAGTTTTCCATTACAAAGTAGCATTTTTCTTAATACAAACTACATTAAACAAAGGATATGCATAACCAATAATATATTTTGAATAGAAAAGGTCACATGACACAGAAAACCACATTGGTTATTTGATCAGCTTGGATGTAGCTAAGTCACCTGTTTTGAAATCCACTTAAGTCCAAGACCCAGCTATGCCCAAAGTCTCATATTTAAGTCCTTAACTTAGAAAGAAACTTGGCTAAGTTCATGACCCTTTAAGAACCGGTCCCAGGACCTTCTGGCTCAAACCCAAACAGTATTACCAAATTTAACCTATCCTATGATAGTTTATAACATTTTAACCTTCCTGATTGTTTATTTTCATGAACAAACTACTTAAATGAAATAACTGATTAATATTGCAATGAAATACACACTGGTGGATGTGATGCATCTGAAATGTGTACATTTTGTCTCATTTTTCATTGGTTTTGAGTATGAGATTGTTTATTTTTGTGATGTTTTATGCTTTCACACAGTAATTTATATCGCTTTATCTATGACAGTAATAAGTTATTTTAGACATAATAATGGTGGTGTTATATAACAACTGTAACACAATGTAAAACTGAATTAATAAAGCTATTCAGTGCTAATCCATCGAGGGTATATAGCATTGAAGACAAGGAAATTGTCATCTTATTAGCATGTTTCAGCAGAGAAATACCCTTTCTACCAAGGATATAACAATTTCCTGAAGTTATTAATTGATAATAACAATCCAGGTAACAGTTAGACAAACAGAATTAGATCTTGTCTCCCAGTTTCCAGTTCCTGGGTTTGATTGCCGACCTGATGTGGGAAAGTTGATACATGCTTGCCAGGGAAGAATGTTCAGATATCAGGAACCCGAGTGCTTAATCTTCGAACTGATGGATCCCAAGGCAAGTAATCCCAAACATGAGACATACATCAAAGGCATGAAAGATGAACAAGGCTTGTAACCAAGGAGACCATCGATGCTCAGTAGTAGTAGTAATCTTGACAAACTAGCATACAACCAATTTTAATGCATCCTGTTTAAATTGACATTCATGCAATCTAACTAGTTGATTTTCTGGTTTAAACAAACTCAGATACTGTTACCCTAACACAAATGTTTCTGACTGGTCAAACACTTTCTGGATAGTAGCTTATTCCCCTTTGTGCTGATTTAAGACAGGTGTTGAGTTATCAAGCTAATCATAACTCTGTTTATTAAATAACACAAAATATTTCCTATGCTAATGACATCTGGTCTTTCACCTCTCTTACATCCATCAGATAAAAATTAAAAAGTCTGCCTGTTATTCATAGCTTACCCACCTTCTTTCTTGGTGTCTCCATGATTGCTGAACCCTACCATGTCCATGGTCCTTGGACTTAAGCTACTGGATTTGCAGTTTACAGAGGTTAAATGCTTTAACAGTTAGAATAAAGTTAGAACTCATAATCTTATTTAACATATCCTTATTTTATATATGTAAAGTTTTATCATTTAGACAAGTGACAAGCTACATCACATTCCTAAGCCTCAACATTCTGACAGTAACACAAACTGCAAACTAAAATGATGCTACATTACAAAACAATAAAGCTATATGCAATTTATCATGTCATATCCCAGCAATAACCTGTATATTTATATAACTTTATCCAGGGCCTTGCTAGTAACAAAACTGTTTTAACACATCTGTGCCAGATGGATATATTTCTATGAGGGTACTTTTTATGAAGATTGTTCTTTTTATAAGGACATTTTTCTTCAAGAGTACTCTTCCATCAATGCACTTTTCTATTAAGATTTTTTCTTAAAATTTTTTTGGTAAAATTTCCATGTTGGGAAATAAACAAGAAATGCCTTTTCCCATATCTTCACCTTCCAATCCTGTGAACTCTTATTCCTGGAACTAACTGAAACTGAAAAATCTAATTATAAAAACAGTGACGACAAAAGAAGCCTCTTAATGGACAATAACCTAGTTCTTGTTCCTGGATTGTTACATTCAAAACAGACAAAGAGAAACCATTAAACAGCCGAGAGACATTTAATTAAATCTGTTCATTTTCAAACTCTGTTCAAAGTAAAAATTACAAAGTCACCTAAAAAACACGGTTTTATGCACCTCTCATTTTCATTAAGCATTTAGAATTGGGTTTGACCCTATGCCACTTTGTGGTCTTAAGCGCATGATCTCAAACAGGATAGATCCCACTGTCACTGAATAGCTCCGATTAACATTTGGACTGGTGCAGAATTGCCACTGTGGTATACTTTGGATTGTCCCATTTTACACCGCATTATACCCAGGTATAGGGTTAGGCTAGAAAAGGTTATATTTTAGGCTAACCTATTTTAAACCAAGGTTTAATTTGAGCCAGCCTTCTTTAACTGCAGGGTTAATTTAGGTAGCCTACTTCATCTTCAGGCTTCTTTATGACTGGAGGATTTCTCTCGCCTGTTACACCAGAAGTTTGAAACTGTTAAAAATTATAATAATGTATATTAGATCAAGCATGTTATAATTGGGTTTTCAGTCTTGTGACATGTTTCTAGACTGCTCTGATATTTTAGCGATCCATCAAGATGTTTAATTTAAATTAGTGATATATTTTGGCATGTTAATATTATGATAATGTCTGTTTCCATTATGATACAATGAGACTGTTATAGACATGTTCATTCAGAATGGTGATATTTTGAAAATGTTGCCCACCTCCTCATCTATCCTATGTCAGAACAAGGCCACTGCCGCAGAGGTTACCTCCCACCTTAGAATCAGTAATAGTTGAGAAATACAGGAGATATAAGGCGTTTGTAGTAAAATAACCCCACTTGACATTGAAGAATTTGGAACCCCTAGAAGCAATGCTAAGGGAGGTATAAGGCAATTTTAATAGGATAATCCCATTTAACATAAAGCATGTGATATGACGGCCATTTTGTTTTCAAAACAAGGCCAAATTAATATCAGGCTAACTTTCCTAGGCATATAACTTTTGGGCAAATTCGATAAACCTAGCTGCAATATTTCAAGTTTCAGAGCATCTTAATGTTTTGAAATAATTGGCTAGGGCGGTCATTATGTTTTTCATAATAAAGCGAAAATTTTTCTCAGGCAAAACATTTGCAGGCCAGGACTTTTCGTGCTCTTTTCAGCACCAATAATAAGTGAGAAAAAAGGATGTTTTAGTGTGATGACCCCATTTAGCCTTGAAGCAGGGGTCAAAGGTCAAATTCAACACCTGAAAAAGATTCCCGTTCCATAACTTCCTACAAGTTGTTTTCACATTCCAAGCCTCCAGGAGCAATATTAGGGGAGATATAAGGCTTTTTAATAGGGTAACCCCATTTGACATTAAACATGTAATATGGCGGCCATTATGTTTTTAACTAGGCCAAAATTACTATCAGGCTAGCATTTCTAGCCATATTGCTTTTGTGCAAATTTGATGAAGTTATGATTTTTATGACTTTCAAACAATTAGCAATGGTGGCCATTTTGTTTTTCAAAATAATGCAAAAATTTTGCACAGATAGGTTTTTATAGCCATAAACATTCCCTGCAAATGAAGATATCTTTTTTTTAATAAATGAGATTTTAAAGTTTATGTAAAAACGTGACGAATGGACGCACAAACAGACGGACTGTGGGAGATAATGATACAGAGGTTAGACGGGAAATGTGTGAAGCTATCATAAACTACTGACATCCATTTTAATTAAATATTTTCATAAATAACTGTATTGTCTTAGTATTTGTAAAAGCTAAGCAAATAAAACAATTGTAAAGCTTCTACTGTCTTTTAAAGGTCATTTTAAACTAATATCTTAATTACTATCTTGATAGGGAGATTGTTTGTTTGTTTGTTTGTTCTTTTTTTCTTCTTCTTCTTTTTGCAAAGTGTGTATTACTGTGGTTTAAGTATATTCCAGGAAAGAAAAGAAACCATGCTTTATAAATAGGGCAAAACACCCCTGTTCCACTGTCATGAATAAGCATAATCTTATTGGTTATATAACTTTTCTTTTTGATCAGAGGAACTGGGGCAGAATTATGGCAACCATGAATACTAGTTTCATTTTTTAAATATCTAAAAATCCTTTGCACATGAGCTTTTCTGTCCCAAGTGCCCAAACACACACTAAGTGAAAAGGGATTGCATTACAAAGAAAAATATTTTCTATTTCTTTTTTATCAATTTTATCACAGAAAAGCTAATTAATGAAACATCTGAACAGAATTTAACAGCATGTATTTTAAATGTAGGGGGCCATGGTGGCAGAGTGGTAACACTCTCGCCTCCCACCCCTGAGGCCGGGGTTCGGTTCCCGGCACGGTCTCAAGTGGGAAAGCTGGTAGTTGCTTGCCCTTGGTCAGCAGTTTATAATAGGAAAACTTCCCGAATGACATATACAGAAAAAATATATCACGAATGAAGATAATATTATACGAGTGCGAAGCACGAGTATTATATTGTTATCTTCATGAGTGATATATTTTTTCTGTATGTGTCCGATGAGGGATGTTTTACTTTTATTATCCAGCATTTTGTGCGATTTATGGGTCAAATAATGTGAATATTTAATGAGAAAACGTGAAACAGACTGTCAAACAGCATGAGCAACACTGAATACAAAACTTCAATCTTTACCTTGCAATATCTCAGTCATTTATGCATGGATATTTATGCAACATACATGAACAGAAGCGCTGGAATAACACCTTTCTAATGATATATTATACATATTTTTAAGTTACATACTTTCCGAGATATTGTTAAAAAACAAAAGTTATCCACAGTCAATATCCATATTACCGGGGCGCCGGTGTATACAAAAAAAAATACATCCCGGTCTGTACTTCCCCGTATTTAGGTCAAATACGTCGCGTGGTGGATAATAAAGTACAGAACTTTGACGAACTGTATGTATTGGTTTCCTCTGCCCTTCCAACTACCCATCGTGATATCACCTGTACAGTGTTGAAAGCGACGTAAAACCCCAAATAAATAAAAGTATTTTAAAAGTAAAACTGACTTCAAAATATTTTTATCTGTTCACCCTTGATAGAAATCACTAGGTAAGAAAGGAAAAGTACTTGAAGTAGGCTGACCTCCTTTAAAGTCTGTTTTACAATGTTTAAGAATAAATGAAACAAGTTCCACATCCAAATTTTTATTGTGGTATTGAACTAGTTTGTAACAAGCTCATGCCTTGCCGTAAGGTATATTAGCATTGAAACGATATAGCCTTGAACTGTAACTTCCGGTTTGCAAGAAACTCAGGCCAAAATAGAGTTTAACTTCAGTCTGTCCCTTTAACTGGGTTTTAACCCTTCTGGCTTCCATCTCTTGAAAGATCTCTGATAAAGAAAGAAGTGACTGATGATTCTGAGATTTGTGAGCAAATGCCACATAAATGTATGACCATCACCTCAGAAAAGTGTTAATTTATCCCTCCAAGAATTGTCACGGGAAGGTATTACAGCAACAATTAATCGATAAAAAAATGACTGACATCTAAAAGACCTTAAAAGTAAAAGAATGACGAACAAGTCGTGGACTCAAACACGTGTCAAATGTCGGATGAACGAGGGTTGGTCCAGATTTGATCTCAGCTACTAAAAGGAACTCAAAACCCCAACTGTCACACCACAAACCACTTTTTATAAACAAATAATAAAAACTTACCTGTAAAATCTTGGGTCATCTTTGAAACTAATCCAATGCTGATTTATATTTGGTTCTTCTTAAGCATTTTGTTTCCAAGTATACTGAAAATAGAGAGAAAAATATACACTGAATTGTTAATCCATCTGGTCAGAAACAACAAGCAGACGACAATTTCCAATTTCCTGTGGTTTGTTTATGTTCTGTGCAAACTGTCTGTAACGCTTGTAATGTTAAGTGACATTCTATATTTGACATCTTATTATAAATATATAACAATTGGCACTTCCTTTTTCATATAAAAAAGATTTTATCTATTTTCCAGGCAACTTATACCAAATAACATGCGGGGAAATAGTTCTGTTATTTTTGCTCAGCAAAAGAAACCAAGAGTATTGCTGTCAATACATACTCGTGTATTCAACAATGGTTAATAGTGTGTTACTTTCTCTTCATGTTAGGCTGAATGGTTGTGTATTTGTTCGAGTGTAGAGTTATGTGACTTTCAAGTGGGGCAACTGTTTAACGACAATAGCCTTTAATATCCTGTAACTTCCCTGTATTGTGGGTCAACATTCCAGATCGTACCGTAAGATCTCAAATATGGCCCTGGGTCAAATTAAAGACTGGTTGATTTATTTGGGGTTTTACGTCACTTTCAGCACTGTATAGGTCATATCACGATAGGTAGTTGGAAAAGACGGAGACAGAAATTCGTCGAATGCAGACGTAAGGTGAAAATGTTCAACTTAAACAGATTATTTGTACCGTGTAAGATGAGGAGTTTATGTTAACAAGGCTGAAAGGGGTTTCAGTCTACTAGCACAAGCCACAAAGCCATCAGAAGACATGAGTAGTGCACTGAAGCGGTCACCCCTTCAAAGTACTAACATCGCCCATTACTGCTTGACTTCAAGGAAGAGACAGGTACTCATCATGCAAGGCCACAATTCCTGAATGTCCGGATACCAAAAAAAGAAGAGAAAAAAGTGATCTCCAAAAGCACCTCTAGAGCTCATGCTTAAAAACCTTTGAGTGAACTCCTGTTCCAAAACAACATTAGTTGTATGAGACTACAGATTCCTACACACGACTGGTTTGGGGATACTTATACAAGTGACAGTCATGAATCGTAGTAGCCAGGAGCAGACCATATGGATATGGCAAGTTAACATCTTCTGGGCGGGCTGGGGGGGGTATTTTTCTGCCTGTTTGTTTGTCCATAGGTATAACTCAAACACTATATATCATATCACAGAAAAGGTGGGATTTATCCATGCCCAGGTGCTCTGCAAAGATGATCAGAAGGTGGCGCCTAACCCTGGGTCAGCGCTCCTGAAAGATTATCAGGATTCTATACTGGAACTCTGACATATTTCTTCAGATTTTTGGGGATATTTGGTTTTGAATCCCCAGGGCAGCTGTTTAGTGCTCAATCTGGCACTGCTTCCTGTAGATTACCCATAGTGCTTACTTGTGGTTAAATTTAATGTGCAAATGAAGAGAGGATACATTTTGTATCCCGGTATTTTTGTGTTGCTGTTGTTATCGGACATAATTAATTAACAACATGTCGACATTAAAAATATATATAGATATATATTAAAAACGTGAACAAATAATAATGCATGACATCCTTTGAAACCCTATTCACGCCCACAACTTATATATGGTGACATAGATTTTATATAAAAAGTCTACTGTTTAAATTAAAGAGTGATTACTTACAATGTATCTGTTTAACAACCTTATCACATATTAAGTTACTTATTAAAGTTTCTAATATGTATGGCAAAACATATATAACTTAGTCTTTCTATGGCTCTTGACTGTCTAACTTAATTTTAATTTTGATATAGTTGATGTAAAATAAGACAGGGGTGGTACTTCTTAAAATAAACTCGTTGGGTGTCATTATATCAAGATGGAAATTATGAAAACAAATAAAATGTCAAAACACGTCTAAAATTAATGTAAAAGTGATACAGCTACACGCATAACCTTAGTGGTGGAGTAATGAATTGCACCCTAGTTGATTCTGTACTGTAAACTATGGGACATGGAAGAGTATACCAGCTTGTCAGCTTATTTTATATTTCCCCTTATGGAATCTGTGTTAGCCCTGATCATGGGGTTGATTTGGAATAAATAAATGTGTAATTTTAGTGTGATGATTTTAATATAGTAAATAATTCCTTACAAAATATCTATTGACTAAATATGCACAGAATTGCAAATTTCTAGTCCTTGAGTAGTAAATTGAATTACATGAACTAAGTTGCTGTTGCAAATCGCAGAGTAAAAGTCATATATATTGTAACACACAAGAAGACATTGTCTTGACAATGCTAGCTTTATTAATACAGTCTACAAATAACACTGAAGCCAATAACTGTATCCCCACCCACTCACACCCCTCCTCATTCATTTCAGAAAGGGGTGAAGATATAAATAACCACCCAGGTCACGTGTGTAGTAGATACATGTATTATATATAAAGGTGGTTGTATCTCAAACAGATTAATCACGGGAACAAGTTTTAATTACAGAATTAAACAGATACTAACTGAGTTTGGAAAATGATAGACAAGCGACTTGAACAAGTGCTAAAACTCATATGATAACAAGTCAGTTAAGAGGCAATGCTTATTAATAAATGATGAAGCTATTACTGTAGAAACATATGTTATTGTATATGACTCAATATATGCACGACAGTCATAATAACCCGGGTTTACATTATACCCTGATTACCCTACTCCAGCTTAACATCTGATGCAATAGTGATACAGTTTAACATTTGAAAAAAAAAGTTAATAGATATTAACCAAGTAACTCCTTTCAACATAAGTAGGTAACAATTGTATTTATTTATTGACGCAGTGTTACAAAAGTAGTTTTTTTCTGCTAATTCATACCAGTTAGTATATATTATCCAGGTAGATTATTTTTCAAATGGTTATACGACCATGTTCATATACCAACTATATTTTTCAGGGTTCAGCCTTTTAGAAAGTAGTTATTGTTTTTAACAAGTTCCTACTTATAACATTTATAAATATGACCCTGGTAGGTATTAAATTAAGAATAGAACATTAATATTCCGTGAGAAGTATCTTTTAAAGGTAATTCTTGTCACTTACCAAATTAAGGAACATACAAATGTCTTTATTATGTTATTCTCAGAATGCCCCAGTGTGGGTTACTAAATAAATACCCCTCCTCTGGTTTGATAGACGTCTTATGATAGTAACTATATTGCTATCGTCTGTCAATCAAATCTATAATAATGATCTTATTTTTCAAGAATAACTGACACATTTTTAAGTCAAAGGTTTTAACCAAAATTAAATTATGTTGATGACATTTTTACTCCCAAAATGGTGAGGTTAAAAGTAGTATTACATTGGTGGAGTTTGTTTTAAGACACCTATCCAACTGTTGAAGATAAGGACTTTTTTTAAGAAGAACATTTATCCTGGATATTTATAGGTGACTTTTATCTCAGAGACAATAAAATAACCTACTCTCCCGTCCGCCTAGAAGATAAAGAATTTATACTATTTATTACTTCCTGAAAAGATAACTGGCTATTATGACGTCACTTAGATGTAACTATGTGCACTATCTTTATAACATTTTAGACGTCTAAAAATAGATACATAAAATACTGTATTGTCTCAAATTATAGCACATTGCGACCTTTAAAGTTACTTCTGCAAACTGATATATTCAATATGGCTATTTTAGGCCTTCTACTTATATTCAGATTATTTTATATAATTAAATAGTGTTGACTGCATAAACTTAAATTAAAATGCAGGTGTCCAGTTTTCATTCTTAGTCCCACATTCTTTATCATTCATATTTCAAGAAAAAGTCTAAGCATATTAATTGTTAAAAACACAATTTAATGTTATTTTACATGTTTGTTTTGTTTGTTTTTTTTTTGTTTTTTTTTTGTGAAGCCACACAATAAACACTTACATATTAACACAGTCAAAAGTATGTTGAATAAAAGTTTTCTATATTATAAAGTCTTAAAACAAAATTGAAAGAGCCATTTTGGCTTCTTGTATGATTTACATCTTGGATAATCTGCAGTGACCTCTGTTTGACTTTGAGGTTACTGCTTGTTGACAATAGTGTTTGAAATACTGCTACTGGAAATTTTAACCTTTTTTAATATTTCAGATCAAAGTTGTTCCATTTTATCAAGAATAAAGTTATTACCTGCAAGATTTTGTCTGACCTGTAACCTTTTGCAAGGTCACATAATGAGCGTTCTAACCTTAATGTTACTCGAGGAACTGTTTAAAATATTTCAAAATTACAAACTATATGATTTTTATTCACTTATTCCTGCCAAATGGAACATATCATCCAGAAACCTCCCTCAATGGATCAGCCTTATAAAAGCTTTGCCTGGAAAAAAAATCTAATAAATTTCTAAATGTACAATGACATTTAATGGATCTATCCTACACTTTGGTAAATATTTACCAACTGAAGGTGAACGCTCTTGATACATTAGCCCAATTTTCACCCAACAGGGACAATTCATAGTTCCCTCTTATGTGACAGTTGTAATCTAACCGACCAATGTTCTTGTGAATATTTATGAAATAAAAATATAGTCTTAAACTGACGTTTTACAAAAAAATGAAAATATCTGATGAAATAAATTAACCTGGTAAACTGGTGCAATATTTACATAACCTACTTAAAGTTACTGTGCATTAGAGCGATTGATTTAGAATCTTCAACACTTTATTTCAAGTTTGTTGACCAAATTCAATTACATATGAATTTTGGTGCTATTTAATTTACTATATAAGAGGAAAATGATACAAAATTAGAAATATAAATGTGGATTGACATAATATTAAACAACAGCTTCCATTGGCAAGAGATGATATTAATATATATGAATTATATTATTATTATTTATGTGATTGCATTACTTAACAGATAATTCAACACAATTCAGTTTTCAAAATAATAAATAATGACCTAAGCATGTGCTGCAAGGTCAAATTTGTAGGAGGGTTATTTCTCAAATGCAACAAGCAATTCTGGTGAAAAATAAATGGCTAAAATAAGGCTAATTTTGAACCCTTAAAATGTCACAGATAAATACCTTTAAATCTCCCCCTCTGATGTTACGGCCTTGGTAAATAGATTCCAATAAATATTAGTGTGTTTAAGACCCCTTGGGATCCTAAATGTATGGGTTTAAAAAGAGAAGAAAAATAAATGAAATCTATTAGCTATTTCTAAATGTGTGTTAAGATGTTCTAGGGCACCCATTCACAGATGGAACAAACAGTACTTTTAAGACCTGGAAATGACTTAACTCATTTCTTTTTGAGCCAGATTTCATATTTGCTAGTAATTGAGTTAGGCCATACGGTTGATTTGGTTGTATTACCAATAGAATAAGCGATTGCCTATTGAGTCGTTTACCTTTTAATGGGTTTGTGACACGCAAAAATAAGCCAGTCTTATATTTACTTAATGAAATCTATATTATCTAAATAAACATATAAATAGCCTATATGGATCTCAGCAAGGACGTTGAGTGTCTATAATAATTCATTAATAAATTGCACAGATTCTTCTGAAAGTCTGTTTTTGCATTAACAGCTCAGGCACAAGAAAAAAATAAATTAGTTATTTTAAATAACACTGGAGTATTAAAATTACTTCTAGTTTCTCCAAAAAATAAAAATCCACTCTCTAATTACAGGTTTTATGTTATTTTTTTCATATGACTTATTCTGGTCCAAGTGGTTTTAACTTTTTGCCCATTGTTGTTGTTTATTTCATTCACTTCTAAATTATGTAATACTACGTTACTTTTCTATTGTCAACATAGAGTTTCAAAATGTTGTAATTTTGCACTGGGTTACTTCCAAAGATGGGATTTATCAAAGGGCTTAAATTCTGTCAGTTATTTTCCAAAGGCTGTATCATCTAAACTTTTTTGAATTGTTGTTGTCTGGATTATGAAGTTGTGTATAATGTCGGTAAGGGGCACAGTGGGATAGCTGGTAATACTGGCCTCACAACTTCTAGGTCCCTGGTTCAATTCCCAGCCAAACTTTAGTGGAAAAGTGGTAGTTGCTTGCTGGTTTCTCATACTTTTCAGTGCAGAACCTTGACTAACTAGTATGTACTGCTTTGCTAGCAAATATTCATTATGAAATGACTAATACATTGTGTTGAAATTGACAATAATCCCAAACCAATGAAAATTTTATGATGTAGATATATTTAAGACATCTTTTAGCCAATCGAATTCATCAAAATTTGAATTCTATTGGAAAACTAAAGTCCTGTATATGTCACAGACAAAGTTAGACTAAGCCCTTTTGTGAAGTCCAAAACAAAATTTTTGACCAGACAGAAGCCTTAGGCTTACACCCAGAAATGTCTTTTAGTGAATCAGTTCCCTATACTGTGAGATAAAAGGTTGCAAATGAAGGCTTCTCTGGGAAAGTCCCAAATACGGACCATGGTAAACTTTAGATTTTCTCTGAAGTTCAAGGTCATATTTATTTCCACATAAGAAGTGTTGACAAGCTAAGTGAGTCCATTATCAGCTCACACCTGCCTGTCACATTGGTTACAGTTACATGCACATGGGACACAGCTGAGCTCCCTACCCACGGGAAAAGCTTTTCTGTGCCCCCTAATACCCCCCCCCCCCCCCCCCCCCCCCCGTCGCCCAAACAAACATCTCAGTGCATCCCAATAATCCAGCCTTTTAAAATGCCTGCTGCCATACATGTAGATAACTTAGTACATGCTCCTACTCAACAGTCAGCTTATGTCCAACAGCTTATGTCCAGCAGCCAATTATTTCAGCTCCATCTTCTAGATTTCACTTCTCAATTTTATGATTTAAAATCAAGGATTCTAAGACAATTTTATGGTGTGTTTTTGCAACAGATTACTGGCATCGATAATTTGGTCAGCCATTATAGCGAAAAAAAGAATAGTGTGAATAAATCATAGAAACAGTTAATCTAATAGATTCATTTTGTTTTAAATATCCAAGTTGATCCTTTTCTTTTAAACCAAACTAATACTAATGTCACCCTAACTTCCTACAACCATTCCAACTATTAGCCATAATAATAATCCACATGTTCATTGCTTGTTACCAACTCACAATGGCTTGATTGAATTACACAGTTCACACTTCTCTGGTATATTGTTTCCAAAGTAAGGGGAGACAGGATCAGCGGGTGACTACCTGGTAAAAAATAATCATCGTGGATGACCTTGCCCATATCTTTGTAGTTTCTTCACAATGAGAGTGTAGATTTATGTAGCTATGTATGAATGTATTAGTAATGTAAGTGATACATTAACATTGTAGCTGGAACTGGTCCCTAAGGTATCAGAAAAGTCTAAAATAGTGACTTGCCCTGAACAACAAAAAGCAGCCACATTTCTGATGTGTGTCACAGTAGATTCTGACAGCTTAAAACACCCAGGGACACTTTTCTTAGGGATCCAATAACAAAACCATGTGACTTCGCGCTTCACAGACACATTTTTAAAGAAGGCTACATTTTGGTATTTCACTGTGGCTGAATCGTTAACACACTCGCCTTTGAACATAAAGGACCTATGTTCTATTCCAAATACAGAGACAGGCTAAATAACTTCAGGGACATTGAATTGGAGAAGACCATAAAACCAATCTTTACAGTCACACAATTTATTTCTTTGACTGGGCACATCACATGCTTTGTCAGTTTTTCCATCTCATTTCCTACGTTATCAGTGGAAGCAGCCTTGCAAGTTTAAAATTAACAAAGATCCTTAAACTCAACTTTTAAAGCTCAGAGATTGAGTTTATACTCACATGAGATTACTTTTGAAAAAAATAAGTTCAACAAAATCTCAGGGGGGAAAGGACTGAGTTTATGTGTGTGAGTTTAAGTATGAGTTTCAGAATCTTTGTAAATGCAGGCCATGGTCTTACGATAACTTGTGAAAGTGGAGCATTAGTATTATGTGGATCGCAAATCGCTGATTACAAATTGCTAACATAGACATATACAGCTTTTGATATGTACATTTTCATAATGAATCATTTTAGCATAATTAATTATCTGATTTTTATAATTGACGTTAAATTAACCCTGGTGTATTTTTTGTCCTTAGTTACTTTTGTACTTCATAATTTTCAACTATTACCACAAGTAGATAATACACACAGCATTAATGTTTAAGGCTAAGAAAATAAATATGTATAAACAAGTATTAATTGCAAGAAAAATAACTATTTCATCCATCCATCAAGATGTCTAAGGCTATATTATTCTTCCATGAATCTAAAAATTAACATTGCTGTAAGATCATTGACCCCCATAAACTACATCCTGTCCAAAAATGGGGCTAAAAGTCTGTGACATATCTTAACAAAGGCTTTTAGGATTCCCACTAAACTCAGCTATCAAAACTCAACACCTGTTGGAGATAGCTTCCTCCTCTTGGATACAGTTTCCCAAGCAACAGAAGAATTATACAAAAGAGGTCTGCTTTTGCGGAAGCATTTATTGTGCCAATCATGTGCCAGTGTCCTTAACACAGGAGTTAAGCCACCTCTTCAAAGCAAAAACCATTACCAAAAGCACAAAACCCCACACTTTTTCTACTAGCCTTGGCAGTGGCCCAGATCTCTATATTCATAAAATTCAAAGTCTGCTTATCTGTATAAACCTCACTGGCCAATCAGACCACAAGTTGCACCAACACATAAAAGGCCGAAAGGGGTTTCAGTCTACTAGCACGAACTGCAAAGCCATCAGAGACATGAGTAGTGCACTGAAGCCATCACCCATCCCAGTACTAATGTGGGCCACTGCCGCTTAACTTCACTGAAGAGACAGCTACTCATCATGCTATGCCATAATTCATGAAAGTCCACAGACAAAAAAAAAATGTTTTCCAGAAGTGCAAACCTCACTAGAGTTTGTGCTTAAAAACAGCTCCTTTAGCCAACCAAAACCCTGCATTTATACCAACACAGTTCCAGTGCCGTACAGACTCATAACTGCATTCTTCAAGAAGCAAACGCTGAGGACACAAAACACTCGGTTAGGGGTACCCTGAAAAGGATCTTGAGCTGTGCATACAGATATTGCTGAAAAGTCACAAAAACAATTCTTGATCCATAAATCCACATCATTTTGAGGTGGACTGAGCCATGAGAAGACCACATCCCCACCCACCCACCCACCCACCTTGTGTAAAAATATTACTTTGAAGGCATATTTAATTCTTTTTGGAGAATTCAGTTTTAAATCGATTGTTTGGCAAGAAGATAAGAAATATATTTTTATGTGTGAGAATGTAATTTTAGTAAGATGATTAAGGTGCTCTAAACCAGCATTAGAATACTTCTAAATGTGCTTTGCAAAATTAAATTATCATATTTAAATATTTATTGTTTCTAGCCGACCAAAGGCTAACTGTATAACGTCTTTTTGAAAATCTGTGAAGAAAAACACCATGTAAATGTGAAGGGAATTAACCTCCATGCTTGAAAACAGCTGAAAACTGGGAAATGATGAAAGACCCCCATAAAGTCAGCAGCAGCATCAGTTTTCCTGTATAATTTTAAAAATTTGTCCTTTCTTTACATTGAATCATTGCATTAAAATATCTTATAGTCTATTCCCATGAATGTGTCCTACCATCTGCAAACGGGAAATGTATTGTATATAAACCCATGCAAGAACTTTCTGAAAATTGCAGGAACATATTTCCATAATTCTGAGTGGAGATGTCACAATAAAACTGTAGTTCTCTGTTGATTCTTACATGTATCACCGCATAGATCAAAGAAAATGCAGTAATGACATTGCCTTTAGTGTTAGAAACGTGATTGGATGCAACCCTTGCTGCGCCCCCGATGACTGCCAAGCTTGTGCTTTTGCACTGCTGGAATGGACAAGTGTGAACGGGGGATTTCCATCTAACATCACTGTTTGTTGATGTCGATGGTTACATTGTCCAGTGTACTAGTACCTTTGCTATAGTAGAAAAAGATAGGGTTTTCGCCAATGTAAAACTCATGAAATAAATCCAGAACCACAAAGCCTTGTTTCCATCAAGTACATTGCAGCTATCACCAGCCTTCTGTTCTGTCACATAAATCTCCATCCAAAAGAGGGTTGATTGGAATATCACCACCCACGCCTTTTCCAGCAACCCCCTACACATTAGATGTACAGTCAAAATGGAAAGTATGCATTTTGGCTAATAATCTTAAATGATATAACTAATATCTAGTAAATTACAAATTATTGAAAGTCATCTTCTAGCTAAAAGTTGTAAAATATTGTCAAGTATACTTGAGACTTTGAAAGTCTAATGCTTTATCTGACACCATTCTTATTGCAACCACACTCAGGCATTTATGTATTTAACTGGTCTTTAGCGCCGAGCTGCAGACGACTTTTGGTATCTAGTTAAGTAAAAACATTAGCCAATGCTTTAGAATTATATTATATATGAATCAGTAAGTCAGTTAACACAACCTAATCCCTTTACTGAGTATTAAAAGAAACAACTTAAAAAGTATCTCACGGAGGATTTTGATGCAATTTTTACTCATGCAGGAAAATAACACCATTCATGGAAACCCAAAAACATTATGAGGCATATCAAAGATCATTAATGTTCTATATACTGACACAATTGGTTGCAATATTTCTACGTATTAACTAAAATTCATTTCAACTATTGTGAGCAAAACGAGAAATGATAAAATGATTATAAACTGATAAAATAAACTTAAAATGCCCCTCCTAATCTACACACATACACAAAAAAGTCAACTGTAAGAAGTAATCCGATGTATTTGTTGGTTTTCTACTGCAAAGCTAAGCTGCTAAATGTCGTCTGCTTGGCACAAAAAGGGCGGGCTTTTGATGTATGGGTGTCAGAAGTAAGGAGTTTCCTGTATGAATTCCTTCCAACACTTTTCACTCATAATATCTTGCAGTTTTTTTCCCAGAGACCTGTACACTGGTTTCCGCCCATTTTCTAGGAAGGTTAAAGTCTGATTCCCATTTATGATTTCTGATCAAGGACTTTTCAATAGGTCAACAGGGATTTCATGGTAAGCCCAGTATTTGTTTTTCTTTTCAGTAATTAAGCATTTTTCTCCCATTAATGAGAGTTAGAGTAATGAATAAAGCTAATACATGGAAGCCCTGTTCACAATTATATGGTAAGGTGGTCCAATGTACTCCAATTTCAAAGCTAGACTCCAAGTTTACTAGGAGATTGGTGAAATATGTTGCATGGTGGAAAATGAACACAATTCTACTTCCAGTCTATTTTGGCAGTAACGTTTGAAACATTTAATACACATTTCTTTTCCCCAAAATGTTTAACTAACAACACTTCTATTTTAAGAATATATAGCTTCTGTTAATATTTTTTGCACAAAAAAAACATGCATAAGTCTGATATTAAAACTGTTTAGACCAGAATGTAGAATGGACCAGATTTTCATTCACGAATGGAAATCCGGAGTTACCGGATTAATTAATTAGCTATTTAGAGCTAATTATGTTTATCGTTGTTAATTATTTTTTAATAAAAAGAATCAAGTTGTTTATGAAAAGTTAGAGTATTTTAATGTATTTTACATTTCTTTAAACATCTCATTTCTACTTGTCATAGCTTGGTCTATTCATGGAGTAAATTAGTGCTAAATCTCTGTAAACCACTGAAAAGTAGCTGTTGATGAAGTTTATGTTTTAGGCACATATATACCCTACCAATAGTCATATGATTTAGCATTTAAATCTGGCTCCTCGAAAATCATAGTCCAAGCTGGGGTTTTACATACCTGTCAACAGTAGTGGTTATATTACAAGACTCAATTTATGTCTCCTGTCCATTGGAATGGCCTGGTTTTAGGCCAATCACCACAGAGGTTACAGTTCAATGATTAAATAGGTCAGTCTTGTTGCCTGCTCGGCCTTAAGGACAGAAAGTCTTTTTGCAACAGGGATCAACATTCATTACAAATTTCTAGAGCTAAATTAAGTGACTTGAAAGAGTCACAACAAAACTTACAAACTGGAATAGTATATCCCACAGTTTATTAGAAAGCATATATGGCTACCTTTGTTCATTAAAAAAATTAAAATTCATAATGTTTTTTTTTTCACGTTTTGTTAGATATCATATTTATGGTAAGCTATCATGTTTATACTGAGATGACAAAAATTATAGTGATTAAATAAAAATTTGAATATTTAATCCCACAAAAAAAAATTATTTTAGGTTTTGAAAATAGGACTGTACAAAACAAAAATATTACAGTATGACGTCACAATGTATATCCCTTACGGTCTCAAATCGTCACTCATAATATGAGCCTCATATTGTGGGCTTAAACTAATGTTCGGCTTATACGTTTCCTATTTTTATGTAAAATTATCTGTACTGTGAATTAATTTCATTGCTGAAACAGATGTGAAATTAAAGTCAAGTGTGAAAAGAACTGAAAGGATGGGAGTTTGATTTACAGTGCAAACAACAGTACTAAGAGATTGTATACTATTGTCAAGTCCCAACAAATCCACTACTGCTTATGAGCGTGATGTAAAAAAAAATTCCTTTTAAAAATTTCTGGATTCAAAACTGGTTGAGGATTATTCTAAGTAGAGGCAGATAGCTAGAGAAACACGTCAGAAATAAATTTGAGAATAAGATGACCTTAAGATATTTAATAAAAGTTGGGAAACACGGTGTCATTTTGATAAATTATATTGATTAGTGTGAGCATAATATTAAGTTTTTAATGTAATAATATTAATAATATTTAATGTTAAGGTAAACCTAAGCTTAGTTTTCAGGTGACTTAAATTAGGCTGGCTAAAATGTGAGATGATCCCAATTAGCTTGTAGTTAACACATCTCACAATTTTGCGAAAGGAAGTATTACAATTTATACTAAAATATTTTGATATTTTGTGGGGAAAAAAGCAAACTTATACATGTAGTTATATTCGCAGTGTGATTTGGTTGCCTTGAAAATGATTACAATGTATCTACTAATGTATTACTGTTTGTATAATAGCAATAAATTACTTGTAAAGTGCAATACTTGTGATTAATTCACTGTGTTATTGCATATAATTACGTATCATGACGTCACAGGGACAACAAATCAATCTCTTCCTGGGTGTATATTAAAACAAATGACTCTGTAAATGGGGCGAAGCCATGGAAAGCCGAACACACTTTCCCAAATATATTAAAATATAGTTTACAGTATACCATTGTTCCATTTATAAAGAAGTGACATCATAACTTTGTATATATATAGATTAATTTTATTATTATTTTTTTTTGTCAGAAGCAAGTAAATAACGAGGTGTGGTTTTGTGCGGTTGAGAAGGAGAGGTGGTGGTGGTGGTGGCGGTGGGGGGGGGGGGGGGGGGGGGAAGGGCGATAAATGAATATTTTACTCCTAGTGGGGAAGGTATAAAGGAAAAGCTATTTGTCACTGTGGTTTTAATCTAAAATGAGTTGCACCGGATTTCTTTGATGGACGACTGCAATAGTTTGCGAGGCAAATGACTTGTGGGTATGTAAGACTTCACCAATAAATGTCATCTCTCCATGTATTTATGAAATAAGGCGGGTGGGGGGTGTACAGCTTTGGTAAAGCATGGCAAGACAGAATGACGCCATAAATAGGAATACTAGCAACACTTTTTCTCTAAATATCGCCCAATACAACTTCCATGTACAATTTTCACTTGAACGATTTACCAATAAAACTACTGCTTACAAAGCCCCATAGACTAGTATTGTCGAACGTGATTGGTTAATTGCTGAAGATATTTTACATACTTCCTGTCGGCACTGATTCGAGGTGCATATCCTTAATTATTTAGACAATCAGTAGCCTTGGGAACCTTCAGACAATTTTAGCAGCCAGGTGTACCAAAATGGAAAGTAAAGTTACAGAGACGATTAAGATTATAAATGAGAATGAAACATAAATTTAAGGGTGGTTTAAAACTGTGTGACTTTTCATAATGATGCTGAAATGGTAACATAACACTAGTCTTACTTAAGGCTCAAAGTTTTATGTTTTACCATATCTTCTGCTAACATGCACACAGGTATTTGGTATGTATTCATAAAGCACACATACATGTTATGGGATATAAGCTCATCAGACAGAGTTTCTGTCGTAGCAGTCTGCTGATGTAAAAGCCAGTATATATGTAAGTACATTATTGAAACTTCATTATCTGGCCAGTATATATGTAAGTACATTATTGAAACTTCATTATCTGAACTGATCCCTAATTGCAAAGAAACTTGAGTCTTTAGTAAGGCTAACACAACACCAAAAAGATAAACATGCATAAGTTGATTTGTAACAGCACGATTTATAACACTTTTACTGTATGTATTGTCACAGTCCTCATTTGCCTAGTGGTTAGAAGGTCTGGCATCTAATCACAGGCTGTCGCCCCTGTGTGGGTTCGACTCCCACAAGTGGCAGTGCTGTGAGGGCCTGTCCCACAAAAACACCATAAAACCTGACATTGCCTTTGCTGTTTTGCTGTTAAAACAGGTACAATATACTATTACTGACTATTGTTTGTCTTATTGTAAATGAGGAAGCACAATGTTTCATTGGATAACCCATTATTTTCCAGCTCTCAGGTCATGTGTTCAAATCCCCCACCCCCACCCCGCCCCAATTTAAATCGGGAAAGTGGGAAGCTTCTAGCCGGTGATTGACTATTTTCAGTGTTGCGTCTTGGCAAACTAGGATGTACTGACTTTCTCTATCTGTTCAACTACTCATTGTGACCTAACCCATGCCTTGTGTTGAAAGTGATGAATGAAATCCATTGTGTTGAAAGTGAGGTGTAACCCAAAGCAATCAACCAAACAACTGTGAATGGAACACACAAAGACATGGTTGTTCGGATGATTTAATATGCTGACTGATAAAATAAGACAATAATTTATATTTTGATTTTTATAAATTCGACTTTTATCATAATTGTAATATTGTTCAGTAACAACTCAAACACAGACATATAAGTTAAAACATGTTATAAGCTACAGTACAACTTAATCCTTTCTTAGACCAGGAGATCTACTGTTATAACCTACAGTATTACCTAATCATTTCTTAGACCAGGAGATCTATTGTTGTAACTCACAGTACAACCTAATCATTCCTTAGACCAGGGGATCTATTGTTATAACTTACAGTACAACCTAACCATTTCTTAGACCAGGAGGTCTACTGTTATAACTTACAGTACAACCAAACCATTTCTTAGACCAGGAGATCTACTGTTATAACTTACAGTACAACCTAACCATTTCTTAGACCAGGAGATCTATTGTTATAACTCACAGTACAACCAAACCATTTCTTAGACCAGGAGATCTACTATTATAACTTACAGTACAACCTAATTATCTCTTAGGCCACGAGGCCTACTGGGGATTGAAAAGTACAGGCGACCTGTCGTTTTAGTATCACTGAATTCTTGTTCGACAAAAAAAAATCAGAGTTTGGTTGGCATATCCCCAATAATCGCTAGTATCATATTGGTAACTGTCATTAGTATTTCCCCATATGTTCCCACACCTTAGATTTGAACTATCTGATCACAAAACCAAGTAGAGGGCTTGTTTGTCAAATTTAACAATCACTTGGCCACTGAAGACCCCGCTTCAATAAATATCAATGAAATATGTAATTCTGAAATTAATTAAATTAATTTAGTGCAGTTTTTATTTTAAACAAAGTTTTTAGCTTTGTTTGGTTCAAATCTGTCTGGAAATTGACGGATTATCTAGGATTTCTGAAATAAAATAAGAAACATCCGACAACTTAATTGCAGAAGATTGATCAATTGACAATAGCAAATTGAGATGCTATTGTTTTTATGTCCATTTTCATGTGCTTTTAAAGAGCCTCTCTAAGACTTGTACAGGGTAACCTCTATCAGTAAACGTAATGCACACAAGGTTGAAAATGGTGCAGGACTATAGAAAGAACACCATGTTGCAATCATCTGGATTTGAACCTACAACCACAGGAGTGAGAGTCAATAGGTCTTCCATCACATTTGATGGTCACTACGTTGCTGCGGACGCTATAAAAGTTATCAGCTCTTGAACATACCCTGAATGGCACACCATAATGTGGTAATTAAAAGTTGAAACTGGTATGATATACCTTGCATATATGCACAGAAAACGATACCACATGAATTGATATAAAATCATCTGTTACTTTGAAGCATTCTCAATCTTTTATTGAACCGATAGCTTTACATTTTCAGGAGCCTTGAACAGAGGTCAACAACCTTGACATTTGACACAGAACCAGAATGATCTTTCATCTCATTTTCAGTTATATTCACAATAGTAAATAGTATATTTAATGTTGACATTGAAGTTTAATAATTCGGCCAAAGATTGGTATTTAATTACTGATGTCTCACCTCTGGGATCATCGGTTCAATAATAAAATGAAAAAGTCTCCAAAGAAATACCAAATGGTTAGATCCAATGATTGTAAATGTGGAGATTTTTGTAGAATCACCCATTATCGCCCATCGACGAGACATCCATTAAAATCACTACCCACCCGGGCCTAGGAAAATTGGTATATTGAGAAAACTAGTTCAAATCCAGCGTGTGATTTACTACTGGACAAGATACATTATATAGACGCCTAACATTAGGTAATCTGTTGGACAGGCTCTGGCATAAAGATTTTACAACCCTTAAAATATATGGGGCTTTTACTACAAATTGCATACTTCTACCCATCCATTAATATTCTTTTGTTTTAGCTGACAGCTTACAGTTAACAATCATAGTACTACATACATTTCTCCCAACTCCAGTGACGTCACAAGTCATTAGTAATTCACTAGGCTTCTAAATGTCAACATCTGTTTAATTGATAGCAGTAAAATGGTTTAAAATCCCTTTGTAAGACCTGTAACAATCACTTCCTAACAACACACACAAATTCAAGTGGATTTAGGAGGATTTATGTACTAAACCTCTCTCAGAAATGCAATCAGTTTTTTTTTCTTTTCTTCTTCTTTTCAAAGGCACATACCCCTCTTCATACACTGTTCTTACATCTCCAGATGTACAGGTCCATTTAAAAGTGGCACAAACCAAACATGGCAGGAAATATGTCAATCATGGCTGAATAGTCTTTCTTTTTTAATTTTAATGTGTGACGTAACAACGATAATGAAGATCAATGTAGAATAACATGGCTGAATGTATCACTAACTCATCATATGTGGAAACTGTATTAGTAATGGTCCATTCATACAGTTCCATGCAGTCGTAACAAGTCGTATTTTCATTTGCCCCACAAGCTGCTCTGTAAATGGACCTCATATGTGGGTAGTGTGCATTTAAAAATAAAAATCCCTCATAAAGCCACCCTACCCAAATCCACGACGAAAGCCCATTAAGAAGAATGCCCATCAATGGTGGGCAAAGTTCCTGATGGGCATAGTACTTTGTGGGCATTCTTCCGTATACCACCCCCTCCCTACACCCCCTTCAGCCATCTCATATGTATATTTTAGGTTAGCATGCGAGAGGTCGTGACAGGTATTTTTAAACATTTTCAAAACTCTAATTCTAGCTGGAAATGCTGTCCGTACTGTGGCGAAACCTGTAATATCTGCATACGAATCTAAAGTTATAAAACATAAAGGAGACTACCAAGAGGAGTGAAACGCCTCGAGCCACAAATGAGCCCAGATAAATCATATGTTTACAACTCAAATGTAGCTACTATCAGGCCAGAACAGCACTGTGTGAACTAGGTGTAAATTATCCCTAAAACATGAAACATGATCCCCCAGTTACTTTTACAGTGAATCCAAAGGCGAGCTTTTCTTTAACTTTATTTTTTTTTAAATGATTTGACAATAAGGTCACACTTTGAAAACCCGAGGGGCACATTGGTAGAATTAACTGTACACAAATAAGCGCCCCATATCAGGATTTTTATGACATTTCAAACCTGACACGTGACAAACCATTTCGTGAACAAGATTAATTTACGATGTCTAACCTTATTTGGTTCCTTTTTGTTAATCTTTGCAGTTACATTTTTATTTGTTTAAACAATCCTAATACTTTTCCCAATTGTGTCCGTATTTTTCTGATAAATAGAGGACTTTGCCAGTTATTTATAAAGTAATTCCATTTTTCTAACAATTGTTTTGTATTTAAGTAGCATTTCAGACAAATGGGAAAATGCAAGAATGTTGCAGTGAATTTTTAAAAACAAATTGATCTTAAGTCACTTCTATGGATGTTAAATAAATAGACATTTGCTCTTTATTTGAAACTTCTCGGCACTGTCATGTGAAGATTTTCTAACAACATCAATTATTAAAACTATCATATACAAACTGAAATATGTACTCACGATTTTTTAAGTGGATCCAGACAGATGATATATCATTGTATGTCCCTCAACATTAAAGCCCTTAGCACTTTCAAAGGAAGATATATATAGACTGATATATTTCAAGCAAAACCTGAACCTTAAAACTCCATATAGTTAAGATCCTTGCTTGTCAAACATTTACACAGTTATAGGAACAGCAATTTATTTCAAGCAATCTGGAATCTGCTGGTAAATTGTATACATATACACATCTGAGTGTTGAAGTTCATCCAATTTAATCAGATTTGCACAGTACTTCATTGCTGTATTAGTGCATTCTAAGGCCAATAAAATAAAGTAACTGTTACTTAAATTTCATACAGGATGGACTTGGATGGGTCACTAAATTAATGTCTACTTCACAAATGTAACCATATGCCACCAAATATTGTAAAAAATATATTAAAATATGTCCAATTTTATATCTACTATCATCACTTGTGTGCACATATGTGTCAATATGTATGATAAGTTACAACAGCCATATGTTTCAGAAGTCTCTTGTTAATATTTTTCGACCATTTCCATGGCTCCGGTCTAATGTTTTGCAGTTGTGTTAGGTGGCACAAGGGATAGCGCACTTGTTCCCGACCTCAAACTTCTTAAGTTCGAATCTCTGTCCTGATCTAAAAATTTGAAAGCTTCTTTCCAATGGCCAGTGGTCTTACAGTACAGTATCTTGACCAATTAGTATGAACTGCTGCTTATAAAAACCTTGTTGTCAAATTACCTGTACCAAGTGTTGACAGATATGTTGAACACAATACCCATCAGTATGTTACTCTTTCAAGCAAATTTCTAAATTGCTAAATATCTGTTAGAATTCCATTTCATCATTTTTAAAAATTTATTTATTTATTTATTTTTACGTCACTTTCAACTCCATACAGGTCATATCATGACGGGTAGTTGGAAGGGCAGACGAAACCAGTGCATACAGTTGGTCAAGGTTTTGTACTGTAAACTACCGACCAACAGCAAGGAACTACCAGCTTTCCCACTCGAGGTAGGGCCAAGAACCGAACCCCAACCTCAGAGGTGTTACCACTCTGCCACCGTGACCTCGTTCATCATTTTTTAAAGAAATATCTCCAAACTTTATGTAGGCCAAAGTACAGCTTTGAGATCAAATCTGACCTTTATTCTGGACAGCCCAGAGGTATTGCAGAAACTACTTGGGATTTGTTGGTGGAAACTCTATTGTAAAAACAAATTGAACCTTTGAAAGCATGTTTTATATACAACACACTGTGTATATAGCTGTTCCTTTAGTGGAACAAGTAACAATTTGTATTCGTGGGAAATAATTTTCATTAAATGTCAATTTCTACTGAAAAGATTAGCATAGAGTTTAAATTTCACTGAGAATTAACTTCAGTGTGGCAAGGACATAAGCTTAAATCAGTACCTCAATTTTACGACTTTTCTTCATCATCACACACCAATCAAACATATGGAACTACACATTAAGTCAATATTTTTTATCAAATTGGACCGTTATGTATTTTTATCACTTTATCTAGTTATTTTGTATCATTTACTAACACATGGACCAAGTAACTTTAGTAAAAAAACAAATTAAGCCATAGGTTCCTAATTCTTATTCTATAAAACAATTCCTGTGATACCAAATTGGTAAGATTTTAAACAATGTCGCTGTCGGAATTAATTTGATTTATTTGGGTTTAACGTTGGACTTAACATATTCTCTACATTGTATATTTCAACGGGTAGCTTTAAGGGCAGGGGCGAACCATACATACGATACCTTGATGCTGCAATTTAAACTGCCCGGCATTGGTAAACAACTACCATCTTTCTGACATAGGGTCTGGGTTTGAACCGCAGACCTCAGAGGTGGCAAACAAACATGCACAGCCAGAAATAAATAACTGATGACAAGTTTAACTTCAGGAATCTCCCTCACTATGTGAGATGGTGATATAACCTGGCTTAAGGCTAAAGTTTGAAATGAAAGCCTTTTTAAGCTTGTACACGAAGACTTGTCATTCAGAAGAAATCCATGTGTTAAGAAATATTTTTATTACTTTATTTAGTGTTTTATGTCACACCCAGTACCTCTTTATCAGTTATATTGTGACAGGTAGATGAAAGGACAGAGGAAACCAGTTCATGCAGTTTGTTAAGGTTGTGAAATGTAAACCGCGGACCAACGGCAAGCAACCACCAGCTTTCTCATTTTAGGTTGGGCTGAGATTCAAACTCCAATCTCAGATGTCGGAGGCGTGTGTGTTACCATTACACCACCGTGGCCCCTGTTAGGAGATATAAGCTCATTAATCTGTCACAGTACATTTATGCTAGCAGCCAGCATATGTAAGAGTACATTATTCAACCCGATAAAGATTGTTTTCATAACAAATAACATAGAGCCTTAAGTAAGGCTTTTGGCAATATGCACATCTAAGAAATAAGAGATGTAATTGGAATACCATACAAATATAACAATGATCGATAATAGGAGAACTCTCCATTGACAAATGTCAGACTTCTCATTGCCAGGGTGCACAGGTGGCATTAATTCCAACTACCCTTTTCATAATAGTTATTTCTTTAGCCTTTATGTCATTAAGCTGAACTGGTATAATATCATATAAAAATTTTAAAAAAAGAATGCATAAGTAATACATTGTAGTATTTTGAAAATGTTTCATAACTTTATTCTATTCTATTCTGTACTTTTATAGTGCTTAATCTCTGCTAGGAGATTTATCGTTGTAAGTATCATTATTTACTAGTGCAAGTCCACTTATTATAAGGAAATTCAAGGGTCTCCCTATTCTTTAAGTAACTATATACTACTGGATTTAACTTTATTTATTTGCCATATGCTAAATATCACACAACCAGTTTTATGTTTACAGTGTTTTATATAATATACTAGTAACTATTAGACAACATCCATTATCGGTATTTACAAATGACAAGGAAGTGCCAATTGAAAAGTAAGAACAGTTATTTATTTATATATTTAGTGTTTTACATCGGTTATATTGTGCAAGGTAGCTGGAAGGGGGTAGGAAACCGGTACATAGAATTGGTGAAGGTTCTTTTCAATGTAAAAAATATGAGCACTTATAGGTAAACTTCTCCTGATTAACTGATATATTTTCAGAATGTCTCTGATTAACTGGGGCAAACCAAACACAGCAAGAACGTAGAAAAATGCACATTTTTAAATTATTAATTATTACATCACATTGTAAAGGGGTATCAACATAAATTCTAGCAGAATAGTATTCATCACTAACATTAGTCAAACGTGGATACCATAGTGATGACAAGTGAATTCCACGTGGAAGCCTGTCCAATAACGGCTCCATTTGGGATTTTGGCTTTGAAGTTTCAACTATGACGGTGACTTTTTCGCACAGATCAAAAGGATCTGCTGTTCCCTCAGTTTGATATGATGTTTGACTTTAGAGAATCATTCGAAAAAAAGTAGTTGCATTGGAATACCCTATGGGAAAAGTGTGAATGGGGGTTAAAGCATTTTATTCCCAGGGTACAACATAAATGTTTCATGCCTTTTTTGGTGACACAAAAATACATTATTTAATAGCTAAAAAAGCATGATAGCTACAAAAAACATGACAGCTTAAGTGTGCAAAATATGATGCAGAGCAAACAAACCATTTTTCTGTGCCTTAACAGTTGCTGACAAAGGCCATTTTTCATTTACCTGTTTCAAGATTTTACGCTATTCACATATCACGATTAACGCCCCCACTTTTAGAATGTCCTGTTTGATCAGGGCAGATCAAACTGGGTAGGAAAGTTGATAAGGGCATCTGATTATGTGTATGCCTTGTACAATGGAAAAGTATATCAACCAAGTTATAACACCCTGATCACAATACAGGCATATTTCCTGTGGCCATAGACAGCAGGTACAACAGAAGCAGAATGTAGTATATCCTTGGCAAAACCTACAAACCTCTAACAACGGGTTTTCTACAGAAGAGAATCTGAATCAAAGAGAACACTGATCATGGATTGAGACAGAAAAGATAGTGTAAATATGGAGTAAGGTTAGGGCGAACATGTTACTTCACTGACGACAGAAAGAGAAAGAATAACACAAATTTGGAGGAAAAGTAATTGGTACAAAAATTATGCATGACACCATGCATTACAGGAGATTATTGTGAACTATGGATTATGCATGGGTATGCCGCCGCAGTGTGTAGACATTTTCTCGTTACCCTTCTAGAGGCCAGGATATTATTAGACTTGCTCCAAGTCTTTGTATTTCTTATTACACCAAATCTGACATACATGGAATCATGATGAGCCCATCATGATGGGTCAGGAAATTGCTGAGGGATGAACTTTTTCAGCCCCACATTCTGGCCACAAAGTCATTCAGTCCTCATATAATACCTAAGACAAAAGGACTTGAAGAAAGTCTAGGGTATTATTGGTAGACTTCTCAAATTTCCAGGATATATTCATCACCATAAAATCTTTCCTGGGAATATTTTTAGCCTCATTTTGAAAAACAAGATGGCCGCCACTGGAAATTTTTCATAGGAAATCATGGGCTAGGAATTTTCTGATGTGGTCAGATTTGACCTTGCGCCCCTCCTTCAAGGTCAAACGAGGATAGCCAAACTTAAAAGTGCTTATAACGCTCTTATTATTGGTCCTAGAGGTTTGCAATGTGAAACTAACCCATAGGAAATCATGGGCTAGGAATTTTCTGATGTGGTAAGATTTGACATTGGGCCCCTCCTTCAAGGTCAAACTAGGATAGCCAAACTGAAAAGTGTTTATAACTCACTTATTATTGGTCCTAGAGGTCTGCAATGTAAAGCCAACCTATAGGAAATCATGGTCTGGGAATCTTCTGAAGTGGTCAGATTTGACCTTGCACCCCTCCTCCAAGGTTAAACGAGGATAGCCAAACTTAGAAGTGCTTATAGCTCAATTATTTTTGGTGCTAGAGGCTTTCAATGTGAAACCAACCTATGGGAAATCATGACCTAGGAATCTTCTGATGTGGTCAGATTTGACCTTGCGCCCCTCTTCAAGGTCAAATGAGGGTATCACTAGCGGATCCAGGAGGTTCTGAGGGTTCACCCCCCCCCCCCCCCCCCCCCCCCCCCCCTTGAAAATAATGTAAAGGGGTTCAACCCAAACTATAAAATTATTTCTTGAGAATGGTGTTAAATTTACAGGAAATGCACTATATTTTTACCAAAAATTAATTTTTTCCCCGGGGGGCATGCCCCCCAACCCCCGTAGTTATGGTATGTCTGATGTGAACCCCCACCTCACTTAAAAGCTGGATCCGCCCCGGGGTATCCAAAGTTAAAAGTACTTAAAACTCACTTATTATTGAAAAATGCTGTTTTTCTTCAAAACCATGTTAGTTGTCCTTTTCCGGTAGATACATCTTGTATCTGGCCACAGATACGTCCCTCGTCTAGTTGTTATTGAACTCCACACTGTGTGTATAGTAGTCAGAAATTTTGGACATTTAAAACTTTTCATGTGTGGTCATGGAAGTAGGGAATGCCACTGCAGGCAAACTTTACTGACTTAGTGGAGGCAATACGGCCTGTAGTGCATTCAGGGAATAGCATCAAAGAATGTAACATGCAAGGCATGTACTGAACTGATTCAATACAATATAATAACCTCAGATAACAGCCCACTGTAAAGTGATGAAAATAAATTTTGTAAATTGGACCAGGAATAAGGTTTCCATTTCTAAGTGGAGATCTGTGCTCTATGCTGATGTACCTAACAATCTGATTAATGCTTAAGAATTCTTCAACATAAAAACCATTTTGAATTGGCTTGCATTATATCATTTTCATGGATACAGACAAAAACTATGTAAGCCCAGTTTTAACATTTTTTTATCAAACCGGATCATCTCATGGTGTATCATCGCTAGTTTTTTATGGCCTTGTGAATTATCAAACATAGACACATTAGTGGCAATAGACACCCAAAAGTACCAAGAAAATGTAGACACAGGAACTTCACAGGACCAATAGTATTGTCCCATTACAGATTTCCACCCTAATAGTTTTGAACTGTTTGAAATATTTTCGGGTGACTTTTGTCATGGAAATGAACATGACTTGTCCTTACACCTTATGCCAAAATGTGACATGGCTTTAGAATGTAGAGATCTCTTTGAAAACTTTGATATTTTTATTTTCAAACTTTTGTCAATAATTTTTTATTTCTGTTAAAATTGTGCAAACATTCGATGGACTTTGTCCGCATGACTCATTATAAATTCTGTTTGCGAAGCACTGATTCTGTACATGCAAAACAGACTTTAGTGTGCCTTTATATTTTATTACTTTGTCAGATTTTATAAAGAAAAAATCTCTATGGCTTTAAATGTCAACAGACGCTAATGAAACCTTTCCTTTTTTTCTTTGGTAAAACAATAACAAAGATTTATGTACAATCTGATGCCTTTCTTTTGTGTCCCATGTTACTACTAAAACTACCACTAACACAGAGGGAGTATTGCTACTTGGGCCTATTAGTTGATGCAAATTGCTGTATAAAACTGCCATTTTATTGGTTAGAGCAATGTGCACACAGATTAATGCTACTTCCACACTAGAAGATACATTCAAGGCGTTCGCACTTGCACAAGTCATTCTAGTAACCAGTTAAAGGCTTATTTTACAAGAAAAATCCCATCATCGCCCACTGTACATGCGCACTTCATGTTTCCATTCATATTTATTGTGCAATCAATTTTATAAGTTAATAAATTAACTAGACCTACGCATCGGAGAACTGATGCAAAGTTGTATCCACCAGAAAGACAACTCACCAAAGCCAGTGAACCATCATTTGACCTTGAAGGAGGGGCCAAAGGTCAAATCTGACATCAAATGTTTCTCACGTTGCAAACCTCTAGGATCAATTATAAATGAGTTATAAGCACTTTAACGTTTGGCTGTCCTCATTTGACCTTGAAGGAGGGGCTCAAGGTGAAATCTGACATCGGAAGATTCCCAGCTCATGATTTCCTATAAGTTGGTTTCACATTGCAAACCTCTAGGACCAATAATAAGCTAGTTATAAGCACTTTTAAGTTTGGCTATCCTCGTATGACCTTGAAGGAGGGGTCCAATGTCGAATCTGACCACATCAGAAGATTCCCAGCCCACGATTTCCAAGAGGTTGGTTTACCATCCCAAACCTCTAAACCAATAATAAGCAAGTTATAAGCACTTTTCATTTTGGCGATCCTCGTTTAATCTTGAAGGAGGGGCCCAAGGTCAAATCCGACCACACCAAAAGATTCCAAGCCCATGATTTCCTATAGGTTGGTTTACCATACCAAACCTATGGGGACAATAATAAGTGAGTTATAAGCACTTTTAAGTTTCGCCATCCTCGTTTGACCTTGAAGGAGGGACCCAAGGTCAAATCTGACCACACAACAAGATTGCCAGTCCATGATTTCCTATAGGTTGGTTTACTATCCCAAAGGACCAATAATAAGCGAGTTATAAGCACTTTTAAGTTCGGCTATCCTCGTTTGACTATCCTCGATTGGCTATACTTGAAGTAGGGGCCCAAAGTCAAATCTGGCCACACCAGAAGATTCCCAGCCCATGATTATCTCTCCTGGTCATCATATTTGCACAAATGATATATGGCTAGAGAAGCTAGCCTGATAGTAATTTTGATCAAGTTCTAAAAGGAAAATGGCCGCCATATCACATGTTTAATGTCAAATGGGTTCATTCTATTAAAAAGGCCTTATATCTCCCCTAATATTGCTCTTAGAGGTTCAGAATGTGAAAACAACTTGTAGAAAGTCATGGCCTGGGAATCTTTTCCTGGTGTTGAATTTGTCCTTTGACCCCTGCTTCAAGGTTAAATGGGGTTGTCACACTAAAATGTCCTTATTTCACTCCTATTATTGGTGCTATGGCTTCAGAATATAAAGACAGACCATCAAAAGTCCTGGTCTTCAAATGTTTTGCTTGAGAAAAATTTTGGCCTTATTTTGAAAAACAAAATGGCCACCATAGCCAATTATCTAAAAATCATTAAGATGCTCTAAAACTTGAAATTTGCAGCTAGGTTCCTCAATTGCACAATTGGGAGATTATAAAACACCCTCCATACGTACATGTGTGCATCTGTCTGTCCATTCGTCACGTTTTTGCATAAACCTTAAAATCTCATTCATTTATGAAGATATATTCACCAAATTTGCAGGGAATGTTTATGGCTATAAAAACTTGTCTCTGAAAAATTTTAGTCTCATTTTGAAAAACAAAATGGCAGCCATAGCTAATTGTTTGAAAGTCATTAAGGTGCTCTAAATCTTGAAATATTTCAGCTAGCTTCAACAAATTTGCACAAAAGCTGTATGGCTAGAAAAGCTAGCCTGATAGTAAGTTTGGTCTAGTTCAAAAAACAAAATGGCCACCATATCACATGTTTAATGTCAAACGGGGTTATCCTATTAAAAAGGCCTTATATCTCCTCAAATATTGCTCCTAGAGGTTCGGAATGTGAAAACAACTTGTAGGAGTCATGACCTGGGGATCTTTTCCAGGTGTTGAATTTGACATTTGACCCCTGCTTCAAGGTTAAATGAGGTTGTCACATTAAAACGTCCTTATTTCTCCCTTATTATTGGTGCTATGGCTTCAGATTGTAAAGACAGACCATGAAAAGCATAGGTTGTGGGCGAGAGATTGTAAACGTCTTCCATACATGTGTTTGTTTGTGTATCCGTCCATTTGTCAGGTTTTAACATAAACCTTAACATCTCATTCATTGATAAAGATATCTTCATCAGATTTGCAGGGAATGTTTATGGCTACGAAAACCTGTCTCTGCAAAATTTTGGAAATGGCCGCCATAGCCAACTGTTTAAAAATCATAAAGTTGTTCTAAATCACGAAATATTCCAGCTAGCTTCATCATATTTGCACAAATGATATATGGCTAGAGAAGCTAGCCTGATAGTAATTTTGATCTAGTTCTAAAAGGAAAATGGCCGCCATATCACATGTTTAATGTCAAATGGGTTCATTCTATTAAAAAGGCCTTATATCTCCCCTAATATTGCTCTTAGAGGTTCAGAATGTGAAAACAACTTGTAGAAAGTCATGGCCTGGGAATTTTTTCCTGGTGTTGAATTTGTCCTTTGACCCCTGCTTCAAGGTTAAATGGGGTTGTCACACTAAAATGTCCTTATTTCACTCCTATTATTGGTGCTATGGCTTCAGAATATAAAGACAGATCATCAAAAGTCCTGGTCTTCAAATGTTTTGCTTGAGAAAAATTTTGGCCTTATTTTGAAAAACAAAATGGCCACCATAGCCAATTATTTAAAAATCATTAAGATGCTCTAAAACTTGAAATTTGCAGCTAGGTTCATCAATTGCACAATATATATATGGCTAGGAAAGTTTGGCCCCTTCTACAATGTCAAGTGGGGTTATCTTACTACAAAGGCCTTATATCTCCTTTAGTTCTCCATTATTACTGATTCTAAGGCGGGAGATAACCACTGCGGCAGTGGCCTTGTTTCCTATGTGTTGGTTTACCATCCCAAACCTCTAGGACCAATAATAAGTGAATTATAAGCCCTCTTAAGTTTGGGTATCCTTGTTTGACCTTGAACGAGGGTTCCAAGGTCAAATCTGACCACATCAGAATATTCGCAGCACATGATTTCCTATAGGTTGGTTTTACATTGCAAACCTCTAGGACCAATAATAAGGGAGCTTTGGGCACTTTTAAAGTCCGCTGTGTGGGTTACTTTGGCACTCCGTGGATGACCTTGAATTAAGAGCTTCAAGGTCAAATGTGTGCAAGATTGTAGAGGACATGTATATCTGTTATACATATCACCTATAAAAAGATTCAACCTTTTATCTATGAGAAACAGCCAGTAGAAAAATGTACATAATTTTCAAAGAAATGCCCGCGGCGGCCATCTTGTTTTTCAGAATGAGGCTAATTTCAGTCCCAGAGAAGCTAACCCTCCAATGAAGATATGCTGCAAATTTGGTGAACCTAGCTGGTGTAGTTTTCCTCTGAGAGCATTAATGCGGAAAATCTCTCTACGCGCGAGAGCGGCGGCATAGCGAATGCTAAACCAAAGTATCCACCGGTGGATAGAATAAAGGCTAAATAAACTATGAGTTAATAATGGCAAAATGTGTCAAAAAAAATTAAGATGTCATGTATTGATCAAAAAGTTTTTAAAAGCAATGAGCTTAATGCAGGATGAAATCTGTGATTAGTTGTTGGTCAATGAATTCTCCAAACCCTTGACTGTGTGGGAGTTTGAAAATATAAGTATTGCCTGTGACTTGATTTGTAAATATGTGCATATTAAAATTTGCGTATCTGTTATAACACTTTCAAGATTACATTCCTTCACCGTGGATACTTGTATTTATAAAACTGTCACCAAAAACAGTAACTTCCATTGTTTAATTACTAATAAAACACTCATTATCGTCACCAGAATAATTTTTACACATTGTGGGTAGAGTAAGAGTGACTGTAATATCATAAACCACTCTACTTAAGCTCTCAAAATGTCAGGCAGTATCAGACCATAAGCAGCAAGCTGAGGTATACCAGTCTCTCACATGTTGGGTATGTTAAATAACAATATATTTCCATCTTTGTTTTACCAAAGTACATCTTGTTGGAGTCTTTAAAAGACAGACCAAAAAACGCTTCTCTGAAGCAAGAATCAACAAAATCGGAGATTGCAGCTTAATGCATTGTTTTCTTTTTATCTTATTTCCAAGGGAGCCTTTGATTAACACTGGCTGGGGTAAGCTTAAATATTTGACTACAAGAAAGAAAAACAAAGACAACTTACTAATATCTCCCACAACCAATCAGCCAGCTATTGATCACCAGTGAGCAGTTAAGCATATTAATTTAGTGAGGACTTTAAAGACCAAAGTATTTCCTTTGAGAGCCAGTGGGACATGGGACTAGATTTTGTTTTCTGATGGACACAAGAATTTATTTAGCCTTCTCTCTGGCTTTACTATATTGGGGCCTTTTTAAATAAAGTGTAGTTGTTGTTAGTGAAGTTATAAAAATACAGTGATAATGAGACTGGAAAAATTCGGGGATATTTTATTCGTATCCATAATGTGTTCCTTTTTCTTTGGTCAGGCCCAACCCACAAAATACATCCTAAGGTGTGTTCATTAGTTTCGCATTAATCGTAAACACAGACAAAGAAACAGCCAGACAAGTGAATGCACCCAAAAAAACTGTGTAACCCACATATATGACATACACATCACGTTATTTTGAAACACTTCTACTCCAGTTTTTCCATTGAATTTCATCCATCGAAAAATATCGAATGTTAATATTTGTAAACCCAAAAAACTGTGTAACCCATATATGACATACACATCACGTTATTTTGAAACACTTCTACTCCAGTTTTTCCATTGAATTTCATCCATGGAAAAATATCGAATGTTAATATTTGAATGTTAATATTTGTAAACCATTCTTAACGATGTTATATAAGATGTTAATAGTTCAGAACTCTTACTAAGAAAAATATCGAATGTTAATATTATCGAATGTTAATATTTGTAAACCATTCTTAATGATGTTATATAAGCTGTTAATAGTTCAGAACTCTTACTAAGAATCTGCTAGCAATGAAAGTGTTAATTAAACTGTTGTAAAAGGAACACAAAATGACCATCAGCTTTAATGAGCCTTAGACATAATAGTCATAGTTGAATATAGGAGATGCAATATTTCAGAGAAAATGATAGAAGTATTTTATGGATTTTATTAGTTTCAAAATAAAAATTGAAACACAGATTTAATATTGATTTAATATAATAGCATAATATTGCGCCAGGGCCAGGCAAAGACTCATCCTTGGATAAAAAAGATTGGACTTAGGGGGCACAGAATTTGCCTGCAAGAGAAGGATGAACAACTTGACACTCTTAGTGTGATCCATTGGAGCTTTTATATCTGACACTTGATCCCAAATGACCAGTGGTATTGTAGGAAGAATATGACTATCTTTTATGGGTGTTAGTCATCATAATATTTACACGATGTTACTTATACGTTAGCCTTATTAGACAGATATATACTGCTTGAACACAATATTTTATATGAAAGTAATTCCCTGGTCACACTACAACTGGTAAGAGTTAAAATTACCAGAGGTTGAGATGTCAGTTTCATCCTCCACAAACTCCAGGTTATTTGTCACGCATCCTATATGAATCACTTTATTCCTTTTCCTACTTTGTCTTCATTTACGACCCCATACTCACCCACTATTGAAGGTTTTAATATCACTTCTGTAACTCTTCCACTACCTTACAGCCCCATTCTGTGTTATTCTGTATCTTTCTGAATCTCCCATCAAGCTGTATATTTGTCCTAACATAACTGTAACTTTACTCTATTTTTTGCTGTGTTAAGACATCCTCGAGTATTGTCCTGTCCGATTCTGATTCTCTTCTGAAGCAAAACTGTAGCTAGAGATCTGGAGAAAGTTTTCAAAGGTAGACAGCATTCCACCACTGTTTACCTACAACCTATAACTACCGGAAAATACCAGCTCTACTGTGACCAGGTTACTGAATCGGAATAAGTTGCATTTGATTGTGCAGCAGGCCATTAATGAAGGTGTTGAACTATTAACAGCTAGACATGACGTCATCATACAGGCTTGTTTTCTCAGAAGCATCAACACAGGCAAGATGAAACATCCAGATCATGAGAGATTTCATTAAAAATTAGTGTAAAATTAATGAATATAAAAGCAAACTGATTAGGAGAAATACACCATACACAAAGAATAACCAATTAAAACAAGGATAAACAGAATAGGATCATTCATGAAACAGGGAAAACAAAAATGGTGAAACAGACTAAGACATCATAGTTGGAACAGCAAAAGCAAAAGCAACCTTTATAAAGCTGAAAAATTCGGGAACTCAAATGCAACACCTATATTTAAGCTTAGCATTTTAATAACAAATATACAAAAATTCGAATCTTGCAAAAAATTGTAAGATTTGTACAATATTATCACCCACTGGTGAAACTACTGATCAATACACCGTCTCTTAGATCTGTGAGAAGGTGACTAGTCTCAAGCTAGTCTTACAACTGCTACTTATTTTAATTCTAGTAATATGCTTATAGTGCTTAATCCCCATCAAAAAGATAAACTCCAGGGCGCTTCAGACAGAAAAACAAATCTCAAATAAAACATCCAGGGATATTCAAAAAGTGATGACCACCACAGATAAAACTGATACATATGAAAAAAACTAATGTAGATATACACTTGAAACTTGTGGAACCTTCAGAACTCCACTGATCTTCAGCATTCTTCTTGCATCATGCAAACTATTTCTACTTTGTTTTGTTACTGCTACTGCTGTTCTAAGATAATCAAAACTGAAGGACCTTGCAGACTATGACCAAAAACCCTGTTCAACCAGTAACCAGTGCTAGTTCCCAAGAACAATAGTTATGTTATATATCTCATTGTGGTGCGACTGTCCTCGCTGGACTGTTCTGAACACGTCGCAACTTGCAGAGGTTAAAGCCAGAAAAACTCCAAAACAAGAAATAGTGGTAGACTATAGAGCATCTCCACCATATATTAAACAATACGTGAATCAAACTGGTACAAGAAGATTGGCCATTGTTTCCAGAGTACAGCTGCCTATCTGTGCCACGTAAATAGTTTTAATTCTTACTCATGATATTATGCCTAAAAACCTGTGAATAAACACTACTCATTGTCACTTTCAGAAGTAGCTACCACTTTGCTGCTCCTTATTAACATGTTTCCACCTGAGATTAGATTCCAGACTTATATTCTCTGTGTTAGGAACAAATTTAAGACCTATCTGTTGAGACTTTCCCTCCCACCACTTAAACAATTCTACCATATGGATGTGCTGGTGACAATCTGTATCTGCCGCTCAATCCATCATACATCTGGACACCAAATTTTTCTGGAAGATAAGTTGAAACTATATGCATCCAGTAATGATACTAGCTTTTATTTGTGTCATAGAATCTGCCAACAGAATTGCTACATGGAAATATGCCATCGGGTGTCAGTTACAAATGATCAGCTATCAGCTATATGGAAACCAAACTGTAGTATCTGTATGTGTCAGTAACCCCTCAATAAAGCATAATAATAACAATAAAGACAGACTTAATCATTCCTGAAAAATTTTGCGACTGTTTTCTGAAAAGGCGAGGTTTCTAATTTTATCTCTTGCAACCTTTGATGGTGTTTACCCTCAGCTTTATGACCATTTCTGGAGTGTTTGTTCAACAGAAAACATTGGTTATTTATTGCCCTCATTGAGATTATAATCATACTTTGGTGACACAAACATACAAATATCATCCAGTGAATCACAGGATTTTTTTGTCAAATGGTCTTCCAGGCATGTGGCACAACACTAGCTTCTTACTTTTACTGCCATGGGTTCAAATTAGTCTATCAATTCTTCTGCGACTGGGTATATAGTTATTTTCAGGACCAAATACTCTATTTCACTTTAAACTCAATAGCAAAAGATATGGGAACAGTTGGAGTGATTGTGCAAAATATTGACCATCCTATTGTTACTGCTACTCTCTGTATATAGGTTACTAATTTCCAAACCAGCGATCTTTAAGCTTGGCTGGCCACATGATCAGGGTGGGGGGTTATACAGGCAAAGTCAAAGTTGGGGTTTTACGTCCCGTTCAACAGCTATGGTCATATTCGGACAGGTCCTCAACATTGCCACTTGTGGGACTCGAACCCACAGAGGTGACAGCCTATGATTAGATGCCAAACTTGCTAACCATTAGGCCATGGAGGACCTGGGTTATACAGGCAGTCACTAGATCACAGGATCGCAGAAACAGCAAACATGTGCAATATACCTACAACTCAGCCTTAACTTTACTTTATTGCCTTTACAGTCTACAACTCCTGGAGTTGAGTTGCCAACATGAAAAGTCTTGCCAACTCCCACTGCAGCCTGGTTTGCATCCAGTTGCAGTTATTCTTCATGTAAGTGGAAGAACAAACGATTTTGTATGTAGATGACCAGACTTCTATGCCTGGCAACAGGTCCTCTACTTTGGGAGGGAGGTTCAAAAGCTTTTTTATTTTTGTCTCCGGACTTTCGTGAATTGTGGCATAGTCTGATGAATGCCTGCCTCTTCATTGAAGTTAAGTGCTATGTTAGTAGTGAGATGGGTGACCATTTCAGTGCACAACTCGTGTCTCTGATGGCTTTGCACTCACTCTATAGTAGACCGAAACCCCTTTCGGCCTTGCTTTTTTTGCTTGTCCTGTGTGAAATGTTCCTGCCAGTCGCATGTGAAAAAGACAACGAAATATGGTATACTTAATATGAAATATGTCATTTACTCATTCGATAAAAATTTACAAAACTTTCTTGTCTAGACAGTAAGACTATAAATCAATTTATTTAGTGAAGAATGCGAAATAATTATCTTGACTTATCCTGCTAGTGAGTCAATGAGAGACAAAAATTGAATATCATTAGATATTCATAGTACTTAATCTCTGTAATAGCACAAATTAAGTTTCAGAAACTTCAAACATGGTCTAAAAATCATCAAACCATTCCTCGATAGTTGTAAACCAGAGAAAATATAGAACCAGGAAAACCCCAGGTGGTCGAGGGTAGCAAACCACTGCTCTGTTATAAAATGTCTAGGAAATTCTATTTTGTGTCTATCAGAATAATCGAATGTATAGGGTTTATCCACCATATCTGCTCAATAGATAGAATTTTTCATTAAGAATCTGTGTCAAACATTAGGCACTATGTACTAGTAATTAGATTAACTTAGATTCATTTTATGTTCTCAGGATAATAGAGTCCATCAGTTAAAAATAATTTTGGAGTATTTTTCTCTTTTGTTTTTCATGTCCTTGTTAGTTTTATTTTTAACTGAATACCCTGTACATGGAAATGTGTACTTAATGCATTTACAAAATTATAAAAATTATGTATAATGTAACACAGTACAAAACAAAAAGAAGCATTGTCAGCAAAGGGGTGACTTCTATAAATGGGTAATTTAACTCCACGTCTTCTGTGTAAGTGAACAAAGGGCTATTTCCACCTTAAGTAATATCCATATCTAAGACTAATACTCTAATGATGCTGTTGCCTGTGTCAACAAAAGGTATTTATTTTCATATACACAATACAGAGCATCATTTACTTTTGTTCCCAAACTAATCAGGCAACAGCTTGAAAAGTGAGCAGTAGTCACAGCATACCTTCGAGGTAAGCATTAACTTGTTTAAAGTCCATCCACAATAGGCAAGAATTTAGAACTTTTATAAACTCAAACATACAACCTGTTCATCATTGTCATTTTACTTAGTCATTTCCAATGTAAAAGTAACAATATGATGCCTCCTGATCCAATGACTATTGTCGAATATGCCCGTACAAGCAAACTCATAAATATATGAAGTATATACTTTGACAAATTTCTCTCACAGACACTAATGCAAAACTATAATTGTGCAGTAATCTTAAGTTGCTGTTTTATTTATATTAGCCTTTATATTTTCACGCCAATTTTACCTTTAAAATCACTGCATTAGGCCAGTAATAGCCGGGTCTCTTTTAATTTTACAAGCAGCTAAAGCCATTATTGCACCCAACATGTAAAGGTAGACAACAGACTCCAACAGAAGGACTCTCTCATTTCCATAATCAGATGGCATGCTGATTTTCTCTTTTTTTTCTGGTAATATTTACTGCTTCTGTACAGCTTAAACACTTTGTATTATTGTGCTTATTCCAAGTGATATATAAGCCCAAAAGGAGGGCTAGGGGGCCACGGTGGCAGAGTGGTAACACTCTCGCCTCCCACATCTGAGGCCGGGGTTCAGTTCCCGGCACAGCCTCAAGTGGGAAAGCTGGTAGTTGCTTGCCATTGGTCGGCAGTTTACAGTGCAGAACCCTGACGAACTGTATGTACTGGTTTCCTCTGCCCTTCCAACTACCCGTTGTGATATGACCTGTACAGTGTTGAAAGCGACATAAAACCCCAAATAAATAAATAAACAAAAGGAGGGCTGTATATCTTTCATAATGTTATTTTGTAACTTTTACTTGATGTACTATACGATACATTCACTATAATAAAGTAAAATAAAAAATCAGATAATATATTTGGTAATAAAGACCAATGACCATATATATATATATATATATATACATATATATATGTAGTTTATGTTCAGGTTATGCACTCAATCGGAGGAGTATCTCATTTCCATAACTGCAGGGGTGCTAGGTTTTATTGCACTCTTTATAAACCCTTCATATACTATGAATTTTCACACTTTAAATTGGCACAAATAATATATAAAGCAATGAACTCCAACTCTAACCAATCTGTATTGCTTATATAAAAATAAAACAGCTTAGCTTACTTGGTTGTCCGTTGATTTAGGTCATGTACAAATGGCATCATCTTCCCATAAAAGTCAGTTTAAAGGTAATCTGGTGAAATGTATGTCTGCTTGTAGATTACCCTTAAAGAAGTGCTCCTAAGAGGACAAAAATGCTTTTAAAAATTGCTGGAAACCTGTCCCAATATGACTTTAGCTGTTGTATTGGACATAAAAGACCAACTTGGACTTTGAATTAAGAGCCTCATAATTGATATTAAGCTTTTAATAATGGATGTATACGCCTGGAGAAGGCTATAGGGAATATTGTTACGTGTCTGGTAAAGTAGATAAAGGGTTTAAACTATCCAGAATTTTATGTACAATGTATATTAGGGGTCTGGACTGTAATATGGAGTATCCGCATATAGCTAGTGTGGCATCTTTTTGGTATTTTTTCACAGTGGAAAACATAAAACAGGCTTAAATGTTGATAAAATGAATGCTCAAACTGTAACTGTTTCAGTATGCCATATTCTTGAAAGTACTCAAGTTAACTTTGCTAAATATGCATACTTCAACAAGGAAATTTCATATACTTGGCTTAAGTTTCATTAATAAACTGACAATTATCTAATCTATTGTGGAATTAATGTAAAGCTCTTAATCGCCACCAATAGACAGGCTCTAAGGTGCAGCTAAACATAAACAAATTGAACTGGTTATGGGTCCATTGACAAAGTCAGGCCAGAAGAGAAACAATGGTGATGGGATGGTTATGATAAAAAGGGTTTTCATGAAGAAGGCGGCAACAGATGTTGCTCATTGTGTACATTGTAGGAAAGTTCATTCCAAATCTTAGGAACGTCAAATCTAAAACTATTGCCAAAGTGTTTTGACTGACTTGTAGAGTTAAGAGTGGCAATGAGGAACTGCCAGGTATTGACAGTCAGGCTTAACTACTAGTAGTAGTAGTAGCAGTAGCAGTAATAGTAGTAGTGACAAACCCAATCAACAATCAATGTGAAGCTCACAAGCTTACTTTTGTATTTGATTGGTTATATTTTGAATTTATTGTTTACCTTGTATTCATACCAATTTAAGACATATGCCAATTCACCAAGACAAAAGCATTATGTTTTATCCCCACACATTGAGTGTGTATTAAATTTCAATGTTAATTCTTCAATACCCTGCTACTTATGTTTAATTGGGACATCTTTTGCTTATTTCTTTCAAAATACATCAGTAAAGTTGTTTTGTTGGGGTTTTTTTTTTTTGCTTTGTTTTTTATCAAGGACCACAACAATAATAAGTAGCTGTAGATTGAAACAAAAGGATTTCACAATTTCTGTATGTTGTACATAATGCAATGCTTTTTTGCTGTTTGGGCGATAATAGAAGGGGGTTAATGTAAAATTCCCACCTTTAGCTGTTAACTCTCGTCTGCTTATAAATGACAGGATTTGTCTGTTAAACAAATCCCCCTTTTCCCTCCCTCACTATAAGAGGGGTAGCTTTTTGCCCCATTAAGGGTTATTTTCCTTCCATTTTCCACTTAATTTATATACATACTGCAAACCCAGAAATTGCTTTCTTTAAAGCTGCCACACATGTTTTCAGTACATTTTTTGTGTTAGTTGAAAAAATACCAATGTAGAAACTTATAAAATTTATTCAATATGTATTGATCTAATATATAAAAAACCTAAAACCATTGACAAATCGTTCAAAAATAACCAACAAAATCTTATGCTGCATGTGTATTTATCTTTTTTGAATGGTGGCATTTTAACAGAAGAATATATTGTGCTTGCTATGAAAAATACACAAGTCATTGTGTATTGACAGAACAAAAAGTATAACAAATAAGAAACTCG